>JAPTHN010000002.1:4046907-5246907 GCA_026936325.1 Platynereis dumerilii | reverse complement strand
ACCTTCTGCAGTTAATCAGATAATTTGTGGCCCCTGTTGATTCCAGACATGTGTTTGTTTACCAAAAATGACATTGTCCCATATCTGACGATCATTAGGGATTGACCAATCAGGTGTGAGGGCGGAGCTAATAAGCATTTGAACACGCCGTCGAATCAGATCTGGGGCTTTTCTGCATTTTTATTTTGCGGGCATGAGACCACTCATGCAGTTTGCACATTTCACTTTGCAGGGTGAAAGGGGGGGGCAGATAATTTGAGATAAATTCTGTTTTACCAAGACCTTTTATTTTGGATGCAGAACACTTCTTATGCATAAACAAAATATTTATTTGGCCTTGCCCTGGAACAGAAACATTATCAATCATCGTGCAAATCATAAATCATCATTATGTATTGAATATAAAGTCACCAACATAAATTGTTGCAATGAATGTTCCATAATATCATCAATTTATTATATATAAATGAACGACATAAAGGTTATCACAGTGTGATAAATTTCAGTGAAAAGTACAATTATGCAGCCTATTCAGACTTTACACACTTTGTGAGTTATGGTTATTTTGACAGTAACTGTTGTCCTTGATGCCAAATTCTACAAGGATGGTCTGAATCTCTTGAGCTACTGCATTTCTCCTCTGCAGGGCAAAGATGAGGGGGGTGGACCCCCTGGAGCAGGTTGCGTGGGGGTCCGCACCCAATTGCAAAAGAGCTCGGACGTTGCTGGGGGTTCCCCGAAAAGTAGCTTCGTGTAATGGAGTTTTTTCGGAATAGTCCTTAGTGTCAATTGCATTCTCCCGGTCTTTCATCAGATCAAATAAATAGTAAATCACATCAGTGGTGTTGTACGGACTTCTCGCCGCACTGTGCAGGACCGTACGACCAAGATCGTCCGTAGCCCAAAGGTCCGCATTGTTGTCAAGGAGAAGTTTGATAATCTGCAACTGGTTGCACCTGGCGGCCAAGTGGAGGGCCGACTCATCGTAAAGACCCGTGGAATGAGGATCAGCTCCATATTGAAGCAACAGTTCTGCTATGTCCGGCTGGAATAGGAACAAGAACATTTAAAAACACTAGCATAATACCCACTGCCTGAGGGGGCCCACCGCCCCGGCCCCACCCGTAACCTTAAAAAAAACTAAATCATGAAAGATGATGTAAAAGACTAAGAAGTCAAAATTTAATTTCAGGCAACATAAAAAAGTATCATCAATTAGAGATTGTCACGCTTATAAAAAAAAAGAAGTAATGGGCCCTTGCCAATTCTTCCATTACTATTTTGATACAGGTATATCGAGTTAAAAATTAATTCAGATGCTTAGATTGAAGATGACACTATTGCAATAACAGGGGCCCACCAGTGATTTTGCTCAGGAGCCCACTGGGGGCCAGTCTGCCCCTGGGGGCCCATTAGAAATAGTTTGCCCCATGCCCAAAGATGCGCTTATACAGCCCTGGGAGTATGGAAAAGTCGCTTGCAAGTTTTCATAACAGGACAATCATTCGTTTAGTTGGCGTAGCATGGGGGGTCCATGCAATAATAGCATGCTTCTATAATATATAGTGTTAATGTCGTATTTCACAAGAGAAGATTTCGTATCTCATAATAAAATAAATCACTATCAGTATCAGAAGTAGTACAAACGTAATCATTAAATTTTTTCTTAAGTACCATTAATATACATGTTTATTATACCTCTACCATGAAAGCAGAGCTGTCATTGGCTGAGAGCTGGTCACATGTCAGTCATTATTTTAGTATATTGACCAGGACTATTGCCCTCCAAAATTTTTTTTTCCATATTTTTTTTTTTTCCGAAAATTTTTTTTTTTTTTCAAATTTGTCTGAAATTTTTTTCAAATTTTTCTGAATCTTTTTTTTTTTCCGAAATTTCTTTTTTTTTCAAAATTTGTTTTTTTTTTTCGACATTTTTTTGTCCCAATTTTTTTCCAAAATTTTTTTTTTTCAAATTTTTTTTTTTCCAAACACTTTTTTTTCCAAACATTTTTTTTTCTAAAATCTTTTTTCAACATTTTATCTTTCAAAATTTTCCATACATTTGCAATAGTGCAGGAAAATAATACAATTAGGGCATTTTGTATTAAAGACCAAAAATATAACTCATCAAAACTAATAATAATAGTACAATGTATGCATCTGCTTATCTATTCGGTATAATAAAACAAATAAAGACTGATTATCTTTGGCATTAGTCAAATCTATTTCCCTCTTGTGTGTGTAAGGAAAACTATTTCCCTCGGCCTTCTGCCTCGTGAAATAGTTTTCGCTTACACACCCTCGAGGGAAATAGATTTGACTAATGCCCTCGAAATCAGTCAATATTTGTATAATAGCTATTGATAGTGTGATATCGCCTTGGGTATAAGAGGTTGGTCCAAGCATTAGTATTTGGTATGCTTACCTTACAGCGCCAGATGGAATAGTAGAAAGCATTTCCGACTGATGGCGTACATGACTGAAGGATGCAGTCCTGCGCATAGTCATCATTGATGAGACGACTTGCATCTGGCGCCCCCTTCAGCAACCGTTCCACTTCCTTGATGTTACCAGTTCGGATGTTGTTCCTCAAAGCAGTTGGACAAGTCATCACTCCAGTATAAGGCAATCAGTTAACTGCAAGGAAGTTGATGTCAAGAAAATTTTAATGGCTTTAATCAGACACCATTTATGAGCTTTTATGTTTATCTATGATTAATTCTGAAGATATGCGACAAAACAACACACTCCTCACTGATATTTCAATGTCATAAATAACAAGCACAGGTCATGTGTAAACAACTATAACAAACGTTTTTTTATCTAATTTATGTAATTAGCTGACACAATAGGCCTAAATTCAATCATATTTAAAATGTACATTTCGCGCAAAAGGAACTTTTCAACTGGCACCAAGGGTGTAGATCCTGGGGGGATGGGGGGGGGATGCATCCCCCCCCTAGGATGAAGCTAGGGGGGGATGATCAAATGATCACCCCCCCTAGAATTTCAAATTATTAATACTTGGTGTTGACAATTATCTGTCATATTTAGCAATTTACCATGATGCCAGTTGCATGTTGTGTGAAAAAATAAGTCTCAAAACTGACCTTCGATAATCTGTAATATATTGGCTTTTGGGCCCTAGAGTTGCCCTGGAAATCAACCGCTGCGCGACTTTCGGCCCGTTGGGCCACGCGCAAAGTTTGCAATCCCCGAAATCATCCCCCCCTACAAAAATGAAAAATCTACGCCCCTGTAATTTCAAAGAAAAGTCATAGGGGAGACTGGACTAAGGTATGCCATTTTTTGTTTCAGGATGATCTGCCAAAACCTGTAGTTGAATGCGTTAACCTGAGTTTCAGATATCAAAATATAACATCCAGTGACAAGTTTCAGCATAATCAGACCATGATGATGGCAGACATTTGTGAAAAGTAACTTTAAGTAACTCAAGTGGAACAACTAGCCCCAGTGGCAGGATAAATTTTGCCACATGATAGGACAAGTTGGCCTACTCATTTTGTTCTGAGAAAAACATTTTTCCAATTTCAACAAATAAATCAGTCATGTGACATTTCCAGTGTGTGACGGAGACATAGGCCTACACAAAACTTATCATTCAACTGCGTTAACCCAGTCTGCTGGAACTGGCCAAGTAAACAGCCAAAAGCAGCATGCAATTGACATGCAAATGAGCACGATTTGGCAGAACAAAATTGTTTTCTTTCACAGTGTGGGAGTCTTAGATTAATAACAATAACATTGGATAACAACATGAATGTTTATACTTGTAAGTTATTAGCGGCTCTGTAAGTAATGCAGTAACAATGGGAGGAACAGAACAAAGTGACATAACTAGCTTTGATAATTAGTCATAAAAGATATAAACAAAAATTAATGTTTATGAAAAGTTACCTAACCAGTCAGTTGGAGGTATTTGGCAAAGACCAGTGTTTATAAAAACATTGTGTAACCAATCAGTCAACATTTTTGGTGAATAAAAACAATCCAATTCAAGGAGTCCCTCTGACACTTCGCGTCATCGGCTTATGGAGGGACTCATGGAATCTGGCGTTAACCAATGCGAAAATTGAATTCAAATTTTGGCAAGGGAAAATGCATTTTTTGTTTGACACCATGCAAGTTATTGTTAAAAAGTTATTTCATGACATGCTGAAGGCAGGAATAAAATATAGACAAGAATATGTTGAAGACAAATAAATCCTTTATCATAAAATTGGCAAAACTTAGGGGAGACCGGGGCATGTTGGACCTCGGGGCACGTTGGACCATTGCCAATATTATTTTTTTAAAAACATGCGCATTTATCCAAATCCCCGATGAAGAGACCTTTAGTGGTATGCCTTCTAGCCAAAAAATTTCATGATCATTGAAGGAAAAGTGTGAGTTCTATTTCAGGTTTCCTTATTTTCGGCATAAAAAGTGATTTTTTCAAGTCTCGATGGCTAGGTAACCCTTCTTAAAATATGGGGATCTAGTCGGACAAGTCTCATAAATTGAAACTATCACCACTTAAGTAAAGTTTGATATAAGTTTCCCAAGTTCACATTCAACCTTGTCAGCGAGACATGCACATTTTCATAAGAGGTTGGGACGGGGCATGTTGGACCAGCATGGCCGGGGCACGTTGGACCATTATAAACTGGATTGACTGACAAAAAATTATCGGCAAAATGCCAGCTGTGTAATTTTAAACATTAATACAGCACCTACTTCATTCCTGTTCAATATGACGGTAAGATTAATTCAGTTGGCTCATCTGCCAGCCCTTCTAGCTGAAACAAGACTTATTAAAAATATCTGGGTAAATATTCCAATATAATCATTCTGCAATGACACACAAGTGCGTGTTGTGATCTGTGAGAATAAAATGTGGGGTTTGCTCACTTTCTTCTGCTTTCGGAGACTTTTATTCCGTGGTCCAACGTGCCCCACATGGCGGTCCAATGTGCCCCGGGTCCGGGGCACCCTGGACCACAAAAAAAAATTTTCAAACTCATTTTTCTCCACAACTATAGAAGGTAGATCAACTTGGTGTGGAATAATGGTAGTGTAGATGTTAAGAAGTCAGTCAATAAAAAGATTTTTCATATATTTACAGAAGCTTTTGATTGATAGCCAAAAAATAAAAAAGCGGTCCAACGTGCCCCGGTCTCCCCTACCCCATGATTGTTCAGAGAAACTATGCCATAGCCCATATTTCAACAACAAGGTTGATGAAGCAAGCATTCTCATTATCAAAACAGGTCGATCTACTAAAGTTTATAGTTTGCCTATAAGTTGCAAACTAAATGTTCCATCATAACATTAAAATGGATGTTTTTTTCATAATAGGGCCGTTATAGAAAGATATAGGCCTATATATATTATACAGAGGGCTTATATGTGTGTGTGAAAAGAAGCCGGATTAGCCCCACTTTACCCTGCCATTGGATCTGGCATTCTCCACACAAAACCCTTCCTTGATTAAAATTAGTCGTATACATTTTGGCCTTCTACCCTGTGCAAATTAATTTTCCACCATTCGCATTATATTTATACATATAGCCCTCTCCATCGGTCCATTTGTAAAAGTTCACATCTACTTCACCTATATGCATTTAAGTGCATCATGTTTTTTTACGTGAAGCTGATGCTCTTCAGTGTTATTGTATGATTTGAATAGATTGGCATTCATAATTTCACATTAGTCACATGATGATGACATGCATGATTATATAGGCCTACTGTATTTGAAATGGCTTAGAATAGAACCTACCTGTCACAGATCATTGCTCAGTTGCAAAATATCATGTAAGGATTAGCCAAAGTATGTCAACTGAATAGTCAATCTTCAAATTGCATGGATCGAGTTTTCAATTGATCATGCTGATACTCCATATTGGTTCATGTCAACAGGCTGTTTACTGTTGTTACCAAGGGCAACCAGAGTGCTGAAGCAAGCCACTGCTGCTGCTGTTGCATCCAATAATACTGCAACAGTCCAAGTGAGTCACTCAATAGATTTTGAAGTCTTGGAACAACACAACCACACGTGTAAGCTATAACCTCTAACTGGGACATGTGGTAAAAAAACGTTATCTGACACCTACAGATTATCACTGAATATCAGTTATCAGCTGCTGCTTATTGATTATCGTATTACACAATATACATTGTGTGTGTGGTCTCTATTGCATTGTGTAGTTTGTGTTTGTGACACTGGTATTTCAAAATATCATAAACAACAGTTCAAGTGTCAACAACAATAACTTAAAAGTGTTTTGTTATCTAATTAATGCAAACAGCTGACACAATTGGCTGCAATTGGCCTGCATGTAATAATCTTTTGGTTATGCCAAGTGGCAAAACTTTACATTTCTTGAATAGGAAGTTGAAAAGTCATACTCATAGGGGAGATTGGGCTAAGGTGTGCCACTTTTTTGTTGTAGGTTAACGGATAAAGCTACAGGTTTTGGCAAATCAACCTTAATTCCAGGTATCGAAATATAACATCGTAGACTCTCCATGAAAGTTTCGGCACAATTGGACCATGATGATCGTGATGGTAGGAATTTACAAAAAGTGAATCATGTGGTACAACTAGCCCCAGTGATGGAATAAGTTTTGCCACATAATGGGATAAGTTGATCGGCCCAACCCCCCCCCCCCCCCACCTCCGGATCATTCGATTATCACTCGCTTACATGTGTGCACGTCCCAGTTATTGAGGGTGAATCCTATTTTATAAGAGAAGGCTTGGACCATTTTGTTGTGCTCTATACATTCCTTCAATTCTTCCTTTATCACAGTGTAATTACACAAATCTGTCTCTTACACATCATTGTTGTCAGTGCCATACTTTTTATCTGCATTTTTTTACTACTACCACAGAGCAATATTACAGTTCCTGTTCCTGTGACAGTTCCTGAATCTCTGATTAGTAGTATTCTTTATTTTCCCCGGGCTCCGGTCATGGAGGCATGGCCCACTTTCAATGGCCCGCTCATGGGTATACGTCATGATCTCATAGTCACTTAATTCCAACCTCTAACATACAAATTGTTTTACGGGGCCCTCTAACCTATATATATTCAGTGGACCTTCAAGAGCAAAATCATCTTTGGTTAAGAACTTGCATGCATATATTTTTGGCGAAACTGCAAGGTTTTTGTCACTCAGCTTCAATGTAAGTGAATGGTGACTATTTTGATGAAAAATATTTCAAAATATTTTTCAGTTTAGAGTGAAGGCAAGGATGAAGACGTGCTGTAGCTTGACCAGAGCTAACCTGGGTTCAAAATTCAATGTCCAATCGGCCTATTTGGGAGGACAGCCATCTGCAAGATGTTAACTCCTAACTTTATAAACATTTGACATAATTCAACGTACACAATGGGAAATACGTCACCATTACGTAAAGCGATCCTGGACGAAGACCACGAAGGTTTGGAGCAGATACTGCAAGAGGCTGGAGATGGCGCACCAGATCTCATCAACGAGGATTTCACTTCTGACTGTCTCTGCAACAGGTTCAGAAATATTCAACCTCCTCTACATACTGCTTTTGCAAAAGGAAACATCGTGGCAGCACAGGTTGGTTATGTCATGTTAGTTTTTGTAAAATTATAACTACCCCTAGCCTAGGAACTCGATTTATAGAAATTTTCAACCATATTCTGACTTGTAAATAAGAAAGTTGACATCAGTAATTAATTGAATCCAAGCGCCATTGCGCTTAATGCTGTTTCAAAAAAGCAAATTGAAAAAGGAAAGAATAGTGCTGCAGTTTATTCATGTAGAATGTCATTTTGATGCATGCCGTTCATTTGTTAAATACTTCATACTCCCTTGCATGTCTATCTTGATGTCATCGCCAAATTTTACGACCATAATATGACTTGTGTTACACTTACCGAATTTGTGACATGAGAAATTAATGCCATATCATGTAATAAGCAATGCCTCTTGATTCATCATCATCTCCCTTTCCTTGCCACCTTGAACCTCCTGGGTGTGGGGACAGCAGAGGCGTCAGTTATCTGCACAACTCCATCACACCTTTCTTTTATACATATGTGTTTGTAGCTGTGGCAAAGCCTTGTTGAGATTCAGGTACACTGCAATATATTGATTTCAGATCTTGCTGAACTATGGAGCAGAAATCAACGCACCTGGCTGGAGGGGGCAGCAGTGTCTGCATTTGGTTGCCCGCCAGAACAGAGGCGACCTCTGTAATTTATGTGTGGAACATGGCGCTGATGTTCACGGGGAGGACACAGATGGTAAAAGACCTTTGCACGCCGCTGCTGCATCTCATAAAGCAGCTAGGAGTGGAGAGGCAAGATCTCTTGAGTATTTAATGACAAAAACTTCAGCAAAAGAAGACGTTAATTTTGCAGATGTTGATGGTAACACGCCTCTCCATGACGCCGCCTTCTGGGATATCGTGTGCACCACGAAATATCTCTGCACAAATGGAGCAGATGTTTCAATCAAAAACGAGAAAGGTCTGACTCCACACGCAGTAGCCAGTGCTAGAAATAAACTGAATGTGGCAGAGTTCCTCAAACAATATGTGTGAAATTAACGTATAACTATGAATTTTGTGTGAACAAACGGTTTTTATGATAAAGATGTCAAGATTGTTTTTCATTTCTAGGAAACCTGTTCGGTCATTTTCATTTCATTTACAAACCCATTGCACCAGAACAGAAACTATTTCAGTTTATTTGGTTTGTACTAATGAGGTTGTGCCTTAAATTAAAATGCACCAGGTGGCGCTCTGAGCGATGATACCAGCAGAGAGTTTGTTTACAAGTGGCTGACTGCAGGAAATTGCATGGTTTTCACTACAAAAACGGGCCTAGAGACATTAATACTTGTCCGATATGCAAAATTTAAAAAGCATCATGGAGGAAACAATATTTTCCAGCACTTAAAATCATCATAATTGTTGCTTCTATAAAAACTTTTGCACGTTCAGCGAGTGAACCTCGATTTAGCATGTTTTCTCTATATTAAAAAATTCACTGCTCTGGAATGATTAAAGTTAGATAGATAGTTTTGATGTCAAAAGATGCCTATATTAAAGGACAACACTAAGAGAAACATTTCATACTTCTCACTGTATTGGTTTCTTCAAGAATAAGCATTAAGTCACCCAAAAATGCAAATTTTTGCGATTTTTCGAGAAAATCTTGTTTTCAGAGGTTAAAAGTCTGCTATAAAGTTCGAGTAAAAAATTTCAAAGTGTGTCTATCATCAAGGACTGTATTTTCCGTTTCTAAATATGTGAAAAAAAGTTTTCTGAGTGCAATAGTTACCGATCTATGACGAGATACATTTTAAGATGCATAAACTTAATTACGACGTCAAAAAGTCAAGTTTCAACCTTTTTTGAGACAAAACTGTTCTCAAAGCTTTAAAATCTGCTATAAAGTTTGAGAATAAAAATTCAAACCCAATCAATCATTAAGGACTGTACTTGAAGATTCTAAAAATGTAAAAATTGTATTTTGAGACTCAAATAGTTGCAGATTTATGACAAGATATGTTTCAACATGCACAGACTGAGCTATGATGCAAGAATGCCTATTTTCGGCAAAATTCTTGTTTTGAGAGTTTTAAAGTCTGTCATAAAGTTTGAGAGAAAAAATTTCAACCCAATCAATCATAAAGAACTGTACTTAGATATTCTAAAAGTGTAAAAATTATATTTTGAGACTCTAATAGTGGTAGATTTATGACGAGATATTTTCCACGTGCAAAGACTGAGCTATAACGCCAGAATGCCTATTTTTGGCAAAATTCTTGCTTTGAGAGCTTTAAGTCTGCTATGAAGTTTGAGTAAAAATTGTCAAACCAAATCTATCATTATGTACTAAATTAGCAGATTCTAAAAATGTTTAAAGAAAAAGTTTAATAGTTACTGATTATGATGAAATTCATTTTAAAATACAATAACTTAGTATGACGTTAGAATGCCAATTTTGCGCCTGTTTTTGAGACATTCTTGCGTTCAAAGCTTTAAAATCTGCTGCAAAGTTTGAGGAAAAAAAACCAATACATATCCATTATTTAGGACAGAAATTGCATACATATTCTAAAAAATTTTAAATTATTTTTGTAAGTCTTATAAATAGATTTATGTGCATGGCGAGATACGTTTCAACATACACATCAAAACAACGCAAACTGAGTTACAACCTCCGATGCCAGGCTGTCACACTCCCGGACTGTAGGGATATGCCTATTGATCTTAGAATGTATTCAATATAAGATGAAGTCTAGATTTTTTGCTAACTCCTATTAAATTTACAAACACTCCCAAGTCCCAAAGTCATAAGATTCATAATATTAGAAAAAAAAAGAAAGCGAAAGTATTTTTCTAGTGGGCAAATCAAGCCAGATCTGCAACTCTCCCCTTACGTTATATTCATTACCAGTGGCATATCTGGAGCTAAATCTTCGGATTCCCACAGATTGAAGAAGGAGCAGCAGGAGGAGCACAAGAAGGAGGATTGTGAGCGGAGGCGAGGATGTGAACTGGGAGATTAGAGGAACATAGGTTGGAGGAGATGGGAGCCAGATGAGAAGTACAAGATAGGAGAAGGAGGAGAAATAGGAAGTGGGAGAAAAAGGTGGGAGGAAAAGACGGGAGGAAGAGGAGGAGAAATAGGAGGTGAATTAGGAGATAGCAGAAAGAGGAGGAGATGAGAGGTATATGAGAAGAGATGGGAGGAAATATATGAAGCAGGAGGATGGATGGATTGATGATTGGGGTTCTACGTCCTGTATTTGTGCATTTGGTAGATGTGAAGGAGGAGGAGGCCTGTTCTCCTACTCCCATCTCCACCTCCTTCTCCTCCTGTTCCTCCTCCCATTTCCCCCTCTCTTATCTCCTCCTCTCATATCCTCCTATCATCTACTCATCTCATCTCCTCCTACTTCTCCCATCTCCTCCTCTCAACTCCTCCTAGTTCTCCTCTTCCTCCTCACTTCTAGCCCTCCTTTCTCCTCATTATCATCCTCCCATCTCTTTCTTCTCCTCCTCCTCCTCCTCCTCCTCCTCCTCCTCCTCCTCCTCCTCCTCCTCCTCCTCCTCCTCCTTAATTCGGTATGATGTCCTGTCTCATCTCCTCCAACTCCTCCTCCCCATCCTCTCCCCATTTCCTCCTCCTCACTACATCATCCTCCTATTCCACTCTAATTTCTCCTCCTCTTCCTCCTCTTCCTCCCTCTCCTCCTCCTCCTCCTCCTGCTCCTCCCGCTCCTCGACAATTATCTATGTGATTTCCTCCTCTCATCTCCTCCGCCACGTACTTCTCCTCCTCATCCTCCCCCCGTTTCTTCCCTGTTTCTTCCCCGTTTCTTCCTCACTATCATCCTCCCATCTCTTCCTACTGCTCCTCTCATCTTCTGCCTATTTCCCCTTATTTCCTCCTCCTCCTCCTCCTCCTCCTCCTCCTCCTCCTCCTCCTCCTCCTCCTCCTCCTCCCCTTGCTCCCCCTGCTCCTCGACAATTATCTATGTGATTTCCTCCTCTCATCTCCACCTACTTCTCCTCCTCATCTTCCTCCCATCTACTTCTCCTCCCTTCTCCTCCTCCTCCCTTCTCATTATCATCCTCCCCTCTCTACTCTTCCTCTCATCTTCTACCTATTCCCCCCCCCATTTTCCCCTATTCCCCTCTAATCTCCTCCTACTCCCCTCTAATCTCCTCCTCCTCCTTCCCTCTAATCTCCTCCTCCTCCTCAGGAGCTCCTCGATAGTGGCACTTAGAGGTGCCCCTGTAGCTCACTGTGTGATTCTTCTATTGTGCAAAGTACTCATGGAAATTATGCTATCTGAACTTCCCTCCTCTTCTTGCTTCTCCATAGGCATCTATGTGATCTCATCCTCCCATCGCCACCCACTTCTCCTGTTCATCTTTCCATCTCCTCCTCTCTTATCCTCTCCTCTCATATCTCCTCCTCCTGTCATCTCCCCCTGTCATCTCCTCTACTTCTCCTCCTATCCCCTTCTCCCATCTCCTCCTTCTTCTCCTGTTCCTCCTCCCATCTCCTGCCATATCCTCCAACCTCCTGTCATCTCCTCCTGTCATCTCCTCCTGTCATCTCCTCCTGTCATCTCCTCCTGTCATCTCCTCCTGTCATCTCCTCCTGTCATCTCCTCCTGTCATCTCCTCATGTCATCTCCTCTACTTCTCCTCCTTTCTCCTTCTCCCATCTCATCCAACTTCTCCTGTTCCTCCTCCCATCTCCTCCAATCTCCTGTCATCTCCTCCTGTCATCTCCTCCAATCTCCTGTCATCTCCTCCAATCTCCTGTCATATCCTCCTGTCATCTCCTCCTGTCATCTCCTCCTCTCAGCTCCTCCTCTCAGCTCCTCCTCTCAGCTCGTCCTCTCAGCTCCTCCTCTCAGCTCCTCCTACTTCTCCCTCTCCTCCTCTCTATTCCCCACAATACCACTCCTCCTCCTCCTCCTCCTCCTCCTCCTCCTCCTCCTCCTCCTCCTCCTCCTCCTCCTCCTCCTCCTCCTCCTCCTCCTCCTCCTTCCTACTCTTCCTCCTCCTCACCTACAGACATGTGATCTCCTCCTCCCATCACCTCCTACTTCTCCTCCTGGTTCTCCTCCCATCTCCTCCTCCCATCTCCTCCTCCTCCTGCTCCTCCTCCTCTACAGACATCTATGTGATATCCTCCTCCCATCTCCATCTACTTCTCCTCTGACCATCTCCTCCTTCTCCTTCTCCTTCTCCCATCACCTCATTCTAATTATCATCCTCCCATCTTTTCCTTCCAATCCATCTCCCATCTCCTCGACATCCATCTCTTCTTCTGCCTCCTTCTCTTCCTTCTTTCTACCCCCTCCCATCTCCTCCTCCCATCTCCTCCATTCTCCTCCTCCTGCTCCTCAATAGGCAATCATTGAAAGGACACCTATTAAAGACCATGGACTGCAATTTGCAATTAGCTAAGATTGCAGTTTCGAGGAAATAACTATGCAAAAAAACCTAGGCATAGAAATTTTGCAGCACTGCAGAGCGAACTAATATTATTATGCACTACAGAATACATATAGGTTTCCCTGGGAAGGAGCTTACACGCTTGTAAAATTTCTTAACAGTGCTGCTTCATCCTGCACTCACTTCCAATATTCCCCTTTCAATATGTTTCCCAAGGTGCCTTCCCCTGATGTGTAGGCTCTTAAAATACATTATTAGTAACCTCACTTTTCCATAAATAGGTAAAAAGTGTAATTTTTCTGCCTCTTTCTCCATTGTCATTTTTGTACATGGTCCTTTTTCTGCCCCCCCCTCCTTTTGGTACACCCCCTCTTGGCCCTCACTCCTGCACTTGGCCATCCCCTACACCAGGGAGACCCACTTCATGCACCAGTCCATCTGGAGCCTATAACTGGGGAGGCACTACCCAGAAAAGACATCTTTGATACAATGAGAGGGGCACTATCAAAAAAGTACAAGAGAAAATCATATATGTGCTGGTAAGCTGTTCCACAGTCTAGCTCCCTATTGCCTACGTGAATCAAATCCATGAGTTTGTGTGTCATTTGTGAGAGGAGCGTTGTACTCAGCTGTAGTGCATCTCAGACTGCATGCAGTTTGTATGGGGGACCCTCTAGTTAACAGTAATTTCCCAAGGGGCACTCAACATAAACTATAAATGGTGGAGGGCTGGCATGTTGGTCATTTAGAAATATATCTAAGAAATCATGTTGCCACTAAGTTAATTGAGACTTTTTCAAAACATTTGAAAACGTTGCCATAATGTTGCATGCTTACATCATATCTTTCATCTTTGATGTTGCTTCACAACTTTGTGACAATGTCATTTCTACTATACGATTCTGTAAAATTTTCACAAACATTGCGACATTGTCACAACTTTAATGCAATGTAGATGTGCCCATTGGGTTCTAACTGGAGCTAGTAGAATTGATGTTTTAAAAGTCATGACTCAATTTTCAGCTGACTTCTGGGTCTATTTCGGGGGGCGGATTGGTCAAGTGGTAGCGTGCTGGGCTGCCAATTGTTGGGTCCAGGGTTCGAATCCAGCTCTTGCCGGTCACCTGGGCTTATGTTGGACGGCTGTTTCAATCATCCTTCACCTAATTGCCTCATCCTCCTCCTGTCCTAATTAGCCTACCAAGTGCATAAATATAAGACGTAAAGCCCCAATCATCCATCCATTCTGGGTCTATATCGACGTCATAAGTCAGTTTGTTCATCTAAAAAGTATTTCATCATATGTAATATATTTTTTTAGAATATACAAGTATAGTGCCCTTGATAATGGATTTGGTTGGAATTTTTTTCTCAAACTTCATGGGAGAGTTTAAACCTTTGAATACAAGAATATCTCTGAAAAATGTAAAAAATTGGCAATCTGGTGTCATAAGTCAGTTTGTGCATCTTGAAAGGCATCTCATCATAAATGAGGTACTATTTGAACCCTCAAAAATAATATTTACCATTTTTGAATATGAGCAAGTATTATCCTTAATGATGATTTCGTTAGAATTTTTTCTATCAAACTTTATAGCAGACTTGTAGACTCTGAACACAAGAATTTCTCCAAAAATGTCGAAAATTAATTCAGAAACAATAAGACACACATGTTGTTGGGCTGACATATCATTAGTTTGCAACTATTAGACTCCAGAAAATAATGTTAGCATTTTAAAAATCTGCAAGGCAGTGCAAGTATAGTCCAGCCTTTAAAGCTCTGAACAAAAGAATGTTTGAAAAAAAGATTGAAAATTGGCATTCTGATGTCATAACCCAGTTTCTGCATCTTAAAATGTATCTCATCATAAATCAGCAACCGTTGGGACACTAAAAAATATTTTTCGAATCTGTAAGTAAGCCCTTGATGGTAGATTTGGTATGAAATTGTTTTTTTCAAACTTCATAACAGACTTTAAAGCTCTGAACAAAAGAATATCGCCAAAATTAAGCTAAAAATAGGCATTCTGGCGTCACAGCTCTGTACATGATGAAATATCTTGTCATAAATCTGCTACCATAGGACTCTGAAAATCAAATTTTTGCAATTTTAGAATCTGAAAATACATTCCTTGATGATTGATAGGGTTTGAATTTTTTTTTGCAAACTTTATAGCAGACTTTAAAGCTGTGAAAACAAGAATTTTGCCAAAAATAGGCATTCTGGCATCATAGCTCAGTCTGCCCATTTCGAAATATCTTGTCATACATCTGCACCCATTGGACTCTGAAAATCAAATTTTCGTAATTTTAGAATCTGCAAAGACAGTCTTTGATGATTGATAGGGTCTGACTTTTTTTTTTCAAACTTTATAGCAGACTTTAAAGCTCTGAAAACAAGTTTGTCTCAAAAAAAGGTCGAAAATTGGCATTCTGACGTAAGAATAGAGGTTGTGCATGTTGAAATGTATCTCATCATAGATCAGTTACTATTGGACTCTGAAAACTTTTTTTTTACATTTTAGAATCTGTTAATGTAGTTCTTGGTGATAGGCTAGGTTTGACATTTTTTACTGAAACTTTATAGCAGACTTTAAAGCTCTGAAAACACTAATTTTGCCGAAAATACGCATTCTGGCGTCATAGCTCAGTCTGCCCATTTCGAATATCTTGTCATACATCTGTAACCATTGGACTCTAAAAATCAAATTTTCGCATTTTTAGAATCTGAAAATACAGTCCTTGATGATTGATTGGGTTTGACATTTTTTTCGCTAACTTTATAGCAGACTTTAAAGCTCTGAAAACAAGAATTTACTTGAAAATAGGCATTCGGGCATTATAGCTCAGTCTGTGCGTATTGAAACATATCTCGTCATAAACCTGCTACTAATAGAGTCTCAAAATATAATTTTTACATTTTTAGAACCTGCAAAGACAGTCCTTGATGATTGATTGGGTTTGAACTATTTTTTTCAAACTTTATAGCAGACTTTAAAGCTCTGAAAACAAGTTTGTCTCAAAAAAAGGTCGAAAATTGGCATTCTGACGTCATAACAGAGTTTGTGCATGTTGAAATGTATCTCATCATAGATCAGTTTCTATTGGACTCTGAAAACTTTTTTTTACATTTTTAGAATCTGTTAATATAGTCCTTGGTGATAGGCTAGGTTTGACATTTTTTACTGAAACTTTATAGCAGACTTCTAACCTCTGAAAAATAAGTTTGTCAAAAAAAATAAGCTAAATCAAAGTTTACTCGCTGAATGCACAAAAGCTTCTATAGAATGGAACATTGTAATCAGCCTATGTGCTGGGAAATATTGTTTCCTCCATGATGCTTTTTTCAATTCGCAAATCGGATGAAAATTAAGGTCTGTAGGCCAGTTTTTGTCTTGAAAACCATGCAGTTGCCTATAGCAAGCAACTTGTAAACAAACTCTCTGCTGGTATCATCGCTCACAGTGCCGCCTGGTGGATTGGTGGCGTTACAACCCCATTGATTTGCAACTGAAAGGGGAACATTTGCATGCGTACTATTGAAACCAGCATGATCTATCTTTTTTGACATTATTGACTGATTTACGTTTGCATAGAGTGTGCGCTTTTAAGTGATATTGTTGTTGTTTTTTTTGCACTTTTTAAAAGTAAAAACATTGCAAATAAGGATAGCAGTGGATCAATTGATGTTTCGTGTACTTCGATCTCATGCGGAGTGTCAGTGATTTTATGAGTGATCTGGCATTGATTGCTCAGTCTGGATGTTTCCAGCAGTGCAAGTTTTCAATGACAAAATCAATAAATGGAAAGTGATGGGTCTTTTTTGATACAAGCCCCCAATTCAGTGGCTCTGCATATACTCATTATCCCAGTCCAATGGATCCTTTAAAACCCGCATCAATACCAAAGTCCACGTCAAATCCCCACCACCCAGCTCTCTGGCCACAATGACGAATGCCGACAAAATTTACTGTTGCGAATTACTTCATTGCTGACTGTACTCTCCTCTCCCCTGCGCAATATTTTATCTGTTGGGAATTAGGGCTTGGCCAAGATGCATTTTAGAATCGGATTGGAGTCTCCCATGCAAAGACTGATTATTTGGATGTTGCTTCATTTTAAAGGTGAGGAGTTTTTTTGTTGATAAACACTATCTCACTTTTACTCGCCTTGATGAATTATTGCATTCATTCCTCTTCCAAATTGTAAGGTGATGCAATAATTTGGATAAGTAGATATTCTAGTAACTTCTTGAATGTTAAATTTTTACATATTTGATATGGTAACATTTTGTTATTCAACCTTTTTGTTTGGAGAATAAGTTGTTCGTGGTCCCAGGTATATCCTTTTTTCTTATTTAACTTCATTTTATAAGTCAAGTTATAATTTAGAATAATATGACTGTTTCAATGGCCAGCTGACTCATTTGCAGATCTGACATCAGCCCAGCAAGCAACCACAGGAGACCCAGATAACTCCACAGCCGAACTATTCACAGGAATCCGGAATGCCTTTGGCGGAGGACTCTCTACCAGCGGAATCCTGTGGTGTTACGAGTGCTCGGAAAATTACGAAAAGGAATACGATCCTCGTCTTGCGGTTTGCCAGTTCAATCTGTCCCAGGTCACTCTCAGACAATGCAATCCAGAACACGACTATTGTATGGTGGGTATAATCCTTACAAGTTTCCAAGATGGCAAAGATTTTTCCATCCCCTTTTTAAATTCCATCGTATTAATTTGTGCAGCGAGGCATTTCAGCTTGCATTAAAATCTTTGCAGTCTGTGGAATCATACAGACTGTAGAGCATAAGATCAGGATTTTAGGTGATTAAATTTTAATTTTAAGATTCTGGTTTATCAGACTTTATATTTGTCATGAAATGAAACCAGAAATGAGGGAATGGAAAATTTGTTTGCTTTGAAAAGTGGTATGTCAGTTGAGTGATTCTCTGATTTGTATTGGACTGCTTTTGACTGACGATTGGTATCAGACGTTTTGGTAACCACCGTGAAAATCCCAAACTATGTAAAGGGACACTGTGACAGGACAGCATCTGTATAAACTGCTCACACTAAAAAAAACGCACACTTCCAAAAAGGTTAAAAATAGCACTTCCGCTTAAAGTATCAAGATGAAAGTTTGCACACTTCTAGAAGTTGCCATCAGGTATTTTCACAAAAATTTTCAAATCTCTAAGTGCAGTACTTTTGTGTCAAATTAAATCGTCATGGTTACTGTCAAAAATGCAAGTCACAAACTGCACTTCAATACAAAATGCACCAATCGAAACATTGGTTTTGTGGTATACTGGATGGGATTAATCTTATGAAATGTTCACATGACAAGCACAGGACATCCAAAAGCTGAAAAAAAAGTTAATGATAAAGCAGATTTTGAATTGAAAACTCAAAATGTACGACTCAGCATCTGGAAGTGATGCATGTGAACCAAAACTGTTAAATTCTGCGGCTTTTTTGCTTACCCCGGGTAGAAACACATCCATAGACATATCCCATATCAATACTCTCATAAATCTGAATAAAACATCTTTTTTGAAGATTTTGACAAAAGTCTCCTGTAGGGGGGGGGGGTCAGCATTGACACTTAAATTTTATTAATTTCATCCTCTTTAATTGTGGTTTGGTCAAATATCCCTTTTCCTCAAACTTAGAGATTTGAAAATGTTTATGAATGTACCTGATGGCAACTACTAGACGTGTTCAAACTTTCATCTTGAAATTTTAAGAGGAAGTGTTATGTTTAACGTTTTTGGAAGTGTGCGTTTTTAAGTGTGAGCAGTTAAAATGAAGTTACAACACAAAGTGTACATGTTAGGGGTATGGGACGACCATTTCACGGGGAGCTTTCACATTTTTGCCCTGAAATTTTACCATGTTACGGATACAGCGAGGGTAATGAATATGCCATAATATTGGCGAGTATTTGCCCCTCTTGATCCCCCTTGAAATATGCCTGTGACTGTACAGCCTCAGAACAGCTAAACTAACCTGAGACAAACAACATAGAGATGTAAATCATGTCACTTTGTTTTCCAGACAAGACGGACCCAGAAATATGGTTGGACAGACACAAGTTTCACCCGCGGATGCACAAGAGGATGTCAATACGGGTGCAAGTTCAACGGATTTGCAATATCAGATGTGGTTTGCACTTCCTGCTGCAGGGCGAACGGTTGTAACACAGACAGCTCAGCCACGACTTTGGCCTTTGCAAGATGGCCCTTGATCCTTACTTTAGTTGTGTGTTACATACACTGACTGCAGAATAAGAACAAGTACATTTTCCATGTGGGGAAAATGATAAAGGACTGAAGATAGCTCAATGATATGTTTTTGCCAAATCGGTGACATCAAGCTATGAGCATGAAATCCCACTTTCCCATCCATGAAGAATTTCAGGAGTGACCACTGACCAGCCTTCTTCTCTCGTTGTTCTGGTATAGGCCTAGACCCAAGGTCATCGGATTGCCTGATCACTGATGCGAGGCGGCCGTAAATTAGAAGTAAACAACATCATTGTCATTGGATCATAATTCTGAATAATTATCAATTAAAAAATTGTTCTTTTAACTAAATATGTACTGTTTGAAATTACTTGAATTATTTCTAAAAAGAGATGAAACTCAAATTTCAATTTTCAGCTATTTGCCATGAAAATGTTTCGGAGAATGTTTTGAATTGTTTTTGTTGAAGTGACAGTAAGAAGAAAATGCCATTGGGGACATAAACTGCACACAACTAGAAAAGATACACTAGCTTGGCACAAATAAGATACCCTCGTTGGTACCTCGAAACACCCAAAGGCAAGGCACATCCCAAATACTCTACCGAATGGTTCGTTCGAGAACTTGAATGGTGCTTAAAGAAACCATTGTATTAAGATGTCCCAGATCATAAGCCACCTTATATGGTACTTCAGTCTGCCCATAGATTGAACCAGACTTTTTCGGAATTGCTGTCTGCGTGGGCAATTATTAACGACATTTTTTACTGATTTGTGATAAAATAGTCTTGTTTAGCTGGAACGTTATTGCCCTCCGCGGTTTCACGTTGTACCTTATAGATTTTATCTAGCAATTGCTATCGAATTTTCTCTGTCAGTTTGAGACATTTATCTTGTAAATAAATTCTTTTTACAATTTTACATTGTGTTTCCTGTTTTGGTTTTTTATACATTCATTCAAAAGCTTCGAATATCACTCTGGGACCACTGAGTACGGTATTTTAATTTACCGTCTCCGAAAATGGCGACCTGCAAATTTCCAGTCTGAGGCAATGATTTTATCTGGTCGAGGAATGGTTAATAAAACCTTTTAGACAGTGAATATTGCATTGAAACGAAAGATTCAGTCTCATTGATGAAGTAACTACCACAGTTTAGATATAAGAATCTTTTGATTCATCAATTGGAGTGGGAGAAGATCTGAAGCGAGAGACGGTAAATTCAGCAGAGGGAGACGGTCAATTCATCAGCCAAATGCTTGAGGGAGACGGTAAATTTCGACATATAAAGTTTAAAACGACTTGCAGGTGCACACAGAAAGAACGAAACAGAATAATTATTGTCTTATCTTAGTAGGAAATACCCTATGTAGCTTTTTTGACACTGAAACCAATATATTAAAGGTAGGGTGGCCGACAGCAGGCAACAAAGTTTGATGTTTCCATAGTTTCATTTCAGCTGAATGAGATTAAAAAAAAGGAGTAGTATTACCAACATTCACGTGAATCTATATGCTTAACACGGCATTGCTTGGTTCAGGAAAGGATATTAAAAACAAATAAAAGTCTAAGTTAGATTGAATAATTATGTCATATTTTCACTTGTTTCAGGACATTTGATTGGATTTGGCCTATTTATAGCAGCCAAACAGACTTTTCAATGTCATGATTACGAATCTACCTGGGTCATAGGCGTATTTGATTGCTTGATTGATTGATTTGTTTATTTGTTTTAACCACACATACTGGTCACTCATATATACAACAATGCACTTTCACATATTCACACATTCCATCAGTAAAGTAAAATCAATATTACAATTCAAGTGTATGGTAAGGAGGTGTCCCACTAGTTAGATATAACTGTTATCGGGACACCCCAGATCCACTGCCCTGGTTACATTCGCACCATGTTAAAATATTCCGGGCTAAATAAAATAGTCACAGCCTCTCCCCGCAAGACAGCCATCCCATCCGCCTATGACCTGGGTGCTCTCCCCCCCCCCATCAGATGAAATTTGCATAATAATTATATTAGAGTGTAGTGGCGTTATGCCATCAGCACTATGTTCTGAGACATGATAACACGATAGTTAGACTCACCCACCAAATTTTCTGTACCGTCCCCCCCCTGCAACAAGCTCTCTCATCCAATAACAGGCAGTCATTATATGCGCATACATAAAACATCAATCTGAAATAGAATCAATCCTTTTGAGTCTTGTTGTTACTTTGACTTTGCTGTAACTATCTCCTCTGTTTCCTATATTATGCTAGAAGTTGCAGACATACAACAAGAATCAAGTTATACTGTGATGAGTACATGTACAGTGTAATATGGAAAATGGATATGAATTATCAGAAATTGGGACTTCACAACACAATCAAATATAAATAAAGTTTCTGTGGAAACTCATTTGAACTTTTCCAATTTTTTCCCAGTGAACACTGCCAAGTGGGTCCAAATTTTGCCCCATGGCAGTCGGGCTGTCAAGTGGGCCCCAATTAGGAAGCTGCTTGGGCCCATCTTTAGGGTTGTCACAGTGGCTCTATGGGTGGGCTTTGGCTCAAGTGAGCCCCATTTGAAACTACCATGATGGGCATTTGCTTCACATGCACCAGCCTCAGACATTGTACCAAATATGGGCCCGACCTTTGACCAAAGTTTTGTGTAACCCTGCTAGCAGGCTGTATTCAGGTGATGCAGTCTTGCAAATTAATGCAATTGTGCGTTTCTATCTGACACCAAAATGTATGTTGGAACCCTCCAAATCGGTGTCTATCTAACTGACACGTAAATGGGGGTATCAAGAAGCATTAAACAAAAATCTTCAAAAACTTCCACACTTCAGGGCGTCCTTGTGGTGGCAGTGTATGGCAAAATCAATTGAAGGAACGAAATCCAACATTTAATAAACTAAATCCTTATTCTCTTAACTCCAGACGTCCACCCAATTTATGTCTGACTTCAGAATAGTCCAGATTGCATGATTTCATCTTAAACACTTCTCCTCAGCCTGCTTGCAGAAGTTTGTCTCGGGCACCAAAGATCACCTGTCACTAACTTGGCCTCTTCATATTATACAGCAATTGGGTGCATATTATAGCTGATTTTTATGGAAATATCTGAATCTACTCAAATGAAATGCTGAAGTTACCGTCTCCCCCTATAAAATTTACCGTTCTCACACCAGTTTCCTTCAAATGAATTTACCGTCTCTCGCTTCATTTTTAAAATGATCAAATATTCCTCAAAAAAGTCATTAAAAACATAGACAAGTGCTTCTATATCTCTAGAAGGGCTGTAGCTAACATACTACATGTCGAAATGCCACCAGAATTTGGCATATTATGCGTAAATCCAGGGTAAAAATCGCAATTTTGAAGGCCAGAAAAGCAGATCGCCATTTTCGGAGACGGTAAATTAAAATACCGTACTCAGTGGTCCCAGAGTGATGAGACACTTCGAGTGCAGATACTGTAAAACTGCCCCAATGGACTTTCTGTCATGTAAACTGGATATGAAGAGATCACTGATTAGCATTTTTCCGCATATCCATGCTTTCTTGTGTATATATTGTATCCAAAAATGGGTGTATTTTTATATTTCTGATGTAATTGACCAGCTGAAATTCACATGCTGGTTTCAATAGCTTGCATGTAAATATTCCCCTTTCAGATAAAATTGAATTAGTGCTAACCAAGTAAACTGAAATATTTTCTGTTCTAGTGCAATGGGTTTGCGAATGAAATGCAAGTTTACGACAGAACAGGTTTCCCAGAAATGAAAAACAATCTGGGAAGCTTCACCGCAGAAATACTAGTGTTCATTGTTCAAACGACATTGATTGTTATATTTAATTATATTATTTTATACATACATGAAATCCACAGAAATGTGGACAAGCCAACGAAATATTCAAATGTAAATAATTTTCTGGAAACATTTTGGACTTCGGGCAATTTTATCAATTTTGGAGTATGGGATCCAGGGCTTGTTTGGAGCCCCAAAATCTGCACAACTGCGAGAGAGAAAGGACACATCATCTTTTATGAAGGATAACGTGAGTTATAAATCACTTCTCCTGGTCTCCCAGCTTATAATTTTGTACAGAATGACATGCAGCATGTTTAGGAAAATGAAAGTAAGTGAAAAGCAAAAACTTGATAACAGGTGTCCGTACATAGAGAAATGCTTAGACATTCAATATTGTAAGGTTAGGACTAAATGTTGCGAAGACCAGTCTTTGCGTATATAGTAATCCAAAAACATGGATGCATGTCGTGACTTAACCTGAAAGCAAGGAAGATGGGTACAGGCAGCTTAATCAGATCTTTGTTCACACATTATTTTTTGGCTTATCTCAATCCTTACAGTAATACAGTAGACGGAATATTGATATTCTTCAATTACCTTTTATTATTATTATTGCAGTCAGGAAAACTGCGATTACTTCAAAACTATTACAGATACTACGTTACAAGTAAAGGGTAATATGCGACTCCATTGCGCGCCACTTTACACGGAATTTCATGATCAAATTTCTTGACACTTATGAGTTATGAGGAAAATATGAAAAAAATTTCCGGCGCAGGTTTCTGAGAACCTAAGCATAACTGAGACCTGTTGATTTTTTCTAAGATACCTTGACAAAGTTTCCAGTGCGGAAAGGCGTCTTGAGGAGATTTCTTGAACACACTTCAAGATATGAATTTTTGAAAATTCAACATCCCGAAAATTTACTGAAAATTTTTTGAAAAACAGGGAAGGAATGCTTGTAGAAAGCTGAAAATGGGTATACTTACAGACCTACCCTAGTGTACCAACTTCACAAAGTTACGGACCGCTCGCACAAACGGTCTTGCCGCTACGGACGTCCAAAAACCCAATTTTCAAGTGCTCATATCTCGGTCCCTATTTGAGCTACAACAAAGTGTCACATATCACAAGAAAGGTCTGTTTCTCAGCTTTCCAATGGGGTATAGCATGGTGTACAACGAACGGTGTAGAATCGCGTGTAGCATTGAAAATTTCATGTCACTTTTTTGGGTCATCGAAGCGTCTTATGTTAAAACATAAGAAAGTCTTTACGGATCATTATGAAATTTGGTTGCCTAAACATCATTTGGAAGGGGAGAGTAAGCAGGGCCGGGGAGCTATGGGGGCCGCGGGGGATTATTCGATATTGCCGTACAGTTATACTAGTTAAATGTTGGATTTCGTTCCTTCAATTGATTTTGCCATACACTGCCACCACAAGGACGCCCTGAAGTGTGGAAGTTTTTGAAGATTTTTGTTTAATGCTTCTTGATACCCCCATTTACGTGTCAGTTAGATAGACACCGATTTGGAGGGTTCCAACATACATTTTGGTGTCAGATAGAAACGCACAATTGCATTAATTTGCAAGACTGCATCACCTGAATACAGCCTGCTAGCAGGGTTACACAAAACTTTGGTCAAAGGTCGGGCCCATATTTGGTACAATGTCTGAGGCTGGTGCATGTGAAGCAAATGCCCATCATGGTAGTTTGAAATGGGGCCCACTTGAGCCAAAGCCCACCCATAGAGCCACTGTGACAACCCTAAAGATGGGCCCAAGCAGCTTCCTAATTGGGGCCCACTTGACAGCCCGACTGCCATGGGGCAAAATTTGGACCCACTTGGCAGTGTTCACTGGGAAAAAATTGGAAAAGTTCAAATGTGTTTCCACAGAAACTTTATTTATATTTGATTGTGTTGTGAAGTCCCAATTTCTGATAATTCATATCCATTTTCCATATTACACTGTACATGTACTCATCACAGTATAACTTGATTCTTGTTGTATGTCTGCAACTTCTAGCATAATATAGGAAACAGAGGAGATAGTTACAGCAAAGTCAAAGTAACAACAAGACTCAAAAGGATTGATTCTATTTCAGATTGATGTTTTATGTATGCGCATATAATGACTGCCTGTTATTGGATGAGAGAGCTTGTTGCAGGGGGGGACGGTACAGAAAATTTGGTGGGTGAGTCTAACTATCGTGTTATCATGTCTCAGAACATAGTGCTGATGGCATAACGCCACTACACTCTAATATAATTATTATGCAAGTTTCATCTGATGGGGGGGGGAGAGCACCCAGGTCATAGGCGGATGGGATGGCTGTCTTGCGGGGAGAGGCTGTGACTATTTTATTTAGCCCGGAATATTTTAACATGGTGCGAATGTAACCAGGGCAGTGGATCAGGGGTGTCCCGATAACAGTTATATCTAACTAGTGGGACACCTCCTTACCATACACTTGAATTGTAATATTGATTTTACTTTACTGATGGAATGTGTGAATATGTGAAAGTGCATTGTTGTATATATGAGTGACCAGTATGTGTGGTTAAAACAAATAAACAAATCAATCAATCAAGCAATCAAATACGCCTATGACCCAGGTAGATTCGTAATCATGACATTGAAAAGTCTGTTTGGCTGCTATAAATAGGCCAAATCCAATCAAATGTCCTGAAACAAGTGAAAATATGACATAATTATTCAATCTAACTTAGACTTTTATTTGTTTTTAATATCCTTTCCTGAACCAAGCAATGCCATGTTAAGCATATATATAGATTCATGTGAATGTTGGTAATACTACTCCTTTTTTTTATCTCATTCAGCTGAAATGAAACTATGGAAACATAAAACTTGTTGCCTGCTGTCGGCCACCCTACCTTTAATGTATTGGTTTCAGTGTCAAAAAAGCTACATAGGGTATTTCCTACTAAGATAAGACAATAATTATTCTGTTTCGTTCTTTCTGTGTGCACCTGCAAGTCGTTTTAAACTTTATATGTCGAAATTTACCGTCTCCCTCAAGCATTTGGCTGATGAATTGACCATCTCCCTCTGCTGAATTTACCGTCTCTCGCTTCAGATCTTCTCCCACTCCAATTGATGAATCAAAAGATTCTTACATCTAAACTGTGGTGGTTACTTCATCAATGAGACTGAATCTTTCGTTTCAATGCAATATTCACTGTCTAAAAGGTTTTATTAACCATTCCTCGACCAGATAAAATCATTGCCTCAGACTGGAAATTTGCAGGTCGCCATTTTCGGAAACGGTAAATTAAAATACCGTACTCAGTGGTCCCAGAGTGCTCATGGGGGGTCAAAATAAAGGTTTGTAAATGAGAATTTCCTTCATGCTATCATGAAATGAACATATTAAAGATTCATAAATCAAGGAGGACACATGTGATTTGTTGGTTTATCACCAAATTGCCACTCTATAAAGTAGCCAAGGTTTGAATTTTTGAAAAAAATGTTTATCAGAAAAAATATCCATACGAATACTAATTTGACATTTTTTCCAATGGAAATCCAGCCATATTGTTGCATAGAACCATCATAACCAATACAAAACTTAAATTTAGATGAAATATGGCAGTACTTTTTTCCAAACAATTTTTATGACGAAAGTATGGAAATTAGACATTCTGTACTCTGAAAGTTGATGTTTTAGAGTGTTTAGCAAGGTTCTAGTCGTAATAGATGCATGATTGCCAGCATAAATAATCCTTAAGTATCCTACTAACCCATAGTCAAGTTTTGTTTCTGTACGATAGGAACTCATAGTGTTTCCATTGGGCCAAAGATAATGTTCTAGAGAGAAAAATCACCGAAAATGACCCAAAATCACAGGCTGAGAAAAAAGGAAGCTTAAATTGCTCCAAAAACAAGATATTTACATATTGACTTGTTAAGTCATTCTGTTATTTGCGAAAAATTGCAGTTATATTGATAAATTACATGAAATAATTGCCTTTTACTCTCAAGTTTGATTTTCTCAAAATGGTGCAATTAGATGATCTAAAAACATATATAGTAATTTTCAATGTTTATAAATACCCTTTTCAGACATCCAGGTTGAATTATTTAGTTCAGCCATGTTCTTTCCTTGATGAATCAAGTGTTAAAAGATTTGAATCGAAGTGAAACTTCCTATGTACTGGAGAGGAAATTTTGTGACATTGTGAATTTTAATTTCTCAGAAAATGAATGTGCATGGCCTGGATATATTTTCAACTTGCTTTTGTCACATCGATGTAGAGGCACAAAACCCAGCAAAGAAAACACACATAGCTTGTTTTTCCTTCAGAATGCTGAGTGTTTTTTCCTCGTACTGGATAGGACACGTTTTTTTTACATCATATTCAAGCCTCATTTTCCGAAAACCAAATATAGATTCTAGATTAATCTTTTTGATTTTCCTTGAGACATGTCTCCAGCTACAAAATTGACACAAACAGTAGACACACTCTTTAATACTGATTCATAAAATCATATACAGTAATAAATGGTCTATCGAAGACAAACTTTTTGACACATGCCATTTTCCACATTTTGGGAGACAGCTCCTTTCGTATATAAGTTATTCACATGAAACCTGTTGTATTTTATGCCCAAGACATAGGTCCAGACAGGCATCATTGACATGAATCACAACTTCCTGCATTTGCTTTTGTGTGTTGCCATAAAGATATGCGAAACTGCCTGTGAGACACAAAAAAGTGCTAAAATTGGTCATATATCGCCTGCTGCTTCAAAAGTAAGCATGGTAGCAAGGTAAAATTTGGTACACATATACTTCAAGGTAGTACAAGACTGCCACCATGACAAATATCTGTGTACCTGTCATACTTTTCTCATAGTAATTGCTTAAAGACGAAAAGTCGGCCGAGTGCAAATACTGTAAAACTGCCCATTGATGCTTGTACACTACATATTTTATTTAAAAAAAAAAAAAAGACATATCGGTGAACAATTTTCACTGCAGTGGCTAAATAAATTCATGGGAATTTTTTTAACTTTTTCATGCCGAACTGAACGGCAATTATATCGTAACAATTTACAGATATTCCCCTAAGGGCAATTCCGTAAAGACATCAACCAATCAGTCAAAATTTCAAAATTAACATAGGTATGTGTTATGGGTGCGATAATGTGCAAAAATAAGTCTATTTTCAGGTACATAAAAAAACAATTGATTATCTAATTTGGTTTTTGATATATTTGCATTTAAGTAATGCTATGTTTGGTGACTGCAATTATTGCATTTTCGACACTCCTAATTTAAGTTGTCAGTGCCAGTATAGAAATAGGTTAGCTGGTTTCATTTTGCTGTCATTTACTACCTGAGGGATTACACTTTCATTTTGCATTGCAAATTCTTGCAGCAATCCTTGCGAATTCTGTCAGGCAGTGACATTTGACCTAATAAGATTCTAATGTACGTCCGACACAAAAATTACTAAATAATTTTCCTGCTCCCAGGCGACTGATGTTAATTTCATGAAACGTCTAATACAAAGCAAATTTATGTCCATGAATAGCATGATGGCCGCTTTAATTATTTAAACGTAATACAATTGCCAAGGAGAGCATTTTAAGGATGTACGTCCGACACGAAAATGGGAATGTACGTCCGACACAATATTATGAAAGTCCATCTGGAATTAAGGAAATGATACATATGTTGGTACACAGGCTTGGGCTCATAAGAAAACCTTAGGCCAGTGTATTTGGGTGAATCTTAAAGTAGTATAGGCCAAAAAACAGGAAATATATGGTGTCATTGAAGTTTGGTCATTTTTAACTCTGTTTTCAGCCATAAAATTAAGTGAAAGCTAGTTCATAGCATGTGTAATTGGCACGCAATTGTGTCACAAGCTAAGACAGGCGTCATACTCAAACAAAATGAAAGATAAAATTATATCTACCAGTTTTGGCCCAGTATATGATACTGTGATAATAAAAAAAAGCATACACAGAAATTGTCCGAAAATGGCAGAAATTCTTCATTTGTTTGCATATTTGTGCAAAATACCTTAAAAATTTTATTTGTCAAGCATTCTCTCAATATGTATTACTGAAATATGTGCAATTACGGTGAAAATTGCAGGTATAACTAGTGATTTTTGTGACTTTTCTATGCTAAAAATGCTGTAAATTTAAGGGTAAAAATAGTGAAAATAACTTAATGTTTGAGACATCCCATTTGGCACAAATATGCAATGCTGAAGCCATTTCATGGATGATAATTATTGGAAAGAACTCAACTTTGAAGAAAATATGAAAATTGTGGATCATCAATGCACTGCTGGCATCCTCTACACTAGCAATTCACACGCGTACGTCCGACACGAAAAATGTGTACGTCCGACACGGAATATAAATGGCAACAGCTTTATGAAAAATGACAATATCGCCATGGAAATTAACCTGGCTGATGCCTTAAATAGTTTTCTTGATAATACAGGTCAGTTGATTAATTTTTCTCCATATAAATCACAGAGTTTTGAGAGACGAGCCATCAAGTCAGAAAAGTGCCATTTCTCTGTGTACGTCCGACACGATGCAATTTGTCCTATGGCTCAGCTCCTATTGCACTTTCAGCTTTGGTTGATGGCTTGTTTTAAAGCCCTGCCACAGGGCCTCATACCTATTTTACAATGGAATGGCAAACATGTAATGGTAGGGCTATACAAGCTGTTAAAGTGTCTGATCTGTACGTCCGACTTTACGGAATTGCCCCTAATACATAAATCTCAATCTCATTAATGTTTTATTTTACTCTTACCATACTGTAAGAGTCCATCACTGGACATCCCTTTGTTTTAGGAGGTTCATCCTAATTGATAATATTACATGTTTTCGTGTAAATACAGTGAGCAGAATGAAAATACTTTGCAAACTGTTTAGAGTGTCAAAGACCAGCCACAGATGTGAGATGGATGTTATTGTCGCTAAACTGTGAATGATCCAGTTCATCCCAAGAAAAAATGTTAGCATGGCGTAAATCCTGACATCACACACCATCTCAACTTGTTCATCAACCGAACTTCTCAGTTTCAATATTGTTAGTAAATATATCAATGAAGCCCCTGTTAGGAATAGTGCCATTGGTGTTGCAAAGCAGGCCGCGCAGGCGATGTCACTCCTAAACCAGCACGAGAGCGATTCAAGAGATCCATAAATTTGTTCTTCTATGAGGGAATATGCGAGACATGGACCGACAATTGCTAATGACATTCCCCATATACATCCAAAGTACTTCATGACAATATTGGAAGAGTTCTCTGCCACATGATCAGAGCGAGTGGTCCTTTTCAAATCCCAAGCCAACGCAGCTGTCCACCCGAATACCGTGAGCCACAAGAAGTGCTGAACGGCAGCCATAACCTGACAGAGAAAGTCTTTAAACATCCAGATGTCTTCCAGAATATGTGAAATATTTACCAATGTCAGCATAATACTTAGATGAAACATGATCTTATCAGACGTCTTCTTCAATTTTGTGAGGCAACAAATGACCAAAGATGTGATCATCAGACATGTGCAAGAGATAACTGTTCCAGCTAAGCGGAATATAGACCTCTTTCGTTCTGTTTTTGGCAAATCTTCTTCGCAAACTAGTACTGACTCAGACTGGCTGTCATTATTAACAAATTCAAACTCATGTCTGTACAATGTTTTACCACTTAAAAGTGATATTACCAATGAATTATTTTCATAGGTCTGTTCATAACCATCAGGAGGCAATAAAATCTTTTTACGACAAATGGCAACTTTTGGCAAACATACATTCATAGACTTAATGGCTAATTCAAGATCATTATTTCGATAAAGCTCCATCTCAAACTCAACATTTGGTATGCTGTGTAGATGTCCTGTGTCATTCTCGTAGATGCCATATTTGCCTTCAAATCGAAACTCCACGAACGACCCTTCAATGGGAACCTTTTTTGCACCATGCTGGCAAGTTATTTTGGGGGAATAGAGCACAATACTGGAAGATCCGAAAGTGAGACCTAGACGAGAACTTTCGAAGAGCAGTTCAACAAAGCCACTTTCAAAAAGGCTGTAATCTAAATTCTCAATGGTGACATAAGTTTGAAATTGTCTTGATTTACTTGTTGAATGTTCAAATTGCCACTGAACACCTGGAAACCCATGAAGAATGATTTCAATATCAGTCCTCTGCACCAAGCCCCTTTCAGGAGGATACACCATCTTTATGATGTGAATTGAAGAGCTTCCTTCAAGAAAGTTTTCGAATGTGATATTTTTCAAACATGCCATGTAATTCGTCAGAACGTCATACATACTCGAAGCAATATCAAGGGAAGAATTATTACATGGTAAAAATAAACATTTTCTGCTTGCAGTATGATAAACCTGACCGATAGCACAATTGGCGTCGGCGAAAGTCAGTATTCCTCTTGGAGCATCGAAGACAATTGTGTGGTGCAAAGGGAGTCTGAAACGTTGCTGCTTCCTGCCTTGACTGCAAATCATATCTGAGACATTTAACAAAGGGTTTGCTAATAGAGCTCTTAAAGGGTTCTTTGATGGTATGGGAATGCTTGTTAATTTATCTGGCATCAACACCTCCATTAAAAAATTATCAATGTATGCTTTTTCAAAAGGCAATTTCTGACTGGAATTTTTCATTTTGTTGATCTCTCTGAAGATTGGGGATGACATGTCCTCATTCGATGACAAATCATATAAAAAATCTAATGCATAATCCAGGGGCTGGTCAGGGTAGTTCTCTGACAAGAAATCTTCTACCCCAATTCCTTTGTAGTCAATGAAGTGATAAAAAGCATCAAACCACTTCTGCATACAACTTGTAAATCTGCTCCCGAAGGCCGAGCCAGTCAGTAAGAAGTCAGTGACTATGAAATGGATCTCAGCAGAAAAAAATTGGGAGATGAAGTTGGTCTGGTGTAGATATGCAAGATTTAAGTCATTAAAAGAAACAGACCTATTCCCAGTGAAAACTAATATGCTAAGTGGAAAATAATCCTTTTGTAAATTGCACAAAGCACAGTATGCATTTTTGTACAGAAACTTATTGTCTGTTACTGGAATATTGAATTGGAGTTCAGGCATATGACTTTCACACATTTGTTGTACCTTAATTTCAGAATAACCCTGCTGACAACGGCTGATCATTTCTATAGAAGCCTTATACGGTTCCTCATTTCCCCCACCGTGGATGTCAAATTTGATGCATGAAAATTGGTCTTCATCCAAATCGTTGGGTATTTTGGCTTCTATGCGTTGTGTGAAAATATCTTCTAAGTATTTTCGTGAATATGAAGTCATTTTGGTCTGTGTGTCATTTTCTGTACAAATGTTCTCATAGTCAATACAACAGTCCTTATAGAATATACACACATCGTCACATTGGCAAAACCCATGAATGTCAATAAATCTACCACACCTGCCCAAGCACGATGCTTGCGCTATGTCACACACATAAAACGGTTTGCCAAAAACATCCCCGATATACACAGGATTTGGACCTGGAAAAGTAAAACAATCATTCCTTAAAATCAGAATAAGAACCACCAACCACATCCCTCAGCAACAATTTGATAACAGTCTTCCACTTAGTCCCTACTCAATACTCATTGTGAACCTTCGCCACCTGTCCGAAAGGATGGCTATGGATACTAGAAGCCATGACCCCCATGACAACTCAGGAAATTATTCACTGCCAACAAAAACATAAGCTGCGTACCAGCAAACCTTCAGCGAATATCACCTTAAGAAGATCACAATTACACCATAAAATTGGTGTGTGTACCAAATTGCATATAATATATAGGCATACAAGAGTGGCCGAGTCTTTGACTGCAATTATCTCTATTCTCCCGCTGCCCTGCCATCTGCCCATCTGCCAGCCAGGGTGTGTAAAACCATGGAAAGGCCTTACTAGACGAATCTTAGCGTGAAAAAAAAAATTATATTTTTCTAATTTATTAAAAAAGTATAGAATATCTATCAATGAGACCACCAAAAGGCACACCTAGACCATATATAAGCCATATCTGAACCAAATTTCATCCATGCAAATGCAATGGTGACCGAATGTAGGCGAAGAAACGAATTTTATTTTATTTTTTTTTCGTAAATTTTCTAGAAATACAGAATATCCATTAATCAGAGTATGAAAAGGTACAACTAGACCATACAGGTTTATAATAAGACCAAATGGGTATGGCGGTATTTTGAGATGTAGGGTACTCCACGAGTTGAAGATATCCTGAGTCCTATGTACCCACGAGTGCGTTAGCACTCGTGGGTACAGAAGAATCAGGATATCTTCACGAATGGGACTATATTCAAAATACCACCATACAACCATTTGGTCTTATTTATACCCCATTATGTAACTCCAGAGAAAGCTGAACTTCACTCAGGTTATCTATACTCAACAGCTGCATCAACCAATCAGAGCACAGAGAGCAGCTGAACTGATGATGTCACAATGTTGTGACATCACCATGGAAATGACGTCACAATGGCAAACAATGTAATCATCAACCTCGTGGGTACAGAGGACTCAGGATATCTTCAACTCGTGGAGTACATCTCAAAATACCACCATACCCATTGGGTCTTATTATAGTACCAAATTTCATGCAAGTAGGCCTACATACAATACTAATAAAACTAGTCGACTGATTTCATTTCGACCTCACTCCCAAATTTTTTACCTTCAGCAAACTCAGTTCGAAGAAGGTACTGTAATCACTTGGGTAAAATGTTTTCCGTCCGCAGGGTGGGTGGGCGAGTGGCGGGCGGATAGATTGTTTCTGGGCTAGGACTCGTCCTCTATACTATTGTCAAATTAATACTTCAATTTAGCGCCAGCCATTTTAACAATTAATCAACTGCTAGACCAGCACAAGAGACGTGTGCGTGTGCTTTCTGGATAAGATGCCAAATTCAACTTTCACTGAATTTTCCTGTAAAAAACTTACCCTCATCAGGCCTGACCTGTCCTTTTATATCGGAGATGAGTAAAACCAAAATAAATTTAGTTGTGAACTTCATGGTGACACCCAAATGTGAAGATGTAACTTGTAAGCAAATTGTCTCTAATATTTATTATGTGTACGATCAGTATAATTCAACTTCCTTGCCACAGGAGTCAGTTACTTGTCAATCGTTCACAATATGGTGATTCAGCAAACATCCTGAGCAGGTTTCCTGTAGAAGTATTATTTCGCATATTGGTTACGCATTTCATGACCAGCCTTTTCCGAATGTCTGAAAATGAGGCTCCCACATTGATTTCTCAAATTCATCTGAGAGGATGTTGACCTAGGAAGGATGAGAATACAGTGAGATACAGTGTCAGATACACCGTTATGTTGTCTTATACTTGTCCGTTTTGTGTTACAGCCGACGAATGTCAAGTGATTACAGAATTGCACTGACATAATTATTCCTAGTGAGGTCATACCCCTATCCATGGCATGTGTTTTCTGTATGGCTCATTAGCAATTTGTGAGGTCATCTCAAATACTTTCAATGATAGCAAAACAAGTCAACTACAGCGTCATGACACTCATCAATGAGGTCACAAGTTGCTCAACGACAAGTTGACAGTTCATTTCAATGAGTCTGTTGTGAGGTCATTGATGGCCACAAACAGCTGAATGTAAGCACTTTCCTTCTTTGTCTATGAGGGAGAAAAAATATCCCTGACATGACTAGAGTGTACTTTTAAATTGGTAAGTAGATGGCAACATTGGACACTAAAGACACAGCAAGGATTTGTTCAGGTATAGAATACATAGCAAAACATTGTTCACCTTTCAAGTTACATTCACATCAATTTTTTAAAAGTAAACTTCTGGCCGCTCTTCCAATTTCAGTTCTAAGTAATAATGTATTCCCCAAGTTTTAAAGGAGTGTCGTTGAACCTGAATTACTGGAATAGCTGACAAATCCGCTGCTGAAATTAGGATGATAGTTGATTGTGAAAAGTCTCTTGAGGGCTGTTCTGAAGTCTCTCATTCCCCAGGCATAAAGCACAGGGTTCCAGGCAGAATTGAGATGAGACAAGATGATGAAACAATCATACAGCAATACGGGAATTGTGCATCGAAACTTGCAGAAGTATTCCACAGTGTTCAGGGTAAAGAGGGGAATCCAGGAAATGACAAAGAGTATGATGATGATAGCGATGTTCTTAGCAGCCTGGCCCTGCGATATGACTTTGTTTTCATCCACCAATACATTTGGTCCAGAGAGTCTTCGCACCTGAAATATCAATATAGTGGAGAATTACAAAACTTCAGCTTACGGTGTGTATGCACACTAAGGTGTCCTAAATAAAGTCTGAAATTCATCAGGGCTTACATTCACAATTTGACCACAAAGGTTATATGACTACTTATATGACTCCTCTCTGACTCATGCACATGTAAGAGGTCAGCTCATTTTGCCTCATAGCAATTCACTAAAATGCTTTATTTTGCTGACCGTGCCTAGCGCATTCACCCTTGTGGAAAAGTTGGTTTTCTGTCAAATCCTGTGAGAGCAAACAAATGCTGCTGATTTATTTATGAAATTTGGCAAGTTTTGCTGATCTTCATTTTGCCCCACATGATATCACATTATACCCCCTACCATGCCACAAAATGGGATGAAGGTGCATTTTCTAACTATGTCAAAATCACAATTTTTGCATTGAGCAAGACATTTTTCTTTGCTCGAGCAGAAGATTTTCATTCTTCATGATGGATCTGACTTCAGTTTAGATATTTACAATGAAGGCCTATTATATTATTATCTGCAAATAAGAACCTTCATGGTCAGGGTGCCAACTGCCCATCTTGCTGCCTTGCATTGTATTCACCTGCCTTTAAATTGTTAACTGAAACCCTTTAATCATGCTTCGTACGGACTTTTCGATAGCATCTAAATGTATCATGTATATCACACACAAAATAACCTCAATTCCAACAGCGTCAGGATTTGTCGGGTGGTTTTGTAATTTGTAATGTGCATTGCCACTCACCTGTTTACGGACTGCCTGGAAGATTATAGTATAAATGCACGCCATGAAAACTGATGGGGCGAGGATTGTTGCAAAGAAGATGAAGACGAGATACTTGAGGTCAATGACCTCCATGAAGAAACAAGATGGCGTTACAGGGTGGCCATTGTGCCACCCCATGAGAGGAAGGAAGCCTATGACCGAGGCCAATATCCAACAAATTGTGATGATGATTCTTGCAGTTTTCTTGGTCATCACCGCAGGGTATCTCAGAGGGCTGATGATGGCGTATCCACGATCAAATGTTATGGCGACAAGAGAGAAGATGGATCCCGTACAGAGGAGCATTAGCATGGAAGACATGAGAAGACAAGCTGGGAAGTTCTCTGGCAGACCAACACTTACAACAATCGCCCAAGGAATACCTGAAGAGAAAAGGGGACATCAATATAAAAATTGGAACAGAGATATTTTGATAATATTTTCAATCAACACTGACCATGTTTTTTTTTTCTTTATGACAATTGAACTTTGCTATTGCATGAATATGTGGTACAGCCAAGCTTTTTCACAACAGACTGAAAAAAACCTAGGTATTATTACATCCACATTTTTGTACGACATACCACATACACATACATGTACACTAGGGGAAAGTGGGGAGAAGTGGGCCATAGGAAGAAGTGGGCCACCATGCTTTATGTTGAATATAGCATTGGGATATCCCTTAAGTTAAGTGCCATGGCTTCAGTGTGATACCCAAGAGTGACATTGGAGCCAGGAAGGACATAACTTATTCCATTTTTTAATAGCTTAAATTGTAATTTTTCGGTGCTGTTTAGTAAAATTTCTCTTTTTTATAAAAAAAATTATATCTATGATGAGATCAGGGATACATTGGAAATGAAAGGGTTGTTAAAATCTCTGTAAAGTCAGAGTTTTATCAGGTTATTATTGAGGCATTGTATGCATGTAGGAAAAAATAAATGTCATTTCTTCTGAAAATGGACTGAAGGGAGAAGTGGGCCACCTTGCAGAGGGAGTGGGGCGGACTTGAAATATCATAGAACAATGGTAGATTTGGTGTTTCTGTGCTTATTGCTACTGAATAAAAGGCCTAAAATATCATATTTAGCTTTTTAAGATAATTGCTCATGTGGCCAAATTGACTTTTCAATTTGTTTTGTCCTACACATTGTCCATGGCAACACAAATTTTAAAAATATATATCAGAACAACGCTGTTGGATTCATTGAATTAAGTGCTGGCTCAGTTGAAGAGTAAATTCCTATTCTGCTATTTCTGAGGCCTATCTCAAAAATAATGAAGCCAAAGCGTGACATGACCATAAAAATTTTAAAATGTAATTTTGTATGAAACGACCTAAGCATATTGTAAAGAACATATTAAAGTTCCACGAACTATATTTACCTTGGTGCTTTGATGATTGGAAATAATTGATAACAGCTGAATTTTACAGAATTTTTAAAAGTTAGTTTTTTCCCGGCAGTGAAACATAACTTGGCTGAATGGTAATTTGTCATGAAATTAAATCCATTTTCTTTATTTGACAACAACTGGCACATTCTTAAAAGTCTTCTGGACAATTGTAATTCAAATATACCTAACACCCCGTTATCAAAATTTGTGACCCTCAGTGGAAACCAGCTGTGTGGCATCATTATTTTTGAGATAGGCCCTAAGTCAATAACTAAACAGATGGCCAACTTCTCCCATCCCTGTGGCCCACGTCCTTCTCTCTATCAGAGGGAGAACTGGGCCACTTGGTCATAAAAATTAACTACCCCATTTCATGAACAATTATCATGGACTGAAAGTAATACACACCAGATATAAGTTTTAACATACCAAAACTCCTTCACTCTAAAAAAAAAGTGTTGGCCATAAACATGTTATAGTGTTATTTCGTAAACACTTAAGTGTTTATATTCACATAGGTGATTGAAAATAGACACTTTAGTGTTAAAACAACAACACTATGGTGTTTATACAGGACAAGCTGAAGTGTTAATGGGACTTAGAAAATGTTGAGCCAATTGGAATGTATATTACTATGTAAAGGGAATTAAGAAAAAATCTATTTTTTCAATGTATATATATATGCTTATGAAGGTATAGCCTAATCCCATTAGATTGTAGTTGCTTATTTTTATATGCTGTATATCCATATTTTATTTTTATTATTTTATGACATATGTATCTGTTTGATGCTTTTACATGTCAATAAAATTCTATATATATATATATATATATCTTCAGAATATAGAATCAGGCATTTTTGCCAACCAGTATATATTTTGTGTGCTTTTATAACGCAAAAAGTCCTAGTTGAAAAAAAATTCTAATTAAGTTTCATAAACACTAGTGTTTATGATGTGTCTAATCATAAACACATAATCAAACACTTAAGCTTCAAACTTAATACATTCATCAACAGAAACGTTCACCCAGCCATGAAGGCGAATGTTGGCCACTTTCAAAAAGCTGTTAATTCTGTTCAATGATTGATTGTTTGAGCTATTGGAGACCCTTAAGAAGTCTTATAACCAAAGTTTTGACAAGGTAAGTTTAAAAAAAAAGTAAATATCTTTATTTTATTAATCAAGGCAACTGTTCTCAGTGTTGTTAAGCTGTCATATTGAAATGTTGTAGACATAATATTTATTTTCAAAAGTAAATTCACTAGAATATTGTCAAATATTGTTTTGTGAAAGATCCTGCCACAGGGGTGGATCGAGGAATTTTGAAAGGGGGAGGTCCATTGGCAAGGCCCCGAAGGGCTCGACCGGGGATCGCTATGTCTGATTGAACATCTTAGCCTGAAGGGAGAAGGGGGGCAGGGAGTCCAGGGGGTCCAGCCCCCTTGACTTTCCCCCCTCTCCCCAGTACATTTTGAATCTGTACCAGTTAGCATTTAGGCCAAGTGCTAAATGGTGCAGATTCATTATGTACCTTAAATTATGTTTATCAGGAAGAAAATGCTAGTTTTCAAACTCAGCAATTTTTTTCACTGGATGAAGAAATTATAATTGCAAGTCAAAGAGAACTTCCACTAAAAGGTGATTATTTCTAAAATCTGGTTGGAAGGGTGTCTAATATGTTGGCAACATTTTACCTGAAAAAGAACCCACAGGTTTGCTTAATGCCACTGGTTTATGATGCAAAATGATGCAGATTCATTTTGTGCCTTATGTTTTTCAGGAAGAAAATGCCAGTTTTAAAGTCTGGAGGTATTTTCAAAGGATGAAGAAATCATAATTGTGAATAATGGAGTACTTCCACAAAAAGGTGATTATTACTAAAGTCTGGTTGGAAAGGTGTCTAATGTGTCATAAAATTTAACCTAAACAAGAAGCTACGGATTGCCTAATGCAGGTGGCTTCTTGTGATAAATATAGTTGGAGAGATGTCTCAGGGTTGGTCTAGTGGTGGCGTTCTGGGCTTCCAATTGTTGGTCAAGGGTTCGATTCCAGCTCTTGTCAGGTCACCTGGGCCTATGTTGGATGGCTTTTTCAATCATCTTTCACCTCATTGCTGGGTCCTCCTCCTGTCCTAATTAGCCTACGGAGTGCGTTAATACAGGACGTAAAGCCCCAATCATCCACCCGTCGATCTCACTTGTTGTCAAAATTTAACCTGAACAACAACCCACAGCTTGCCTGATGTAGGTGTTTTCTTTTAAAATGATTAACTTTTGAGTATGGCCAAATGCTAAATGATGCAGATTCATTATGTATTTTATGTTTTTTTTTCAGGAAGTAAACGTCTGTTTTCAAACTCTGGAGGTTTTTCACTGGATGAATAATTGAAATTTCAAAGCATGGAAAACTGTCACAAAAAGGTGATAAGGCCTATATCTAAAATCTGGTTAGAAACTAGAAAGTTGTCTAATATGTCACTAAAATTAAATCCAGGCAAGAATCTCTGGGTTGCCTAATGTAGGCAGCTTCTTCTGATAAATCCAGTAGGAGAGATGTCTACTGTGTCATCAAAATTTAACGTGAACAAGAACAAGTGGGTTGCCTAATGCAGGTCTTTTCTGCTGATATAATATCTAACTTTTAAGTAAGGTCAAATGCTATATGATGCAGATTCACCATGTATCTCATGTTTTTTCAGAAAGAAAATGTTTGTTTTTATACTCTGGAGGTATTTTCACTGGATGAAGAACTTGTAATTGGAAATCATGGAGAACTGACACAAAAAGGTACTTACAATGTTTTTTTAAAGTCTGGTTTGAAAGTTGTTTAATATGTCATCAAAGTTTAACCGAAACAAGAAGCTCCAGGTTGTCTGAGACAGGGGTGGCTTCTTCTAATAAATATAGTTGGTTACCGAGTGCACAAATACAGGACGTAAAGCCTCTATTATCCATCCATCAATCTAACGTGTTGTCCAAATAAAACCTGAAGAGGAACCCACAGCTTGCCTGATGTAGAGGATTTCTATTAATATTTAACTTTTAAGTATGGTCAAATTCTAAATGACGCAGATTCAATAAATTTATATTATATTTTTTCAGGAGGAAAATGTCTGTTTTCAAACTCTGGAGGCTTTTTCACTGGATGAATTGCTACTGTAAACCAGGGAAAACTGCCACACAAAAAGGTGATTATATCCAAAATCTGGTTAGAAAGGTGTCTAATATGTCAGTAAAATTAAATCCAGGCAAGAATCTCTGGGTTGCCTAATATTGGCGGCTTCTTCTGATAAATCCAGTAGGAGAGATGTCTACATTGTCATCAAAATTTAACCTGAACAAGAACCCGTGGCTTCACTAATGTAGGTTTTGTCTGCTGATATAATGTTTAACATTTAAGTAAGGTCAAAAGCTATATGATGCAGATTCATTATGTACTCGTTTTTTTCAGGAGGAAAATGTCTGTTTTCAAACTCTGGAGGCTTTTTCACTGGATGAATTGCAACTGTAAACCAGGGAAAACTGCCACACAAAAAGGTGATTATATCCAAAATCTGGTTAGAAAGGTGTCTAATATGTCAGTAAAATTTAATCCAGGCAAGAATCTCTGGGTTGCCTAATATTGGCGGCTTCTTCTGATAAATCCAGTAGGAGAGATGTCTACATTGTCATCAAAATTTAACCTGAACAAGAACCCGTGGCTTCACTAATGTAGGTTTTGTCTGCTGATATAATGTTTAACATTTAAGTAAGGTCAAAAGCTATATGATGCAGATTCATTATGTACTTGTTTTTTTCAGGAAGAAAGTGTTTGTTTTCAAACTCTGGAGGTATTTTCACTGGATGAAGAAATTGTGATTGAATATCCTGGAGAACTGTCACAAAAAGGTGATTATTTCTGAAATCTGGTTAGAAAGGTCAAGTAGCACAACTTGCCCTACTCCCGGGGTAAGTTGAGCCCCATGATGGACAAGTTGTCCCAGAGGTTTATACCAGAAAAACCTTGTATTTCACCAGGGGAGCCGGACCAAGAGGGTGGAGGGGGCAAGGTGTTCCATTTTGATCTTAATAAAAAATATTTTGCCTTATTTTAGCTATTTTATGCTCAAAGTAAATAATAAATAATAATTTTATAATCAAAATTATTATTGACACTCTTCTAAAATTTTGTTATGCAAATAAGCACGAATATGATTTACCCTGTTACATCCGATCGCCCCTGTCACCCGCATTTCCTTCTGGCACCCCTGTATTTCACTTGTTTCTTCAGATAGATCATTTTTATATGGCTTTAGCATATGGCTGATATGCTACATGTATGAAACTAATCAAACAATTAATAGCCATGTTACTCGAAAATTCAAAATTATGCAGAAACTAAAATGTTTTTTGTTTAGATGGTGGTATAACACTTTCTAACTTACCTGCAAACAGAAATTGCATAATGAAAATTATATCCTATGTTATATCTTAGGCACAAACTCACTCCAATCCAAAAGACACAACGCACCATGTATTGATTTCCAGGAGAAAACCGGTAGTCAAAAAGAAATCAACGATGCACGAATGAATCTTTCAAAACAATCTCTAGATATACCTCCTAACTCCATCCTACCAGAAACACTTTTATCTTTTTACAAATACCAAATGACCGAGAAACAAGAATGTCAGTTCTTGTTACATCAGGTTTTCAAGAAAAAAATTTTAATTTATCAGTGTAGCTTTCCATAGCTTCACATTTAACAGGTTTTTTCAAGGCGCATAATGATGTTGACCAATTCCTTTTTTACCCAATTCTTCATTTTACCCTAATAGTGGGCAGGGAGGGACCAACTTACCCCGTGTCACAACATACCCCTGTCTCCCCACATTTACGAATTAAAATGTGCACAATGTGACAAGAGTGCTAATTGTTCCAGGTTATGGATGACATGTGAAATGAAATAAAAAGGGAAAAACAAGAAACGGCACTGTCCACTTCTCCAAAATAGAAGGTAAACATTTATCTATTTTTTTAGTTATTTTTCAGTTCCCTTTGCCATAATTTTAATTAACACGTCTTATTCAGGGTTGACCTCTTGTTGCAAAATTACTTAGTGCACTTTAGGAATACTTCACTAACTGGAAGTTTTCAAATTCAACCCTTAAGTAAAATTTGTCACTCATTGGATAAATGCATAACATATTAAAGGCTCCCATGTATCTCTCTTTTATTGCTCAAGTAAACTTTAATAATAACGGTAATTTTAAATTTTGCTATACAAATGGACAGAACTTTTAACTTGTATTTCTTTTAAAAATAATAATAATAACCAACCATTTTTTAAATAATTTCTTTTCTATCATTACAGGTTCTATGCATCATCTGTATCTTACGTGTCATCTGCATCATCTATGTCGCCAATCTTGACATTTCTGGTCATGATTATGCTGATTTTATTACTTGAGTTAAAACACTCATTGGTGCGCAGATCTGCCTTCCGCGATGCAAATATGCAATACTGACTTAATGGAACATTTCTTCATTTTTACTTTTGTGACAATTTGACAAGACACCTTGAACCTTATCCACAAAAGAACAGATGAGCGTTTACCTAATTTTGATTTGTCCTGTGTTATGTATCTTATTCTTATAAACATTTCACAGCATATCAGTACATATAGTAAAAAATGCAATCTGGTTACTTTTATGCCAGGTTTTCATTGGAGGAACTAACATGCAATTGTTGTTGTACAATCACTAAAAAGTAGGACCTACAAATTTCCTACATATTCTCCTAGAGTTTACATTTATTTTATGATGAGTTGAACCAGTAAAAAATATTTTGCATGCCTACTTAAAAAGATTCTCTTTGTTGCTATTGAGTCTGATGCATCATTGTAATATTTACTAATAAAAAATTGGAATTATTAAATTGTGGAATTGCTGATAATTTTTGTTGATATTCTATGAAGATGAGCTTCAAACAAGCTGTTGCACAACTTGGCCTGTTTATCTGTGCATCATTGATACATTGAATTGACTTGACCATTAAAGTAAACCATTCTTTTCTGGGATGCAGATCTGAAACTTCCAATAATTCCCTGAAAGCAAGACTAGTGGCGATTCTTCCAACTTGATGATGCTTGCTAGGCTGGTCACTTTTACTTTTAAAAGTTCTTTCTGCAACGCTTAAAATTAGTGTTCAATTTAGAACTCTTAGAAGACAGTGTCATATGAAGCATTCATATTTTCTATAAAGTGCACATAAATCTGCAAAAGTAATATTAATGTCAGGTATTGCTAAAGCTGCAGTGCCTATTTTGTGGTTTTCATTACCAATGGGACAAGCTTTTGAATGAAAACCTGAGTTTTTTTGTGGTTTTAATATGACCATATTTGGCAAAAACTCCAACGGGTGATAAAAAGAAGTCAACAAGAAATTGTCATACTTGCTTAATGTCATGTGTTATACTGTATGAAACACATTGACTCTGGGATCAATGTACTAATTTTCATTTCAAGCTATAAACAATTTATTTTTGCTTTTCATAAACTGTTGAACCTAGTTGAAACATTAACTTTAATCAACCTTGATGGATAAACGATAAAGGCTTTACATCATGTATTCATGCATTTTTACAGGCTATTGTAATTAGGACAGGAGCAGGACACAGCAACATTTGATGAGAAGGTTGATTGAAGCTGCTGTCCGACATAGTATGTCCGATTGGTGTCATGGCCAGAGCTGGAATGAGACCCAGGAACCAGCAATTGCATTGAAGTAAAGAGCACTACCAACTGAGCTGATCCTTTTCCCAGTAAAGTAAGTCAGATTATGTACTTTACCTTTGTAGCCTGTTTGAGCAAAAGGGGGAACACAGAATGTCAAAATTTTATTTAAGGAGGTCGTTTTACAGTGTGGTTTAAAAGTTTTGAGGCAACCACAAATTTTTGTTTCTTTTACATTCCCTTTGAGCACACATGATCCTCCTCTCTATGGTTCCCTTCCTAAGTACAAGTATCTGCATACAAGTACCCATAGAAGCTTTTAAAAATGGATGTTGGAGAAACATTCCTGAACACTATACCAATAAGAAAACAACACCATTCGGACTCAAAACATAGTTTGGAAATCAAACATAAAAAATGTGGATGTGGCTCAAGACTTTTGAACATTACTGTATTTTTGGTGTTTTATTACTTCATTTCATGGGCTCCCCCCTTTGCTGCTAAGGAATACAAAGGTAAGTAAAATCTGCTCTTAGTGTACCTTTGTGAGGCTATATTTTTCAAGGAGTAATTTTGCCCAAAGGAAGTGCCCGTGACAGACTGACAGACAATCCTTCAGACAGACAGACACACAGAAATAATACCCCCACTCTGCTTTGGAAGTTAGCAAAATGGTACCATGTAAACTGAACAAAGATGCCATTTTGAATTTCTTTACTATCTATTTGAATTTTTGAGTATATTTACTTTGAGCAAAACAGATACAATCATAATATGTATATGCTATTTTTCACAAACTAGATGCAGTATAATTAGACCTGATTAGCAGAGATTGCTTGTGGTGATTATTGTGTGTTTGTATACAACTGTTTTGTGTTTCTAATCCGACTGATCTCAATGACTGTTTCAGATCAACGCTTCTTCTACCTTCGTAAAGATAAACACCTTGTGTTTATTTTAAAACACTTCTAGAGTCAAAGACATGTTGAAGTGTTTAAAAAGTGTAACAAGCTCATAATTCATAAACATCTCAACATGTTTATCTTTATGAATATAAACACCTCAACATGTTTAAAAAGTGTAACCAAAAAGTGTTTATTTTGGTGTTAAAATAACAACACTTGTTTTTAGAGTGAATTTCTAAAATGAAATACAGACACGGGACTTCAATACTGTAGTCATAAAAAGGTGGAATGCAAAAAGTGGCCCACTTCTCCCTACTTTCCCCTATAGTGCCATGAGTTCACCTTAATTGTCATAGTTACTGCCAGTCCAAATTTAATCTAACCATTGTAAAAATACAGGACATGAAGCCCAATCAGGGCCATCACCCACTCCTACTGAACTGGGAGTTTCAAAGTTAACTTCCCCATTTCTGCCACTGATCCATTACTAAAAATATGACACATTTGGGAATGCTCCAGGATGTTTTAAGACTATTTTCAGCCATTTCACCTGTTTGCAACATGAACTGACAGGATTCGATAATGTTATACAAACCATAGAGTAGAGTTATTCCTGTTAATTATATGACTTCTACACTGTATGACATTGTATAAACTTCATCATGCCTAAAATAAATAGTTCAACCCCTTCCTTAAATTGGAGCATAATAATTTGAAAAGAATTAACGCCATGGGTCTTCCAGGCGAAGTTCGATTTTGCACAATTTCGTCAGACATAACTCAACTTTGTCTCAATCAAACTTGGAGAAAGTCACTCACTTTGGACATGGAAGATGTCTCTGCCCAATCCCACCAAAATGAGAAAAGGCTACAGTGTTTTGCCCTAATGTTTTGTGAAATAACCCACTTGCGTAACTTTGTCAGATGCGGTGTATAAGCTCATTGTACTTCAACGAGCACATGGAGGGTTGCTTATAGGACGTTTAAACGAGCTAAAGGTGCACAGAGTATATTCTACTCTGCATGTACCAGAGTATGACCGGGTAGCCTTCACACGCATGAGGCTAAGCTCACACAATCTGAAGTTTGAAACTGGGCGTTGGTCAGGGATCCCACCAGACAGAATCTGTGCATATGGTTGTGTGCAGTCTGATATCCATGTGTTACTGAACTTCGAATTGACAATGACGGACAGAACTACCCATCGAATCCCTGATTGTACAACATTGGATGAACTGTTTAATGATGTCAATGCACCTGTCCATGCCGTTTGCAAATATTGCAGAGACATTCTTATATAGAAATGATAGACTCACCTAATAATTAAGTCACCTCAAAAATTTCAGTATTATAAAACGATTTATGCATTTCTTATGTAACTTTATCTCTGCCCATTGGCACCATACTATTGTTGCTCTGAGCTGTATCATGTTGGAAGGCTCACCACTTTTTAGAATTTCGTACCTGCATCGCGGTTCATGGCTGATAGTACAACAATAAAGTATATAAAGTTCACTCACCTATTAGTCCAACAAGCAGATCAGCCACAGCCAGAGATATTATGTAATAATTAGTAACTGTCCGCAATGATTTGTGCCTGAGAAATACGAAAATAACCAATGCGTTTCCAAATATGGCAGTCACAGCAACGACCAGTTCCAAAGATATGTAACCCCAATTTGGGCTAAAGGGAATGGTTTGGTTGGCTGAAGATGTGACATTCATTGTGGCATAATGCAGACTGGAACTATTGCAACAGGCTCCTGTCTGCAGTCATCACATATACTTCTCTACAGTTTCATGCTAAAGCACTGCCATACTGATTGAGCTATCATCCAACAATTAAATCCACACAAAGGTAATAGCATGGTAGTCTGACAAACCAGACAACAACGAGGAAGTTGATGGTCAGATGATATCCCATTCAGGCTTTTCCACAGACAGCGACAGCTTCTGAGTCGCACTAAGGCTGGACTCTTTAATCCAAGTTATGGAAAATTTCCAAGAGCCTTTCTGAGAAATATCTATTTAGCTCTATTTACAGCCTATGAAATTTTGCCTGCAAGCCAAATGGAGGATGATAGTGAGATGATGAATAGTTTAGACCCTCGAGAATAAGATTGTTTGTACATATGAAGAAACTTGCCTTGATCTATTTGACGGTTTTTACCCCAGAGGGTGCAAAGAAGGTCATGTCAAACGTATCAACTAACCCTACTGGGTAGCTTAGTTGGTAGTATCAACTTGATACACCTAGTTAGTTGAAACACCCTCACTCTAAACACAGGGTGGTCAAGATGACAACTCTAGAGTGGTAATTCCTGGTGCCTAAACCGACAACACCTTGAGTAAAAATTACTAAAGAGTTGTCAATGTGACAAAATTGGACTAGTAAGCTGTGGTGCTCAAATTGACTACCCTTCGGACACTTACATAGTCAACATAGTAATTTTGATTATGATAAAATAGTCAAAATGATTTTCCAAGAAGTCACTACTAAATTTTTGTAACCATTACTACCCTAAAGTAGTCATAAACTAGTCACAGTGACAACCAAATGTTTAGAGTGCAGCCCAAAAGAAAATGTAAAGAAATGGTTAAATGCTACAGCCCGTGTGGGAGGTGCCAAGATCATGAGGCTTCACAAAGTTACTTCTTGTTCCTGCAGAAGCATTTACCACATACATTTTACAACGTCTATAAAACATATATTTCATTGTACCAATTTAACCTGCGTGGTTACAATGCAATAAAGCATTATTTATTTATTTATTTTTGTTCACTTTGTGAGTGGAAAGTGAAGTCAGCCGAAGATTCTCCTGTACAGTGGAGTTGTTTCAACCCTGGGTTCACTTAACATTATAGTGCCACTCACAAGTCAGGGCTGTGATTGCTACCAGGCCACCCAGCAGAACCTCCTTTTTGAGCAACCATAAAGATGTATGGGTCATTCTGATCCCTAATACCATCACATTCACTACCATTTACACACAAAAAAGACACTAACTCAGTTCCATTATGCAGCAGTTTAATCAAAGAGGCCACAACCCTCAATGAAGCTAAAATCACCAACATAGTAAACAAAATGTATTCTTTATACAGGTAATAGTTTATACCAAATGTAATAGTTTATACCAAAGTAAACATTTTGGCTCTGTTTCAACAGGGAAGTATAAAAATCAGAAGTTCCTTAAAGCCGCTTAATCTGTATGAGTTCCCATAGCCTTATAATGGTTAGAGCGCTCGACTGCGAATCCACTGGCACTTGAGAACATAGGTTCAATACCTGGTACTCGAACTCAATTGGAGTGAGCATGTTGTGGCTGTGGCCGGGGATGTTGGCCACTTCACTTGTGGGCAATTCCGTAAAGTCGGACGTACAGATCAGACACTTTAACAGCTTGTATAGCCCTACCATTACATGTTTGCCATTCCATTGTAAAATAGGTATGAGGCCCTGTGGCAGGGCTTTAAAACAAGCCATCAACCAAAGCTGAAAGTGCAATAGGAGCTGAGCCATAGGACAAATTGCATCGTGTCGGACGTACACAGAGAAATGGCACTTTTCTGACTTGATGGCTCGTCTCTCAAAACTCTGTGATTTATATGGAGAAAAATTAATCAACTGACCTGTATTATCAAGAAAACTATTTAAGGCATCAGCCAGGTTAATTTCCATGGCGATATTGTCATTTTTCATAAAGCTGTTGCCATTTATATTCCGTGTCGGACGTACACATTTTTCGTGTCGGACGTACGCGTGTGAATTGCTAGTGTAGAGGATGCCAGCAGTGCATTGATGATCCACAATTTTCATATTTTCTTCAAAGTTGAGTTCTTTCCAATAATTATCATCCATGAAATGGCTTCAGCATTGCATATTTGTGCCAAATGGGATGTCTCAAACATTAAGTTATTTTCACTATTTTTACCCTTAAATTTACAGCATTTTTAGCATAGAAAAGTCACAAAAATCACTAGTTATACCTGCAATTTTCACCGTAATTGCACATATTTCAGTAATACATATTGAGAGAATGCTTGACAAATAAAATTTTTAAGGTATTTTGCACAAATATGCAAACAAATGAAGAATTTCTGCCATTTTCGGACAATTTCTGTGTATGCTTTTTTTTATTATCACAGTATCATATACTGGGCCAAAACTGGTAGATATAATTTTATCTTTCATTTTGTTTGAGTATGACGCCTGTCTTAGCTTGTGACACAATTGCGTGCCAATTACACATGCTATGAACTAGCTTTCACTTAATTTTATGGCTGAAAACAGAGTTAAAAATGACCAAACTTCAATGACACCATATATTTCCTGTTTTTTGGCCTATACTACTTTAAGATTCACCCAAATACACTGGCCTAAGGTTTTCTTATGAGCCCAAGCCTGTGTACCAACATATGTATCATTTCCTTAATTCCAGATGGACTTTCATAATATTGTGTCGGACGTACATTCCCATTTTCGTGTCGGACGTACATCCTTAAAATGCTCTCCTTGGCAATTGTATTACGTTTAAATAATTAAAGCGGCCATCATGCTATTCATGGACATAAATTTGCTTTGTATTAGACGTTTCATGAAATTAACATCAGTCGCCTGGGAGCAGGAAAATTATTTAGTAATTTTTGTGTCGGACGTACATTAGAATCTTATTAGGTCAAATGTCACTGCCTGACAGAATTCGCAAGGATTGCTGCAAGAATTTGCAATGCAAAATGAAAGTGTAATCCCTCAGGTAGTAAATGACAGCAAAATGAAACCAGCTAACCTATTTCTATACTGGCACTGACAACTTAAATTAGGAGTGTCGAAAATGCAATAATTGCAGTCACCAAACATAGCATTACTTAAATGCAAATATATCAAAAACCAAATTAGATAATCAATTGTTTTTTTATGTACCTGAAAATAGACTTATTTTTGCACATTATCGCACCCATAACACATACCTATGTTAATTTTGAAATTTTGACTGATTGGTTGATGTCTTTACGGAATTGCCCTTGTGTAGCCAGGGGTTGCCCTCCTGTCAGATGTGAGCAGCAGCACCTTCAGCCAGACTCCAAAAGAACGCAAGGACAGCGCAGGAGCTCCAAACAAGAATGGATGACAACTGGCCCTGAATCCTGAGGCCCTGAAGATTGAATACTGAGCTGTTCCCAATGAATTGTACATAATATACAAATTATACATTGCAAAGTGCCATAGAGCACAGAGTCTCTGTGAATATGGCGCTATATAAATGCTGTATAATAAGTTATTCTTTGCACAATATACAGGTTGATTCAGTTCAATTTTCAAAATTTTAATTTGAAACATTGGTAGGTCAACTTGACATAATCTAGGGGATTAGTTAGTTGATACAGAAGAGGCAGGGTTAGCTGATGCGTATCAACTAACCCTGCCTCTTCTGTATCAACTAACTAATCCCCACCATGTTTCTGAAACATTATGGACTTGGGACCATGTATGAAACCGGGTCATCTTAAATAGCTTATAGGATAACTATTTTTTATAAACTATATACCAAGGTACTAAGTTACTCTGAGTTATCATTGATCAAAATAACAAAAGCATTTCCCTGCTGAGAAAAAATTCTCCAAGAACACAGATTTTTCCACTTTTTTGCTTCACTCCTCAACCTTTATCTCGATTTCCTGTAGACTTTTAAAAACCTGACAAAATGTTTCTTCATTCTGCTGCTCACACATGGCACAATTTGCTTAAATGATCATTTGTATCAGCAGGAGATGGGGCTTATCAACTAATCTTGCATCTCAACTGGCCTGTCTCTCTCCTCATGTGCCTGCCAAATCAGGAAATGTGCCTGGAAACAATGTTCCCATGTAATTGAAGTCAAGAGAGCAAAACTGTGGCTAGAAAACAGAAAATGACCATTCCACAAGATATGCATTTAACACGCATTGTTCCACGAAATACAGGCCCAACCAGGATTTTAAGTTTTCAGCAAGTTCATGCATACAAGCAGTGATTTTGTAATTGGTGAATGTTGAAAATGGAAAGAATTTCATATTTCTTTCAGTGCCTGATGACCTTGAATCGTCTAGTTGGTCTATTCTTATTCTTCTCCATGAAACCGAAAGACCTAAAAAAAATAGAAAGCAATATTTATGTAAGTTTTAGCCTCCTTAGGCTCTGAGGTCAGCAGACCAATAAAAGCTTAATCAGCCTTCAAAATCTACAAGTTTAATATCTTCATTCCAACAAAGGGCCCAAAAATTCAGAAACTCAGATTATTACCAATTCTGTTTCACATATTGCATATTCCGCCCGGTCGCAGCCAATGTCGTTCCATTTGCCTTCTGCGTTGAGTTCTGTGCAATGTTCACCTGGATTGGATGGTTCGTCAGTGGCCCAGTTTGTGTAAATCATGGTAGAATTGTCGCCAAGCCATTTGAAACTGGAAGGTTTGTCGTCCCCAATGACATCTTTGAGGCCAATGAATGGGCTGGTATTCAAATTTGCCGCTTAATTAAAATTAAGGAAAATCACACAATTTTACATCAAAATTATGAATATATGTATTGTCTCTATCGAATCAGCAATAATGTAAGATTTAAAGTTGACTGACAACTTCAATCACTGCAGGGCCATTCTAACCCCTACCAAATTAATATTTGTTTGAAATATTTCCCATTAAAATAAGAATTGCATTGGATTTTCTACCACCATTGATCACTGGTGTCACCATTGGACTCCATTGTTGACCTTTTTTGAGTAACACCAGTGACGGTAACACCAGTGACAATTTGCACTGAAATACCAATTGCTCCCACAGTGATGCATTGATTTGAAAAGGTGTTGCCACAGGTTGATTTCTGTAAACAGGACATATCCTATGACTGAGGCAGTTTTTGAAAATTCTAGAATAATTGACCATTTTTTAGGGTCACACCAGTGACACTGAAAAAGAATACTCTTAATTTCAGCACACTGTGAAGCCACCCTGCATGCTAAAAATGTATAAATGCCAAAATCTGCAGTTATCATGGATGCCTGTCCATCAGAAGATGCCCCCCGGTGCATTTGACCGAAGATAGAGGAGAGCGTTCCTTTTACAGCCATGCTTTATTTAATGAGTAACACCAGTGACATTTTTTCTGGTGACGAGGTCATTTCGTTTTCCAAAGTATACACAGGAGAGGAAAATTCAGTTGGTCTTGGGATATAAGTATGTGGAGTAGTTGTCTAGAGATTTAGACCACCACAAATATTTATATTGATTTGACATGGTTTAAAATGTATGGTAAATGAAAGAACAATTTTCTGTGACATCACTTTTTTGGTATATTTCGAATATTGTTAACGTTTCACAATATAAGCACCTACTGATAATTTCCATTTTACAATGAAAATAACTTCTTTAAAAGAGGGGGAAGGCATATGATTAGAAAGAAAATCATAATTTTATGATTTTGCTGAAAACTGCTTGAGTGACAGTAAAAGCTCAGTTACTGTGGAATGACCCTGCAATGAAGAGTCTTGTGTTCTAATAGAAAAATAATTTTTTTAATATAAAAAAGGAAAATTGTAAAAGTATCAAGTAAATCGGATGTTGATGTTACATTTCTCAATAAATATGCACTTCAGCAGGTAAAAAAGACTAGAAAGCTGACAAACATGCATGAATGTTATCAATTGCAATTACTACGTATGAATGACTGTATGATGTAAGAGCTCGCTCCACAAAGATCTCTGTCTGAGATTGATGGGTTTAAGTTTTGATTATATTTTAATTACATATAAGCATAGGCATATCGGAGGGGGGCAGGGGGGGCGATCGCCCCCCAAAAGTTTGGGAAACAGTAAGATTCGGGCAAAAAGGCTCAAGGCAATTTAATTCGAAATGTTTATAAATTTAGATTGTGTAATTCGGGCAAATGTCGCTCGCCCCCAAAAAATCGCGCTCCGTACGCCTATGTATGTAAGGGACCGTTCAGAATTTATGACGGGGGGATGGGAGTTTTGCCCTTGGGGGTACTAACTTTTCACACATGTTCCAAGGGGGTACTCATTTTTGGCAACATGTCTAATGGGGGTAAAAAATTTTAACATACAAATATGTTAAGAAAGGCACATATATTTTCATGCGCAAGAGTCCGCGAATCTGTATGCTTGACTGTACAAGGAGCACATGTATAACCATATATGTATGTATTGCTTTGTACAACGAGGGGGGCAATACACATGAAACCTAAGGGTGGGGCACTAAAAATTCACATGGAACTCGAGGGGGGGTTATCAATTTTTGACGGGAAGTTCTGGCAAAACTCCCACCCCACCCCCAAGTCATAAATTCTAAACGGTCCCTAAAAACTATAAATCAACTTCTTCAAAGAATAATTAAATTATAGACAGTCAATCATCCAAATAGAAGATCACGGGGCTAACTTCTGATATGAGATTTACCTCTGAGGAATGCAAATGCCTGGTCCGATTCAAGAGATGAGTTAATGGTAGCAAGCCGACCCCCTTTGTTGACACATGCTGCAACCTGAGCGTTGAAATCTGCTTTTTGGAGATCACTGCGGTAGCAGAATGTGCCATGCTTGTGGTAGCCAGGAGGGCACACAAGGTTCCCTTTAAAATAAATAAGATGTTTGCCATTTTCATGTGCTTACTGTTTCAGAAGAATAATCTTTGAAAGGTATAAGGATGCCCGAGTAACATGAGGGACATTTAAAGAATTAAACATTGTAAACATGGAATTACAAATATAGAAGGTCGACTCCAATATTTCAAAATTCTGAAAAAGTGCATTTTTCATGAGATCAGTGGCGGATCCAGACACGGTCATCTAGGGGGGGGGCCTCAGCCCGGGGCCTGGGCCTGGGTTTCGGGCATTCGGGGGCTCGCGTCGCTGCATATCTTCTTAATAATACTGTTATTAATCTCAGTGGTCTAGGGGGGTGGGCCGTGCCCTCTAGGCCTCCCCCTGTATCCACCATGCACTGGAGATCTCCCCCCCTTGTCCCAAGGCTTTTCAGTGCTCTACTTGAATAATTTCCATGTACTAATCATGCTACGGGAACAAGATACACCGGAGCAGAAGTCATGTTTTTAATTTCATGATTCAGATGTGAAAGCATGACACTTCTACATTTATGCTCATGACTTCTGCTGTAAGCATAGATGATCGTTTGAAAATTTTTGAACTTATAGCTATGAAGGAATAAAGCAAGATCAATGAAACTTGCATGCATTTATTTCAACTCTTTTGATGACTAACTATACACTGGTCAACAATGATTTTGCTACCTGAGGAAAAATACCTCTGTGACCCTGATTCGAGTGTGCTGATTCCAAATCTGCAATCAGAATTGCTCCAGAACGTCTAGATTTTGGGTTATGCCCATGTCAATATTTGGCAAACAGACAGGCATGAGAGCAATTCACATGTAAAAGAAATGTGTTCTGAGCTATTGAAATATAGATTTAGAAATTATCTTATAGCGTTTGTAAATATGATTTTAATGTCCTGAATCAATATATGACCTAATTGTTTACTCAGACTTCTCCAACTAAAAATATTTGAGGGTAAGAGGTGTCAGAAATAGGCGATTTAGAAGTAACCTCTGGTTGGTTTATAACTATTTCAAGATTGTGAAAATTTTGTATGAGGTGCTACAGCCAGTAATTAAAACCACTTTGTGAGCTGCTAAGGGCCTACTTTGCCCCAAAACATGTATTGATAATTTCATATAAACAAATTTGATGAAAAGAATATTTGGAAAATTTGATGGAGAATTAGATACAATAAATTTGAAATTAAAATGTTCTAGTTGGAAGGGTCAGGTAATGCAGATATACTTTCAAATACCACACTCTAATGCAACTACACTGCCCACAGAGCCAGCCTAAGCCACTATGTAGACCAGTACCTAAAATTTGACATGGTTTTAAGTGTTTTCTATACTGTTTTGCTCAAACCAACAATTTCTGTCAAGAAGAAATCAAACCGCGGAGAGTCAAATCATCAAATTTGCAAAAATTTATGTGGTTCACATAACCCCTTCTTTAATGATGATCAAGCAATCCCTTTGAACAGAGTCTGAGCTACTGGAGGTGTAGTGTGATTTGACATAACTTTGGGCACATACATTCTCCTGAGCATTTATTATCCATCCAATAACTATGTATCCTTCAATTTTTTCCCTCAGACTGACAGCATGATGTCATGCTGGTTCAGGATAGCTATTGGTCTAGCAGCTCTGTGTGATGTGAAGCTGAAGACTGAGTGTAGAGCATGATGACATGCTGACAAGCAAATATAATTGGCTGCTAAATTAGCAACAGCAAACAGTTAAAGGAAATCCTTAACAGTTTCATGTCATTGGAATTTTGTTGGTTTTTGTTATTCATTGCACCTGAGTATTCAAACAGTTGGTCAAGTTTCAGTTACAGTTTTGGGTTAAGGTGATTTAGCATGGTGATACACTGTATTGACCTTCAAGCTGGAATTCGCCCAACTGTGAGATATGGAGAAAGTCTTGTTTGTGTTTTACAGCTACAGTCTACTCACTAAACTCCTTCCCCAGCTGAGTGACATGCATTGTGTTGATGCATATTGAGGACAGATATTGGGATCAGCTGTTCCCTGTTACATATTATTAAACCTTCATCTTCTATTTCCCATCTTTGTAAGATTCCAAATCAAGCCAACCTGGCATCACATGGCTCTTTACTATCGATGTATGCCACTGCCTAAAAGATAATGACACCGGAGCTTTCACAATGTTAATTTGGTGCAATTTTAGCAACTGCTTGATGTCATGCAGCTTACTCTCCCGACCAATGAGAATGTACAGATAGCTTGACATCACCGAAAAAGCCTTGCATGACATACAGTTTTTTCACTCACACCTCAACTGACCAATAGCTACCCAGTCTCAGCATGACATCAAGCTTTCAGTCTGTGAAAAAAAATTGAAGGATACATAGTTATTGGATGGAAAATAAAAATGGACATTCAAAATCAGATTAGAAAAAAGCATACATTTTCCGGATATTATTTTAATCAAATTTGATAATATAAAATTATCAATAAATCTTTTTGGGCAAAGCTCTTAGCAGCTCACAAATGGTCATGCGTCATGAACTGGTCCATTTTGCGTTACGGGTCAAAAATATCCCATTTTTCAGTTTTGTGATATTTCATCACATAGACATAGCACTGCTCAGTGTTGCAAACAGAACTTCATTATCTTGTATAGTCTGAGAGATATGGACATTTATGTATCTCTCATGTCCATTGAAACATGAAGATTTGAGGTTTTTGACACGCATTTTCTCGAAATTGAGACTTTTTATCAAAAAACATGTAACTTTCTTATTACTTAACCAATTACCATGAGGTTTGTGCAAAATGTTCCTGAGTAGTTACTCTAAGCATACATGTCAATACTTAGTACATACATTAAATTTATCAACATAAAATCTACACTGCAAAACTACACTTTTTTCCTTATAAATTTCTTAAATCTAACCTGCTACTTGCATCTCCTAGCAAAAAGACATAAGAAAAGTTTCAGTTCCCTTAACCTGGACATGTTCTGGACATGCACTGTCCTTATATGAATTAGCTTGTCATAAATTCAACCAAATGTATTCTATAGGACCGAGCTAGTCAGTGGATCAAAATGGTTATAAATGCATTCATAAGAGGGTTAGTTAGTGAGATTGATGATAGATTTCATACATGCAGCCCTCTAAGGCCGGTTCCAGCCACTCACAAGGCTTGATGGATGATATAGAAGAATGGGTGTGAGTCTGCAATATGTTACATGTTTACCCCATGTGAGGGATCTTTAACTTGCCCATCAAAGACGCAGATAAAAGGGGCCTCGAATTTACATCTCATCTGAATGAAGACAATCCAAGATTTTGCTCCTAACTATGTATTTGAATGTTTAGGTTCATCAAATAGACAAATACAACATTTTGCAAAGTGCTCCTTCTAGATGATCAATGCTAAACTTTGAAGTACAGTTTGCTCAGTTTTCTATTTGAAGTGCAAAAAATGCTCAATAAAAGAAATCTGAATGGTGCACGTGAACTAAAATAACTGTCTAGCAACATAAAACATGATCAGGATGGTGGAGAGGGGTCAATTCCTTCATTTCACAATATCGCCAATCCGACTCTGCCAATCTGCTCCACTCCTGAAACTTCCTGACATGCTTCCACTTTCTACTGAATAACTTTATAATGGATATAGGTTTTTTGAAACTGACAACAGTTCTGTAAACTAGAGAATATTTGCTTTCCAGGGGCATCAAATATGTTGAAAAAATCTTTCAAGACATAATAGAAAAGTTGTGTTAAACATTTTGTTTTGAAAATTCATGTAACGGCTCCACCCTTTTAGTGGACCAGTTCATGACGCATGACCAAATTGGTTTTAATTACTGGCTGTAGCACCTCATACAAAATTTTCATATCTTGAAATAGTTATAAACCAACCAGAGGTTACTTAGTAAAAATCGCTTATTTCTGGCAAATATTTTTAGTTGGAGAAGTTTGAGTAAACAATTAGGTCATATTTTGATTCAGGATATTAAAATCTTCTCTAGAAATGCTAAGATAATTTCTAAATCTAAATTTTAATAGCTAAGAACACATTTATTTTACATGCGAATTGCTCTCACGCCTGCTTGTTAGCCAAAAATTGACATGGACATAACTCAAAATCAAGACGTTCTGCAGCAATTCTGATTTCAGATTTGGAATCAGCACACTCAAATTAGGCTTATAGAGGTATTTTTCCTCAGGCAGCAAAATCATCGTTGACCAGTTTTACTCACCTATGGTATAGATGATGCCTCCACTGAGTGATGCCAATGGAGTCAATCCACTTGCCACTTCTTTCCAGTAGCACATCTGGATGGCCGTCTCATTCCTCTTGTAGATGCCAATCACTTTCTCCCTGCTAGATAACACCAGGAGACTTGACATGCGACTGAAACTGGTATGTTCTATGCTCTGTGAGCAAAAAGCTGTTGTATTTGCAGCTACCTCATTTCTGATTAAGGTGTAGCCCCTACCAGGACAAGAACAGACCAAATGGATCACACCCAGATAAATACACCAAGTGAAGCATCCATGTTTCCAGATTACATGTAAAAGCTGCATTTTCTAGCTTTTCATCTGAGATCCTTATAAATGATGTCTTTTTGTGCCTTGCTGGAACTTTATGTGGCTGATTGTTATTTTCCTTGCATGCAGAGTGTAACTTTATATGGGAAATCAATGAAATAATCAGTCATGCATATATCAAATTCCCATAAACGTGTGCAGTTAATGTCAATTGTAATACCAAAATATTTTGTATTACGAAATCTGCCAAAAGCAATAAATGTAAAATCAAATAAACACAGGATTGATTTATGAACCAGGCTAGACTAATTCATCCTCCCCTGCACTGAAAATCTTAATGGCCAGAGCGCTCAGGCATAATGACTGATTAAGTTAGTAAAGTGAATATGTCAAAATTGCTTCTAAAGGCATAGCTAAATAAAGTTAGCCGAAAGTTAGTGAATTGACTATTATTAAACTGGATCTCAACTTAATGTAGAATTATCTAGTTGATATCGAAAGCGACAAATTGCTATCAATCGATCATTCCTGGGAATAGAATATGGCATCCATACGTCATAAAACATTTTTGACATCTTACCGACGTTTTTGGCATGTCGGGGGGTTCCTAGAAATGGGGGGAACTCCCCCATGGAGGTCAAAAAAGATTCAGCTTGTTGAAACCTTTTTTCCAAGTTGCTGAGGAAGAGCCATAGCTTTTATCAAATTTTGGATGTCCGGCTGGCATTTTTTCTTTATCACAGGAGTGAAAAACATGATCGGCGGGATATAGGGCCATCTGCAACCCCGCAGACGGGTTTTCCAACCTCGCCGATGGTTTTCCAACCTCACCGACGGGTTTTGCAGCCTCGCTGACAGTTTTTGCAGCCTCACTGACAGTTTTTGCAGCCTCGAAGGTGGATATGATCTTGCGCCCCAGGTCTGCAGATCTTGCTCCTCAGGTCTGTGATCTTGGCCGCTCCGATTTATTTTCCTTTTTCCACCGTTGTATGCCTCTTACCCCTTTTTAATTAATTACATAATCGTTTTGTGTCGCTGAGTTTGCCAATTCTCCTGGAAATCATCTTAGGCTGCCCCACAGATGTAAAAGGTTCTCCGGTTCTTGCCGTGAGAATCGGCCATTATGATACTAATTGCTCATAGAATCACGCAGCTTCCCAATTTTCAACACATGTCTAGTTGAAGTTCTCAAAGGCCTGTTTTATTACTTTTATTCATTGGGGCTCTTAAAGCAAATGTCAAAATGCAGTATAATGGTTTATTGATCAGCTGCTGACAATCATTGACATGATTATGCACATTTTTGAGTACCTCTTCTTGTTTTATGATAATTGAAGACCATAATTCTGGGACTGCTCATAAATGTCAGTTCGTAGCTTCGTAGCTTAGTTGGTCGTAACTTTCGCAGTTATTGGCCCCCACTCAGGTGTTGACTGTACGACTGTCTTGGTGCATCTAGTGTTGGGCGTCTGTTCCTGCATCTTAAATAGCCATCAGCATCTCTCGGTTGCTAATATTAGTAATAGTTGCTTTAATAGTTGTCAAATGACAGAAACGCCCTTTTTATGCTTTGTGAAATTAAAAACCATCACCTGTGACCGTTCTGCAAAGGCAGAATAAAGTTTTAGTAGTTAATTTCAATTGCCAGACAACCAAGAAAATACAGTCCAAACTTGTTACAAACAATTCAACATGATAGAGAGTTTTTCAGGATATAGAGCAAAGGAATACTGATACATGACTTTTTAAGGGTTGACATTCTGTAAGTGACGTCGAGATCCATACCATGGAAAATGTTGATCAATCAATACCCTTAAAGTGGAAGGTTCGAAATAAATGATGGAAAACATGTATTGTATAATCTGCAATTGGTATGTGTCTTCTATACTCATGATAAACGCAGACGACAATATCAAACCATTCATTCAACAATACACATCAAACTACTGTCTAAATATTTTACAGAAAATACTTTTGCAAGAAAATGTGATGAAATTCTGGTAGACAATCTTTGTTTCTCTGTCATGCATTTGAACATCCGTATAGTAGGCCTATCGCCCTATCCTATATTAAACTGATTTACTTGATTTACTTGAATCCACCGATGATCTTCTACAAGAGGTGTTCAACTTATTTTGACAAAAAGTTCATCCTAACACAGAATTTGACAAAAGTTACTTTTTTCCTGGCTGGTGACAAAAACTGTTAACTAGAGGTCTTGTCAATGTAAGACATAAGTTTGAAATGTTTTGGAAGAGTTTGTGCAATTTTATTAAACTTTTCCTCAGATAGGCCCTCCCTTCAGTTTTGAAAGCAATATTTCGCCCAGTGATAGTGGTAACAAGTGTATCTGCAGATTATTTTCAGTTATACCAATCTTGCTAAAACTTCTAGGATTTCATCAGGGGTTCTTTGGTGATGAGTCCACAAATTTACAGGAATTATGCTTGGTTATTATTAGATATTTAGCGTGATTTAGGAACTATGGTCCCGAATAATCTTCTAATTGAATTCTGTCTCTTTTTCTCTCTGTGGAAAAAAGTTAGGAATGCTCTTTCTTTGGTAGATTTTAAATTTGAGCTAACCAGGTATTGGGCTATCCTATTACAATTACTGGAGGTGGAAGTGTGACTTTTGCTGTTTTTAATCACAAAACAATCAAAGCATGAATTTCGTACAGAGATTGCTAACATTTCAAGCTTCTAACTTTTTAGTGCTCTGTACATTCATTTTATGCTAAAAAATCACTCATTGATTGATATAGTCTTGTGGATGAAGTTTTATTCAGCACAGGCATTTTTTTGGTCCTGCGTCTATAAGTTACAGCTGGAGCATACAACTAATGTTCCTTGTTTTCACACACTCAAAAAATGTGTTATATTTAGCTTTATTTTTGTAACTTGCACATTCAGAAGTTATGTATAAAGTTGTATCCACCTCCTGTATTGTTACTGGAATGCTATGTCATCTTTGTAAGAATTAACAGATCAAATAATTCGGTCAATGATCTCATTTTGTTTATCACCCCGATTTGGCCATGAACCATGTCCAGGGAAATTCAGTTTTGAATCGGTTTATGAGGGTGACATCCACTTTTTACTTTGTGCAGTTGTTCACAATGAACATTTAGCTTAAAGAAACACAATAATCACCTTCCATGACACAAGACATTATGCTTGAGGCTGCGAAACCCCTCCTTAAAAGGTGTTATATCACACCTTTCAAACAACATGCAATTAATTTTAGTTGTAATACTTCTGAGTTATAAAAGTGATATAACATGCAAGATGAACAGCATATAGATCAGTCACAGCAATTTCAGCTCAAAGCGGCAAAAATTGTCAATTTGCTGGCTTTTTACTTTTTTGTCAAAATAAGTTGAACACCTCTTGTAAGTCTCGGTGGTTTTTATTGAAGTTGGGGCAGGAAGTTTTGTTAAACTTGTATTTACCCCCCCCCCCCCAGATTGCCTAAGGATTGATTCTATCCGATTCCTGAAGTCACTGATCGTGGTTGAATCGACTGCTTTGGTTGGGAGCTGGTTCCACGTGTTCACCATTCTCTGACTGAAGAAAAATTTCCTCCCATCCAGGCTGCTCCTCTGGAAATTATGACCTCTTCTTCTATCCCCACTCAGTTGGAAAAATGTCTTGTGGTCGAGTCCTTTGAAGCCTCGGAAAATCTTGAACACCTCAATCAGGTCCCCTCTTAATCTTCCTAACATTTGAGTTAAAGAAACACTCACATGACTGCCCCCTTTACCAGCTATAGACACCTTCCCTGAATATCCCCAACATCTAATATGTTCACTTACTCTTCTTTAAATGTAAAATGCTTCACATGACCGTCCATTTATCATATTTTACTGTTTCCTCTCAATTTTTCCCTCCTACCTCATTCCCACCACCAGGAGTGCATGATATCAGTATCTCAAGCTGTCTCATCACACTGCCGTGATGTTCCACCCTTTCCCACCAGAGGGCAAAGCCTGCAAGATGCTACTCAATACCCATAGCAACCAATCATGCAGTTTCTACCCACAGTCCACCATTGACAATTCTGCAACCAAGTTGATTGCCATCAACAATTATCACAGTTCTCTGATCATCCATTCATTGTCCTGTGATTGCAACTACCTCTCATTGGTAATAGTCTCTCGCAATCTCAGTCCTATTAAACTATCACTGTCAAAGACTAAATATAATATAGAGCTTCCACAACTTTTACTCCTCATTTTGTACTTTCATTTTCTTTTTTACTGTCTTTACCCACTAATTTTGCCTTACCAATCTCTTTTATATTGTATAATGGGCAATTTCTAGTAGAGGGCAAAGCCTGCAAGATGCTACTCAATACCCATAGCAACCAATCATGCAGTTTCTACCCACAGTCCACCATTGACAATTCTGCAACCAAGTTGATTGCCATCAACAATTATCACAGTTCTCTGATCATCCATTCATTGTCCTGTGATTGCAACTACCTCTCATTGGTAATAGTCTCTCGCAATCTCAGTCCTATTAAACTATCACTGTCAAAGACTAAATATAATATAGAGCTTCCACAACTTTTACTCCTCATTTTGTACTTTCATTTTCTTTTTTACTGTCTTTACCCACTAATTTTGCCTTACCAATCTCTTTTATATTGTATAATGGGCAATTTCTAGTATTCTACATTCCAAGGACATTAATCTTGCCTCCTTAAGTCTCTCCTCGACGGGGCACATTGGGACATCAATTAAAAAATCATTTTTTGCACTCCATGTGCAATAGATATTACATATGAGTAGTGCGTAGGATTATATACAGTGCATTCACACCTTGTATACTATGTATAGTGCCAATAGTAAATAACTAAACAGTTTTAAACATTTAACATAGACTGTCCTGGATGCGGACATCTATGTAAGCAACACACAGTGCTTTGCGATAAATGCGTTCACAGAGCATGGTATTCCTCTATGCCTCTATTCACTGTGGCCTGAATACATATTTTGTGCTGTCCCAGGTCATTCAGTTGACTGGGACACTTACATTCTGCCATATTAAGTGCGTCCCAATGTGCCCCGAATTCACTGTCCCAGTGAGCCCCGATATGACTTTTACGACAAAATGCTAATTTCTAAGGCACCAGTGAGTGTGTTTATCAGGATAGCAATTCATAACTGTTTTTATCATGTATCAAATTCATACTAGCATTGAGAAAGCCTCATTGTTCATTCCCTTAGCACTAGAGACCTGGAACTTTGCCCAAAATGTGCAAGCCACTTGCCTAATTATTGGTCATAGATTGTTTTTTAACCCTAAGTGGTCAGGAGTTTTTCGTTATAAGTGTGATTTTTAATGACAGTCAAAATATGTTACATGCAAGTGTATTTAGCAGCTCAGTACAGATCAGCAGAGCATTGGGACCCTTGGACATGAAAATGCAGGGACAGCTGATTGCTTGACCTACCCAGTGCAATTTTTTTTTTCAGCTGAAATTTCAAGGTTTTCAAATTTTGACCCAAATAAGGGACCGTTCAGAATTTATGACTGGGGGATGGGAGTTTTGCCTAAACTTCCAGTCAAAAATTAAGTTCAATAATGTGAATTTTAGCCACCCTTAGGTTTCATGTATATTTTTAGTACCGCTCGACATGCGTGAAAAGTTAGAAGGCCTGCTCCCTTAGGCAAAACTCCCACCCCCCCCCCCAAGTCATCAATTCTGAACGGTCCCTAATGTGATGTCAGTGATGCACAGATTGTAAATGAGTAGACTTTTAGAATGTTAATGGAGGTCTTTGTAGATATGCACTGCTTTGACAGTGCCCAAAAAATTAAAACAAAGTAGTGCAACTGCACGAAACTGACTCAGCATAGAGTAGGGTGGGGCAAGAAGCCTGGGTAAGGTGAGAGGCCCCCCAGGGTTATATCTAAACTTACATTTTTGGTACGTTTTTTATGTCCTCGGGATTTATCCCAGGACATATCTGTTGTGAGACCCACTTCCTGTCAATCTTCTAATTTAGTGTTTTCAGAAAAAAACTATTCACTGGCGAAATTACACGCCCAACTTATGTATTCCAATGATAAAACTTCCTCTTATGCATTCCTGCCTGCAATTTCGATCTTCTCAGTGTTCAATTTACTTCAATATATCACATTTCCCAGTTATTTCGTGACAGCTTCACCAAAAACGATTCCAAATTCGTTGCAACGGGTCCTAGCAGCTGCACACATGCAGCACTGCACCCTCACTAGGTTGGCAACCCAAGCACTTGGCCCCACTATATGTGGGTCACTGCTGCTGCTGCTGCTGCTGCTGCTGCTGCTGCTGTGCTGAATATGCATGAGTTGAAAAAAGTCGAACAAAGTTCAACAGTTGACCTGATTCTACCAATCTTCCTGGAGTGCTTTCTCTCTGTCTCTGCTCTGGCTCAGACTGGCTGCCCAGTCATGGATTGTCAGTAGAAGATCAGCAGTGTACAATTCAGCCTTTCTTGTCAGACGGGCGTCACTCAATTGATTCAAAATGTGCTCTTGAAATGCAGTTATTGGTTTTTTAAAATCACTGCTGCCATATCATTTTAGTCAAGTTAGGAGACACACAAATGTTCTTCTTGTGTATTGTTCTAATGATAGGAAAAGCTATATGATATTAGAATAGCACATAGCACATATATCCAATTTATATTAGAGAAGAGATCTATAGAGTGGGCCTATAGCATATTGACATAGCAGACTATATTCTAAGTCAGGATTTCTGTAGGAAAATAAATAATTTCTTGAGAGCCTCCCTGGTCCAGTCACTTTCACTTTTTAATACTGATATACACTGTTGATATTATATTTTTTTATATCATTGATTTAAATAAATCGGCCTGAGAGCTCCTGTGCATCTATCTATCTCCCACCCTACTGCATGGGACACCCTCACTAGCCATGTGCTGTCAACTCAGTGACAGGATGCACATGGTCACTGGGGGGGGGGGCTGCATGGGGGTGGGGTGGCCTCTTGATTGTATCATGTTTGAATGTGTTCAGAGAGTACCCACAGAGTGAGAGTACCTAAAGCATATGCATGATATATTTTTTGGACTATATAGATCTATGACATATTCACAGCTGATTAAATGTTTTAAAAGTAAATTTAAAAGGCCAATGGACCATCCAGCTGACTTACATGTTAAACAAGTTCAGATGCCCGAGGACATGGTGCATGCATTGCATGCTATTTTTTATAGATAGGATTGAAGCTAGAGACTTTTTAGGTGACGTCACAAATTTTTAGTTAAAACAGCACCAAACCACAGTAGAAATTAAAGAAACAATAAAATGTGCATGGTTTTTGTAAGTTTGATTAATTCTTTGAAAGGGGTTGTCAGAAATAACTTTGGACATTTTTAAAAGTGTAATGGATATCTGCACTGCTTCACTTTATGACCATTACATAGATGTGATTTGGATTATGTTTTTTGCATTTTAGTTCAAAATATAGAGGTCAAAATAAAATAAGTGGGTTTGGGGCAAGAGGCCCCTCATGGTATGGGGCATGAGGCCCCATTCACTGGGGCCTTGAAGCTGCTTCAGGAACCATTTAATAATGTGCACTTTACCTAACATCTTGACAGAATGGCTTATTAAACTAGAAAAAATTTGGCCAAAATTGAAACAGGGTAAAAAATATTAAAAAATAAATGTATGAACAGAAAAATTCTGAAATTCAGCAAAAGTTAATAGAATGCCTTAAGAATGATAGAAGAACCCCAAGAAATAACTATCAAGCTGAATGCACTTGGAAAAAAAATTGCCATTGGGTTATAATAGGGGGGCTTCCTGCCCGATGGGTGCGGTAAGACGGCCATTTTCAATTTTTTTTACAAAAATGGCCATTACTCCTTTATTAAAATACTAGTTATGAGTAGAGACAAATGATCCCTTCCTGACAGCATAAGCATTTGAATAATCGACCATAAAAAGTAAGTGAAATCACAGTTCGAAGTTAAGGGGGGCTGCATGCTCCGCCCTACTCTATTGCGTAGTGAGATAGTGAACAGCAGAGGAAGGGATAGGATTGAAATCCTAAAAGTTGAAGTTGCAAACAAAATGATGAAAACATAATGATGTACATGTAGTGTATAACCAGCAAGGAGTATCTTCTACTCATGATAAATACTGATGACAATATCAATCCGTTTATTGAACAACATGCAACATCAAACAACAGTCTTCTGCACCAGTTGGTTGATCATCTTGTTATGGGAACCTGAAGTACTGGGGTGGATGACCAATTTACTTATGAAATTGTCCGGAGAGGTGATTCGGAATAGTCTCTTGAGGGCGGTTCTGAAGTCTCGCATTCCCCAGGCATAAAGCACAGGGTTCCAGACAGAGTTGAGATGAGACAAGATGATACAACTGTCGAACAGCCATGCAGGAATTGCACATTCCAGCGGACAGAAGCATGCCACAGTGTTAATGGTGTACAGGGGAATCCATGATACGACGAACAGAATGATGATTATAGCAATGTTCTGGGCGGCCTGGCCCTGTGACTTAAGATTATTTTTATCCAACAACACGTTTGGTCCAGAGAGTCTTCGCACCTGAAAAAAAGTCAGATCTTCAATCAGATTAGATAAGCAAGAATTAGTCAAATCCTTGACTGTATGCTAAGGGACTTAGTATAACAGTCAAGGAGTAGTTCATTGAATCAGGGGCCGAAATGTTAGCAAAAATGTCAAAACAACAACTTTGAATGCTGCTTATATGAAAACAATTAAATACCTCCAATTGTGGCCCATCAAGGCATGTTGTGCAGACTATTATCCACAATTTGCGCACATTGTCAATGCTTGGTAAATCCAAATTAAAGAATTGCATCCAAATGTCTGAGAGATGTTGAATTTTCTCGACCAGAATACCATGTGAACTTCGTGCAAATGCTGATAAACAATGTCTAATCTACATGTCAAGAGGATTAAAAAACTTTCAGTGCCTAATTTTGTGTTGTTGGATGTTTATCATTGTTTGGGTATTTTAAAATCTCAATGTTGTTTGTAGTTTTTGATTGCTGTTCATGGTATAGATGATTAAGGTAAAGACTTTTCAGTTTTTGGTAATGCCCACTCAATTTAATATGGCCTCAATCATTTTTTAATCAGATTTCATTGGTGGGCATTCATCCATAGCATTCACGCCTTGTGTAATGACTAAGAATGACCACAAATGCAGATCTCAGATCGCATCATTTTCTTGCTGTTTTTAAAAAGGCATAATTAGTGGTCTATTGAGAAGGGGGCTGCCAGAGTTTTAAAGAAAGATTGATTTATTATTTTTTTAACTGACAAAACATACATACAAATTCAGTTATATGACTGTTTGGCAAGTAGCAGTTTTGATGGGGATGCATTTGAGTATTTTCATACCATCACCTGGAAGGTGAATGTACATCGACAGAGGGATCCATATATGCAGATAGACATGAAGTTTTTGATAGATGGGTGCATGGAATGACGGATAGATAAAAACAGAATGACAGATGTATAGATATCTAAATAAATATATAGATAGTTAGATAGATAGACAGATAGACAGATAGATAGATAGACAGATAGATATAGACAGATAGATAGATAGATAGATAGATAGATATAGACAGATAGATAGATAGATAAATAGATAGATAGATAGATAGATAGATAGATAGATAAGATAGATAGATAGATAGATAGATAGATAGATAGATAGATAGATAGATAGATAGATAGATGGATAGATATCTTGATACATAGCTATCTTGATACACAGATAAATAGATCATAGATCTATAGCAACTTCAAAATAAACAAGACATGGGAAAGAGATCAGGTAATTTCAAGGTTGGCCTATTCCCCCCCCCCGATAGATAGACAGACAGTCACTCGGGAACTTTGTAAATTGATATATCTGCAGGCTCTCGTGACCACGGACTTGCCAGTTTTGCATGAGAAACAGTTAGCTGTTTTCTCACAACTTATTAGTTCCAAGTATGCTTGTTGTTTGCTGTTTGCATGTTTTTTTCTTGGTCGGCTGAGCAATTCAAATGACTTAGCACTTGTTATGATTATTCTAAATCCCAGAATGCCTCAATTGTGTCAATTTAATCAACAAAACCACCATTTTATGAAGACGTCCTTGGAAACCACGAGATGAAATAGATGGATTTTGTAAAGTTAAAACGGGAATGAAAGACGGATTTTGTTGGATACATTGTCAAACAACATGAACAGAAAGTAGGGCATCTTCTCAGAGCTTGACATGCAAATTTTCATAGTTTGAACAGGCCTAGAACTGCCGCAACGAATCTGATGCGCCAGATTCGACCTGTAATGCAATAGGCATTCTGCTGGACTAAGCAAGAATTATAAAATGCTTCAGCATTCTAACATTGCTTTGAGGTTGTTATGTCAGCTCTGATTTTGAGTATTGTCAATACATACATATTTTGATTTAGTGCTAGAATGACTTGACCAAAGGCATTGGGACCTGGTCTTACAAATCTCCGGAACCTTCTTTAGCGACATATTGCTGAGAACTATGACAATATGTGTCTCATAGAATTTTGACCATGATTCAGGTACGGTCAGGATACTCCATATTGTTGCATACATAGTACAACCCGCAAAAAGTACGGCTACCCCAGCAGGAAGGAAATATCAGCCACTACTTTACCCTTTCACGCCTTTTGGCTCCCTCCAAATCACTTCCTACAAACTCCATCACCCTTCTTGTGTTTGATTTATCTGATATTGTGCCCCTTTGCTAATGGCAATTACTTTGCCATCTGTCTTAATAGACTACTTATTATGGGGTTAAGTTGTGGTGGGTTAAGTTGTGGTGAGGTATCAAAGGTATGTAATTGTAAGGAGATTTGGGTGGAGAGGAGAAAGCAGGGGAAAAAGGTAAACAGAGGGCTTCTGACATAAAATGTTACTTTTTTGGTTGTATTGTACATGCAATTCCCTAATGCTTTCTTCGGCAATAAAAATATGAATCACTCTAAATATAATAAAGTATGATTTCATATAGCCCCCATTCCAGATAAATCAGCTCACCGGTGCTCACCATACTGAATGGCAATCATACCAATCATTAGAGTGCTAACCTCTGGACATGATCAGAGCGGGGTTTGAACCCTCACCCACAGTGCACCAGTAGATGTGCTAACCACCATCCTACGGAGCCACTTTTCCTTCTACCCTCACTTACTTAGCAAGAGCAGGTACATACTGTCTCCACATCCCCCATGCCCTATACATCTACCTATACCCACCAGAATTCCAATTTTAGTTATGCAAAATATTTCCACCAGGGGCACAATTGTGCATATTAGGATGTGGAGACACCTAGTGGTCTTTTTGCTTTTCAAAATAAACATGGCTGCAGGCCAAAAGCAACAGCAACCCAGCTGAAAAAGTATTTGGGATGTGGAAATGGTTATGATATTTATTGATTTATGGTAACATATGACAAATTTAGGGGGGTCTTTGAATGTTGGGAAATGATGAGCATTGTACATGGTGTGGTGTTTGAGATATTTGATGGAAACCATGACTTGGAGACTAAAAGTAGATGCCCCCATAGCATAGCATGGGGGGTAATTATTATTGAAAACCTTATTTGAGCATTAACAAGGCGCAGATCCAAGATTTTTTTTAAGGGGAGTGCGAAAATGCATGTTTGTTAAATTGTCAAATATCAATTCAAAGTATATATGAGAAGAAAGGGGAGCACCCACATTACCCCCCCCCCCCCCCGCAAGCCAACACAGATTTGGACTAATGTTACTATTATGATGCAGAATAAACAGTTTTTGCCATTAAACAAAATTCAATCACTTTCTTGTCATTATTATCCCTTTAACGGGTGTCATGTGAAGTTCTGCACAAATAAGCTTTGCGTAAATGAAGTAAGTGGACTGGAAGGAAAAATGAAATTTCAAGTGACTCGTAAATATGCTCAATGTGTCTTGTCTGCATGTTAATGTGAGTGTCTGAAGAGGCAGATTCTAGACTTGTGTTCTGCAAGTGCTTCCAGTCCTTCAGAAATATGCACAATTATGGTCTTTGTTGCGAGCATTCGTGAACTGTTGGTGACGGGCAGGGAAACACTTTCAGAACCTGTATAATCATACAATCTCAAAAAGATATGTAAGCTAAATACAATATTTTTATATATTCAGATCTGGTACGTCTAGTCTATTCGCTTGTTACATACACTTGCTACAACAAATTTAAAAAAAACATGCATCTGTGATTATTTAACAGTCGAATAAAGTTTCAAAATCTGAAATCTGAATTTGATGGCTATAGTCCAATGATTTGTAGAAAACGCTTTTTCTTCTTGCTCCACGTTTTACAGACAATTTCAAAATTGTCAACACTCAGCCTGAATGTGATTTTTTATAGGACACGGATTGGGGAAAATGACCTGACCATAGTAATACATTTCTATGGACCATGAAAACCGCAGTCCCTTTTCTTGCTGAATAGTACCAGCTGTTAGGAGACCAGCAGAATTCATGGTCAATTGGTCACTCATGAGAAAATTCAGTTCTTTCATACTTTTAAACCCTCCAACTTTCGAGCTGTTTTTCTGCTTTTATTACTGCTGAAATACTAGAAGGAAAATTCAGACATTTATTCCTCAAAAGCATGTGGATTTTGCCAATCATTTTGGCAGAGTTCACTGCAGTGCAGGTGGCAGCTCACTCAGCGCTGCTGCCTCTTGTGTGCATGATGTAAAATATGAACTCTGTGCGCAGAGTAGAAAAAGGAAGTCAAAAGTTTTTCTATATCAGTTTTTCCCAATAGAATACACGTTCAAGAAAAAAAAAATTCAGTCACATTGTCTAAAATTTCGAAGTCGTCTGTAGCGAGGGTGTCAATCGACAAATCTATTACAATGGACAGTGGTAAATTATTGGAATATTGAAAATCATGATATTTATGATAAACCTGTGTTGAACTACAATTTTTTAAAAAATCAAAAAATCATGAAAATCAGTTTGCCTAATTAGCAGCCCCCTGCTTGGCCAGAGAATGAATATCAAATGATTATGACCTGTTTTTGGAAGTTTTATGGCATGTTAGTTTTTGCAGTGTAAATCTAGGTTATTCTACCTGTCACAAGGAGTAAATGGTTTAGTATCATGACTGACATTATATGTTTACAACACAGATTTATTGGCAGCTGCTAAACTGGAACTGTTCCATTTACACTTAGTTGGACAACACAACGTTTAAAACTCTGACGTTTTTAGCACACACCTTTATAATCATAACATGCAAATCCCTCTTTGATCCAAACAATCTTCTTACCTTGGTTTTCAGTGTAAAAATGTATCTTAAGCTATCAATTCACCTGTATCAGGATCTGTCGGTATCTGATTTGGTATTCTCAACCTGTTACTCTTTTTTTTCGTTCAAGTTCAATTTCTGTTGCTTTTATTACTTACCTGTTTGCGGACTGCCCGGAAGATTATGGTGTAAACGCACGCCATGAATGCTGATGGGGCGAGGATTGTTGCGAAGTAGATGAAAACAAGATATTTGAGGTCAATCACCTCCATGAAGAAACACGACGGCTTTTGTGGGTGCCCTCTGTTCCATCCCATAAGAGGTAAGAGGCCGATAGCCGAGGCCAATATCCAACAAACTGCAATGATGATTTTGGCCGTTTTCTTGGTCATTACAGCGGAGTATCTCAAAGGGCTGATGATGGCATATCCACGATCTACAGTAATGGCGACAAGAGAGAAGATGGATCCCGTACAGAGGAGCATTAGCAGAGAAGACATGAGGAGACAAGCTGGGAAGTTCTCTGGCAGACCCACACTCACCGCTATTGCACAGGGAATACCTGGGGAAGAAAAATGCATTGAATCTAAATTTTGATTACTTTTGTTTTAATTCTTCCCGATTTGAATTTAAAATGAAATTTCTTTTTCATGCAGATTGGTAACTATAACTACAAATAAAAACATCTCCTTTTCTCCAGAAATTTCAGAATGACATAAATGAACACACAAAAAAAAGAGTATTTCACCAGAGGAGACATTGGTCGCCTCATGAGGTAGGCCTATAACAAGCAAACTGCTAAACCGTGGTGCTCAGTCTGACTGACCATGATTTATTACTTTTCCCTTTATCAGTTACATGCATGCAACAAGCAAACTACCTATCTCAGGCTATCTGCAGCAGTCTCACCGACAATTTTACCTTTTTACTAGTACACTATTCTCATTACAATGCCTGGATGTTGTTTGAGTGCATTCAGTTACATTGGCTAAATTATGCACATTTAATGAGTGAATTTATAACTAGGGCACCTTTCCTCACATATAGGTCTATGTTTTAATTTGATCCAGTTATTCTCAACAAATATGAAAAAATAATAATCTGAATCATATCTAGGTTAATAATTGAAAACATCATATCTAGCCTAATGATAAGATTATAATAAAAGTTTGTATAGTGATGGTTCCTAGAACATTGCTCATCAGCGCTTAGAAGTGTTATTATATCCCACCAAAAAAAAAATCCTAAGCTATTTCAGAAAACTGCATTGAAGAACGTAATCACAATTATAAATCATATTATAGGCCTACTATAAATAATTTTTTTTTTTTTCAACAAAGTTATATTTTTTTCTGTGTTCTGATGCCACCTGAAAGTGTCAATTTTCCATCCCACCCACACAGAAAAGCAACAGAAATGCCAGTTATTAATCATGTTAATCTAACACTGGGAGGTCATTTCGCCTCGCGGGGGCCTCTTGCCTCAAGCTACTCAGCAGGCTCCAGGATGTTAAATTAAACTGCTTTTATGCTTTAACAATTCATAAAAAACCTGTCATTTTTATGCTATTTATTATGATGATAATATTTATAAAAGATGATATATGTTACGCCCTCCACCTACATTATGCCAGCCAATCAGATCGGTCACATAACACAACAATTGATAACGATATTATATCTATGTTCGTGACTGACAAGTGGCAGCAGTATGCTGTCAGTCCCTGGAAAACGGAATTGGGTCACCATTTACATATATAGGACAGGTCACAAGATCAGGTCGCGCACAAGCTGTCTGTATTACTGTGCCAGACAACTAACTGTCAAAAATAAAAGCCCGGGTCAAAAAGCATGGCTGCAGGTGAAATCCAGTATTCTGCTTTGAATGGAAATGTTTGGAAATCAGCAAACGAAACAGTTTTGTAAATCAGAGTCTGGCTTTGCCTCCTGTCAAAGAAAGGGATGATTTCACTCATAAAGAGTTTGATAGCACTCAATCAATTTCAACCGATTGTGCATGATAAATTGTTGTCAGAAAAGTGTCCGTAAAGAATACTCAGTCACTTATTCACAAGGCATTAAAAAGCAGCCGTTTTGGCTTTGTGATACAAAAAACACCCATTTGTATTTATTAATTTACTTTGTGGATATAGATTACCCAGGGTGAATCGACCTCAATGAGTAAAGCATTGGTCATGGAAAATCTGAAATGTGGTCATGGGAAGTCAATGAAAAGTCATGGAATTCTCGCCATAAGACTTTGTGGGAACCCTGTTTAATGGTGGCTGGGTGATAGGGGCTTTACTGGCACAAAATTTTGATATTGCACAGAGTCCCAAAGAAGACGTGAGATATAAATCAATCATTATAAACCTGAATATCTCATTTTCACAACATTTTTCTCGCAAGCATGAGATCTTGTGCTCTAGAGAAAGATCTCTGTGTTATAAATATGACAAGCACTCTGCTGCACCACTCACATAGATCTTTCATCGAAATTACAATCCACAGATTATACATAGGCGTATCGGAGGGGGGGGCCGATCGCCCCCCTAAAAGTTTGGGAAACAGTAAGATTTGGACAAAAAGGCTAAAAATATTGGGAAGATGATTAAATAATTACTATTGAAAATTAATGATTACCAGGCAATTTCATTTGAAATGGTATTAAATCTAGATCTTGAAATTCGGGGAAATTTCGCTCGCCCACCAAAAATCGTGTGAGCCGTACGCCTATGCACAGATAAACTATAATTTACAACACAGGGCCCTCGTATAGGCCTGTAGTGGACTTACCTATGACCCCAACAAGCAGGTCAGCCATCGCCAGAGATATGACGTAATAATTAGTAACAGTTTGTAGCGATTTGTATCTTAGAAAGACCAAAATAACCAGTGAGTTTCCAAAAATGGCAGTGACGGCTACAATCAGTTCCACAATGATGTAGCCCCAATTTGGGTTCAAGGGAATGGTTTGGTTGGCCGAGGGTGAGACGTCCATTGTGGCAGGCAATGCAGACTGGAACTGATGCAACAAGTGTACACTGTAGTCATTCGTCACATGCTCCTATCTGAATGGGGGAGGCATTGTGACAACCGCCTCTGATATCAATATATCATCCAGTTTTGCAGACAATGATGTCATAATATTTGCACTGCCCAAACATGTGCACATGTCACAAGGAAGGTGTCAAATGAAACAACAAAAATGTGACAAGAATGAATCAAGCTGTGCATTTTTTGTAACTGGTTGCTGCATTTCACAAGAATGTCTGTCTGCATTTTATGTTAATTAATGTTAGAGTGACTGTTCCAGAACTTCATAATTTTGGTGAGTGTCAAATTCTAAAATTATTTCATAAACACTGCAATTGATCCACACTGTGCCTGTGCAGTAGCCTACTAGATATCCGTGTAGACATAATAGGCTTGTATTATCACCAGAAAACATCAGTCAGCAGTGCTCTGCAAACAACCATGGTCAACATAAATCAGTGCAGCAAATAAATAACATTTAACGTTATTGTGGTATTGTGTCAACTATGTGTAAGGCTGCACTGAATATCACAATATAGCAATAATGGAAATAACAGACCCAGGTCATGGTAATGATGATTCATATAATGATATGTAACTTTTTATATATTCATATAATCGGTCCGATAATAAATATAATGTTTTGGCGTATGAGTGTTTCATCAAATAGTATATTCGTAATAATCAATAACAAATTATCCCTTGTGCATTGAAGTATTTTGACAGTTGGAATCATTGTGAATGGCCTCCAGGTCGAAATGCTGGTGCTTTGAATTGTTTTTGCATAGTACATGTAAACCACTGAATAATTCATATGAAAATGCCATATTGATGTCTGTTAATGCTCAATAGGCTGGTTCAATCCATTAGTAGAAATCCATTAAAACAAATCCAAAAATCATCCAAAAATCTAATTGAATGAGAGATGTGAATAGTCTGTCAGATTCCCAGAATGGTATACCACAGGGCACAGTCTGTGGCCTCGACTATTCCCAATGCAATGCAAGCCATTCTGCCAGCTTCCTACTCTGTGCGGCTGCATTCATTTTGTGCTGGCTCCGCGTTTGGAGCGATACTATTGGCTTACTGCTAAACAAAATGAATTAGTTTCTATCTGTGATCTGCCAGCTTCATAAAATGTTTTAAAATAAATTAATTATGATGTACTGATTCTTGGCGTATCGTACTCAGGAAAAGTGATTGAGAAATTTGCGTTCAATTTATATATCTTTAGTGCATTATAATATAGGCCTATATTATAATATTTTTTAAAGTTAATAATGGTGTCCTTGTCTATAAAACATGTAACTTTATGCAATGTCTAGTTCCAACAATAACTGTTTCAACAAAGATGGATTATAAACAAAATCATATGAATGATTATATTCGAGCTGTGCAGGAAAATACTCAGAGCTTGTTATATACGTATGGCAGCATGCTTCAATAACGATAACAACAACGATACTTGATTTAGTCCATACGGAAACTCTTTTGGTACAAGCAGGCTCATCACATTAAAACAATTACATGTGCATAGTGGTAAATAATTAAATATTACAAAATATTTACATCAGTTAACTTTATTGTACATGCTTTGATGACCTATAGCTGTAGTATCAAATACTTGACGGAACAAAACTGTTTCCATATCGGCTCGTTCTCTGTTTAGGTATTGATAGTCTTTTACCAGAGCGTAACAGTTGATAACAATTATACGATGGATGTTCTTTATCTTTCATTATATTAAATTGACATTTGATATAATTTATTATTATGGTTAATAAACATTGATTGTCCAAGCCGGTGTTTCCTAGCGATCTTAATAATCTTATTCAATTTCTTGTGATATTTTTTACCAAACCATGCTATAATACAAAAAGACATGGCTGATTCTATGATGGAACGATAGAAAAGGCTAAGAATAACAGAGTCCACCTTCAGGTTAGCTAGACGCCTTAGATAACACACTCTCTGACAGCTTTTTCTATACAGATGTTGAACATTCTCTGTAAAAGTCAACTTATTATAGATGTAAACTCCAAGATATTTGTAGCTGTTAACTATCTGAACATTTTCATTCTTAATACTCAGGGCATCCTGAGCAATGAATGGCATTCATTGCAAATTGCCATTAACTTATACTGCACAGATTTTATAATATAAAAAGGATGGATGGATGATTTGGGCCTTATGTCCCATATTCGTGCACTTGGTAGGCTAATTAGGACAAGAGTATTCCACACAGCAATGAGGTTAAGGGAAGTTGTAAACTGTCAAATACAAGTCCAAGTGACACGGCCAGAGCGGGGAACGAACTCTGGACCCCGCATCCTAACAAGCTTGATGAACTGAACTGCAGCAACGGAGTAATCCCGCTGTGTGTTATATTTTCAAAAACTTAAAACTTGTAATTAACATCACTGATACAGGGCATTGGAGGCATGTGGAGTTTTGACCATAACATTTCAAGTGGACCAGCAGCAAAATCTTCTTCATTGTTTCCAAATCTACACTGGGACAAACAACCATTCTCAAAACAAAAGCTTTTAAAAGTGGACCTTTTAGTTTAATAGCACAGCGACCTGTTGTTATCCTCAGAATGAAACTACACAGTTAAGCCCCTGACTGCGAGAACTAATGCGTTCTCGGTGAACATAGTGTGTGATAACTCATTGACTTGTTCAAAAAACTGTTGCCTTTCAAAATTGTCGAAAAGGTCGAGATTACTTGAATTCTATAAAAATGTCAAGATTATTTGAATTCTGGAATGTCCAGACATTTTCATAAATATACATATATGTATAAAACTGTTCATAGAGAGAGAAATAATTCGTACATTCGAATTTTAAGCCACTTTTTGCCTTTTTTCGCTTTTACAAGGTATTTTATGATTTTTTTAAATGCTGGATGTTATACAGTTTTTACATGTTTTTACGTTTATATAATATATTGTTATGTCATATATTTATATGATTTTTTTTTCCTTGGACGTGTATCCTATGGGAAAAGTGACATAATAACTCTTCCCTGTAGAAAATTATAATAATATGTCCTTGGGAAAAAAAAATCAGCCTCAGAGTCTGCAATTAGGAAGTCGTCAGTAAGTTGATGATTTACTCTATAATGCAATAAGTGATGCAGCACATGTAGTCCTTGCTTTCCGTCTATTCATGTGCACATTAAAAAAAAGTTCAGAGATTGATATTGATAATTCAATATTCACACATTCAAGAATAAATAGCCTTTATGATGTGCAGGCAGCGGCTGATGCGGTGGTCCTATTCCCCACCAATTCCACTAAAATCTCCGAATACAAGACTCAAGAGACCATTTGAAACATTTGCCTTCTTTTTTAAAGATTCCATATTTTCATTACAATACTATGAGTTGGGAACATTCTACAAAATTCAATGGTTGAGGCAGGAGGATATTTCAATTAATATTATACCGGAGTTGGTCGCTAGAAAATGGACCGCAAGCTATAGATATTTTGGAGCGAACTATATATATATTATATAAGCATTCACTTATCAGATTACTTATTATTTGCTAAGGAAAAATAAATGCATAGCAAAGGAAACAACATAGAGAGAACTCAAGCTATATAAATGATAAAAAACAAACGACTTACCTGTCAACTTGAAATAATAGAAGGGAACCACAAAGTATCAATAGAATTATCGCTCTCTTAAAATTCATAGACAACAAGCCTTTCCAAGGCTCGTCACCAATTTGGCAAAAAGACAACCACTAATAATATACTTACTCTACAACTACATTTGGGGGAATTGGCATTATTATGGCAAAGCAATCTGGAATGGACAGAAGAAGAGGATGCAAAAACTATAGGAAGAAAAAGACCTAATCCAGAGAGCAAATTGACCCAGGACTATCAAGTGACAATGCTGATGGACAATATAAGGGAAACCCCCTTCTGCAGGACTGTTCTGCTGCTCAATTACTGTCCTTATACTATAGAATCAATTGGCATATCACAGAACTTGGCTTTCATGATATAGGCCCAGTTAGCATTTTCTCTTATAATACGTCGTCTTGATGAATATTGGTTATTTACATATTCTGGAATAAAAAGTACCCTGTGTTTCAACCCTATCAGCATGCCTCGGCAGTCCAACATCGGCCCAGCGTCAGTCCGATGTCAGTAGCATCGGACCAGCTTCGGGCCGACGTTGGACTGCCGAGGCATGCTGATAGGGAAATCACTTCAAGATTGAGATCTCCACTGCATAATCCCATTGATAGAATGATGGGTTCTTCTTGTGCAAAGAAGACATAATCAAAATATTGGTAGACATGGACAAGAAAATAACGATTTTCTGTATATGTTCATGCACGCTGGAAAAGGTAAATTTTAGAATATTCATAACACTTGAGAATGTAATAAAGCTTGTTAGAGTACATGCATTCTAAAAACCCTGCAATGGGAGTATGAAGTTTTGGAAATCCTTGGGAACTTTGAAATAAATGCTTTTGAAGTTAAATATATTTTCAACTGTATTATATGGTGTACAGTGCCGCCTGTAAGTAAGTGAAACGCATGAAATGGTGCCATTGCATCAATCCTAAACATGCTCAGCAATACTGCTTGTAAAAGCATGAATTCTCATCCAATGAGAGGAAAACATATTGGGTCATAAAGGCTGCAAATTTTCCTTGCTGTATTTGGAGCTAGATATGGGTCAAAGTCTTTGATAAGTAAGTGAAACACAGGCCCAGTGTTATTTAATAGGGAAGAGTGGTTCACTTACTTATCAAAGATTTTGACCTAACCTCACTGCCACTACAGCAGAGAAAATTGGCTGCCATTGTTACACCACATGCCTCACATATCAGCCTTTATGACCCAATATGTTTTCCTCTCATTGGATGAGAATTCATGCCTCCACAAGCAGTTTTGCTGAGGATGTTTAGCAATGATGCAATGGCACAGTATCATGCATTTCACTTACTTAGAGGCGGGACTGTAGCTCAATAGCAGCTTTGGCTTAGTGTCCTTATGTGACTTCAGTCTCCTGGGCACTGGACAGTAAAAAGAAAAAAGAAGTTGTATTGAGTAGTTTTCCCTTTTACTTATCCTAATACCTCATTACCAACTTCTGTTGTATACTTTCGTGAGCTGGTGATACAATGTCATGGTTTCACGACCGTCGCCGCATTGTGTCTTCGTCAGTGAACAAGGGAACTATAGATTAGGTTTCCTTGGTCAAATTACACTGCTGTGTGTTTGGTTAGCTGGTAATTTGCACTGCATGTGAAAATGTCAGTGTATCATTACATACGCTGCAGGCAGACAGATAGACCCTGCAGTCAGTCGAATAAGTTGGAAGAGTCAGTTGAATTGAAAACAATATTCTTAATAATTGTATTTTTGAAAATGAGAATCTATTTGCTCATGAACCTTGCGTTTCGGCATTTTTTCAAACAATTTTTTGAAAAGTTGAATTGAGTCAGTTTTAATTTTTTCGACTAGTTGGGGCCTGATTTTTCAATCATGATTAGACTCCTGGGTCTACAGACAAAGATACACATTGCCTTGTTTTTAGCACGGTTCTGGTTGATAGTTTAATTTAAAGTTTTTTTTAAAATCAGCTTTAGGTGTTGTAAAATGGCATTTCACATTATCAGACTTCAAGGGTCATGATCGGAAATAATATTCATTGATAGTCATAATATAGGGGAGAGTGGGACCAGTTGAACTGGCGGGCCATTTGAACCACCCTTGATTTTTCACCAGGTGGAGTAGGCATGGGAACATACATTCAACCTTGTGTTAGACCTTATTAGATTAGTCTTTTCCCATGTGGAACTTTTGCCTCCGAAACACATGATAAGGAAACAATCACACTTTTTCTTTTTTCGCATGTAAATTTTAGTTTGTCACATTGAGATTGGAGCTTTCATGGCATTTAAATTACTTGCATGGTCTGCAGGGATGCCCCTGGGCCCGGGGCGGTACTTCGCGGACTTTTGCGCAGAGATACGCCACGGCAATTTTGAAAATTAGAACCATTTTAATCCGGAAACCAACACAAAAACCACAAACCATTTTAATCTATTTGTAAAAATAACAGCAACCAATTTAATATTTATGATTTTTATACCATTTTAATCGTCTTTTCAAGCCGATTCTAACGGTATCAAACATGTTGGGGATGCCAAAAGGGCAACAAAATTAATCTGAATTCCTAAAAAACCAAGACCATATTAATCCTAGATGGCCAAAAAACCTAAACCATCCAGCGGCGCCTCCATATACTCCTTTTCATAGTGAGTACCCCCATCCCCGGGCAGGGATGTCATATCATCATAAGATAATGTTTTATGTGCAGATGGGAATCCACCTCCTTTTAAAAAAAGGTGTCCCACAAAAAAGGTACAGCCAGGCTATATAGAAACATGGAGGTCCCAGTGCGGCCAGTTGAACCAGTGGAGTTAATGGCAGTTTATTGCTTCTTTTTTTTTAAATACAATTTTTACTAAAATACATTTACAATGACAGATACTATTCAGTAAACCGTTTTTCTATGTGGCCCATTTTAATTGATTAAAATGCATAGAAAAATTGAATATTTTAAAATTGTAACCATCAACTGGTTCAACTTGACCCAGGCTATTCTTTGATCAGAAAGAAATGTGCGCGAAATGTCAAATTTAGCCTGAACATGCCATGGTCCCATGCTGAACTTGTCAGTTAAAATATAGGACTGCAGCCCCACACTTCACACATCATTCTTCCAATGGTTCAACTGGCCCCAAGGGATGGTTAAACTGGCCCAAGGTTGGTATTGAAATATGCTTTGGAAAGTTGGTACTTTTGAGGAAGTAGACAAAGCCATACAGGCCATAAAAGCCTTTTTCGTGTTGAGGGGCCTGAATGGTGGCCAGAATCTGTACACTTTCCCATGCTACAAGCCGTAAACATTACACTGAATGTTCTACACATTTGCGTATAAATAAAACCTGCTATTTTTTTCTCGTTTTGGGCTTTCAGCAAACACAGAGCGGAGTATGCACAGAGCCCTGGACTCTAATAGATTTCATCATGTTGGATGTAGGACATGTTTTGGGCCCTCCTAATAAGCCACCTCATTAATCAGGAGCCTGCCCTCGGGAGGCTGCCCTTCACATCCATCTGCCAACGACATGATATCTCAGTGATGGGCCACATATTCACAATTGACCATGGCATCAGGGGTGCTGTGGCTGTTCCCAAGGAAAACTGCTGACAATGAACAAATGATGCCTCTTGACACTCATCAACTCCGCCATGCATAGCTATTTATAAAATGACTCCATTTGCTTCAGTTCTTCTGACATTCCCTATTTTAAAAATCGCCTTAGCATTCAATAGACATGCACATTGCACGAAAAGGCCATAGATGTATGGTTTGCGCAATTTTTGGAGGATGAGCGATATAATTTTTACTAGTGTTTATTTAATCATCTGCCCTAATATTTTCATTTTTACCTTTTTGCCCGAATCTTGTTGTCTCCAAAACTTTTGGGAGCAACGCCTCCCTCCCATCCACCTATGAAAAAAAATAGACTCTGTGTGCTGAGTGCTCCGTTCATGATAAACAAAATGTCCAATAGTACTATTAATCGATCATACTGAAAAAGAAATAGAAGTATTAACTTGCATAAGTATCGCAAACGAATGACCTAATGTGACCATTGACCAATTTATATCTGACTCAGTTTACTGAGGAAACCATCAGGTCACCGGTGTCCGGTAATCACTCTGTGGTGTGCGTCTGATGCTTTTATAATCTGGCTATTCATTACCCACAAAACCGAATACAGTCCAACAGCACGGTCATTGACCTTTTCTTTATTCTCCTCAACATCACCAACAAATTAATTTTTATTGCTGTTTCTACGGTCTTTAAATAGTATATCCATTTCAGCAAGTCAGTGAATACAAATCCTAGTCTCAATTTTTATTTTAAAACACACAAGTCTAAATTTAATGCCAGCACTACTTCTAAATTATGCCCAAGATATATCTTCAAAAACAGTTATTCTGTTTATTTCATACGCATGAAATTTGTTCCTTGTGATATGGTGTAGCTTGTAAATATTTTATGAATCTTTGTGAGGCCCATTCACTAAATGTATTGAAATTCTTACATGTATCAAACCTCTCATCCAAAAATTGGAAGAGAGAATTTTTTTGTGCTTTTTTTATAATGATCATATTGAAATGATCCATTAAAATTCATTAGTGCATTTCACTAACATTCGGCCTAGTCAGAAAATACATATATGATATAAACCACCTGTTAGGCTCACTCTACGACCTGGGAGCATTATAAGGACAATGTTCACTCAATAGCAGTCTGGAACAAACAGAATAGGAGGACGCAAAAGCTGCGAAGAACGAGACTTAATCCAGGGAGCAAATTGACCCAGGACTATCAAGTGACAATGATGAGGATTGGGGAATTCTACTTCCGAAGAATGGAGAAGCAGAACTGCTCGAAAACTGGACTTTTATCCTTAATAGAGCTATAGCAGTGAGGCGAATGACAAATGCGACAATTCAAAGCTTGCATTCATTGAATTTCTCTTTAATAATGTATAATTTATATGACATGAATCATATTTCATAAGTATCTTTTCAATCTGCTTATAGGCCTGCTTTAGTCTAAAAATAAAGCAAACTTCCTTTTTTATTATTTACATCGACATGTCAGCGTGTCTTCTGTAATAAATATACAAACAGTGCCGCCTGTAAGTAAGTGAAACGCATGACATTGTGCCATTGCATCAATGCTAAACATCCTCAGCCAAACTGGTTGTGGAGGCATGAATTCTCATCAGAAGAGAGGGAAACAAAGTGGGTCATAAAGGCCGATATGTGAGGCAAGTGGGATAAAAATAGCAGCCAATTTTCATTGCTGTAGTCGGAGTTAGGTATGGGTCAAAGTCTTTGATAAGTAAGTGAACCACCCTTCCCTATGTTTTAACATTGGGCCTGCGTTTCACTTACTTATCAAAGACTTTGACCCATACCTAACTCCAACTACAGCAATGAAAATTGGCTGCTATTTTTATCCCACTTGCCTCACATATCGGCCTTTATGACCCAAGATGTTTTCCTCTCATCCGATGAGAATTCATCCTTCCAGAAGCATTTTGGTTAAGGATGTTCAACATTGATGCAATGGCACAATATCATGCGTTTCACTTACTTACAAGCAGCACTGTATATGTATACATAGATTGATCTTAAGGTGGCTCGCTACCCACGAAATTACGTCACCTGCACACATTTCCGCGCAGCCAGGCAGGCCCTATCTATCGTAACGTCACCACTGTGCTGACACTGCTTCAAGATCTTTTTTTAATTCTGAGAATTTCATGCGTCGGCCGCTTCGTTTGCCATTAGCGCCACTTCTATTGGGGTTAGAGACTTCTCGTTTGGAGCATTAGATGCGCTATGACGAATACTATAATCTGACGGACTTTCAGTTCTCTACTCCCCGGAGAAAATTTCTGCTGGCGATTTTCGGCAAGCATGTCTAATTTCTCAAAAAAGACTCAGTGACATAAATAAATGTTTGTATCAATATCCAGGCCCGTTGGGCCATATGTCTGTAACACTATATTGTTCCTCACTTTATTTCAAAGCAAATGACAGAGAAATAAAGAATTCTATCCCGTAATTTTTTTTCGGCGCTATGGTTCGTAAAAAATATTTAATTTTCAAAATTGAAACTTTTGTTCCGAACCCCTAGAAAAGTTCTATAAACTAAATATATTTCTATGGAATTTGGGTCAGCTTTTCCATCAACCTTTCCTCTTTAATTCCATGTTTCATTTAATAACATAGGATGAATGGCCACTGAATGGCAGGGAAAACTTCACAGTAAAAAAATTAAGAAAAAAATTGAGTTTTTCAGGTTTGCGTGGACTGACTTTCTTTTACATAAACTCAAATATTTTGAAAGAAAGGCTGGTAGCAACCACTTTTGTTTACATATCCTTGCTATAAACTATATTTTGGATCATTTTAAACTATTTTAATGAAATCCTATCTTAGAAAGTTCACGAGTATCGAGCCACCTTAATAAACATGACGTTTGATTGCTATTTTTGGTGAAATAACTAATTCATGATGTTATTGTTTAAATTGTGATTATTGTCGGTTTGAGCAGGAAATTTCAATTGTTTTTATTCAAAAATTATAAGATAAATCATACAATACAAAATTAGAAGCCATTGGGAGTTAGTTTTAAGTTGGTGGTTTTTATGCAGGGCCTGTACTTTCCACATGTACTTCGGCACTGCCTTTTCGGCAACAGGCCATGAAGTGTATCTTTATTCACTTATTTCCCTCTTTCTCTCCAAATTAACAGGTCAATTTTTAAATGCTATGATTCCTCATTTTCCATAGCACTTCACCCTGACCAATTGCGTGACTCCGTTGTCCCTGGGACATGTCCTGCTCATTGGACAAGGGAGCCAGCATTACCCTGGAGACCATGGCATGTTTGGTTAGAAGCTCTTTCCGGAGGAGCGCACAGCCTTGTGCTGCGAACATCTCCCAATTTTTGAGACAATCTTTCATAGCACATATGGAGGCACCCCTCCCGAGCAGCAATGTAAATCAAACCTTTCCCTACTTAATTATTTTGGTTAGAATCAAACGTTGGGCCAAACAACGTATGACAAAGGTAGGGCAAAGGTAATTTTCAAACGTTGCACTCAGATGGAAAACCAAACGTAGCTCGCAACCTTAGTAAGAGGTTGGCAGATAGTTTGTTTTATAGTTTGGCCTAACGTTCGAGTCACACGTAAGTCATACCTTTGGTTGAGAGGTTGGTAGAACATTTGGTTTTAACGTTTGGCTAAACGTGTCAGTCATACCTTTGGTTGAGAGGTTTGTCGAACATTCATTTGAGAGGTTTTTACAACCTTAGATTATTACGTATGACCATACCTTTGATTCATGGTTTATCAAAAGTATGGTCGCATATTTGGCAATACGTAAGTTCCAAGGTTTCTCCAACGTGTTTTTGATAATGTATGGACAACGTTTGAAAGTAATGTTCAGGGCAAACGTTTTATCATACGTATCTGCCAAAGGTTTGTTGAAGGTTTGTACAAAGTTGCAGAACCTGGGATCCCAGAGAGCCTTGTAGCGCCATCATTCCCAAACCTTTTCCAATCTATCTGGTAACTTGGAGATTATAAAACCTCCAACAGGATGCTTGTTGGTGATGATTGAATGAAATCATAAAGAAATAGTAGCTACACCAGTTACAAAAATTTCCCAATAAGTTTCTCTTAAACTGTGAAAGATTAGATTGGGCAAAAAAAATGTCCCAAGTACTGCTCAACCACAAACGAGCAAGAGAGAATCGGTTAAGACTTGAGTTGAAGTGAACCAACTTGCAGGTCTCCTGAAGTCACCTATTTTTTTTCCAACTCTTCAGAGTTGCAGTATTAATCCCTAACAAGGTAAGTGAATTTTTTTATTAATTATTGTAGTTTTTAAATGGACTGTGGACTGCTTGGTAAAACGAGGAAGAAAAGTCTGCTGATTTTGGAGCCACCTGCAGTGATTGCTACCTGGCCCTGCTCTCACTATCTCTCTGTTTTTCTCTTCTCTTCACTGTTTTAATTCATGTTTTCTCTTTGCAGGTATTCAACAAAAAATCCTAACCAAGCACCCAAACCCCTGACCTCAAATACAAAAAAATTCTTGAAACCCCCCCCCCCAAAACCAAAAAAATTCATGCAGCAAAATCAAATGGGAACAATCTTTATTCAATCATAATAAGGGCATATATAAGGGCTTTATTTAATTAATTTTTTTTTTCCACGGGGCCACCCGGCCTGGCAGGGTGGGCTGGGCCGCCACAAGCAATGTCCCCACAAGGGACAATCTTTGTTATGCTAGTCACATTTATAAAAAAAAATGTTGTCATTTTAGGTTATTTTGACCTGATGAAATTGTATTTGCATTTGCATTTCCGAGACTGTGTACAGATTAGCGTTTCCAATGAGACCGAGAATTCTCAATAAGTCTCGATATCACAAATGTTTTAAAATTCTATACCGTGTGGATGTTTAACAGTGATTAGTAGAAACAAAACACGCAGATTAGCATTAAACTACAAAATATATCATAAAAGCTAAAAAAAATTGATCCATTGCGTGAGAAAATCTCTCTTGGTACATCATTATGACTATGAAAGATCATTGTCCTCGATCTCAAGAAATTCAGGAGTCTCGTTCACAAGACCATGAAGGTTCTCGAGAGTCACAAGTACAAACGGCAAGTAGAACTCACTGTAAGTTCGAAAGACTGGAAGTATTTTGCAATGAATCTCCTCAATAAAATTTGGCAAACAGCAGAGTCTTTATAAATTTGACTATGTGGCTTCAAACTACTTTCATATATGTATATAACGTTTTTTGGATTATAGCCACTGCACGATTAATCGTTAATTCACATAATCAAATTTGTCCCGATTTCGGACATCTGCATGCAAACATCAAAAATTGCTTATATCTCATTTTACCACAGCTTTTCTTTTAATTGTGGCAGCAAAAGATTAAATAAAGCGGGTCAATCTGAACACAGCTCATCAGTGTCAACAGTCAAGGCGAAGGTGATGGGACCAACTAGATCTCCCGGAGGTTGCGGAGGAAGTAATAAAGAGACCAGTAATCAGCATCCTGTGTGTGCACTATGCTGTCCTAATACCTCTCTTTTTATTGCCCACAGCACCTAATATGTGCACGACCATTAACCTTTACTGTCCCCCAGTATCACGAACAAATGAATTGCCATTGGCAAACCGCTTAATTGTGTAAATGTGCCTTAAAATATCACTGATGGTTAATCAAAGATCCGTATGCACAACACATTAAATCCCACATCCCATTTGGGAATAGCCAAAAAAAGGCAGGATGAGTTATAAAAGTAGTGAGTCACCAAACAAAAACTGCAAGTGTGCAGCATACGCCTCATTTCCTATGGCTTTTTGGTGAAAAAAAACCAGTTTGTTTCCCTCTTGACACTGAAAAAAAAGTATGTTCAGCAAAAACAAAATTGTTTCCACCTGTAGCTGGGGAACCGTAATGTTAAGATTGCGATAAAAAAAGTTTTTCGGGCTTTCACATGTGAAAAAGATTGTTCCTCCTTACTTGCATGTGAAAAAAAAAGTTTGTGTCGAGGGTAAAAGCCATAGCCCCCACCCAAACTATCATCTGGTCAGCCCCTATAAGCATGTCATCACATGCATATGTCATGCAAGACTAGACATCAGATAAATTGTGCTTTAATTTTCTTCATAATTTCTTGTAAGACCACTGACATTGCCTCGATACATATTTAAGATGGAATCCACTTACCTTCAAGTGCTACTGTAGTTTGTAGATATTTAGTGGTTCTACTCGCCTAGTGGACAAGGCACTATCCTGGTAACTGAGAGGTTGCAGGTTCGACTCCCAACCATGTCAGTGATGTCACTGAGGAACTGAGCAGATGCTCCATAACTCTTTGCTTCACTTCACCCAGGTGTAAATGGGTACTTGGTTATAGGCAGTGCTGGTGATTGCGAAGTGCCAGCATTGTGTGTGCTGGATACGGCTGCCTTACTGTATACTCCCCGATGAGTTTAGAAAGTCTGTTGAGACTTTCTTTATCGTGTAATGGACTGTAAAGAATCCTACATTTACATTTATTTACATTTCTTCAATCTTCAGATTGCATGCATCCACAGTAATTATGACGGAAAAATATTTAAATATCTTTCATCACTGCTTCATGGGCTTAATTTAGCAGTTTCACACCACAACCACGTTGTTCAGTCAAAAAGCAAAAATAATATAATATCGACATAATAGACAGTTTTTATTTCTTTTCGGTATTTACAAAAATATCATCCTGACTGGGGTTTGTATTTTGTAGGGTACCTGACTACCTGTGTCTTGTTCATGATTATCCTGATCTGACATTGCAAAGTAATCAAATACCCTAATTGCCCATCGATCCACCACCTTAATCATTATTGTGCCTTGATATAAAAAGTAATAAAAAAGATTGGTTGTTTGTTCCGAACAGCTACATCAACGAGAGCTGAAACAATATTGCTTGGCTGGAGCTAGTCTGGCATGTATGATTAGATAGGCTTGTATGTCAGTGTACTCTGTCGCAGACAATAAGATAAATATACAGATATATACATGGATGGATAGGGAATAGGGATCTGGTAGAAATTAGACAATAAGTGAAATAACAATATCACTTATAAATGGTGAAATCAAACTTTTTAAAAAGATTTTATCAAACATATCTGTGGACAGATTGATGCCTGTCAGGTCCTTCACATCTTTTGGTATTCCATAGTGAATTTAGTGATATGATCATATTTTCATAGTTTCACAATTCCAAAACTCCTTTAGTTTCGCTTACCAGATGCTTTTAATCTTGTCAGAAGGCCTACACAAGTTCCAAGTGAGCTGTAAAACGCAACAGCTCATGAACGTCTTATGACAAACATGGTCCCACAACCACACATATGGAATTCACAGTTACATTGGTGCACTCCACTGAACTGAGGTTCAAAACAGGTGATTACAACAAACAGTCAATGTCAAACAATGCTAAACAAGATAATCCAACTTGCTATTTTGTAACAGGGCCCTTTAAACATTGTCAGAGCATAAGAAAGTGTGACAGAGGCTCACACAGCCAGGCACTTTTTGCCAAAGAACATTTGAGCATCCATTTATCAACATGGAACTGTTCATGGACTATATCTATATTGCTTGGGACATCTATTATCTGGAATGACTAACAGGAAAAATGCAGGATACTAGGCCTAATTGATAAAAGAAAAAAAATAGTAATTTTTTCTATGGCCATGTCAACACAGAATTTTTTGCCAACTCACATTGAAACTTTGAAGGCTGTTAATCGAATATCAAAGATGTTTCAAGGTTACACTTTGCATAGGTTTTTTCCACAGTGACTAAATAGACAATTTTAGCAGTTTTCTATAGCTGACAGCAGCTTGATTTATATGAATTGACTTTTTCTGAAACATGTGTTTTCTCCAAGCCAATGTTTTGATCAAACAGGAAGGCATGTACAGCATGTACAGTGCTGCCACGTTGTTGCACTATGGATAAAGTTGAAAGCTTTTAAAGCTTCTGGTATATATAAGCAAAACTAAAGACTTTAAATAGAGAGGATGTACTATGAAAATCGTATATGCATTCACATCACTACCAAGGACTGACGCTACGTAACAGCTTCATCGATGTCGTTCATTCTGAATGTTCGAAAGTTTTTATCAAAGTTAAGTGGCTTGGTTCTTCATTAAGTCAGGATACAAAGAGAATATGGGATGACTGCTTTGCTTTCTCGCGACCTTCTTCGGGTGGGTGCCAAAGGCGAAGTTGAGGCAGAGGCACAAACCGATTCCCAAGAGAAGCGCAGACGGCACGGCAATCACCATCGTCATCATGGTCCTGAATGTCGGGTCCACTACATTCTCATCCTGGAAAGGTTTTACAAACGTACAAGTTCGACTCATTGATATTGGTTTCAAACATAATATATATCAATTGCATAGGCCCTACAAGATGCATATAATTATGTGCAAAAGAAAGCTTCAGAATTTTGATTAAATATTTGTACCTCTTTTTGGTTGTCACCCTGGGCCTGAGCTGCTCCTCCTCCTCCTCCTCAAACAGAAGAATAATTTTGTTACAGCAGATTTAATAACACAGTAAAAAGAGTAACAAGAATTACTATCCTTCCAGGAAGTATGTGGAAGGAATTTTTTTTTTTGTAATGTGGAGTAAGACTCAAGACTCAAGAATTTTATTTCTCCACAAAATTAAAATTATACAATTTTGAACTTATTATTGATTTCAAGAAAAGTAACTCTAGTTAAATACAACATGTACAATTAAAATAAATTCTGTGGACAGGATGACCTATCTAAGACAAGGATCTTGTCGCTAGCGACAAGCCAACCTGGGGAATAGGGAAGATCCAGTCATGATATTTAAAAATTGTAGACTAGATTATTATCATTGACATTCCATCAGAAATTTTAAAATCTTTGACAATCGCCAGACATGATATATATAAAATGATAGTAGATCAGACATTGCATTAAATTACTGGAGCATATTTGAACATACTCACAGAAAATTAGTTAGCATATTCTCAACCAATCAGGTTTTCTTTACCTTAGTCAGCCAGACTATCTATGGCAAATATAGCAATGAACCCTATTACAGGTATTGTTATATGTACTAAGCAAAAATTTCTTTGCATATTTGCTAAAACCCTCATAACTATGTGTTGTAATTTTATTTTTTATATCAGTGGGGAGATTGTTATATTGATTTGGTAGACGGTATCTAATACTGTTTTTCACAAAAGCATGTTCGCTTTGAGGAATTCTTAAATTAGATCTTCCTCTAGTGTTATGATTGTGAACTTGTGAATTTGTTGCAAACATGTCTGTAATAAAGTACTTGGGCAAGGTTCTGTTTTGATGTTTATATATAAAGCGCATCTCCTGGAGTTTAAGCATATCACTAATTTTTAGAATATTTAAAACTTTCATAATTGGTTCAGTATGTGCATTGTATTTGGCATTTACAATTATACGAACCGATCTTTTTTGCAATTTGTGCAGTTGTTCAGATTTTGTTCCCCATACAAGTAATGCATAATTTAAGAAAGGCAAAATGAGAGAATTATAAATAGTTTTTAGAATGTTACATGGTAGAATGTTCTTCATTCTATTCATCACGCCATTTGTTTTTGCAATTTTTTGGGAAATCATGTTTAAATGAGGTTTCCATGTGAGATGGGAATCCAGGATAATACCAAGGTATTTAAATTCATTTACAATTTCAATTTTTTTGTCATTTATGAAAATATTTATAGGATTTAATTTTCTTTGTTTAGTGTGGAACCTCATCATTTTTGTCTTTGCTTCATTTATAGATAATTTGTTAAGTTTAAACCAGTTATTAATGACATTTAATTCATCATTAATGGTATTGGTTTGATTTAGGCGGCTTTTTAATACAGTGTAAAGTGCTGTATCATCAGCGTAGATTATAGGTTGAAAGATGTTGCATGTTTGTTTCAGATCATTTAGATATATTATAAATAATAAGGGACCTAAAATGGATCCTTGTGGCACTCCTGTTTGAATAGTTAGGTAATCAGATTGGACATCAAATATTTCAAGGGTCTGTTTTCTATTTGAGAGGTAGCTTCGTAAGAGCAACAGAGAGTTCCCTGCAAATCCATAGCTTTGTAGTTTATATAAGAGAATTTCATGATCAAGAGTGTCAAAGGCCTTTGAGAGGTCAATAAAAACCGTCAATGGAATTTCTTTTTTATCCATGGAGAGTATTACCCTGTCTATTAATTCCAAGGCAGCAAGCTCTGTAGAGTGACCACTTCTAAAGCCATACTGATTATCATAAAATAGTTGATTGCTTCTAAAGTAGTCATAAATTTGATCATGCATGATTCTCTCAAAGACCTTTGACAAGCTCGGTAAAATTGAAATAGGTCGATAGTTGTCGAATATATATTTTTCTCCTTTTTTATGGATTGGGAGCACTTTCGCAATTTTCAATTTGTCTGGAAAGATTCCTGATTCAAAACTTTGATTAATTATTAGGGTAAGGGGTTTAAGAATATCAAGTTTAATTTCTTTAAGCAGCTTATTTGAGATTCCATCAACGCCACAGCTAGATTTTGGTTTCAGTGTGTTTATAATTTTAAGAACACATTCCTCATTCACGTTTTGGAAGTGGAATATGTTATTATTATCATTATCAAGGAAATTTTTAAAATCTAATCCCTGCGGTTGAGCAATTTTATCTGCTAAAGACGGACCAATTTTGATGAAAAAATTGTTAAATTTGTTTGCAATTATGTTTGGATCATTGCAAGGAAGGTCATCAATAATGAAGTGGTCAGGATGAGAGTTATCTTTTGAAGGTTGAGTGATATCTGTAATTACATCCCATGTTTTTTAATATCATTTCTATGTTTTTCAAAACATTCATGGAAATACAATTTTTTTTGCCCCTCTAATACTTTTCTTGAGTATCGAGTTGTATGTGTGCAGATTTATTTTTAGAGTTTCATGGATGGGGTCTATGTTTGGAGTAGCACGTAAACGTTTGTACAATTTGTCTCTGAATTTAATAGAATTAATTATAGCTCTTGTTATCCAAGGTGTGCTTTTATGTTTATATTTGTTGAATTTAACTTTCTTTGTTGGAAGATGATTTGAAAGTGCAGATTTTAGGATATCTTCTAAGGTATCATAATTAGTGTTGAGATATTCAGACTGGTTAATGAATTTATTCATAGTGCAGTTTAATCTTATTTCGTTTCTAAAATTAGTTAGAGCAGAGGGATTATTTGTTTGTATTGTAACATAGTTATTATGCATTTGCTTCGTAGTCTTCAGGAAATCAAGACTAACAAAGTAAGGCAGATGATCTGAAATATTTTGTAATAATATGCCTGCTGGTGCATTAAAGTAATTATTAGTCTTTACAAAACAGTTATCAATTAAAGTTTTAGAGTGATCTGTTATTCTGGTAGGTTTTGTTATCTTGGGTATTAAACCATGACTTAAGACTGTTTCAAAAAAGGAACTTACATGCTCATTTTCTCTTAGTTTCAGTAAATCGAAATTAAAATCTCCCGTTAGTATCACATGATTAGTGTTTTGATGCCGAGAGAGAAAATTATCCATCTCTTTGATGAAAGTTTGATAATTTTCTACGCTGTTACAAGGAGGTCTATATATATTACCCACAATGAATTTACTACCATTTCCAATGCCATTCTTATCAAGTGTTATTTCTATAAACATACAATCAAATATATTTGTTTCTGATACCGTGGGGATAACACTAAACTTCAAACCATCTCTAATGTAAAAAGCAACACCACCATGCTGACTTGACAATTTTGGCACATGTATAAAATTATATCCATTAAGTTTCAGTATGTTTACATTGTGATTTTCAGACAACCAAGTTTCTTGCAAAGATATAATGGAGAATTTACAGTTCGAGGTAGAGAGAAATTCTAAATACACTTGAAGTTCATCAAATTTTGCTGAGAGTGACTGACAATTCAAACTGAGTATTTTTACTGATTCTGGTTTATCAACAAAGGTCTCAACAATATCATCATTACTAAAATAATGAGACTCAGTAATTAAGTCTGGAGCTCCAAAATCTGTATCATTTTCTTCATTGTGATAAATCACATCTATCAATGATACCATATTTGACTACCCAAATAATCTGTATGGAATGGACAATATGTTATTAATAGCTCATTGGAATAAGCATTTGTCATGAGTGAGACATCATATAATATGGCAGTCCCATGCGTTAGCATTTGATGTAAAAAAAATTCTTACCATAAAGAATAACAAGCCTATAAATGAAGAAGCAGACCATTTTCAAGACATTTGTTGACAGCATTTTTCCTTGAGCTCCGTCCTTGCCTTGCCTTGGTGGCAATAGAATTCCTTTTAGACTTGAATTCAAACTGACAGCATACTTTTCTGCTGGTTCGGAGGCACACAGTGTATACCTTGAATGGCTTTTATTCATTTGATGGACAGAAGACAAGCAATTAACAATTTATGATATATTTCTTTGTAAAGGATCGAGGGGCATGATGCATGATTGACTCCATGGTTTAGAGAAAACAAGCCATTAGTAACAAGAATAGTTGAGAATTCGAAATTATTCAATTATGCACATCCATCAAGAATGCATTAACATTCGAATTATCCTATTATGTTCGGCAATAAAGGAATCTTGAAATGTGCAGTATATATTGGTAACAACTGGTCGTGAAGAGTTTTAAAAAGTGTGGTGAAATGTTTTCTAAATTTTTTAAAAGATAGTTTGGCTGAAATTATGGAGTTGCAAGTTCTAAGGTAAATGACACAGCATAAAAACAGGTGCGGATCCGGAAAATCTCTAACACTCGTTATGCGAAACATATTATTAGGTTGAACTGATGCTTGGGTATTAACAAATGGGGCAACAAAAAGTCGAGGAGAAGATAATTTCTTTCTGCAGTTCTGCAAAAAAAAACAACAGAATTCTGCAGTTCCAAAAAAAAAATATGCAGGAAGAATTCTGCAGTTCTGCAGCTCCCTGCATGATTTCTGAACCTCTGTTACTTCCTCCTACTTATTGCAATGCATCTGCAGACCTCATTGACCTGGGTCTGTTCACTACAAAGGAAATGTTGCTTTTGGGGGGGGGGGTCGGGTGGGGGTTCGGGGGTTTTGGTAAACCCTCTTTCCTGGTTACCTCAGGTGCCAGGTGGTGAGCCCCTGTAGTGGGATACCAGTATCCCACTGGTACGTACCATTCGGGCCCCCCCCCCCAAATTTATGAGAATGAGCAAATTCCTCTCAAAAGACATTTTGACGAAAATTTATAATTCGGCCATCCAACCTACAATAGATTATGCTATTTCAGTATGGGGATGTACCAGTCAAGTGAATATTGGAAAAATACAACGACTTCAAAATTATTGCGCTAGAGCAATTGAAAGGAATTTTGACTATGTGAATTATAGAGGGATTTCTTTTGTAAAAAGGCTAGGATGGATGAATGTCAAGCAACGTTATTTCTATTTCCAAACATTATTGATATTCAAGTGCATACATGGCCTTGCTCCTCAACATCTTGTAAATGAAATTGTTCTGGAAAGTGAAATAAAAAACACTAGTACAAGAAAACATCCAATGAATCTATATCTTCCAATTCCTCAAAATGAATTCCATAAAAGAATGTTTTTTTACCGAGGAGCAAGGTCCTGGAATGCACTTCCTGCTTATTTAAAAGACTGCATAAATTTAGAAACTTTTAAAGTATTATTAAAGAAGTTTATTAAAATGCAGTCCATTGAAAATATAGATGTTTGTTAGGATGATGATATGGTGATGACTAGTACATGTAAAACTGTGATATGAAGTTAATGATTGTGATGATATATGACTGTGATAAGAAGCTTTAGTGATTTTGCGTTAGATTTTTAAACCTTTTCACCTATTTTTGATTTTACAACAACTGTACAAATAGTGTAATAATGTTATTTTAATGATGGATGTCATATTGTTAAGTTGTTAAGTTTTATTGATTTTATTATTATGTTTTTAATATATATATATATTTATTTATTTATTGTACAACAAAGGGCCCATTGAAAAACAGTTCTCTGATATGGTAACCCTTTTAAAATAAATTCTTAATAAAAAAAATAATAAAAAAAAAGGGAGCAGTTCTTTTTTCAAAATGAGGACAGTTGGATACCCTCTACCAGTTATACCATGGGTGGACGCAGTATATCCTTGGTATAGTCACCCAAGATGCAGTATATCCCGAGACCCGAAGGAAGTTTATTTTGATACAGCCAGTTGTAAAATGATATTTTTGCGAGCTGACCGATCGCCGAAAAAAGTGCCGTACGGCAAAAAGAAACAATGACAGACAACTACTGACAGCCTGAGTCAATAGAACTAGTTGTACCTACCACTTTTTTCAGAATGAAATTTGGTTGAAAATTGACCACGCTGAAAGGCAAAACATCAATGGAAGTTTATTTTGATGCAGCAGTTTTTAAAATGATATTTTTGCGAGCTGACCGATCGCCGAAAAAAGTGACGTACGGAAAAAAGAAACGACGACGGACAGACACTGACAAATTCAGTCAATAGAGCTGGTTCCTACAGAACTACAGATTCTCCTCAGACCACCTACGGAACTACAGACCAGACCCCTTCCCCCACTCGACCCCAGAACTGTTACCCCCCTCCCCCCAACCAATGTTTCCTGGGTAGTGGCAAGACCCTTGTCGAAGAGGTCTGAACTTAGCAGATGCATTGCAATTTATAAGCTGGATTAAATACCAGAGGTTCACAAATACTACATGGAGCTGCAGAACTGTAGAATTTATTGCAGAATTGCAAAATTCTGCAATTTTATTCCCAAACTGCAGAATTTATTGCAGAATATGCAGGTGCAGGAAGAAATTTAAATGTACTGAAAAAAGTTTGCTGAAGATCCACCCATGAGGTCCTGTCCACCAGTTGACCCCGTTTCATTGCCAGTCTTGAGTTCCATTAAAATTCAATGGACATACGTTGCTACCCAGCGAGTAATTTCACGAGCTATACCAAGCGTCCAAGCGGTCTACAGAAATATTTAGGCCTAACTGTGTATTAGGACCTCACACAACTTCTGTCTGGATGAAACCAGAGCTATTCTTGAGTATGCTGATGGCCTTGTCTGCTTTCTTACAGAAAATAATTGTCTACGCTGATTTGAGTTTATCTAGGTATTGAACAGAAACTTTGCAAATATATATTATGCAATGAAATTGGAACTATTTCTTGGAGCAGCATACCAAACAAACTTTATAAATGCCAGGTGGCAGCAGCATGCAGTTCTCAGTTTCAAGGGACTGTGAGGACTTCACCCGACCAACCAAAGTCCCGAAGAGACTGCCTGCATGGGGTCTATTAGTGATGCAGACCGGACCGCCTTCACGAGGGTGGTCCTTTATTTACCAAAGTGGTCCAGTCCTGGTCCGGTCCAGGGTGAGGTGGTCCAATTTTGTTACTCGGCCGGTCCAGAAGGGGTCCATCGGCATTTTGAAAAATATGATAAAATGAGGGTTTAGACAAGCTATATGACATGAATTTCATTTTTAGATATATGACAAAATCCATGTGGTGCCCTCCATTACATGAAAAATCACTGGACCGGTTTTGACTGGCACTGGACTGGTCTGGTCTGGCACTGAACCGGTTTTTTTCAGGTTTTCCAGTATTTTGGAGGTTCAGGGCTGGACCACGTACTGGACCAGACCAAGATGTTCCATTCTGCATCACTAGGGTATATAATCATAGCGACTGAACATGGCAACTGGTTGCTTGCTGGTGTTCTGCTTCGGTCCATGGCTACCGCAGGAAACAGCTAGTGGCAGCACCTTTCGGTAAAAACTTCTGCCATTCTATCCAGATACACACTGGCTCAAAGAGGCAGTTGGCATACCTGTGTCTGAGTGTCCCATGTAACACTTGGACACAATACAAGTATTTCAGGTTTGGCTAAAAATTTCCCAGAGTCACCACACATATATTTGAAAAACAAAAATGATCTCAAAATAAGTTTTTATTATTTTTTGTAATTTTTAAGAATTAAAAATGATATGGCGGCAGCGCCATCCTCTTTCAAATTTATCAACTTTGCTGATGACAATCACCCAGCAATGTATCATATAATTATAATATAGGCTAGTTCGGTAAATACAGTCATCAGTTAACTTATTGCAAAAATCAATTTTTGCAAATACTTATTTTTATTGGCTCTGATAAAACAACGCATGATAATAAAAGAAATATTGTTCTTATCAGTACAGATATAAATGTCGTTACAGCATATATATATATTTCAGCGTCATCGATTTATTCACATGACAGATTATGACGGCAAGGCAAAATTACATTCAGAAGTTTGTCTTTATACATTGCATATTATACTGCACAATGTTATTTGCTGAATATTAAGGAAAGATGATAAAAAATAGTAATTTTTATAAAAAGAGGTCATTCGTTAAATGCGAAAGTCATCAGACTGGTGGTGGTTGTTTTGATGGTAGTTTGTTGGCCTGGTTGGCTAGGTTGGATTGGTACCATTGACGGTGAGCTTTTCGCGCCCGTTCAGTGTTCGCCGCGTTGTGACAGCAACTGCAACAGGACATGAGGAAGATGAAAGCGAGAAGAACCACAACAGCGATGGACATGTTGTACATCATCTGGATTTGGCCTTTCATCTCCTGCAGTTCACGGGCATCCAGGGCTGGTTGTTGAGATGGTCCCCCATATCCTGGATGGTGTCCGGGTCCGTGCCCTGGTCCATGTCCTGGTCCATGCCCCGGTCCGTGTCCTGGGCGGTGGTGAAATTGCTTGAAGAATACACTCAGAGCGCCAGGTTGACCTGCAATAAATGCATCATATTTACAAGTTCATCAATAGTAGGGGGGCTTAGTCAAAAAATCGTTCACTTTATTACGATTTTATGAGGTTTTGGTTGTGGGTAGCCATGACCAAGACCTTTCAAAATCCACCGACCGCCAAGCGGATTTCACCCCCTGGTGGCCGTATTTTGCAAATCCAATATGGCCGCCATCGGATGTCGGCGATTTCGTAACTTTTCAACCGGGCATCGTAAAAACATAAGTGATACCTCTAGTTTGGGGTTTTTCTGACTGAGGAATTCATTTTTGGCATCAATTTTGTGATTTGAGCAATCCTGGTGGCCATATTGCACAAAATCAAGATGGCCGCCCTAAAATTGACAGATTAACGTAACTTCGTTACTAAGCGTCATATATTCTCATATGATACCTCTATTTTGGGGTTATCATGGGCAAGGAATTCATTTTTTGCATTCATTCTTTGATTGGACTATCCCCTGATGGTCATATGGGATTTCAATAACATGTTTAAGTCAGTGAAAATGATGCCAATGGGCATTAAATCATTTCGCTCAATCATGCTGGAAGAAACGATGCCAGATAACTTGAATCAGAGAAAGCTCATATGAAAAGTAAAACCTCCTACAACATGCTTAAATCACCAAATGTTGTCACATTGTCATCTATTGATTTCTTTATAATTGTTTTATAACATTACCAATTATTTGGCCCAGATGAAAGTCTTGTCACTTTAAACAAGAACCCAGGGGTTGCGAAACTGAATGATGCCGATATGTGGTAGCACAAGCCACCCAAGTGTACTCAGGTTTAGAAAGCCATTTTCACATATTCAGAAAATCATGGTCCTCTGAATTTCAAACATAGGACCAATCTATCTGTGCAAACATTTTGTTGGAATGTGAAAAAAGGTACAAACGAGGTTACAGATCTATTATTGACCAAAAAAGGAATCTGGAGACACATCTTTACTCTGAACATGACTTTGTCCCTTTGTTATCAGAGAAATACCGTTATGGTTTTCTCAATTTTTCTGATAGCATGATGGCCAGTAATTTGGTATTTAAACAAGATCTAATGCAGCCAGAAGCAGCTCTTTTTTTTTGTTGGCAATGTCTGTACTCAACTCCTTTAAAGTTACAGCTTCCCAGCTTTATCCTAACATTTCCAAAGTTGTTTTCCGTCAACTGCACCAAAAATGACCTATACACGTACTTCTTTAAATGACATAGGCACAGTCATGGGACTTTAGCAAAACAATGATTCAGTGAGATTATTTTATTTTGAGCCCTTTATTTGAAACTACAACTGTTTAAAAATGATGTATGCACATATTTCAGAATCCGTCTTCGTTCTCTTAAGTTAAAGTTTGGTAACTGCCAAAATTGATACATGCTAAAACTAAAACCAATTGTGCAGTGGTATTTTGAAGTGTTACATGAAATATTTTAGCCAAATGGGCAGGTCCCATAGATTAAGTTTGCAAAATTAAAAAAATATGATACTGTCAAACTACCACGTCAAGTTCATGCAACTACATTCCTAGTGGCTCCATCTATATCCAAAGTTGGTACCACCAGCTGTTTATCAGTTTATAAATAGACTTCTGGATCTGGATCTGGATAATTACTCAGCATGGTCACTTGGTTATTTCGCTGAGGGTTGATCGCCGTGTGATAAATGAAATGATAAGGCTGAGAGTCAGGAACACACCCTATTAAAATTTTTAAGGCTACCCTGCATACCTCCTCACATATTTTGTGTGTATGTATACTATACATTGTACAACTAATCTATCACAAAAAATAGCTCAGATTTTCTGAAGATATAACTTTTTTTTTAAAAGCCTTTATTTTTCAGCAACACTTACTGTTGAATGGGATGTCTATCATTCACGCAAATGGATAAATTATATAGTCAAAGGTAAACAAATAGACACGTACGCTCGAACCCATGCAGGCAAAGCACTTCCCCATAGGAGCCCGACGCTCTACCAACTGAGCTATCCCCCTCCTCTTAGTCTAGTTCATGCAACAGTTATTGCAACTATAGTTCTAGTGGCACCATATATAATCCAAGGTTGGTACTACCAGTGAACTAATGGAATAGTAAACTACCTGGCTACTGTAATGATCCGAGACACCTAAAGACTTGATTTTACTGACTTTAACATGTATATTTAAGAAAGATTTCAATTGCAATGATTTTAAGACTGTTTTTAAGCAAATTCAGGACTCTGAAATGCTGAATCAAATATACAGACAGAACAGTTTTTAACAAGCAATGAAACTTATTTTATTTTATTTATAAGTTTATGCTGTGATTTACCTTTTACATTTTTAATTATGTATTTTTTAACATTTACAGACATACATGTACAAACCATGCTTTTTAGAAAATGCATTAATAAATGATACAATAGTATACATAACTCCACATGAGTACAACTAAATAGTATTTATTCAAATATTATATTTTGCTTACAAAGAAATATCAGATGAATGTTTTCCTTCACTCCTAAAAACATTTTCATATTCTCAAAATATCCATGATGGAAGAAATTGATATATATGTTTAGGCCTAGACTGGAAATATATGGTAAAAGTGATGGTAATCAATACAGACTTGATGGCTTTTTGTCTATTTCAAACCTCTGTCAGCTTTGACAGCTTGGCAATGAAAGATATTTGCTATTTGTTCTAAAATTATTGGCAATTCCTTCAACAGACATCAATTGGACTGCCTCAAAGCATGAGCTACTTTGCATCTCTGCTTACAGGTGGCCTGGTGGCTAGTTTGCAACTCTGCCAACAGGTGGCTGATCACTGAAGCATGGGTTGCATTAGGGTTGCATTCCTGGCAAAGTCCCAATATTTACATATGGAGGGTTGCCAGTTCTTGGCTGGCTAGTGGAGAGGCAAGTCAGGGCTGGAATGCATCAGGATAATATCACCAAAAACACCATCAAATGCACTCCAATCTAATTTTTGCTTCCAAATTTTTTTGCTCATTCACTCCATACATCAAACTAGCAACTAAGAAGCCCAAACTCCTTGCCTATCTTGAGATTTTGCGTATAATTTGCCACTGGTGAGAACCAGCCAAGAGTAACCAGAAGAACTGAATGAGCCTATGGCTCATTCAGTTAAAAATTGTTTAATTGAGTTAAGTTACAAACAATTAAATACAACTGACTTGCTTAGAACTATTATGGCTGATCGGTATCCAATCAATAATGGTGGTCTGTTTCTCTTTGGTGTAACAAGAACATATTGCATATTTTTAGAATTACATGTATTATAGCAGTATTAGCAGAAACCTCTTAATTTTTTCATCCTTTAGATTTGAGCCACCTCCTTCATTTTGCACCATTATGAGATTAATTTCCTGTGATCTTTGTACTGACGTTTGAGATAATCTACAATATATGGGTTTCATACATGAAATATGAAAGGAACACCTTCATTTGGATGCAGAATTGATTTCCCAGTTCTTTAGAATAATTGCAGCAAAACCTTTTTAAGGGACACTCTCCTATAAGCTGGTGGAATGAAAATATTTACCCTCAAATTGTATGTTCACAATGCTCTTGCAAATATTTTGAACAATCAAGATGATATTCTGCCATTAAACAGGAGACAATTTCTCAAAAAGCAGTATCTTTTAGAATGACTATTTCAAACTGATTGCCTTGATTAGTCTGTCACCTTGAAAGTTCAGAACAAATCAAAAAATATTGCGGTCATCTGGATTCCAGTCAACAGGCCAACACCTTCCAATCCGCTTCAAATCCACAGCCACACGTTTTTTTTCTCTCAATTATTAGCATAAACTGCGGTGAGAAAATGTGCAAAAATTTGTCTTCAATGTCTTGCTGTTTCTGAAGTAAGTATTGCAGGAACTTGAAATTTGCACACATGTCGTTCAATATGATAGACAACATCTGGCATTACTATTTCACTACAATCATTTTAATTATAATAATCAGAGCTTAACCTTGATATTTCTGATGAGTGCAATTACTGTAAAACAGCCCTTATGAAAATTTTATTGACACCAGACATCTTCCTTTCTTTGACAACTATGTTGTGGCACTCCAATTCCCAAAGAAAAATGCTTAGAGGAGTGGTTTGTACCTCAGGGAATAATTGGTTTCTGGAAAAACTGATGACAACTGATGTAATTTGATTAAAGATACATGTAGGATTTCTGGCTCTGAAATAAGGGAGAGGTACAGATTTAAGTAGAAAGGTGAGGTTTTGACATATATGTATTGTATAATGTAGACTAAAACAATCACATTTCATTTCTGGCAAAACAACTTTAATTGCAATTTCCCTGTATTCTTTGAGATGACTATGCCTGACGGTAGCATAGCAATGCACATATAGGACAAGTTGCTAATGCTTTGATCTTAATTGGTCGTCAAGATGGAAATTCACTGCTATTAACAGGGTAATTAGAAAATCTGAACAGCCAAATAGTTATGCGTGTTATGGTACAAGTGTAAAAGCAGTAGGTAAGCCAGCAGGTCCTGAATTCTGTCAGGCTCATTGACCAGGTGAAGGTGTTCAGATCTCATTGACAGTTCATTATGCGGAGTAATTTAAACACTTTGTCAGTTGTTTGAAATGGTGTGATCAACAATAATGCAGCAGTACAACTTGTTTTCAAGTAATGTAGATATTTGCTTTTTTTTAAAAGTCCGCCATGGGTGACATTTTTATAAGAATGTACTGTAATCACCTAATGCTGATTGTAAGGGCCCTCATTTTCCTTGGTAACCTAGACAATGAGACATGTTGACAAATCTGATATGTGTATAAGCTGCTGTGCAGGGGAAGACTGTCGGCATTTCGGGCCTCATGGCAAAATAAGTCAGTGGGCCCATAGGTCCTTACCATCAGTGATACTTAAAAATAAAAAAGAAATACTACAGGCCTGATTTGGCAAGTTGTTAGAATTAGGTTGGGGCCCCCACTTGAAAGGCTGTGTCCCTAGTACAACACATAATCATGAACCTGATAGTGAAATTTCACTCTTTTCTTGAAATTTTTATTTTTTGGCATCTTGAATGGAGTGGATGGGCTCGTAGCAGCTGCCAGTTGCCACATAGGCCAGTTCGCCCCTGCTTCTGAGAGTCCCAATCTCATCTCTAAAGTATCTCAATGTCAGAAAATAGCAGATTGGCTGGCTTGTTGATGATCGTGATTTTCTTGGATGATGCCAATAGCAGAATAGTAATTCTATTGCTTTTTTTCGTCAGTTGTCGGATGAATGACATACATTATTCTAATGCACAAAGCAGATTGCCAGCCACTGATATGATGACAGTTTTCATGCAACTCACTTTGACTGATTCTGAAGGAGAATTTCAAAATTGCTTATTCAACTTCAGTGATTTTTGTCCAACTGTCAAGCATACGTATGACAATTCATAATATACAAAAGAAAATCTGAATCATGTTCTTCCTTGTCAAGAGTATAGCATTGATAAACATTTATCTAATCATTTACGTAATGAAGTGAGAAGTCACCATGTGAGTTGGCATGATGCTCGGCCTCGTGGACTTTTATTTTAACTAGGCAGAATTCAGGTTGGGGTGCTTAAATTCGTCCCTTCCTTTCAGAGAAATCAAGGTTTTTCTGTTATATATCAATGGGATGTCTTGCCCTAATCTTGTCCATATGAGCACCTGCTAATTCAATGACACCCTACCGCAAATCCCCGCATTTATGAATACAGAATGAAGTCTGTTGGCGTACATTACTTTATTGTTCTGCTGTATTGCATATCACATCTCACAACAAGTGAAATTGAGCCACTGTTGCGAGTCTGGGAGCAAGGTGCTAGGATACACCAATGCTATATCAATGGAAACTGCACATTTTGGGCTCAAGAATACAACCTAATCCAAGGTATCACTCAGGACTTTCACTTCCACGTTTGGAAAGGGGTGCTAGTCCGCATAGATTGAATTTTTATTTCAGAGGGGAGAATGCCAGTCACTATTTATTTTTTATCAGTGAAATGCACAATTGCTGATGGATGACGTCCACCGCACATAATGTCCTACTGCATGGGACATTATTTGATGGTTTCTTAATTCTTCAATCATCAGTTTAAAGAAGGTTGAAATCCATGCAGTGCCTAACAGCTGCAGTGAGAGCCGGCTGTAAATTATGAATATCTGGGTGTTCAAGTGGATAAGGTTGTGTGCTAAAACGAATATGTCTGATATTTATTGACATGGCATGGTCCCTCCATTGTACGAAGACCAAAGAAGCTGTTCTTTGTGCAGAAAGAAGTCAAATAGCAGCTAAAAAGTAAAGAGTGTGCCCTATTGTCCCTATTAATTGAGTGATCATGCAATGCAAATTGAATGACAAATAACTTCTCAAGATAAAGAGCCATAAAGAAGGGTCTCAGTTCAAAAATCTCAATGCAATTTTTGAGTTCTGCAATACTTAATTCAATGCTCCAAATACATGTGCATTGTTTCCATTGACTAAAAAACATATTGTCAGAATCTCATAGGGCCACCAGGAGTGCTCAAATCAAAGATAAAATATAAAACATGAATTCCTTGCCCATTAAAACCCCAAAATGGAGGTATCATATGAGAATCTGTGACGCTTAGTAACAAAGTTACGTTAGTTTGCCAATTTTTAGGGCGGCCATCATGAATTTTTGCAATATGGCCACCAGGATTGCTCAAATCACCAAATTGATGCCAAAAATGAATTCCTCAGTCAGAAAAACCCCAAACTAGAGGTATCACTTGTGTATTTACAATGTCCGGTTGAAAAGTTACGATATCGCCGATGTCTGACGGCGGCCATATTGGATTTGCCAAATACGGCCACCAGGGGGTGAAATCAGCTTGGCGGTCGGTGGATTTTGAAAGGTCTTGGTCATGGCTACCCACAACCAAAACCTCATAAAATCGTAATAAAGTGAACGATTCCACCAAATATTGAGGCTAAGCCCCCCTACTACAATAATTATTATGCATTTTAATTTCTTACATTGTATGTCTGATTATTAAGGAATGCCCAGAGTTGGGGCACATCTGGACAGTTATGGTCATGTCACATTTACTGTCTGTCTAAAAAGATTAGGTGCAGCCCAATCTCTTATGCCTTGAGCTCAATAATATGTTATGCAAACTTCTGAGTTGCTCAATGTTTTCAACATTGAATAAAATTACTATTTAGTATGCGCAAAAGGTGTGCCTCGGTTTCGCCTACACAATTGAATAATATTGAAGATCTTGGATAAAATTGGCAGAGGCGTCAAGTGCAAGAGGTACTTATATATATAGAACTTTAAATTTGCATTGGATCATAAAACAATTGACGTCAGGTAACTTAAGAAACTACGCTGTATATGAACTGTATATGAAGGTTTATTTTGGTATGATAACAGAGCACTTCAGAGGAGAAGTAGAGCTATTTTGCAAATAACAGATATATGCTGCTCGTGCATGCAAAAGTTAACCTTTTGTATCTCACTTATTTTGATAATGCGGCATGCAAAAATTTTTCCCTATTCCAGTGTTTCCATATTTTGAAGAAATAAATTTCTAGTAGATATACTGGGACTCTCTTCCAAACTCACACATGTGACAAATTCCAATTCAGTGACTTTCATCAATAGCAGTGGTCACAAACTGTCATACATTGCAGTTAGACATAGGAAATAACCGGTTCAACAAAAATAAGTCCCCCTTTATGAAAACTTGAATATCTCAGAGATTTCTATGAAAGTTGTCCAGTTTGTAGGCCGGTATATTGACATTGTGCATGTGTATTTGTAGCTTCATTGCTTTCATGGAAATTAGAGAGGGAATCTTTGAAATAATCAAGTTTATTTAAAGGGGGACTTCTTTTTGTTGAACCGTTTAAATAAAAAAGACTTTACATAAAGATCTCAAATTTAATTTATTCATTTTGTCAACTCATTCCCTGTATGCTAATCATTGTCAGATTGAAAATATCATATTATCATTTGATGCAGTTTAAGCACTATTGTTGCGGTTAAAAATGCATAATGGGCTACAGAGTCAAGTCTTAGCACAACACTGAGTAAACAAGCCATGCATCAAGTGTTAGTTCAGTTGTTTATTGGTAGAGGGGGCTCTTGTGTGGTGATAGGGGTTTGGACAGCAATTTATAGCTACGCATTCGGACGGCTAGCTACGGCTAGGGATAGTAATTACCACCTGCAGGTAGCTAAGTTGAGCCACATTTAGAAATTTGTACTGTTAATAACAATTATTGCAAATTTGGATAACGTGGTTTTTCACAATAAACTGTCAAATTTAATAGAAATGTATGAAAAACCTATAGTCTTGTCTTGAGTATTTTGGGCAATATGCTTTGATTTGTCATTATGCAATTTAAGCTAGTACTTGTGTATAGTACACTAGTACAGTAGTACTTGTGTATAATCTATTTGAATGCCCTTCAGTATCATGTCTATCAATGATTGGTACTTCTACGCATGCCGACAACCCATTATCGACTTCTTGTACCAAGTTTGCCGGAAGCCAGTGAGGAAATGAGACAAGTGGATCTGGGATGCCAAATGAAAACAAGCGATGTCATTCTCCAGTGAATGAGTAATGTGGGCGCTAGTGAAGGACGCAAATATATTCACAAAATCTAGTCTAACTCGACCATATACTCTCTGATAAGAAACACTTGAGCTCTGATAAAGGGCTATGAAACAAACATTGTGCAACGTTCAATAAGAAGAATGTTTTCCCTTATTTCGATTTCGGGGAGAACAATTTAATAATCAGAGAGGGGGCTTGGAGTTTTCCTCAACGGGAAATTATTTATTTCTCGGTAACGGTGGCCGTAATTATTATCTATATCAAGCGCGCAATTTCCCCGAATATTCATTCTTAAAACAGGTATCGCCTTCTTAAGAAAAAACCCACACCACAAATTGTTTATTTCAAGACTGCCCAGAAAGAATTTATTTATTTCACCAAAACTGAGCAAGAAATTATTTATTTTAAAAAAACTCCAAGCTCCCCCCCCCCCGTGAGGCGCCCCCCTTAGGCATGAGACTCAAAATTAAAGCATTTTCATTTTAAATGTCAAATAAAGTCAGGGCTGCATCCCATGTGGGTGGATATTGTCTATACCAATATTACTGCTACTATTAAAGTCAATATTGGTGTCCTCATCATGCACTATACACTGTATCTAGAATTCTATATATTTTTATGAGCCTGATAGTCAGGAGATGAGGAATAGAATAGCAGTGATTAGTCCCAACCGTAAATTTGAAACCACATTCTGTGCTGTACAATCTAGTACCATTCTCTTGCTACACCGCTTCACGTAAGTCCGAATCCTGTTTTATGGTCAGCTTGGCAGGAGCTTGGCAGGAAAGCCTTGGAACTTCAATATAGCCTTCGGGCATATACTGCGAATAAGCCTAGATACAATTCGTATAAGGTATAGCAATCGGAATGATCAACAGTTGATTGACTTCGTACTTACGTTCCAATTTTTCTGAAGGTTTGGCAAAAATGGCTCCGATGGCCAGCAACAGCACAATGCTTCTCAGCCACATCTTTGTCGAATAACTTCCCTCCAATATGTAAAACTGCAGGTGTTATGATATATGTCTTTGTCTTCTGTTTTTGAGACCTTATCTTATCAACTTAAGACAACCACATGAAGCACTTGTACTTTGATCATTCTTGCATGGATACATCTATAGGCCTACTTCCTTATTAGCCCCCTGCCTTCAAGATGTAATAAATATTGGAGGGAGATTTCTTTTATGATGGTTTATGCTTCCTAATTTATCTCATTAAGGTTTATGGGAAGGGTGCAGGCTAGCTGATACAGTTTTTTGGAGTTGATGATTTCGAAATGATTAGACCCGGGAATCAGTCGAATAAGTTGAAAAAGTCAGTTGAATTCCATTTTCAACTAAGTCAGTCATATACACGTATATTAGGGGCCGACCAGATGATCCTTTGGGGGGGACTCGGGGAAAGGGATATGGAGTTTTGGTGAAAAAAGTTTGATTACCATTTTTAAAAGTCCATTTAAGGCATTTAAAAATGAAATAAAAGAAGTTTCTTGATCACATGAATTTAATAAAAAAGCAATCAGATCATTAGGGGAAGAGGGGGTGAAAAGTCACAGGGGTAAAAAGTCACAGGCCTTTTTGACCAACTTGCAGTGACCTAATTAATCCTTTTGGACTCTTTTATGAGAAGAAGGTCTGTAGGGAATATGAAAATTATGATCATTATGCAAAGTGGATTTTTACCAACCTCATCCATTTTTGGGGTCCCAAACAGGTTTTATCGACTCTGAACTTTCCCTAGTAATGTTTGGTCGCTGTGACATAGAAAGTTGTGCTAGGGGGAACGGGGGCACATTGGGACGCTTTTAACGTCTACTAATTTTGCTCAATGCTGAAAGCACTGAAGAACTCAGAAGTTTGCATGAATATCACCAATACTATTGAGTTTAAATGCAAGGCATAATAAACTAGACTGAACCTACCCTTTTGCAGCCAGAGAGTCGTAAAAATGACTGTCCCAATGTGCCCCGGCTAAAACAGCCGGGGCACATTGGGACATCAATTAAAAAATCATTTTAACACTCCACGTGCAATAGATATCACATATAAGTAGTGCGTAAGATAATATACAGTGCATTAACACACAATTTTAGCTTACAATCTTATCATCATCCATCATCAAAGATACTTCTAAGAGATTATTGCAGCAAGTTTTAATTTCGCAAACTTTGGGCAATTTCTGACGCAGGCTTTGCTGATGGGGCATTGTCATTGCATGCAGTAGCTTTGGAAGGCTCACTATAAATTTCATGCACAATGATGACCATCAAGTCTAGGTCTGCATATTGCCTCATATATAGTGCTGCATGTTCACAACAATTGCATGTGACTTGTTACCCCGCGGCAGTGCGCGCAAAAACCGTCGGACAATCAGCTTTTGCCGATCGTTTTTACGATTGTCCGACCTGTCTCTGGCTCTGGTCAGACAAAAAATCCGACAGGAGACTGCTGTAGGTATTACAAGACATCCACTTGACAATTAGCAAGCTTTTCAAGTAAGTCAATCAGAGTGAATTGCAATTTTGATGTCTTTCTTCCATTTTTGACACCTTTTGCATGAATTGCAATTCAAGTCCTGACAGAGAGAGGTGTTGAAAATGACCATTGATCAATCAGGTATTTTAATTTCAAACAACTCAGCAGTAGTATTATTTCCTTATTTATTAATCTAAGCTAAGGTTATGGAAAATACTAACATCAAACTATGGATCAACATGATAAAGTGCATCATCAATTCAGAAGAAATCTATAATGCCTCCAATATGGGGGCGGAATTAAGAAACAATAGGCCTATATATATTAGTCAAGTTTGGACACATGAAAAAAAAATTAAGGACTCTCCAGCAGTGCATACCTCCACCAGCCGTTTTGAAAAATGCAGCCTAAAAAAGTACAGCAGCATTAGAAAAGTGACTTCTAAACACACAAATCATTTCGCAGCAACAACACTCACTGGAATCGATAACACAAGACATTGTAAATGTCATTGTATTGACAAAATTTTGCTGGGTGCATCAAGTAGAAACCGTTTAATAAAACCTGGAAGAGATTGGTTTGTCTGACCAAGATGAAAATTGTCTGACCAGAGCTCCAAATCTGTCAGACAAAATGTCTGACCATATTCGATTTGCTTTCGCGTGCACTGCCCCGCGGTTGTGACTTCTTGACCCTGGCATGGGGTAAAAAGTCACATCGGACTTTGCCTTTAAAAATAATTGTGAATTGACTAAAGCCTATTTACATTACAGCAGCTATCATGTGATACAAACATAGTCAACTAAATACTGCATAATTGTGCCAAAGGTCATTCAGATCTAACAAACACCTGCTCTGTTCTGGGGCTTTTTTTAAATTGTGTGACTTCTGACCCCCGCCTCCCCTATATAGCCTATATCAAGTCATTCATTAGTAATTAAATTTGATTTAATAATTCTCTTGAAGGTATTTATACAATTATGGGTATGACTATGAATTTATGGTTTCCTACAATTAGTAGCCTACTATAATAATGTAATCATTCCACAAATCCAGGGCCGTGTTAACCGATGGGCAAACGGGGCATTTGCCCCGGGCCCATGACCTCAGGGGGGCCCATGATGGAGGTGTAAAGATTTGTGACATTAAAGAAAGTGCGTCGGGTAACTGGCGCGATAACATACTTTTCAGAATTTGGCATCTTAAAATGAGAACTCTCCAGCAATGAAGGAGCCTAGCAGGTGCACGTGGTCATGACGTCACGAACGTCCTTTCACTTTTGTTGTCATCTGCAAGAGTGAGACGAGTCACAAAAGATCACAAGATATGCCAAAAAACAAAATATCTGCGGAAACGATACATGAAGAACCAGCCAAGCCAGCTGTGTCCTTGGTGGACACCAACAGTCAGGGAAATTTCCCGTTTGGGCAACACCGCTCGTTCGGGCAATACGCAATCCCAGCATTCCTGGCGCTTGCCTGTTGGGGCAATTGGCTATGCTCGATCAGGCAATTCACACAAAAACATGCACCTGCCCATATTAAAAGTTAAATTCGTATTCTAGGCCTGAAATTCGTGTCTTAAAAATGCTACCAACCAATAGCAGACAAAATTTGCTAAGTTTTGTCAACGTCAAAAAAAAATCGTCAACGGACTTTCGTCAGGGGGGCACTTGCAATAAAAGAAAATGAAAAAAAAAAAGTTTACTAAGTGAATGAATTGCTCATGCTTTGCTCATACATAGACAGAATGTGAAAAACAACTTAATATCTGTGAAAAACGTCTCCCTGCATCATACAGCAATTGTCAAAATTAATGTCCTGGCTTTCATCAGGGGGGCACTCCAAATAAAGGAAAGTAAACAGCTGTGATCATTTATGTAAGAATTGAAATTGGCCAACCTGGGTTCAAATATGATCAAATAAAATAGTAATAACTGGATAGAACTTTATCTTATAACTATAAATAACATCATATAGACAAATTAAGTCACTTGTAGACCCTACTGGTAGCAGCAGTATCTAATTAGAGTAGGCCACTGCACATGCAGGCCTAATTGGTTTAATTATGATTAGCGGGATTACTATAGGCCTAACTAGTCTCCGAAAAGCCAATAAAGAGTGTACTGATGTGTTACAACTTTTATCATTGGCTAATTTATGTAGAATAAAGTTGCATGATTATTTGAAGCCATCAGCTGCAAGTGGATTAATGGCAGCAGTGCCCATAGGCGTACGGCGCAGGCAATTTTGGGGGGGGGGGGGGCGAGCGACATTTGCCAGAATTTCAAGATCTCAATTTATAAACATTTCAAATTAAATTGCCTGGAAATCATTGACTATAAGTATTTATTTAATCATCTGCCCAAAGTTTTTTGCCTTTTTTCCCGAATCTTACTATTTCCCAAACTTTTGGGGGGGCGATCGCCCCCCCCTGCCCCCCCCCCTCCGATACGCCTATGGCAGTGCCACAAGAAAACGAAGGTGGCAGGAGCCTTCTGACAAAAAAGGCAAATTGGATTAATGCAGTCGCGTCCCTATGGGGGGGGGGCACGTGCCCCCCCATATTGGACCTGTACCCCCCCCCATATTTGACCTGTGCCCCCCAGGTGCCCCCCGTATGAACTTTACTCTGGCTAAAATATACAGTTAGTATAGAGGTTGCCCCCCCCCAGAGAATTGCATGCCCCCCAGGTGCCCCCCCACTCGAGACCCCCCAGTTATGCCACTGGATTAATGGCTAAATTTTAGTTTTACTACAGCTCAACTGACAATTAAACAACTCACTTGAAACTTTAAGAAACAATCAGTGTTTTTTTAAAAGATGAAATGGGCACATCTTGCCCCCCCCCCCCCTTGCAACAATGGCTGTCTCCTCCCTTACTGCTTAGCCTCCCCCCCTGTTCCCCATACATTCCTGATTTTTTCACGATTGACCTTCACCAATCTAGTCTTGGGGAGGGGGGAGCAGGTTGTACGTTGGTCTAGTGGTAGCATGTTCAATTGTGCAGGGTTGGCAAGTTTGAGCTGGGCGGTTTTTACCAGTAAATTCCGCCTTGCCAAAAACTAGTTTCAGGCACTCTTCTGTCGTAAACCCCAAAATAAGTTCAAAATGCAAATTTTGGCCTGCTAATGTAGGGCCTTAACAAAAAATTCAAGCTAAACTCCTACTTCTTAATAATTGAAAGACGTGCCTGCAGATTTGATTAATATTTCTACCAACAAAAAATCTCTTTTTCAATCATTATATATGGCATAATAATTTTACCTATTTTTTTGAAGCGCTTCGGGCTTCTGATGGGAGTAAATCCTGTCAATGTCAGACAAAAGGCATTTAATTAAGACCCCCGCTATAAGGCCTCATTGCCTACCGAGTGCATAAATACAGGAGGTAAAGCTCCAATTATCCATACATACAATGGGGGAGGGGTAGAAAGTGCAGTGTCAACCCTATCTCCCCATCTGTGATTGAATGTCAAAAGTGATTTTTTTTTGGGTGACCGGGGGGGGGGGGGGTCTCGAGCGGGGAGGGCACCTGGGGGGCACGCGATTCTCTGGGGGGCACCCATAATACTAATTGTGTATTTTAGCCAAGGTTGAAAAGTTCGGGGGGCACCTGGGGGGGGGCGTAGGTCAAATGTGGGGGGCATGTGTCCCCCCCGTGCCCCCCCCAAAGGGATGCCACTGACTTTGACCCATCTAGCTCCGACTTCAGCAAAGAAAATTGGCTGTCATATTGCTATCCCATACGCCTCACACATATCGGCCTTTATGACCCAATTTATGTTTTCCACAAGCAGGCCCGGATTTACATAGGGGCGCAGTGGTCGAAATAGCCCATATCAGTTGGGGGGATTTGTCACTGGCAAGGCTCGAAGGGTTGAATCTTTTGGGGCCGCAGGCCCCCTGAAGCTGAGGTTGTTTCAGAAAGGACTACAATGTACATGTACTCTGAAATCAATTAAGAGTGTTTCAAGCATGTATTTAATACTAAAAACCCATTTCTGGATTAAATCATGCACATTTAGTATTTGAGGTTTTTTTTTCAGGCCCCCCCCCCACCCGGGTCCCACTAAAAAATGCATTTGAGGGGTCCTTATAGCATTTGACCCCCCCCCCCCGCCCTTATTTCGAACACTGCACAGGGGCAGTTTGGGCCATTGCCCAGGGCGCGGAGGATTAGGGGGCCCGGAAAAACCAAAAAGAGTTGCCGAGCCCAACATCATGGCACTCTCGACCAGAGAGCCAAGGGGGCCCCCTAAGATGGAAAATAGCATTTTGAAGAAAATATTCCGAGTCACGGGCCCGCAAATGCCAAAACTATGCCCGGGTTCATGCAATAGCAGCGCGATGTACATATAATATAGCCAATTTCACCATGCAGGGGGCCTCCAAAATGAATTATAATGGGCCTCTGCAAGACTGCAATACCTTTTCCTAACTTTGCTGGGCCCCTGCCCACTTTGGACCTCAAACGACATGATTTATACTTATTAGGGACCGTTCAGAATTTATGCCTGGGGGGGTGGGAGTTTTGCTGGAACTTCCCGTCAAAAATTGCATGATACCCCCCCCTTGAGTTTCATGCGGATTTTTAATACCAATACCCGACCCTCAGGTTTCACACGTATTTTAGTACCCCCCCCTCTTGACATTCAAAGCAATACACACATATATGTACTGTTATACATGGCCACGCGTACAGATTCGCGTCATTTCGCGGACTTTTGCACGTAAAAAAGTCCAAATAAAATGAGTTTATGCGTGTTTTTTTAACATTTTTTCTTTGTTAAAATTTCTTACCCCCCCTTGGAAGTGTTGTCAAAAATTAATACACCCCCTCGAAGCACGTGTGCAAAGTTAGTACCCCCTCGGCCAAAACTCCCACCCCCCCCCAGTCATAAATTCTGAACGGTCCCTTATGGTATTAGATAGACATGTAATTATGGTATTAGCTTAGCTGCTATAGACATGTAATGCTATCTTGGAAAAGTATTATTTTGATTTTAGCTTTTGCTTTTGCTATGTATTTCTCATTTATTACCAAGTAGTTTATCACCTGGGCCTGTGCTTGGATGTACTGCTACAGTCAGCAAATTTCAAGTAACTTAATTGTTCCAGTTATCAATCTCTTAAATATTATGCTAAAACAGATACTGCATGACGACTAAAAATAGTAACTTACTAGATTGGTAAGAGGTTGACTATTTCTCTATTTCTTCGTGATAGGTCTACTGATTACTTTGCAATATTTCCTCATCAATATTTCACCTATCGGTCTTCGCATACAATAAATTAAAAATTTGTTGTCTGATGATACTCTGATCCACATATTAGTTTGTAACATAAGACCAATTTCTGATGAAACTCCAAAAAAACATCTGTTGGACTAGCAGCTAAAAACAGCCCTCAGGTTGCTCAAAATTCATCTTAGAGCATGTAAAATTTCTGGCTTTTGGGGGCCGGATAGAATTTATTCATTTCGCTGAAAGTGGCTAAGAAATTATCAGACTCAAAATTTGATAAACCCCCTCCCCCCCAGTGCATGGGTATCCAATGGTTGCCTCACAGAAACAACCAATTTCGTGTAGCATACTATTATTTTCAGTCCATACCATGGTCCCCATCCATATTTATGAGCTAAATTTGTGCAAAAAAGGAATAAAATGACTTTATGCTTGGGTTAATCCTGTGTATGTATTTGAGGAGGGTGCCCCCCTGGGCTTGGTCTGAGACGCACAAGCCCCCTAAATCATTTACAACATCGACAACGTTTTTGTTGAACTGATAAAACTGTTTTAACTGCAGTTTCTCCAGCACATTACATCATTTTGAAGCATTGCCCGATCTGGCAAATTGCTAGATTGGGCAATTTTTTGCAATTGCCCGATTGGGAAATTTCCCTGACTGACCAAGTACCATGGACATGGTAGGCCTATGATAAAACTGATTTATGGAAAACATTTGGCTGTATTTTATTAGGCCAGGCAAGATAAAAGAACTTGTTATTGCTGTTCTTGTTCTCCTTACTTGTATAATCAATTTATGTATTGTAATTGGGCAAAATATGTCCACCGGACATCTGCCCCCAGATGTAACTGTTATTTTTATTGTTTCAATACATACATGTACCCTGTTTACATTTGGAATAAAATTGAATTGAATTGAAATTGAATTGAATTGAAGGTCAAAAGGTGGACGTCTGCTGCAGCTGCTGGACTCTGCTTGGCCAGGGACTTGAAGTTTTTAAAACTCACTTGTCAAGCCTTGTCAATTTGGCTTGGACTGTTGATCAGTCTGGCAGAACTTGGCAAAACAGTCTTTGTCACCTTGCTTGTAGGGGCGAGCGGGGCACGTTGGTCCGCTTTTTTATTTTTTGGCTCTCAATCAAAAACTTCTCTTAATATTTGAAAAATTGTTTTACTGACTGATTTCTAAACATTTACACTACACCCTTTGTGCCAAACCAAGTTGACCTACCCAGACCACCCAACCGACCCTCTAAAATAGGGTTTTCCCCCTTTTTTAGCCTAAAACCCTCTGACCCTCTTTTTAATGCAAAAACCCTATTTTTTGACAATTTAAAAACCCTCTAAAAATTACTAATAAATGGTTATTTCATTACTTTCTGTCCTCCGCAAGTGTTGAGCTGGTATGACAACCTGGTCAAAACTGCCCAGAATAAAGCTTGAGGAGGATGCTCCTACTGTTATTGATCAGATGCTGTAATTTAGCCTTGAATTTAAAAACTACAGGAAGTGCATTGTAGAACTGTTTTAAATGGAAATTTTGGCTATAATTGCGTTTTTCTCAATACAGAAATTTTGTTTATTAGGACCCCGATTTTTTTGTGAAAACCCTCTAAAAAGTAACATGGAACCCTGGAACCGACGTTCCTGAGGTTGGGAGGTCTGCCTACCTTCTATAGTTGTGGAGAAAATTAAGTTTCAAATTTTTTTTTCTGGTCCAACGTGCCCCTCATATATATGTGACCTGCTCCACCAAAATGGGTTCAAAGTCGGCCTGCTATCATATTCAGTTGTGAAAATGACTTTGTTCTACTGGAATTCGGCTTTAAAATGATGTGTCTTTTGTCTTGATATCTCTATCCAATCCAAAGATATGGCATCTCAAACATTGATGATACGAAACATAGAAATTTGAGAAAATGGCATAAATTTGAATTCCCGCAATTGCAATGAAAGAGCTAACAAAAAGCAAGAAGGATGCCCAATTTAGATAATATAAAATCAGTTTTTGGTTTAGATGGTCTTAAATAATCAAAGCAAATGACTTTTGCTGAAAAGTGGTATCAACAGCTAAAAATCATCAAAATATGACCTTTTAACAGATTTTCCTCATTTCTGGAAATTACAGATTGCCTACTTTAAACGCATTTTGGTGGAGCAGGTCACATATAATAATACTTTACATACATGACTCGTCTTGAGCTTTTTTTTTGTTTCATTTCAGTGAATCACAGACCTGCGTCAGCCTACAATGAAGGGGCAGGAAGATGCGCGGGGGGACTGATGGCATTTCTTTGTTGTCTTATCATATTCCTCACGTTTCCTGTTACACTATGTTTTTGCTTCAGGGTAAGATGTTCAATTTATTTTAAGAAACTCATTTAATAATTTCTAGATCTATCCTACTGAATTTTGCAAAATTACATAGGCCTCCATTGTATAATTTTTTATAAATTTATATCAATCATGAATTCTCGTCTGGCCTATTCTCAAACTTTAATAATTATGATGTTGTAGGCAAACTGAGCCGATCCATTGTATGATATGCTTCTTTATTCTGGTCACTTCTAGTCGTATGTCTCAACGTCCCTTTCAGGTCGTACAAGAATATGAGAGGGCAGTCATCTTCAGACTTGGCAGAGCTCGGAAAGGAGCGAAAGGCCCAGGTGAGACTACAGCTTAAAGTTAAACTGGTTTTCAACTAATAGAAGTGAATTTTATAAAAATAATTTAGATGTAAAAATATAAAATCCATGATATTATAAAACTTGTCTGGCACATATGCCCTTGAGGCATCCGCCAACCAACCTTTCATTGATTTTCTGTTTCAATATGTTTATAAATATTTGTCTATTGGTCAATAAATTTGAATTTGAATTTGTCCAGTGTTCACGCTAGGCCATTTGAGCATGGCGCCGCGCCATGCCCGACCCTCGTCCGCCATGCCCAAAAAAAAAAAATTGAAAAATTTTTTTTCTTTAAAGTGCCCCCCATTTCTAGAAAATTGTATGCCCGAATCAAATCCTAGCTTGAACAATGTTGTCTGTCGGTTACTTTACAGGAATCTTCTTCTTAATACCGTGTTTGGACAGCATAAGAAAGGTCGACCTCAGGATAGTTTCATTTGATATCCCAAGGCAAGAGGTAAAATATTAAGGACGGGGTCTATAAGTTTGTAAAAACTTTATTTAATTTTGAAGAAAGTGCATAACACTACCAATGTAGATAGACAGAAAACCTCAATTTAAAAGTATAAATACTTATTTACAATAGAATCCTGAATGTGTATAATAAATAATATAAATAATATTATGAAAAAAGATATGCGTATGTTAAAAAAATCTGGTATAACGCAAACTAAAACTGTTGATGTAATATGATTGTTGACATTGATGCTGATCATTTAACTAAATCATCTTTGATTGCCTATAATAATTGGGCCTTCCACGGTTTCTTTTAATAGATCTTTATTTTCAGATTCTTACCAGAGACTCAGTGACAGTCAGTGTTGATGCTGTGGTCTACTACAGGATTGCAGATCCTTTTGTTTCCGTTGTCAATGTGGAGAATTGCAAATCAGCCACACATCTCCTTGCTCAGACAACTCTGCGAAATACTCTGGGAACGAAAGATCTATCGGGCTTCCTCGGTGGAGGCGCAGGGGAGGTTTCTGAGGACATAAGGGTAAGGTGGTTGACCTACTCATCACTTTTGCCTCTAATTATTCCCACCACGGGTCTTTTGGTCTCGTTTGGGTATATACGTCTTTAAGATTCTATCTGGTGGGCTTTGTCGTGACAACCCAAGAATGACAGCCTATACTTTCTTGTGTGAGACGTGGGGTAATGTCATTCATGTATTTTGTTTCAAAAGTGAGTGAGGTTGTTGCTGAATTATTTTTTTTGCAAAATCCAATGTGATAAACGTGACCAAAGGTAAAAACGAAAGGGGGTGCACTCGATCTTTCATGACTCTTTCTTACCCCATGTTACAATTGATTTAAATATTAAACGCAAAAATCAAGTGAGGGTGAGTATCGTGTAATAATGAAATAACGTATATTTTTACAGGTCAAAACATAATCTATATATATATATATATGTACGTCTCTGTGCTATGTCTGTCTGTAAATGAAATCACTGTATGTGTGCGTGCACTATCAACCATAGAGCAAGATATATATTGATTTGATACATGTGACTGTACCCTAATTTTTTCCCATTCAATCCTTGGGATTTTACACATTCTTCGGGAGTTATAAATTTAATTTCATTCATTTGTGGTTTCGCACATGCCTTCATGTTGGTTACTTCAATCAGATTTGTCGCTTTCCACAGACACACACAAGCAAGAATTTCATCATCTACCCTCAAAAAGAAAAGATGTTGAAAATAATCGTTTTGGTGGCTTGCGGGGGGATATAAAACAATGTCCAAATGCGTCAATGGATTTTCTTGCAAATGCACCGTTTTAAGATAGATCAGAGTGGCAAATGCATACTTTGAAATATGGGTTATTCTGTTGTTCTTCAACTGGATGCTAATGACACGATAATATCCGACAAAACTATCCGCATTTAATGCCCTGATCATATTATTTGGAACGTCCAACCGAGTAATCCTTGACAGTGGAGTGTAGTTGTCCGAAGGAATCTCCTGCAAATTGCAAGAGTCCAATTCCAGAAAACCCAGTTCAATCTTGTCTGCCATTGCTAGTTCCAGAACCCTTGCTGACACTTCCAGTCCAGTTATCACGATATTGCTAATGTGAGGACACTCTTCTAGGAATTGTTTGTGAGAAATGTTTGCGATGTGACCTTCCACTTCAGCTGCGAGGTACAGAGACCCCAATTCTGGCATTGCCCTGATGCCGCTTATTTTGATAAAACTGTTAGAAACTATTGTCAGCTGTGACAATGACCTCAGACCTGTGAAAGCATATTTTGGGATGTATCGCAGGTTTAGTGCCCGAATGTGGAGGTATATCAGTTTGTGCAAACTCGAGAAGCCGTAATTTGCCAAACTGCTTATGTAATGTGAAACGAAATTCAACCAAATAAGAGAGGGTGCGCTGTCAAAGAAATGTGGTTTTATAATCTCCGCTTGGAGATTGGCTATGTGTAAGTTAATAAGGTGGGCGCTGAAGACACCAGGCTCTATTGATCGTACTGGGAATTCAAGGTTCATCCATTCGACCGTCAGAGCTGAAAATGTACCCGATGCTAAACGATCAACAGTATGATTATTTCCATAAATGTCAATACGATTTGATCTGGAATTATAAGATGGAAAACACAGCGATATTTGAAAATTGTCAGTGAGATAACATTCATCCACAGAAGTATAATGCTTGCATTTAAGAAAACTTGTATCATTGTCAAGCCGACATTCATTTATTGCCGATCCTTCTTCATCAGAAACAATTTTTGTATAGCTGTTTTGTTTATTATTAATGGTTGCATTATAAAAGACATTCTCTTCGTATGCATCATATTTATCCCATTCCTCTGTGGTATTATTGTCATCTATATTATTACGGCAGTCAAAGCTATTATTATTAAAAGCAGGAAAATTGTTATCATTTTCTTCTACACTATATTGTTCACTGTTACCGTCAGGGATGTCGTTATCTCCCAAAAGGTATCCGTAAATAACAGCTGATATTAGTAGAACATAAATCAAGCATCCCTGTTTTTGTTTCATGATTAGTCTCAATAACTCAACAGTCAATCACTAGTACAGCTGTATGTTATTTTCATCTGGCAATTCATGTTCTGTGATCCACTGGAGTATGTTGAAGAGCACTGATATGAATGATGGAATTCTTATGATCTCAATTGTAACAAGATATCATCAATTTTGATAATGCGGAGGTCGCAATAACATAATTGAGAAGCCAATGTAACACAATAGCCGTGAACATTAGCTTAAAGGGTTGCAGTGGAACAAACTGTTTTCAGGACAATGGACCTCACGAGAAACTTCTCAAAATAATTGCAAAATATTGACCCAAATTGTGGATTTGTTAAAAGATTTATATCAAGAGGTTTTTGAAAGATTCCATGTTCTGATTTGGGAAAGCAAGTAGACATATATATTATATCTGTTGAAAATTACTACACTATTTTCCAAGAGGACTCTTTAATTTAATCTGACAGTAAAAAGTAAAATACACTGTCTTGACATAATACAGTCAACACAGAAATTATTTGCACTCTTTGATTTTTCTTGATATTTCACAGAAAAATTGCAGAATGATAAAAAGAACTGCGCTATATTTTAGAGTAGTGTTAGTAGGTTATGTTCTTATGCATTTCATTTTTTACCAAAATTCATTTTCTTGGAAATGTGAAAAAAACTGAATTTTGAAAACAAAAAAATATTTGCACACTTCAGCCAACTGCCAGAAACGGAATTTTTAATGATGACACTCAATTTTTTCTTTGGAACTACTGTTGTTTCTGGTATATTTAGCTCATTTACATCAATCAGACATTATTTGGGGTTCACAGGTGGGGTTGCAGGTGTTACCAAGGGAAAGCACTCAATCCTATGTTGTTTTTCTATGTATGGCTATAGAAATTCGGCTAGAAACAAGCAACTCACATGAGACTGATTAGTTAACTCCATTATTGTGTCTATTTGTCTAAAAAAGTAATTTGGCAGGTATTGGTATGTAATTGTGTTCTACATCTAACCACAAAATGCCGGAAAACAGTAATACGAGTAGAATCAAACTGAAAAAATCTTAGTTACAGGACTCAGTTTTGCCCCTGGGGACTATTTTGACTGTGAGCTGTGAACAATAGGTTGTAATAATTTTGGAGAAAGTCAGCTGAGATAATTAAGACAAGTCGTTTTCTAATTTTGCACTATATCATTACCATTATGCAGGCTACAACATGTGTTGCTTCATAGGATACCCCCATGGAGGACCTCAATGAGTGAAAATTTCACAATAATGGGTTTCCTTTGTAAAAATAAGCTTTGAACAATGAAAACTATTCACTTTCATAAAAATTAAGGCCATAATTATTGTATAGATAAGCTTGAGTGGCAGTGCCGGATTTCCCAATAGGCCGAGTAGGCCATCGGCCTAGGGCCCACTGCCTTTGGGGGGGCCCACTGCATCCAAATTCACGCGTACGCGCGGCGCACATATGTCGCGTATATATTGCACTTGCACAGAAATTGAACATAGTTGCAGTCAGTGGCCCCCAGTAGAAACACATGGAGAGGGCCCTCCAAAGTCAGTGGGCCCCCTAAGTTAGTTGGCCACCAAAGTCATTGGGTCCCTAAGCGGCAAAACCAGTGGGCCCTTTTAAATGATGCATGGTGTGTAAAAGAAACGCTAGATGAACGAGGCCTCTCCTTAGTGGGCCCTCCAAAGCAGCAAAACCAGTGGGCCCCTGTAGGCACAAGCTTAGTGCGTACAAGAAATGCTAGATGGAGGGGGCCCCTCCTGAGTCAGTGTGACCCACAAAGTCATTGGGCCCCACAATGCGGCAAAACCAGTGGGCCCTTGTGGATGCACACTTAGTGCGTACAAGAAATGAGAGACGGAGGGGGCCCCTCCAGAGTCAGTAAGCTAGATGAAGGGGGCCCCTCCAGAGTCGGTAAGCTAGATGAAGGGGGCTCCTTCTGAGTCAGTAGGTCTCTAAAGGTCAAATAAACTTGTGCAAAATGGAGGGTTCCTCTCGAGTCAGTGGGCCCTCCATAGTCATCGGGCCCCTCAAAGAGACAAAACTAGCGGGCCCTTGTAGACAAAGGCTTTGCTTTGTACGTCAAATAAACTTGTGCAAAATGGAGGGTCCCTCTTGAGTCAGTGGGCCCTCCATAGTCATCGGGCCCCTCAAAGAGACAAAACTAGTGGGCCCTTGTAGACAAAGGCTCTGCTTTGTACGTCAAATAAACTTGTGCAAAATGGAGGGTCCCTCTTGAGTCATTGGGCCCTCCAAAGTCATTGCCCCCCCCCCCAAGAGGCAAAACTAGTGGACCCTTGTAGACAAAGGCTTTACACATCAAATAAACTTGTGTAAAATGGAGGGTCCCTCTTCAGTCAGTGGGCCCTCCAAAGCGGCAAAACCAGCAGGTCTTTGTAGACGCTAGATGGAGGGGCCCCTCCAAATCAGTGAGCGGCACTGACAGCCCTTCAAAGTCAGAGTGTTTTTTTCTGCTCTGCAATACATGGTTCTATCCGAGACATTATTATCATTCAGAGAACATTGTTGTGACTTTTGGCCTATTAATTGACTTTTTGCTATGCAATGCTTTATTCCATCTTAGACTTTTATAATCATACAGAGAAAATTGTTCTGGGTCTTCTGACATTTGACCTATTAATTTACTTTTTGCTTCATACTATGAACATTGATGTGAAATTTGACTTATTATGCTCTGGAATACATTGTTCTAACTTAGACTTTTATAATTAGATAATCTTACCGAGACAAATAGTTTTAACATTTAACCAAGTAGTTTTCCTAGTGCTTCATCCTGAGAACATTGCTGTGTCAGACATTAATCAACTAATTGCTTTTTACTCAACAAAGGAGAATCTATCTTTAATTTTCATAATCTTACAGATACATAATTTAACGTTGTAAGTTTCAACCCAAAAATTAACTTCAAATTTTTTCTGTGTATTTCAAGCAATTTTTAAACTGTTCTGACTTCATTCAAATGGACTTGTAGGTTAAAGTTTTAAAGATATCACCATGAAATTAACACAAAATCTAGAAAATGATATACTTTATAAAATTACTTTATCATTTAAGATATTTCCGTCACTTAACCTTTCTTATGGCAGTTGGCAGTTATTGTAGAACAAGAATGCACCATATTTTTATCAGTCTCAAAGGCAGGGCTCTAATGCCAAGATAGGTTCGACAAACAACAATATTGTGTATAGAAATGGAAAGCCACGGTCATGAGCAACAAAATGGTATGAAGATAATGGCCATTCTAGCATCAATCCTTTTTCCAGAAGCATCGGAACAAGAGCAGTCCAGACACAAAATTTTACTATCGGCAAGAATGTTGATTTTGTTGTCAGGTTCAAATACAGGGCTCTAATACCTAATAGGTCAGACTTATAACCACATATTATACCTGAAGCCTCTACAAAGTTTTGTAACTATTTCCTGACAGACCAGGTCATGAGCAAAACATTGATGTAAAAATTTTTTAAAAAATCATATCAGTGAATCGTGTATTTGATGCATCGAAAATTATATTGTCCATTTTGGCTATGCGTGTGACATGACAACCTTATACTGCAAAACGTGTCATTCTGAAATACAGAAACATATTAATGCCTTTTTTCTGTATTTATAATATGCTCAGCAAACCAGAGCATAATACCAAATTTCAAATTTTATTTTAACTGCATTTACTTGCTTGTACTTTAAAGTTTTACCTGAATTTTTTACATGCGGTGTCCAGCTTGACGCCAAAAATTGATCACTTATGCAATCATTTACCATTTAATATATCAAAAGCTATGAGAAGTGGATACATTTCCTGCTATTTACATCAAAGGGGACATCACTGCCTTTCACATGATCCATAATACATGCATAAATTCTATACGAAAGCTGAGATATGATCTGAAATGCATGTCCATGTCGGGCCAAAACTGAAATTTTACCAACTCACGACATTGGACCCTAAGTACTCTTTCTTAATAACTATTGATAAGCTAGTGGTTAAATAACTCGTCAGAGGCAAATTATCAGTCGTATCTCAACACAAAATCACCAAAAGCCTTTTTTTGGGAATTTCCTGGTGAGATATTGAACATAATTCTTCACAAAAACATGCATGGTTTATCTTTTTCTCACAATTTGACTATTTTAAACGACTTCACAGACCCATTTCATGACAATTGCTATTTTTATGTAATTTTTATACCTAAATGTAGGAGAAAAGCATGAAAATGTATGTACTCCTTGAGTAACACCTGTAATCCCACCTGTGAACCCCAAATAATGTCTGATTGATGTAAATGAGCTAAAGATACCATAAACAAGTAGTTCCAAAGAAAAAATTAGTATCATCATTAAGAGGCTGTGCCTGTAAAAATCATGCAGAAGCCCTATGCAGCTGAAACGTGGTCCGTGGCAGATCAAAATGATATTTGCATTGATCATAGTATCAACAAAGTTAGAAAACCTAGTGGCGAAATTTCGTGTCAAAAACGTTTATTTTTGGATTGACAGGCCTTCAAAGTTTTACCCCCCTCGGCCTCAGAAGGAGTATTTTACATTAAAATGATAGTAAAAACACACCTTGTTTGGACCCCCACAGCTCTGGTTCGCCGGGGAGTGGCACAATAGCGTTAACACATTTTGTTTTCTTATAACTTGAAATTTGCAAAAATATGAAATTAACTCTGGGACCTCTTCACCCCATATATATATGAGCTTATTCGTATATGTATAAAATGCCACTTTTTTGGTCACTTTTGGGGCTTATTTAAAAAATGACGCTATCTACCGGAAACATCCCAAACATACTATTTCTGCCTTTCTCTTGTTTAAATTCAAGTTAATCTTGTTAAATGAAGTGCCAACTTAACTTTGGAATTCAATTCATATGCAAAATGTCTTCCAAGATGGCCACCATGGTCAATGTTGTGATGCCGAGTAGGCAGTAAATCTGCAAAAAAAGCCAATTTTTCTCCGAAAATGGCCAAAAGTGCCACTAATTTTAAATGACACAAGTCAACAAGGTCTAAATTATCTGACCATGGGTGAAAGTACCATAATAGTAATTCTCAAGAGTGTTATAAACAATGAAATTCAATTTTGTGCATTACAGGTTGCCATGGCAACCATTGTCATTGTCTCTTTGACTTACAGCTTACAGCCTGATCATTGAAAATTACCAAACAAATGGCATTTACAGTCTGAAGTTACTTGGTTACCAAACCAAATCAAAATCAAAAGATCAAATTGTCATGAATATCAATGACTCAACTTGTCACGATCCTGTCTCAATAGCTGAACACATCAACAATTTTTTCATCAATGTCGGAAACAACTTGGTCTCAAATCTTCCACACTTACCTGATGTCTACAGCGCTTTTACAAACTTCTGTAGCAACTATTATAGAAATCTTGGGGTTACACCTGGTCATCTAATCCTTCAAGAAATTGATTGTAGCTTTGTCTTAAAAGAACTTCAAAACATGAAACCTAACAAAAGTACAGGTCTAGACAACATTGGTCCAAGATTTCTAAAAGACGGTGCAAGTTGTCTAGCACCAGTTGTAACTTATCTGATCAACTTGTCAATTACTAAAAAATGTGTACCTGATTGTACTAAGTCAGCAAAGGTAATTCTTTTACATAAGAAAGGTAGCAAACTTGAAGTTGGCAACTATCGGCCAGTGAGTATTTTGACATCGATATCTAAGATACTTGAAAGAGCTGTTTATGTACAAGTTGACAATCATTGTAAACTCCACAAAATTATTTATCCTTTGCAATCTGGCTTTCAACAAAAATATTCCACTGACACTTGTTTATTGCACTTGCATGATACTCTAAGATCAGAAATTAGCAAGGGCAATTTTGTTGGTTTGATGATGCTTGATGTTCAAAAGGCTTTTGACAGTGTTAATCATTCAATGTTATGTGAAAAGATCAGGCTTGCGGGTATAGATAATGCATGGTTCAAATCCTATTTAAGTAATAGAAATCAATCAGTCCAAGTCAATGACTACCATTCCGAAGGAAAGTCTATTACCTGTGGTGTTCCACAGGGTAGTATCCTAGGCCCCTGGTGCTATTTAATTTACAGCAATGACATGCCATCATGTGTTACTTGTAAAGTCATATTATATGCGGATGACACAATCTTATTGGTATCGCACCGTAATGTTGATGTTGTGTCTAAGGAGTTAAGCCAGGCCGCTGAGGCATGCTATCACTGGCTGACGAATAACAAATTGTCCATGCACAAGGGCAAAACGGAAGTAATAATTTTTTCATCTAAAAGAAAAAAACACCAAACAAAAGAATTCAAAATTTGCATTGATGGCAACACTATTCTTCCTAAACAATGTGTCAAATACCTTGGCCTTAAAATAGACTGCGATCTTTCTGGGGATTCGGTAGTCAGTGACATCGTAAGCAAATCCACCTCAAGATTAAAATTCTTTTATAGACACAAAGATGCTTTAAATATTAAAGCAAGAACTACGCTAGCCTGTGCTTTGGTTCAATGTCATTTTGATTATGCTGTTTCTTCGTGGTACATGGGTCTAACTAAAACAAACAAAAAGAGACTTCAAGTTGCCCAAAACAAACTGGTACGATTTATCTTAGATCTTGGGCCCGTGCTCATATTGGACAGTCTGAACTAGATGTGGTCAAGTTCCTCAACACCAAGGAGAGAGCAACTCAAATGATACTTGGCCACATGTTCAACATATACAACAACCTAGCCCCCTCCTACTTAACAGAAAAATTTTCTGTTACGTCCCACCGCTACAACACTAGAAGGGCTGAGCACAATTTCTTTTTGTACAGGCCCCAGGGTATGGCTATCAGCAATTTCTCCTACCAAGGAGTAAAACTTTGGAACAACTTGCCTCAGACCCTAAAAGCCATTCAATCCAAAGACACTTTTAAGCGTAAACTGAAGGCTCACCTAAGAACTCAAACTCAGGCTGAAGAGGCTAACGAATTTATTTTTATGTAACTTACTCTACTGTCTCTTTATTTTTCTGTATTATTTATTTATTTATTCTCAACTTATTTATTATATTTATTTATATTTATTTGCCATCTCATCACATTAATCATTCTTCAATAACGCCATCATGTTTCTCCTCACCACCCAGGGACTGCACTGGAAATAAGTCAGTAGACTTTAGTGTGTCATCCCGGGATCACCTTCACCCATCCCTTCATATCATTTTGTGTGAATGTAGGTGTATGACTGTGTGTGATTCCGAATAAATCAATCAATCAATCAATCAATTGTATCTTATATCCTATCAAAGTAGGAGGTCAAACAATAGCCGAACAACCCAACTCCTCCCTTCCTCAACTATGGGTTTGTTTGGTTCAAACAATAGCAAATTTTATGAGATCTATAATATTTCTGCATTTTCAAGATGGCTGCCATCGGCCATATTGCTTTACAGTGCTGATTTAAGTATATTCCGCTTTTTTGGGTCATAAAGTGGTGTGATGCATCAATTCATGGTGATTTAAGGGTGCTAAGTTCATTTGTGGTAGTTATTTCAACATTCAGTATCATCTAAAGCTCAAAAAGGAAGACTACAGATTGTAGCCATGTTGGATAGGCTTGTCCTTGAGTCATTATACATCTTTATAAGTCAGAAACTTTCCAGAAACATTGATTTAAGAACTCTAGAAGAGTGTGGTGATTTTATGATGGACTTTGTTCAGTTGCACCTACACCCCAGAAAGAAAGTGTGATAGCTGGCAGCCATATTTCATGGTGTGGTCATCTGGTCAAAGGGGCAGATCGAGGAATTTTGAAAAGGGGGACGTCCGGCGGTGTGGCCCGAAAGGTCTAAGTCAGTTCAAAAGGAGGATCTTCATCTCGGGAGTGAATGACCATGCCTGCCTACCGCAATCTTGGCTTGAAAGGGGGGGGGATCCCTGCCTACCCAAATTTTGGCTTAAAAAGTAGGGGGGGGGGGCAACAAATAGATGAACACTGGCTGTTGTATTAAATATCTATCTATTTATCTATTATCTCCAATACTTATTCAATGTATGGAGCACTATTGATTTGAAGATTTAGTACGCTTTGTCCGACTTTCAGAGAATGCTATGCATATATTGTTTAACTTAATTCAGACTCAGACTGAGAGTACAAATTTTTATATGTGGACACTCAAGAGCAAGAGCAAGACCCCAGCTCACTTGGATATCACTTCGATGAGACATTAAATTGGCAGCCCTAACCTCAGTGTCTACACCGGTCAAGTAGAGATCCCTCAAATGTGATAAATGTGTTACATGTATGTTGAGAAGTCTCCTATCTCATCAAGCAACTGTCGAAAATGCCAAAAACTGTGATTAAATGGCTGTATGTACTGCGCTATCCATCTATCCTTGTATTAACCAAGGAAAATCATAAATTTATACAAGATTAATATCAGTGAAACTTCAATCAAATTATCACCCAGCATTGTACGGATCTCATGTCACTAAATCTTGAGAGAAACATGAATGACACTGATGTTATAAGTTCTCATGGCAGTGGTTTTGTGTCAGCAAAGAAGCTCCATAGGTACCAGGAAGTCAGATTATAGCATAATATAAGCCAGTCTTGGACCCTTACATTATTATTTAAAGGTTACAGATTGTTGTGGGTAATTCCATTTATATAACATCGCCCAGCCGCAGCCTGTGGCATCACCCTGGCATCGCCCAGGTAGTCTCTAGCATCGCCCAGGCAGCCTTATATATCGCCCATGGACAAGAGCCTTTTTTAGGCTTTTGGAATCATGGAAAGTTCATCACCAACATTCAACAGTTTGAAAATTGACAAAGTAAGTTTTGCTGCTTCGCCTCCTGTCAGGTGATATCTAGGAACAATGATGATACATTTTAAGGTGCACTGTTGACAAGATTTTTTGTGGCGATTTTTTTAAATCAGCGGAATCTTCGAGTCGTTTCTAGAAAATTCTAAATCATTGAGGCAAAACCCCTGTGAATACTGAATAGTTTACTCCACCTTGTCATTGAGACATGCACTTTTCTATAGCCGGTTGAGACGGGAAAGTTTGGACCAGCATGGCCAGGGCACGTTGGACCATTGCAAACTAGATTGACTGAAAATTAATAATAAACAAAACTCCAGCTGTGTAATTTCTGACATTAATCAGGCATCCAGTTGAATCATGTACAATATTCTGTGAAATCAGATCAGTTGGCTAATCTTCCAGCCCTTCAAGCTGAAATACAATGTAAGACTTAATATTATCATCTGAGCAAATATTTTTCGGATATAATCATTCTGCAATGACACACAAACTTGTGTGTGGTGCTCTGTGAATAAAATTAGGTGTTTATTACTTTCTTTGACTTTGCTGGACTTTTATTCGGTGGTCAAATTTGCCCCACATAGCGGTCCAATGTGCCCCAACTGCGGAGCACGTTGGACCATTAAAAAACATATTTTTAGCCTCATTTTTCTCGTGCAACATGAAAAAAAATGTAAGCCTAATTAAGATGATTTTTATGAAATCTGGCCAAAAAAACTCTAAATCAGTGTAAAACATGGATGTCAAGCCTCAAGAAGCTACCAACTTTGTCATAGAAGGTTGGCACAGTGGCCTGAACATTTGTATGGGGTCCCAGACTTTTGTCACACTGCTACACGTATGAGTCAATCAGAAGTTCTCCCACCGAAGTGTTGTCATCCCCTTGTGGAGGACTGTCTCAAAACATGAGAACTTTTTTTTAGAATTTTAGAAGCACCTTTAATTTTGGGTGACCATGTTGAGAAAAAAGAGATAATAAGAGCCAAAATGTGTCATAACATTCTTTATTCTCTTGTTTCTCAGCCCTATAATAAAAATTTTAAAGTTTCACGTCGCCACCCTGTACTCTCTCCAAATCTCTTCAAATTTTCCAATTCAGAAAGGTCATCATAAATATTACATACTTTATCTTGGCTATAATTAATATATTACATTACATATTTTATCTTCGCTATTATTACACGATAAAATGATGCCCATGGTTATTGGTTAGTCATACAAATACACGCAAATAGGAGAAACTGGGGACTAATATTGTTTGAATTACAGGTTAAAGAATACATCAATTGGGCCTACTATTGAGCTAAAATCAAATCGAATCAAAATTTATTTATCCTCGATATGGTTTGAACAATAAATATTAGCTGTGAAGCTATTTAGACCAAATAAAGGTGCAAAATAACAAGACAGCTCCTAACCGAAAATGGCTGCCATTGTCACTGGTCACAGAGTGGTAAGATCAAATGTCTGAAAAAGGAATTGGTCACTTTGTGGCCCACAAAACTGCAATTACAGAAAAGATAAATCAACTATCTAAATTTAGCAAAAGAGCTGTTACTTTTTTTGGGCTCGATGAAACTTCATGATAAATTCAATTGCAAAATTAACTCTGCTTCCTCAAATCACCACTGAAGCAAGTTGTATTACATAACATTCTGTCCTGTGTAGCTGTATAAAGATTCAAGTATGAGCCTTATCAATATGACTACAATGTGTGATCCTCTTTTTGGGGCTTTAAATGCCACTAGATATTAAAATAAATAGCAAAATTGAACTTAGCACCCTTAAATCACCATAAATTGATGAATCGCAAAACTTTATGACCCAAATGCGGAAAAACGACAAAGTGGCGAGACTATCCAATATGGCCGCCATTTGGCCATTTTGGTTTTTCTACCCCAGGATCTTTCAAAATCTAAAATATATGTAGGCCTAAAGAAATAAATCTGCTTTCCAAAATTATCAGAGATGATGTAAAATTGAAGTCATTATCCCTGAAACATAGTAAAAATGCACAAAAATACTTGAATCAGCTTTGCAAAGCAATATGGCCGATGGCAGCCATCTTGAATATGCAGAAATATTATGGATCTCATAAAATTTGCTATAGTTTGAACCAAACAATCCCATTGTCGAGGGAGGGAGGAGTTGGATTTTCCAGCTATTGTTTGACCATCCACTTAAGTAGGATATAAGATACTACAAATGCCATTTGTTTGGTAATTTTCAATGATCACACTGTGTGCTGTAAGAAAACCAGACAATAACCATTGTTGCCATGGCAACCTGTAATATTCAAAATTAAATTTCATTGTTTATAACACTCTTGAGAATTACTATTATGATACTTCCACCATGGTCAGATAATTTAGACCGTGTTGACTTGTGTCGTTTAAAATGAGTGGCACTTTTGGCCATTTTCGGAGAAAAATTGGCTTTTTTTGCTGATTTACTGCCTACTCGGCATCACAACATTGACCATGGTGGCCATCTTGGAAGACATTTTGCATATGAATTGAATTCCAAAGTTAAGTTGGCACTTCATTTAACAAGATTAACTTGAATTTAAACAGGAGAAAGGCAGAAATAGTATGTTTGGGATGTTTCTGGTAGATAGCGTCATTTTTTAAATAAGCCCCAAAAGTGACCAAAAAAGTGGCATTTTATACATATACGAATAAGCTCATATATATATGGGGTGAAGAGGTCCCAGAGTTAATTTCATATTTTTGCAAATTTCAAGTTATAAGAAAACAAAATGTGTTAACGCTATTGTGCCACTCCCCGGCGAACAAGAGCTGTGGGGGTCCAAACAAGGTGTGTTTTTACTATCATTTTAATGTAAAATACTCCTTCTGAGGCCGAGGGGGGTAAAACTTTGAAGGCCTGTCAATCCAAAAATAAACGTTTTTGACCCGAAATTTCACCAATAGGTTTTCTAATTTTGTTGATACTACGATCCATGCCAATATCATTTTGATCCGCCACGGACCACGTTGCCACCCCCGCATGATTTTTACAGGCACAGCCTCTTAAAAATTCAGTTTCTGGCAGTTGGCTGAAGTGTGCAAATATTTTTTTGTTTTCAAAATTTAGTTTTTTCACATTTTCCAAGAAAATGAATTTTGGTAAAAAATGAAATGTATGGAATCCTAACCTACTAACACTACTCTGAAACATAGGGCAGTTGTTTTTATCAATCGGCCATTTTTCAGTGAAATATGATGAAAAATCTAAGTGTGCAAATAATTGCTGTGTTGACTGTACATAGATTGGACAAAAAAATAATTTCGACCGTGATGTGGCCAACTTTCAGTTTTCATAGTATATTCTACAGCTGAAGCAGCTGATAGATATGTTGTATCGCCATGAAATACTCAATTTGATATAGGCCAAGTATTTGCCCCTGGGGAAAAAATGCCAGAAGTGACTCCACCCATCATCTGCCAGGATTCAAATATTTAACTGCCAATGGGGTTTTCATTATTACCCCCTGGCAAATAGTCCCAACTTCTATACCTCAGGCTCAGAGCTGACTGTTCCCACTAGAACCAGGCATTCTGAAAGAAGCCATGTATAGCGTGTGCATTAATTCTTTCTTTACTATCACTTTCTATTTCTCCCCCTCCCCTATGATTCCTATATGCATACTGAATTCTTCCAGACTGCTCATTACGTTCGCACAATGATGATTTCAGGGAGCTTATGTATTTCAAATCTAGGGAGCATACAGTAATTTAAATGTTGGATCATTTTAGGGGTCTGGGAAAGAAGCTGTCTGGTTCCAGACTGGGACACATGATATTTATTGTAAATAAAATATTCCCTGGGACAACAAAAACTCTTTGTCACAATTTGGTAAAGTTGATCACATTTTTGAGAAGAATAACAACAGAAGATCTTTAAAGTTTCAGCCTTTCAGGTTTCTACCCTCGGCCATGTTCACATGGCTTGGGTATTGCAGAGGCCAGCGTCGTCCGTCTGTCTGTCCAGTTGTCCGTCTGTCTGTCCACCATCCTTGTTATATATTACAGAATATGAATATAAGTTAGGTAAATACGGACCATTTTCTTCGCCCAATTTAATCTGTTCGTGGATTTTAGAACTCTTCATCTGTTGGGAGTTGCAAGGCATTGTAATCCATTTCTTTCTTGAAAAGTCATTCAGACTGCAGACTATTGAATTACTCTTCAAGGCCTCATCAATGTGAGAATGCTTCAAAGTTCAAACATTATTTACCCTGTAAAAATTCCTGTTTCAGGTTGCAATGAATGCCGCAACTCAACCGTGGGGTGTGGTTGTTGAAAGAGTGGAAATGTAAGTCTTCCCAATTTCTAATGCGTCTATCAGTAATGATGCAATTTTAAAATCTGAACACATGTCAGTATGAAAATGTTTTTTGTATTTGTTACAGAAAAGACGTCCGACTTCCAAATCAACTGCAGCGAGCTCTGGCAGCGGAAGCAGAGGCAACTCGGGAGGCTAAGGCTAAGGTGAGCAATGGAAATAATGCTTTTGTTGTTTGGTAAATGTGGAATTCTCAACTGAACAATAACTTTGAGTGCAGTTTTTTTTAACACCCCTCTGTTTTATGAACACTCATCTGTTTTATGAACACTCATCTGAGTCGTCTCTGCATCTTGAATTTGTATCAATGACTTTTGTTCATGGTGCTGTGTAATAATAATCTAAAAAGTAATACACATAAAAGAATAACGACTAACAGAGACTGGTAAAGTGGTATCATAGCATTTGGATTTTAGATGTAGGCCAAATGAAATTATTTGCCTTCCAGGTGATCGCAGCACAAGGTGAGCAGGAGGCGTCTAGATCTCTTCAAATGGCGGCTGAAATCATGAGCCGTTCCCCTGCAGCCCTCCAGCTGAGGTACTTGCAGACCTTGAGCGATATTGCATCCGAGAAAAACTCAACCATTGTCTTCCCTTTGCCCATGGAATTTTTGATGAAATCGAGGAATTCTGGCCCAGTAAATAAATAAATGAATTATCTTATGGCCTGCAAGCTCTTGTTTTTAATGACGGCTTGTTTTTGCTTCAAACATCAAAGACAATGCTTTTTTGGCTATTTTGACAAATTTCCAAATTAAATTGTAATTCCTCTGTTAAATATCATTTTAATTGTACTATTTTTCAAAAAATAAAGACATTCTTTACAGCAGATGTACATCAAGTTGTATTTTTGCACTTTTAAGAATAAATCATTGCTGCTGTTTAAAACGACGATATTTTATCAGCAATGTGTGACTATCATCAAATATTTTGTTGCAAATTATACTTCAGGCCTTGGGAACTACTTAAAAGTATCTGATTGTTTACTGTTGGCAAATTATATGTGCATACATGTTTCGGCCTGAATGATTAAGGCTTATCAATTCTTTGAAGTTTGGGGCATACATCTTTTCTCAGCTATACTACAGGTGTCTTGCAAGTCAGCAGTATTTGTATACTCTGTTTTCATGTTTCCCTTTGCAAGAGAAAAAATAAGCAAGATCACATCCATGGGCAGAGGACTAGGGAACATTACCCAAGTATCCAACTTCCTGACTTCCCATGCAGTAGCATTCTCCAGTGTTGATGATCAATAGTGATGCAGACCGGACCGCCATGGTCCGGTCCAGTCTGCGGTCCAGCTCTGGAGCACCAAAATACCGGACCACCTACAAAAAACCAGTCCAGTGTTGGACCGGACCAGTCAAGTGCCGGTATGGACCGGTACAGTGATTTTTCATGTCATGAAGAGTATCGCATGAATTTTGTCATATCTAAAAATGAAATTTGTGTCATATAGCTTGTTTTCACCCTCATTTTATCATAATTTTTTTAATACCGATGGACCGCTCCTGGACCGATCCAGTAACAAAATCGGACCACCTCATACTGGACCAGACCAGGACCAGACCACTTTTGTAAATACCGGACCACCCTGTAAAAGGTGGTCCGGTTTGCATCACTAATGATCAATCAATCACTGTATAATGATACAGGTGAAGAGGGGGTGAAAAGTCACAGGGGTAAAAAGTCACAGGCCTTTTTGACCAACTTGCTGCGATCTAATAAATTTTAACTGTTAAGCTTAAATCATCATTTGGGATGCTTTTATGAGAATGTCTGTAGGGAATACAAAAATAATGCTCATTATGCAAAGTGGGTTTTTACCCCCCTCATGCTTTTTTGGGGTCCCAAACAGGTTTTATTGACTCTGAACTTTCCCTATTAATGTCTGGTCACTGTGATATCTAGTAGTCAGGGATCCAGAGGACCAAAAATCTGGAAGGGGGTGACCGGCAAGATATAATTTTGTGCTATACCTCGCTGGACTCCCCAAATTCTCTAGTTTCGGGAACTGCTGTATACTCGGCTGAACACTCTTGCCTTTGGCTTACATAGGCCAATTTATGAAGTGTCGTCATGGACGTCCGAACGTCAAAAAATTACCAAAATTTTATTTAACTCAACATTTAAAAGGCTGTAACACCATGATGGCTGACCCCAGTTTAATTTATATGGTGTCAAATTGAAGCTAATTTTGCTGGCTTAATGCTTAAACCACTACAATGTCATATAGCTTGATACAATGAATAGAAATACATACTAATCAAAAGATTAATTTCAGATATTGTTTTTCCGAGAATTGAAACTTATATAATTTTCAAAAATATGTTTTAGAATGAGTTGACTGGGCTTCCATTCAGGAAAATGCTTTATTAGATGAGCCCATATAGTCAGCATTAATTTGGTACCAAATACATTGGTTGAAAGTGCTCCTGAACAAAGATAGTGATATAACATTGTTCCTTGTTTTTGGCGAAAAATGTCATTTTTGGCAATAAAAGCGTAACTTGATGTAGGAGTGATACTGATTGATAAAGAATTATATTCAACAAAGAGAACTATTTTGATATAATTATGCTTGTGTTTATTTAGTCTTTAATTCAATGAGAACAATGGATTTAATGAAAAAACTAAAGTTGCTGTTCCGAAGCATCAAACGACAAACGGCAAAATAACTTTTTCGCTTCTTATAACCAGAAGCTGACTATGTAAATCATACACAGTAGCATTAAAATTATTTTAAAATTTATGACTGTTTCTATCCATATATTTGTAGCTAGTATAATACAATTTTGAAATAGTAAAAATGAGTCAGGTTTTGGACCAGTAATAATATTTTTCGTGGCCAAACTCAGTGCCCAGTTGAAGATAAACTAATGATAAATATACATGTATATATTACATATTTATTCCACTTCATACACAATACAAATTTTGAAATTGGTTCATGGGAAATTGACATGATTAAATATGACATGTTGAATTATATAGTCTTTAGTGAACACAGAGTAAATGTAGAAATACGTCATCAAAGTTCATGAAGTAAGTCCTTTTCTTAAATTCTTGATTGCTTGAATATAGCACAAGTCATTTGCACTGCATTTGTCTTTCGCCTTCACTTTCAAAGTTTTCAGTGTCTTAGGGTTGATCTCAGCTTTGAAGGCAACAACTTGTAAATTATGCCAAATTCTTGAGTTTGAGCAATTTAATCCTCTCTTTGCCACATACCTAGCCAGCTCATTCTCATTGTTTTTCATAGATTGTACAAGTCTAATAAATCTATTGAAGACTTGTGTTTGCGAGCTTGGTGTCTTGATCAGGTGTGGTAAGTGCCTTGTATGTGTTCTGGGGGGTTAGATTCAAAATGCGCCGAGTATTAATGAGTGTTTGTAGCAACTGTTGTTAAAATTGGTTGCTTGTGGGAGGAAGGCATATCTGCATGATGTAAATGCCTTAAGAGATCTGGAGCTGTTGTTCATGCTTCTGTTTATAGTACAACATTAAGGAGATTAATATAATCACCTGAGATTTACAAGTTTTTGTCAAAATTTCCTTGAATTGCTAGAGTACTAAATAACATGGTGCATCTAAAACTCCTGGTGCCTTGGTTTCCATTTGCCGATATTGAAGACAGATTATATGAAATTCACATAAAGGTATCCAATGAACAATTTTGTTCAGGTCCAAAATACCCATCCTAGTGATTGTGCAACATCTGATAAACATTAAACTATCAAAATAATTCCAAGAGTGAGTATCCACTTTTTCCATGAGCTTTTTTGACAAAGGGTCTCCCTACTTTTGGAGAACTCAACAGAGCCGGACACTTACAAAATAATAATGTTCCTTCTCCATCATTCATTTCACATACCGGTTACTTTTATCTAATAGTTTAACACTCAAGCAATTAACTGGCAGCATAGGATATCTAAAACTGAAAGTACCAGGTCCAACCAATCTGAATTATGATGTCCTTGCCAGTCTTTGCCCAATCAAGTACTAAGCTGTGATATCCTTCCCTGTCTCACATGATATGTAACAAAATCAGTCATGTATGTCCTCTAATATTTTCCTTAAGAAGAATGCACATGATCAGACACAAGGTGCAGTTGTGCCCAGCAAACGTCTCCCAAACGTTCCAAGACAACACTTGGTAAACAGTCTTGTGGCCACCAGACTGCTACAGTCTCTACTCTTGACCTTTCTTCTATTGCTCTGCCTTCTCTTTCTGCGGCCAACCCATCTGAAGAGGCATATTCTTCTAACACTTCTGTTTCTCTGGCCAAACCTTCAGGTGCAGCACAACTCTCCTCCTCCTCTGCTGACCCATCTGGGGAAGCAACTAACTCTCAATCTTCTTCCACCTCTACTAAACCTCCACCTCCTGCCAAACCTGCGGGGGGAGGCAATGTCTTCAACTTCTTCTCTGACACTAACCTCCTCTGCGCCTGAACCACTCGGCCAGGTAACCTCATCTCAACCTCCACCTACCCCCAGTGAGTCTTCCTCCTCTGCTGATCCATCTTTTGAAGCAACTACTCCTCAACCTTTCTCCACCTCTAATAAATCTCCATCTCATGCCAAACCTCAGGGGGAGGCAATGCCTTTGACTTCTTCTCTAACACTAACCTTCTCTCAAACTTCCCCTTCTCCTACTACTACTGGATCTACAGTGGAGACAACTTTTCCAACTTCTACTGTGCTGAAACCTACTGAGGAGGCAGGTAATTCCTCTAACAAACGTTTTTCTACTCATGCATAACCACCTGGTAAGGCACTATTCTCAAGTAGCTTCTTCTGCTCCTAAACCAATTTCTTTATCTCAGCCATCCCTTCGGCCCAAAAACATCAAAAGTCGCCAACCAAACATGGTGAGCATTACATTTAGCGACAAGTAACCAGACTCGTGCCACCTAATGGCAACGAAGAACTTAGGCATTTTCCCAAAATTCACAAACTTATTATGATCACTGGTGATTCAAATTTGTCAAAGATAGAAGTATCAAAAAGTCAATGAAATCAAACTTCAGGTCTTTATGACATACTTATAAATCACAACAAAAGCTTTGTGAAAGGAAAGCATCTCACTCTAAGTGTTGACATCAACAACAAACAACTGAATGCACTGCCACTACCAACAAACAACAGTTCTCTGTACTTTCAGGCCACAAAAAGACTTGCAAAAGCAAAAATTTATAACCCACACATTGGCACACCTATTTCCTCCACTCGTGAGACACAAAATTTAGAGGACTTTGAAGGGACCTGGCACAAATTCAACACTATATTCCTTCTGTTCCGGTCATAGGACCACCGGTGATGGCATCCATTGGACACTGGAGACTGCCAAATGTCTCATAGGTTAATAATGTGCATAGAATATGGCAACAGCATATTAAGTAAAATTATTGGTACCAGAGAACCTCTGAGGAAAAGTATGATGGCAAAGATTTACCATTTACTGAATACATATCGATACCAAGTACTTCACGGATAACAATTTCAATATAAGCGATTACATTAGTTCGTAATATACATGTATGTATACAAACAATCACAAATATAACCATGATTTAAATTATACTGTGTATGATTTAAATGGTCAGCTGCTGATTAAGTGACTCAAAAGAATTCTTTTTCCCGCTTGACCTTTGTGACAGCAACTTCCGACACCAAGAAACTTTTAGGTATTTCATTAAATCCATTGTTCTATGGGACATAAAAGGAAATGTCCCCCCCCCCACCTTTTTTGTGTGAAAAAAAAGTATAGCAGTTCTAAGAAACATGTCTCCCACTTATCTGCTTGGGCAAGTTATCATGCCATACAAATGTTTGATTCAAGAATGTAAAACAGCCTGACTGACTCTGTTTATTCACGGATGCGACGTCCGATTCTGACAGCGTAGAGTGTGTCCCCCCCTCATTATGAAGAAACATTATGCCCTGCTTGTTGTATTTAAGACTTAAATAAACACATGCACAATATATCAAAATAATTCTGTATGTTGAATGCATATCTTTAGACAATTCTTTATCAAATAGTCTCACTTTTATAGCAATTTTCGCTTTTATCGCCAAAAATGACATTTTTCGGCAAAAAGAAGGAACAATGTTTGAGTGACTTGGATACCTGACTATAGGAGGTTGTGCTATTGTTTCAAGGTCTTTTGGATAATAGTCTTTCATGCTGTGAACCCATTTTTGGCCATATGGTCACTAAGTTGCAATGATCATGTGTTGAATTAAAAAAACAGCTGAGGGGTGAAACGTCACAATATGACATTTCACCCCAGCACTGTTATATTTTGCCATAGGGGTGCATGAATTCAATATTCTGTGCTAACGAAAGTAAAATATTCCACATTTGAGGCTTTTAGCTGACAATCTTATCACCATCCATCATCAATAATACATCTGAGTGAGTATTGCAGCAAGTTTTCATTTCGCAAACTTTTTGCAATTTCTGATGCAGGCTTTGGTGGTGGTGCATTGTCATTGCATGCAGATAGCTTTGGAAGGCTCACTACAAATTTCATGCACAAGAATGACTATCAAGTCTGGGTCTGCATATTACCTCATATAGTGCTGTATGTTCACAACAATTGCATGTGACTTGTTACCCCACAGTTGTGACTTCTTGACCCTGGCATGGGGTAAAAAGTCACATCGGACTTTGCCTTAAATTATTGTGAACTGACTAAAGCCTATTTACAACACAGCAGCTATCAAGTGATACAAACATAGTCAACTAAATACTGCATAATTGTGCCAATGGTCATTCAGATCTAACAAACACCTGCTCTGCTCTGGGGCTTTTTTTAAAAATTTTGTGACGTCTGACCCCTGCCTCCCGTAATGGTGATTGACAAGGAAGAGGGAAGTCTGGTACATACTCTATTAATTCAGAGTTACCCAGGGTCTTTCAGTTGTTCGGCCTATAACCAACTAGATGCTATCTGCCTTCATTTGATTTCACTTTGGTCTAATTGAACGGAAGAAACAAGTAAGAGATAGCAAGATGGAAAATGGGCCTTTCGACCATCAAGAAGATGTGCTTCCTGAGTTTAAACACAGCTGACTTTTTTCTTGTAATAATAAAAACCTGGCCAGGTATATGTCCATGAGTTTTAACAAATGGTTCAATAACAGTTCGGGAAAGTGCAGAATTCGGGAACATTCCCGAATTCGGGATAAAGGTGTTCCCAAATTCGGGAACTGCTCCCAAATTCGGGAACAAAAGTGTTCCCAAATTCGGGATTTTCATTTTCAAAGGACCCTCGGACGTTGGGTATTAAGATCGGATGGTGTTTTATTGGACAGACTGGTTGCTTGAAAGGTAATTAAGGATTCTGTCCTGTGAAAAAAAAATCCTAGCTGTGGTTTTCTTTACAGAGCAAATAAAACTTTGAAAGTTTACTAATTATATCATAAAATCAAGATTCCATTGACTTATTATCCGAATTTTGTCAGACTATGAATTTATTTGACTAAAAAATGTATCTATATGCCATAATTAACCGATAGTACGTCAGTGAAGGTGCTGCAATTGTTGACTTGAGCAGCTGAGATCATATTTTCAAATGTATGACCAATTATAAATTGTCAGAATATGTGGTTATCTTAAAGATGAGTTTTTAAATTCAATTTATAATACCTCATACAATAACTTTGTGAAATAAACTACAATTCGACTCTCTTGAAAGTATGCTATCTATCTGTGTTGTCTTACCTTCTCTGACCTTGTCTTACCTTGCCTTACCTTGCCTTGCCTTATCTATCTATCAATCTATAGGCCTCATGACAGGATACACCCCCCAAACCCTCTCATAAACTCGGCACCCTCAACTTAACCTCTTTTACCCTCGACTTACCCCTTTTCACTTCCGCCACCCTCAACTACCCTCAGCTTCCCTCAACTTAACTCAACTAAACTCGCCTCCCCTCAACTAAACTCGCTCCCCTCAACTAAACTCGGCTGCCCTCAAGTAAACTCGCCTCCCCTCAACTAAACTCAGCTCCCCTCAACTAAACTCACATTCCCTTGCCTCCCCTCAAACAAACTCGCCTCCCCTCAACCAAATTCGCCATCCCTCAACTACCCTCAGTTACCCCATGATAAAACGGTGGTAACCCCAGGGGGTTGAGGGTGTATCCTGCCATGAGGCCTATCTATCAATCTATCAATCTATCAATCTATCTATCTATCTATCTATCTATCTACCTATCTTCTTTCTATCCCTTTATCTATCTATCTGTATATCTATCTATCTCTGCATCTGTCTCTATATCTGTCTGTCTATATATCCATACGTCTCTCTATTTATGTCTCTGCATCTCTCTGTCTCTATAGGCCTACTATCTATGCTATCTATGCTATGCTATCTATGCTATCTAGCTATCTAGCTATCTATGCTATCTATCTATCTATCTATCTATCTATCTATCTATCTATCTCTAAATCTATCTATCTCTGTATATATCTATATCCATAAATGGCTATAAGAGATGTTGCTATGAGAGATGATTCAACTGTCCAGCTTGTCTTTTCCTGTACTGTTCTATCTTTTCCATAGTTGGAACTTTTAGTGTAAACTTGACTAAAATCCTTTACCTACAATAGCTCCAAGCTGAACTCCTCCCAGTTGCAGAGAAAATTACACAAATACCCTAAAATGGATAGAAATCATCTGCTTTACTACAGTAGGAGGTGACCTGAAGAGAAGAGATGCATCCTGGGTAGCAATAGAAAAGCAAAACAAATTGAATTAACTGCATCGCTCTGTGCGCTGAATGTGAATTTAAATTTAGATTCAATTCAGTTTAACTAATGATCTTCAAGAAATGAAGCATTACAATGAGGTGAGAGACCGGCACTTGTAAATTCTGAATGCACTTTCATAGAATTTTAAAATCTCAGCAGCATTGAAAACGCGCACATTTTGGAACATCTTAAAAACTAACTTGTCATGTCAAAATTTCCGTGAAACTTCACACTGATGTCAGTTGACATCTCTTTTGAGAGTCCAGAAAATTCCATAAAGAAAGAATATGAAACGGCTGGAATAGGTCACTTTTAGTACAACATGTCCAAAAACGAAAATCACACGCAAATTGGTCCAAAATCGATTTCATGTAAAGTCTGTCATAGCTCAATATTTGGAGTGTGGACATAAGAAAGGTGGTACTCATGCTTTTTAAGGGATTTTATGAGTTTTTGGTTGATTTTTCTGCCAAAGTGGTGGTTTTCACATTCGTTTGTCACAAAACTTTCAACACTTTTGCATCATAAGCATCGGAAATTATCCTGTTTTTGGTCTAATTTTGAGCTGACATCTAGCTGGACATCTGTTTTGACCAGTTGAAATCAATGATAAAGTGATAACATCAGTACTCTCCTCGCCTATCCCCTTTTCAATTTTGCAAGTTCCAAATTTGACGTGATTTCTGGCTTTTAGAAATATCAGTCGAGACTCTTCAGATGTTCACCATCTTTAGTTGAATAGTTAATAAGCAAATTTGCCAAGTTACATCAAGATAAATCTTGTACTTCTGAAGTATGATACTGAAAATGTGTGTTTTTAATGTTGTTGAGTTTAGATTATTTGTAGCAATTACTCCTCAGTCTCATTGAGTTTGCTTGAGTGAGTTTGTGTTTAAGCCCGGTGTGGACAATCTGGAGGTAACTGGTCATGCTGAATTTGTCGAAGAAGCAATTGTATTGCTTCTGATGTCACAAATACATTGGAGAGCATTTCAGATCAAGTCTTTTTTAAGAGATTCAATAACTAACTACAGAGATACAGACAGGTCAATAGACAGGTCAATAGCCAGGTCAGTGGCCAGGTCAATAGATAGATGCATGGATAATAGGTCTATATACTTGTATAGATCTATGGATAGATAATACTCTCGTGTAGTAGGCCTAACTCTCTCTGCTGAAACATAACAAACAGTTTCTACTGTTCAGACAGATATATGCACCTGAATTCGGGAACAGTTCCCGAATTCGGGAGCACTGTTCCCAAATTCGGGAGCGCTCCCGAATTCTGCACTTTCCCGAACTGATAAGTCCCCCTTTACGAAAACTTGAATATCTCAGAGACAGCTTTTTTGATTTCTATGAAAGTTGCCCAGTTTGTAGGCCTGCATATTGACATTGTGCGTGTGTATATGTAGCTTCATTGCTTCATTTTGGTATGAGCCAGCAAACTGCGAGTGCACCTACCCCTCTTTTACAAATCCGAAGTTTTTGCTTTTCCAAAAATGAATTTCCCAAAAGGTGCTCAAACTCCACCCAAATTATTTCTAATGTCATCAAATGAATTTAAACAGTGTAAATGTTACAAAAGAAGGCCTCAGGTGCTACTAAATATGATTGAGAAACAAATTTTCTCTGGACAGATGCTTGATGAAGTACGTCCCAGCCGGTGGCTCCCCCACATTGTGAAATTAGGCTTATCCATTGGAAAAGTCGCAGATTTTTGAAAACAGGAATGTGAACTTCACTCGAAGGCTGCTGGCACAGCCGGATATGATGCCATTGGGCCTAAGCTACAAATACACACATTGAGGCTCGATATATAGGCCTATAATTTGGCCAACTTTCATTGAAATTAGAGAAGGAATCTTGGAAATATTCAAGTTTATTTACAGGGGGATTAATTTTTGTTGAACTGTTTAGTGTTTATAAATATCCAGACAGATATTTCCAAAATCCTGGACTGTAATTAGTACATTAATCTGGTATGTACAATCACAGACATCTGGGGTACAATGAAGACTGGATGCACTCCAAAAACAGACCTCATGACATAAAATGGCCACTGAACATTCAGGATCCAACATTCTGAATTGGCGAGGACCTGATCGACTGATTGACACTTAAAGAAGCCAATAACAAAAGGTTTCTCTTATTAACGAGAAAATTTATTTTATAGCAGAATGTCATAAAATACACAATGTATACAAAGGTAACAAAATGGTTCTATGGCAAGAGTTTTGTTAGGCTGATGTGGCACAGGGCTTCATGGTACAAGTGATATATATATATATATATATATATGGGTTTTGTAAAATTCATAATCATTCCTGAAATTACTGAGGTATAAATCTCATATAAGCCTACTATCTACATGGTACTTTTTGCACAGTTCACTGTCAAATACATATAATAATCATATAAATATTTCTCTGTTTTTCTCTGACAATTTTATAAATATGCTTCCTGTAAAAATTAATACTGTCCTGATAATATCAGATACATGTAGGCCCTACATAGAATTTTTCCAATGACAAAGTCTCTCACTTTTCTGCTTACTAGGAGAAGTTTTTTGATATTTAGAGCAAAGCAACATTAGGCAGACAAAATAATAACTTTGATCTTGCTAATGGTGGAATCGGAACTTATCATTGGGTGGATTAGTGATTTATTGAACAACAAAGTTGTAATTTGTAATTGTAATTTGTAATTGTAATTTATTTTGTTCATGGCAATAACAAACAGTTACATAAAGAATATAATAATCATATATATATCAAAAAGACCTGCATCTGCATCTGCACAATTATAATTATTAATATTTGTTTTGCCATAGGGCTAACACAAAAGAATAAAATTCTGTAGGCGTGCGCCCTAATAGAATGATATGAGGATGATATGATGATGGGAAATAATGGGTGATGAGATGGGACGATAATTTTTCATGTTTAGCTAACGATTAAATTCAGAGAGTGCAATGTTGCTCACGAGTTCATACAAATGAAACAATTGTGAATGTTACAAATGGAGGGATACAGGGACAGGAAATAATCTTTAATTCTATGTTCAGTTCTATTGTTTTTTATGTATGGGGGGAGATTATTCCATACTTGAGAAATCTTTACATTTATCAATTGCTTATTAAGTTCAGAACTAGTATTGAAAATATGGAGGTCGTTGCTATTTCTAGTGAAGTGGGAATGTAGGTTTCTGTTGTGAAGGAGGAGTTGCTGAAAGTATTGTGGGACTTTCTTCTGATTTATTTTAAGATAGAATTTTGAGCAGGCGAGATTGAATATGTCACTAATTTTAAGGAGGCCAAGTTCTTTGTAGAGTTTATTGGTGTGGCTATTGTACTTAACTCTACATATATTTCGGATGGATCGTTTCTGTAATACTTCTAATCTTTTCATTTCTCTATTGCTAACATTACCCCAAGACGTTACAGCATATGACAAATGAGGATAAATTAAACTGTTGTATATGGTTTTCAGTATGTGTTTGGGGATCTTATTTTTAAGTCGTGAAAGAACTGCATTTACTTTTACAATTTGATTAGCCTTTTTCGATATATGGTTTTTCCAAGATAGTGTGTTATCGATATATGCACCAAGGAATTTGATTTCTTTAACCTGTTGTATGGGAATATTATTTACTTTAATTTCTATGTTATTTTGAGTAATTTTCTTTCTGGGCTTGTGAAACAAAATATATTTGGTTTTTTGTATGTTTAGTGAAAGCTTGTTTGCTTGGAACCATCGAGATATTGTCAAAAGTTTTTCATTGGCAGAATTGATTAAAGCTTGAATGTCATTGTTATAGAAAATAAGGTTAGTGTCATCCGCGAAAAGTATAATATTGCTATCTGAAGGTTGGGGAATATCATTAATGTAGAGAAGAAAAAGTAGTGGACCTAATATTGAGCCTTGGGGTACTCCGCATTTTATCGAAAGTTTAGGTGATGAATTGTCTGTAAATTGTACATATTGATTTCTATTGTTAAGGTAGTTAGCAAACCAAAGTTGTGGAAGTCCTCTTATCCCTAATTTTGAAAGTTTTTTTAGGAGGATATTATGGTCTAGAGTGTCAAAGGCTTTTGATAGGTCGAGGAATACCCCAAGGCTTATTTTGTCATTTATGAGTTGCTTGGCTATTCTATCTTGTAGTTCTAATATTGCCATTTCTGTTGAAAGATTTTGTTGGAAGCCATATTGGGCAGGGGTGATGAGCTTATTGGTTTTTAGGTAACAATTAAGTCTATTGTGTACTAAGCGTTCTAAAATTTTTGAGAAGGTGGGCAAGAGAGATATAGGTCGGTAGTTTTTAAATTGGTGGGGGTCATCTGCTTTATAGAAAGGTAATACTTTGGCTATTTTACAATTATGGGGAACAATACCTGTGGAGAATGAAAGGTTCATTATGTGGCAGAGCGGATCAACTATTGGCAGAATAGTTTGTTTCAAAAGTTTGGGACTTATTTCATCAAAACCAAAGCTAGTTTTTGCTTTCATCTTTTGGACAATGTTTAGAATTTCAATTGGAGTAACTGGAGTAAGAAAAAAGCTTTGAGGAGTAATATTGGAGTAAGCATTATCTGGAGTTGTTGTTTGATGTTGTGGGATACTCTGTGCTAGTTGAGGACTTGAGGTCCTATATTTACGTAAAATTCATTAAATTCTGCAGCTATGTTTTGTGGGTTCGAGATCTGTTCATTATTGTTGTTTGTAAAGAAATCGGGGAAGCTTGATTTGTCATTTTTACGGTTTAGAAGTGTATTAATGTTGTTCCAAGTGGTTTTCATATTGCTTTTGCATAAATTAAATTGCTCAGTCCAGTAATGGTGTTTTGCTGCTCTAAGTAGTTTGCTGTAAATTGCTTTGTAATTAAGGTATTTTTCCTTGTGTGTCTCATAGTATGTGCTTTTTGTATTCTTTATCTTTATCATATTTTTGAAAAGCTGATCTTTTGTTTTCAGTGATTTCAGAATTCCTTTGGTTATCCAGGCATGAAGTTTATGTTTATACTTATTAAATTTAGCAGTCACTAGAGGCAGATAGATATTTTTAAGGGAATTATACATATCTAGGAATTTATCATAAGCACTATCAACTTGTGTGTCATTTAGTATGCTTGTCCAGTTTGTATTATATAGAGCATTGATGAAATTTTGCACAGCGTTTTCACTATAATTTCTAAATGTTATCAGCTTAGGTTTTTCTTTGGAAGGTGTACATTTTAGGAAGATAAAATTTGAAAAATGATCAGATATGTCTGTTTTCAAGGTTCCAGCTATTGTGGAGGTGTTTTTATTGTTAGTGTAAATGTGGTCTATTAATGTAGCTGATCTGTGTGTAACTCTTGTGGGAACTGTGATTTTTGGAAAAAGGTCATTTGACATCATGTTATCTAGAAAGTCTGCCGATTCTTTATGGGTGCTGCTTTTGATCAGGTCGATATTAAGGTCTCCTACAATGACTATTTCTTTGTTTTCCTTATTTAACTTTTCTATTATAGATGACATGTGTTGGCTAAAATCATTAATGCTATTAAAACTAGGGGATCGGTATACATTTCCTATCACAAGGGGGCGAGTGTGTTTGCTATCTGATTCTATTTCTATAAAGATTCCATCAAACTGATTTTGTTTCTCAACAGGGAATGATAAGTCATTTCTTACTCTAAATTTGATATCAGTCTTCACAAATGTTGCTAGTCCACCGCCTTCTTTGTTAGGGAATTTGTGCTTCATTATGGGGGTGTAATTTTCAAAATTAACACAATTTTCTAAAGATTTATCAAGCCAGGTTTCGGAAAAAGTTAATATTTCAAAGCTATAATTCATAGACAAGAGATCTGATAATAGGGTTTCAAAATGTACAAAGTTTTTCATGAGACTTCTTGCATTTGTATTGAAAATTTTCATAGCATGAGAACGATTTTGAATAAGGAATGAGTTTTCATAGTAATAGGATTGAGAGATCAAAGGGGATGCATGAACGAACTGTTCATCATTAATTAATTCTTCAAGTGATACCATATTGGTGTGGAATGGTTATTTTTACAGAAAATACGTTAAGTGAAAGTAAAATATACAGCCATTGTTTTGTCAAAAGAAGGTGACATGAGGGGATTTGATGAATACTGGTGAGGTGAATTGAGTGAACAAGGTGAATAAATGCGAACATGGTGATATGAGTAAGTAAGAACATGGGTGAATACAGTCAGCTGTTCAGAGACAGCTGTTGGATAATGCCTTTCAATAAACAATCAAACATATTTGTCAAAACAATTGATATTAGGAGTGTATCACACATTAACAGTTTCTTGTTGTTACATTAATGTTTTGTGTTAAGCAATTAATTGTTCAGTTTCATTCAGGTTTTCACAGTTTATAGAGTCTTTTCAACATAAAAATTGTCATATAAGATCATTTGTCACAAAGAGAAATATAAATTCATAATTTGATGCTTATTAAAGGAGTAAATGCACAGTCAGAGAAAAAAAAAAAATATATATATAATACACAATTTATGTGTCAAAAATCAAATAAAGATAGTAATAATGTACAAAACCGATATTAATATATGCATGGACATATACGTTCAGGTTATTGACGTATTTCACAAGCTGCCATTTATAACTAATAAAGAGTTTGTTTTTTGGAAGTTTCAACTACATGAACAATTGGTGGATATTAAATATACATACAGCGAAGTATATGTTATTCATAGCTATGTGGATCATAGGGACAGATAGTTGGACAGTGAGATTTGCATAATCTAGAATTCGAATTTGTTTGCTAGAGCACAAGATAACTTTACTATAACTGTAACTTGTACAAAAAAGCAGATGCAGTCAGTGGTCTTGTGAAAATGAAATTAATAATGGTAAACATGGATTTATAACATTCAGAATACAATTATTGATATGAATGACTGTCTTTGAGTTGATGAGCTTGAGTGTTAAAATGTCATTAGCTATTAATAGAACCAAGTGCTTCATTAGCACATTCTCTGAACAGTTCAAATCGACGTGGGCCAATATGCTTACCCCCAAACCATCTGGTTACGACAACTATGACGTTTGAACGTTTGTCTTCTTGTAGGAGTTTGAGAAGTTCTAAGCCTGAAGTTTGGCGATTAATTTTTGGAACAAATATTTCCAGATGGTTCAACAACAATGCTATTTGTTGTTGTCTTGCAAAGTATTTATTCACTCGAAAGCTAATTATTAATTTGTCTGAAATATACTTCTATATGGGCTTGAGTCTGGTCTTGAAGACACAGATCTGTAAAAATGGTCTCTTGGAGGTTGCCTTGTTGGGAAGATGATATCGGAATTGGTTCAAAAGATAATATTATATCGTGTATGTATGGTAAGCCCATTGCCCTTTTTCTTGTAGGACCGTAAAATACACATAGTAGGTGAATTAAAGCTTAGTTATTCTAACATTTATTTGCATTGTGTACAAGAAAAGCAGTATATATTCATTTCTCAACCAAAAATTTACATCGAGAGGTATTCAAACACACACACTGAGCATCAGCAGATTCACAAAACTATCTTATCAACGAGTCTCCGAAGCATAACATTGAAATACTGTCAGAATATATACAGTAGGTCTCACAAGTGATGGAAAAATTAAAGTGGTAATGATGCTTATGGCCTAAGTAACAAATCATACCTATTTCAATGACCATTCAGGTTCGAGTTGTCAACATGTCAGACATTAATTCTTCGGCGACCAGCCATCATCTGCGCCCCTGTTTGACCATGTCGCATTTGTGTCAAATTTGCCTTTTCAAAGCATGTATGTACTACAATTATTAATGCTGGAATTTCATGAACTGTATAAGACTGGATATTGAAAAGTGCATTATGTGAAGAAGAAAGATGAACAATAACTTTTTATGCAAGTTGACAAACAGTTTTATACTAGGCTTAATAGAGGCAAACATTTTATAGTTCTAGTTAGAAACCAGACCACAAGCGACAAAGCTTTCAAGTAGGATTCAATACCTTAGCCATAAACTAAAACACAACAAAGTGATGTAAAATAAACTTTTCTATGCAGTCTCTACTAGGCCTACAATAGATTCTGAAGTTGATGCAATGTGGTGATTAGCAGCCATGTTTAAGTCGGTACTTCTCCAAGATTGTTCACAGCGCAGTCTTGGTCTCCTCCTCGGGACTCTGGACTTCACAAATTCCGTTCTTCCAGGACGTTTCATACAAAGCGACATGTTTCGGAACTACTGGCGTGATGAGTTTGTGGAATCTCTGAATGATAAATACAGGAAATTGTTCTTTGCTCAAATTGCGTCCAAAAGCTTTGGCAAGTTAGTCAAGTGAAAAGTCTCTGGACCAATCCAAGGTTCAGAGTCAGTGGACATGTGGATTATGGACAGTGTTAATTTCTTTAGGCTGTTTCAATAACTCTAAGCCATCCATCAAGTAAATTGTCAAATGTGACCAATGATAGTTTACTAAACTCTTTGGTGAAAAGTTATAAGTCAGGTTCAGACTCCAACGAATAGGACGTCTTCTGATCCCCTATACAAGTTTACTACAATAAAAATTATAAAGTGAATAAATTATGATAATTATTATTTATCAAAAATGGTGTTTCACCTCCTTGATAGTGCCAGGAGTGGTTGCCATCCTGTAGATAGCCACAATAGGAATCCAGATCATAGAAGCAAAGGCCAGACACATGCCCAGGGACTGGGCCCACAGGGGATACTCATAAGTCCTGTTGTACGTCAGGGGTTTGAAGGACACCCACATGGCTATGAAGATACTCTGGAAACAAAATTAAATGCACATAACAGTGATAATTAATGACAAACATGTGATGATTTACAGACACAAATGGAGGCAACAATTTTCACTGGTGAGTTGCGGCTTCCAAAACAATGTCATTTGATTTTCGAGAGTGAAGAAATTACTACAGCATAAACAATTTGAAAGTGGAAATTGATGACCACATAAGTAAAACAAACACATGCAACATTTCAGCAAAATCGGTTATTATTTAGAGATGGCACAAAGCCCTCGAAGTTTGTAATGTAATTCCTCATTTGTGCAACTGAAAATTTGGTCTATTTCCCAGATCTTTCTTAGAAGTGAATATTATTTCCTGATTTTTTAGTGCATGATAAAATTGGCATGGCAAAGTAATATCTGGGGGTTATCTTTTATTATTCATGGTAAGTGAAATATTTGCCTGTTTTTATGAAAAAAGGCTTGATAATCAACCTATGTAATATCTATGCTGACCAGCTACGAAACATTGTACGTGACAGTACGTCAGAAAGAATATCAGGACTGGATTGGGCATCCTGGACATAATTTAAAAAAGGTCATTAGATCAAAATAATACGCTGTTACAGCAAGATTTGCAAATACCGATGATTTTGAGGTATGTCGATGGGCAATCGCATGTTAAACTTCAACAGCTTTGTGCCACCTCTAAATATTAATTGATTTTGCTGAATTTTTTACACAATACCTTCTATCCATATAAGATTAGAATGCAACGTTCAAATCAGAGAAATTCTGAAGAACGTGTTTTTGGACCACCCTATTGCACAAGACGGTTTTTTCCCCCATTATGTATATTTCACAGATCTTTTCATGAAAATATCTTGAATAATTAAAGCCATAGATCTACAATTATTCTTTCAATTTTTAAGAATTTCTTTTCACCATAAGCCATAAGGGCTATACTTACAGCAGTCAAGACAGGTGTCAGCCCAGTCCAGCAGATCCTCAGCCAGGGATTTATTCTGTATCCAATCATCATCTCTATATTGTCATAGTATTTACCCCCACCTGGTGTAAAAACAATTCATATCACTGCAGTTGAAGGTTTGTCACATTCTTACTTGGGAGTTATGATAAACAGTATAGGCCTAACTAGATTCACATTGTTAAGCAAGTAGAGTAAAATCGATGTCTCTCAATCAAACTTTTTGAAATAGGCCTACAATTTGACTACTGTTACCGGGATGTTGTGGCAGTGTTGCTGTTTTATTTAGGCCTAACGTCCATGTTTCCCATTTGAGAAGAAGATTAAACTAAATTGTCTTTTAACAAGAACAGTTATTCTTGTGATTCAGTTATAGGATTTAAGAGTATTGTAAGGTGTGAAGTCATTGCATATATTAGCTATACAAAGCTCAGAAATCCTGGATATTTTGGCAAAATGAAAATGTATATATATATTTACCATAGAGCCATGAAATTGCCAGACATTCGAAGCAGCAAACCCAGAGCAGGGCCATCCCGCTGGCTGCATAATAGTCGAACAGCTGGAATACGTACATCCCTCCCTGGGTAGGAAGAAAACATGTTTGTCCATCTATAGTTCAGTTGGCATTGAAACAATCAGTGCAGTATTTCACTTATGCATCACAGTGTGATAAACAAGAAAATTGTGATAACTAAGTCATTACAAGGACAAAAAAAATCCATTTATGTAAACAGTCTGAAATTGGAAACATCCATCTTTTAAGAATGTTCAAAAGCATTCCTGGAAAGTTTGACTCATAAGAAAGTATATAAAATTCTTCATTAGTATACGAAGCTTTATGATGCTTAGGAATTTCTCAAGTTATCCAAGGACAGTTTCAGCATTTGGGTATTGTCAAATCAAGGGCACCTATCTCAACAATGTGGGACCAAATACCAAAACATTGCACTAAATCAGTTGAAGGTGTTTATAAAATGTTTAGGCTTACTTACACGTGTTACCATGGGTAGTCCAACAAGGAAAGAAAAACAGCAGTAGAAGAGGACAAAGAGTTCCTTGAAACGAGGTTTGCGAAGAATAGGGAATAAGTCATTTAGTACAGTGATGACGGCTTCCATTGCCACGAACTGGAAAATATCAAAACATTTTACATAGTGTGAATTGATCTGGCAGAAATACATGCACAGGTCTACATCTTAAAAAAAGTATTGAGCCAAGCCGCCAAGTTTGGAATATTTTTGTACATAGGCACTATAATTTACAGAGATTTTGTCTGTGTACTCCACAAATGACATTTTTAGTATGCGAGTGTTGATATTTTCAAGGTAGGTGCTTACTTTCTTAATTTTCATGGCATCTCGACAAATACTAAAAAATATTGGTATTTTTTGCAGCAGGCCTATACCACTGGTACGTCTCCATGTAACAGGGTTGCTCGTATACGAGAAATACAAAACAAAACGGTAATAGTCACCTGTGTGTCCAAACCGAGGAATATGATCATCAAGAAGAAGAGGACAGCCCAGAGGGCAGGAACAGGCATCTGCGTCACAGCTTTTGGATATGCTATGAAAGCAAGCCCAGGTCCTATAATAAGAAATAAACAATGTAGGCCTACAAATGGAACTTTCTGAAAGCGTATTTCACGCTAAAATTATATTTTCAGATTTCAGTCATACAGGAACACCGAGCTCAGAAAGTTCTTGATTGTAACATTTTGCCGGAAGTTGTCTGATATGCCTACCCGATTCAGCGACTTCTTTTATATCGACTCCTTGCTCCTTCGCCATGAAACCCAGAACGGAGAAAATGGCTACACCAGCATACAGACTGCTGAAGCTGTTGATTATGGAAATAATGATGCAGTCTCTGCAAGGAAAAACATTCTTTCGATTAAATTCATTCTGAGAAAATATTGTAAAGTTGTTTTTGATAATAAAGGGCCCAGATTGCTGCAATGCAATAACATAGTCCAGTAGGTACGAGTGGTACGTACCTGTAGAAATCATTGTTGAATTTATTGTAGCTGCCCAAAGCCACCATGGCTCCCAGTGCGATAGCGTAAGAGAAGAAGATCTGAGTCCCAGCATCTATCCAGATCTGAAAGAAGTATTTGCTTATAATTTTTTGTTGAGAAGATTTTGATTGAACAGAACAATGTATATAGGTGTTCATAATAAATAAGGGTCATTCCATGCAAAATCAACCAATGGTTCCAGCATGACCACCTCCGATTTCTTTAAAACTTTCTGCATTTCACAAACATAATTAGGAAAGAGCAAATCCAAAATTACAGATCGATTGCTCAATTATTTTTAGAGTTATGATAAAAAGAAGTTTGAAAAATTGGAAAAAATACAGAAAAACGTCCATTTGTAAAATTGTCATTACACTTCAAATTTGGACCCGAACGGTTTGATTTTTTCATACAATGCCAGTGACACCCTAAACTAATAAATAGAAGCAGTAAAGTGGTTTTCCACAAGGATGCCGGTCTAACAGAAATTTTCAAAGTTGACTGATTTATCATACTAAAATCCAATATTCATGAATTTTTTTGCCTACCTTAAACATATCCCAAAATCTTCATATTTCACATGGTAGTTCTTTGCCATATAGTGCATGAGTAAAATAAATATCATTGTCCAAAAACCACTGGTTACTAATATATTGTACTCTGAAATTTAGAATTTCACAAAATAACCCATTTACAAGACACAAAATGGCCATGTGGCGTTGGTGATATGGAAAAAACAAATACCCAGCATGAAAGAACTTGGGAAGAGCTTTAAAATGATGTATAGAAATGTGTGTGTATTTGAGTTCTTCATACTGAATATCCACACTCAAGTTGAGTAGTTTTCAATATGACCAAAATTTTTAAAAATATACGGCTGAGTATTTTATCACATATTACATATTGCACTTGTTATATTAATCATTCTCAATGAGTTCCACTTATTCTGGATGACAATTTTTGGAAATAAATGAAGTAAATTGTCAACAAATCATTGGGCCTAAATTATAAAAGATAAATTCATCGTTTAGCAGAGATCTTATATTGATGAAATGCGTGTGACAATCGTATTCATCTCTTGTAAATTAGACTTTATCCATTGGCTACTGCAATTATATATTTAGCAGCAAGAAAAACCACATGATACTTTACTACAGGGAAAGTATGTCAAATTTATTTACTCATTTTTTAATCGTATTTCAAATGGATTACACTTAAAAATAGTTCGCTCGAAGTGCTGTCATGAACAGTTGCACACCAAAACATCTTGATAGGAAAACCAAAACCTGGCATTTATGTTGTTAAGATGGTGATTTGTTTCTTGGTAATTTGATAGACATCTCATGGCATTGTGTTGATGTTTTCTGATGTCAAAAGGTCCAGACATCAATGTCGGGTGCCTGTTGACCGTATATATATAGTAACTGTTGAAATCAGTGACGGATCATGAGCTGCCGGCAAAAAATACGATTTTAGCAAATTAAAAACAGTTTCATATGTTTGATAGCTTCTCCACTGCAGCCCTCATTATCCTATATTAAGGTGATAGTGCTTCAAATTGGGCACCTATTATTATTCAATTTTTATCATTGTGTGATGATTGAAGTACTGAGAAAAATGTTCGCTTCATCCCACTGGATAACTAGTTAAAAAGTTCAGATAGTGTTATCTTACACAGCAAATTCTTATTATTAAATTTAGTACATGGCAGGAAGTGATATTTGTCATATTGCATGACTACTGCAATCTATTTAAACTTTTTTTTCTCCATTCGCAAATAAATAAAAAATTATCAAAGTTGAAAAAACACTAAACTTGGATGCTCATCTTCAGAATGAAGGACTCAAATACACACGTATTTCTATATATCATTTTAAAGGTCATTCCAAGTTCTTTTATGCCATGCAGTTGTCTTTTCTGTATCACCTACGCCACATGGCCGTTTTTTTGCTTGAAAATGTGTTGTTTTGTGAAGTACATAAATTAAGCAGACTGTATTTCAATAACTGCTGGTTTTGGAACATTAATACTTATTGTACGTATGCTCTATGTAGCAAAGTAATACCATAAAAAGTATGAAAGTTTTGGGACGTTTTTAAGGTCACCAAAAAAAACCATGAAAATGGGATTTTAGTGTGATAAATCAGTCAAATTTCAAAATTTCTGTGGGACAAGCAATTTTATGGAAAGCCATTTCTCTGCTTCTGTTTATAACTTTTGGGTATCTTATGCACTGCAAAAAAATATCAAAAGGTTTATGGCAATATTGAAAGTTTGATAGCCATTTTAAAAATTGACAATTTTTGACATTTTTTTCATATTTTCACAATTCATTTGATCATAACTCCTAAAATATTTGAGCTATCATCCTGCAATTTTGGATTTGCTCTATCCTGATAATGTTCTTGAAACGTAGAAAGTTTGAATGGAATCACAGACGGTCATGCTGGAGATTTTCGGAAATTTGGTTGATTTGGTATGGAATGACCCATAACCCTCATCCCAATGGCTAATCTTGAATGGAAGTGTATCCAAGGAACTGCACACCATTTTTTTCATTCATGAAACATGCTATAGTATACCAGAATACTATCAATTAGTTACAATGTTCAATAATTTTCTATTGCCCATTATTTATCTCTATTATCATAATATTCCCTCATGGCTCGCTTTGCTCAAAAATACCTCTACGTCACCGAGACGTGAAAAATCCGGCTTTAAGTAGAACTCGAGACCGATCTCGGCACCATCCAAGGTGACGCCCCTGATCAGCAAAATGGTGAGAACGATGTAAGGAAATGTCGCAGTGAAGTAGACAACCTGGTTCATTAAAAAACGCAAAAGATGAGATACAGGCGTGGCAAGGATTTTGAGCTTCCAAAATCAAAGATCTGCAGCCGCCCCTGCAAAAAAGACGGTGGGGGACATCTTACACACAGGAATCAGGCACCTTCGACACTCGGTCCTGCTTATGATCTAAAACACGTTCATCAAGACAATTTCCATATCAATCCAACTCGCTTTAAATTATTTTTAAATAAATTCTTTTAGACCTGTACCATTCTTACAAAACACATCCAAAGAAAAGTCGTGGTTTAAATTTATTGCATGTCAAATAAATGTCTAACTCTTTTGGAAGACTAATTAATTGTAACCAAATATTTTCATGACATAGAGTTTTTTCATCTAACATATTTTCATGTAAGAACAGATGCTTGAACTATTGGGAAGATATTCGATGCTCAAATCCCTATGTTTGAAAACCAACGTTGATCCCTTCTTTACCTTCCATACCATCTTGATATACCGCTGATTCGATAAGCGAGTCATAGAAAAAACACAAAGTTAAGATTTTAATAAATCAGGAAAATACTCAGAGTACGAGGATCAGCACTCTGCCTACCTTGCCGGTCCACTTGACTCCCTTCCAGATGCAGAAGTAGCAAATGACCCAGCAGCAAGCCAAGGACACCGTCAGCTGCCACACCAAGCCTCCCATGTCATGCACCCCCGGTGAGATCTCAAGTAACCGCCGTCTGAAAAACAAATTTTTTTTTTCAATGGAAGAAGTGGAACCAAAGTCAAAGCACACACACAGAGGAGACCTGCACTGTAAGAAATGACCATGTTTTTCTGGCTAAAAGAACCGTAAATTTATTGTTATTTTACAAGTATTTTTTTAATACAGACTTTTTCCGGGAATTTACAGTTCTTTGTCAGTTACAAAATGGCTACAAGATAAATTTACTGCGACATGTCATTCAACATTCAGTTCACGTTAATGAACAATTTCTTCAATCGTTAATTTACTGGCAACTTGTAATATGCAGACAAAACATTTGAATTGGCCAAACAATCAATACACCTGGTCAGATTAGGAACTATAAACAAGAGATTGCATGGACTTCAACCACAGAACATGTGGTGCCATCTATAACATATGCTTTACACAGCTGTTAATCAACTTAATTTATAACTTATCTGAAGGTAAGGGAACATCCTCATTCATATGATCTTAAAGATGCTGTCATTACGCAAAAGTTGTAATGTCTATATGTGACATTGACATTTATGTGAGTATTATGATGTGATCTAAAGAATGACACTATTAAAACAAAATAACCCAAGCGCAGTCTGCATCAATAGAACATACTTCGATGAACTTGACACCTGGTTCTCTTGGAAAATATCCATCCATTTTATGGTTTGTGAGCAAACTAATTGATGGACTTACTTCCCTGCTGTCAAGCAAGAGATGAGCAAGGCCGAGCCTGGAGTCACTGGCACTCTCACTCTCTCAGCTGATTCCAGCTTCAATACATCCCTACAGCTATGCGACAGTTAAATCAAATACTATCCGTATTTTTGCAGTGGATTCTACAGCCCCTTGCATTCTTTACATTCTATGTTTGACAGATGATATAACTGTAAAATATACTTTATATATGTACATTATACCGTAATATCACTTTGTTGAATCAGCAAAATTACAGTTCAATGTACCAATCTGCATTTTACGGTTCATTGTCCTGTTCAGGTTTATTAGTACTTTTACAGTTCTTAGACCTGGAACAAAGTTGCCAGTTAATTTAACTGTAAAATTTAACGGGAATTTTTTGCAGTGTGTGTGACAGACAGTTTTACAGTAGTCTTTACTTGCAATACTATCACATCTAGGTGTCAAAGAGGTCACAAGTTACTAAATGACAAGTAACAGCTTATCTCAATGCCATGTGATGATGTGAGGTCATTTATGTTCACCAGCAGCCAAATGTAAGTACTCGTAATTTGTCGGCTGTAAACCGCTTTCTTCATGCAGTTATGCAGAGACAATGTTTTTTTCCTAAACGTCAAAGTCAAGATGAGTGCTAATCTACAAATGTCGCTACAAATCAGTAATTATATCTTTACGTTTTTTGAGAATCTTTCATGCAACTTACTCCCAGAATTCCACGACGGGGTCCACGTAAGTGAGGTTTGTGTCTGTGACATTATTGAAGCAGGTGACGTTGGTTGCATTTTCAAATAGAGTATTATTATCACATTGACTATCCTGGAATGACACTCGACACCTGAAAAATAATTATAAAATTAGAACACGTATCAGTGAATTCTACCGTCATGGAGCAGCTTTGCAAAGATCTGTTGACAAGAAAGTTATTCCACTGAGAGGCCGAAGTGGTGCTCAGATGTGGCTGTTGTCCATTAATTATCCCGTTAATGGAATGCGTAATGACACATTATTAGAAAAGCTGCCCTGTGATTATGCAGATTGCCAAATACGCCTAATAGGGTAATGCTCTTTGACTCGGACACCCGTGAAAAGTAACCTTGACTCGGACACTTTTAACTGCATTGAATTGGCCAGTTGACTGGACACCTGGCCAAACAGCTTAGCACAGATGTTCAATTAAGTCCTGCTTATACTGCCTTGCCCCATCATTTGTGTCTAAGGGGTGCAGTATGATTGATATTGGTCATATCAGAAAGGCTGATTTCTCTGTTGTGCCATCTTCGTTTTTGTGACTTCACAGGAATTCATAAATTTTGATAACAGTAAAACATGCATTTAAAACCAATGCAGCTCTTTCAAAACGTGAACACATTTGTGTATTGGTCTATTCTTTCACTCTGCCATGTTTTTTTGACTGCATTTAATCACATCTCTATATAAATGGTGAATTAAAATATCTGAGGAGGGCTCTTTGAGTCGGACACTTGACTTTTTTAAACTTTCTGGGACCAACCATTACGTAACAAGGGGGATCAGCTCAATGCAATGATCCCGCCAAATTTGTGACGTCATGAATAAAGTCAGATCCATACAGGCCTGCTGTGAGTTGACTGTGCATGCACTGCATGGTTATCAACTTCGAGCATGGTAGCTAACTGTGGGGGATTATAGGGATGCACATGGCAGGCTCATCAAAATTTTATTGGTAAAAAAACAGAGGACATTAATAATGAAAATAATTATGGAAAGTGATCAGTGATACTTGGCATTGCCAAAATTAATTCGACAAGAGCAGCACATAATATTAGATTTATAGGCCTATATATTTATTAGTGGCTTGAAAATTATGTCAAATTTATCTGCTTAATCAACTGATCTTCACCTGTTACCAAATCAGCTTTCACATCAATTGGGCCCTATTAAATTAGTCAAGCTCCTGGGGTCAAGCTGCCCGTTATTAAACAAACAGCACTGACAAGTGACTCGATCTTAATTACCGGTATGGTGGAGCTAATTTTGCTAGATATTATTAAACAATGTTTAGGACTAACAACATTTTATTTTAGGTAACCCTTGATATACTTCATCATAGAACTGCTTATCTTAATCTAAGTTGACTAATTGAAGTGAATTTCCTTTCTGTGGAGACTGCATTTGACTCCTGATTTTAAAATTCACTGAGTTATGAATGTCAGCCCCCCCCCCTTGATTAGACAGGGTACCTTTCTGGGGAAAGTCTCAAGTCGCTAGAAAGTTTTCCCAGAAGACAACACTGGCTGGCCCTTGTCCTGGTGCCTCCCTTGTCAAAACTATTGAAGTGACACCTAGTGGCAGCTTTTGGAACTAATTTTTTTTGTGGCTTTCATAACAGAGCTGAAAGAATATCTGAGCGACCCAAGCCAATTAAAATTTCAGTTAAAAAAGTTACTTGATTACATTTTGTCATAATTAAGGATTTTTAACCCAAAAACTTAAACCCGTATGGAAACAGTTCTATTTATAATCCTAGAAACACTGGGTTTTCAATGATAGACTTCTGACTAAGAGCTTTCTTTCATGAGATCAATTAATGATATCAGAATGACAAGGATTTTAATCCGTTATTTTTGTATAAAAGTGCTCAGCATCTTTTCTTAATAAAAATAGAGAATTGTTCTTTATGAATTGTAATATATCAGTCAGACTGGAAAAGAGGCACAGCATTTGCATGTATATTATTATAGCAACATGCTGTCATCATAATGATAATTTGGTAATTATAATTTACTATTAATTTTAACTATTAATAAAATTGCATATTAGTATTATTACAATCTCTTCAAGACTGGCAAATTAAGAGACTTTAAAAATGAAAGCTGTCAAACCCTACTATCTATCTATCTATCTATCTATCCAGTGGCGTAGCTAGTGGGGGGGCAGGGGGGGCAAGTTGCCCCACCAGAAAAATTTTGGGGGAAAAATGGGGAAATGGGGGTAAAAATAGGGAAATGGGGAAAAATAGGGAAAGGGGAAAAATAGGGAAAAAGGGGGAAGTAAAAGGGAAAAGGAGGGGGAAAGGCATACTTTTACTTTATATATTCATGGAAATCGTGTTGAAATTAATGCTGTCACTCTATCTGAAGTAAGACTCAATGATAACTTGATAAAATGTAATAAAAAAAGAACAAGCTGGAGACGCTGTATGAGTACCATGCTGTACGGGATTGAGAGTGAAAATTCGAGTGTATTTTGGCCAAAGCCACACACACATCAGAGAATTAAGGAGTTGGTAAAACTTTTGAATTGACTAAAATACAGATGTTAAGGAATGTTAAGGAATGTGCTGAACGCAGGTTCTAACGACCTCTATGTTCAGATCAGTGTAAGCTTTAGTATAGCAATACGCAAGTGATGAAATGTAGTGTCCCAATTACACTTTTTACAGTCTATGCTCAACAGTCATAAATTCGGTGCAACAGTAACTTATATACACTATATACATAGGATATATATATACGGCTGTGGCTACTCATGCTGCCATTGCTCTTGTATATATTTGATGGACGGAATCCACATGATGAATGGACGGTATAATGAAAATACTGTATGGTATCCAACTTTTAACATAATACAATTGTAATCCATTAGGTAACATGTGAGTTAAGAAATTTAATCCATTAGATAGCATGTGCGTTAAGAAATTTAATCCCTAATCCATAATCCATGGGCATCCATTGAGATCCGCCGGCAACTACTGGAGTGACTCTTCGGAGTGGCGTTTCGGTGTAATCCTGGTTTCCAGATAAGTGGAATGACGGGAAAAAATGCTGATGATGAACCAGAACATGTCAAATGTTTAATAAGAAATCAAAATCAAAAATTTACTAAGTAGCCTACTGCATGATGGAATCAGACAAGAAAAAATCAAGACTGATATTTCTGATGAGATTTTTCTGATGATCATCATACTGTTAAAAAACGTCCACCTTCAATTTCTAAGTTTTGCATCTTCCTGTGAGTTTAATGTAGAAGCAACCTATCCAAAGATATTTTCATTACATAATTTTGCTATGCGGTACATATCAGAAACTTTCCAAGACTTTCTTCTCTTAAGCTCTTCTTTGTAGACAGTGTGCACCATCATCATGGTTGAAAAGGGTTTTCAGTGTTATTTGAGAGTACGGTAAAGCTTCTAAAAATTTTTTAAAAACCCGTGTCATGCGTACGCCGGGTAACCCGGGTTGCCGATTACTTTTTGGGGAAATTCAGGGTCCTTTGCCCCCCCAGAGGAAAACCCTAGCTACGCCACTGTATCTATCTATCTATCTATCTATCTATCTATCTATCTATCTATCTATCTATCTATCTATCTATCTATCTATCTATCTATCTATCTATCTATCTATCTGTCTATCTATCTATTTCTATTTCACTGTCTACATCTAATATTTATCAAGTCAAATAATTCATAAGGGCATTGGATGTCTCATTTAAAGGCAATCTGGATTCCCAGCACCAGCAGCAACACAGCCAACACTGAGTGACCAGTGCACACTGCGGCCACCCAGCAGCATAGCAGGCCCTGGAGGTGCACCGAATGACCCCTTGCAGCTCATTATTTTAATTAAAACATACAAATATATATACTAATGAAGAAAAGGTAACTTTGCTTGAGAATAAGATAGAAATCTCTAGTTTTTTGCATACACAATAACTTTCCACAGTAGAACTGCAGGGTAGACTGCTAAAAGATGAGAGTAACCAATATTTCATCATGAATTTCAGTCATGCTGGAACAGTGGCACAGCATTTCAGTGTATAATGTTATAGCAACATGCTGTGCTGAAGATTAAGGAAAGAGCAGAGGAAAGAGCAGAGGAAAGAGCAGAGGAAAGAGCAGAGGAAAGAGCAGAGGAAAGAGCAGAGGAAAGAGCAGAGGAAAGAGCAGAGGAAAGAGCAAAGGAAAGAGCAAAAGAAAGAGCAAAGGAAAGGAAAAGAAGGAGCAAAAGAAAGAGCAAGACACAAAAGAAAGAGCAGTGAAGAGCAAAGGAGAGAGCAAAAGGGAGAGCAAAAGGGAGAGCAAAAGGGAGAGCAAAAGAGGGAGCAGAGGAGAGAGCAGAGGAGAGAGCAGAGGAGAGAGCAGAGGAGAAAGCAGAAGAGAGAGAGAAGGGAAGATAACAGAGGAGGAATCAGAGGAAAGAGCAATGCCTCTGAAATTTTGACATTGTCACTTTGCTCAAGATCACATTTTGCATTTTACGGAAAATTATATTTGGCCAAATATATTCACAATTTAAGGACTGAAAGCATTGCCCATGACAGAAGTTATTTGGTTTGCAGGAAACTACATCACTCCACCAAATGTGCATTTTCCATAGAACATGTATTTTCTTTAATCATAAGGTCATCAAGTTTAAGAAAGTCAGGTGAGAATCTCATATTTGGGTATTTGGAGCAACAGAAGGCACAGTGTTTACAGGCCCATGGATCAGCTGGTGCACGTGGGCTGGTGGTGGTAGGAGGAGTCAAAAAGCAGGCCACATCAGTGGTCAGCTGTGATTGGCCAAGAGGTACAGGGCAGTGAGGGGGGATTTCATGGAGGAGGAGCAGCAATCAAGAAGAGGCCTTAACAATTGGCCAGATTATTTGACAGACAGAGCTGAATAAACCACTTTGCCAAAAACAAACAAAGATAATATATATGCCAACTCTCTGCATGTACATCCACAATTCCACATCCAGATGCACATGTATAGATATATGAACGGATATGCTATGAATTAAAATTAAAATGCTGTGCAACCGGTAGAACTGCTCTAATCATTAATAGGCCCATTTTATAATCACCTCATTTTTTTAATTGCAAATATTGTAGGCCTACACACAGCACAAATTTGGGTGCACTTCCTGAGGCCTTAGTCTACATTATACATAATAATCGTCCAGATGCTTCTTTGTAATACTTACAGCCAAATTGAGCCAATGATCAAAATGTATGATTGGTCTGCTATTACATAAATTATAACATGTGAACAGCTGGTATGGAAATAATTAATTGTGCTTTTCTATCTGGAGGAGAGGCAGGGACCAGGGAGTGACTCATAGCTGAAGTATTCTGCCGCATAAGCAGCCCCAGAAGAATTAACCTGATTTGGCCGTGGTGCCCCACAGGGGGGGGGGGGTGTCTGTAGACTCTCTATGAATAATTATAAGATCATGCTAATATGGATACCTGCCATCATGCAAGCCAGCCCCTTGCTTCACAATAAGCGATAGGGCCCAACCAAGTAGGCTAACCTTACTGGACACTGAAAGGCAATTAATACAGGTGCGCGATATAAGGTACATGCCCGATACAACACAATTACCCTATGTGTGTATGGGCCTGCTGATAGGCCTAAAGCAGCTCAGACAGGCAATGAAAATGTCACGTGATATGCTTATGACGTCACTAGCACTGTGACGTCATCACACATGCAGATGCCTGGCCCCCCACTAACAAAAAAGTGGACTTTCCCTTGCTTCATGACGTCGTTGTCAGCCGATGTTCTTGTCAGATTTTTTTAGATGTGTTTTGAGTGATTTATAATGCTGAAGATGATCCTTAATAACCATGCAATGAAGTCAAGAGTGAAGCCAACAGTACATGCTGTTATAGGGCCAAGTGCAAGGTGCCAGGTGAGTGATTCTGCTGCACAATCATGAGTTGAAGTGGGGCCTGCCAAAGTGTCCGAGTCAAGGTGTCACCTGTCCGACTCAAGGTGACACCTCCCAATAGGCTGTTATGGGGATTATAGCCAGATACACAGCCAGATGGTCACTCAAGTGTTTATCATCTGACAGGTAGCAAGCACACCATTCGATTGGCACCTTGTTTGATGCTTGATAACCTGTCAATCACACTGCAGACCGCTTTCAATAAATGTACGATGTCAAAAGTGTCCGAGTCACGGAGCATTACCCTATGGAACATCAATTGTCGATAGCTTCACATCAGATTCTGACAGAAAAACCATATGAGCAATGTTTCTGCTTCTGCACGTCGTACCTAGATATTACAATACGCATACCAGTCTCAAAACCGGTTAGTAAGTTTATGGTGTTTAAACCGCACTAGTGGTTATAAGAATTAGGCCAATAAGCTATAATAAATACATAATTATTGTTTTATATAGATTTGTGGAATCCAGAGAATATCCACACAGTCATTTATTAAAGGTGCAGCATATTGACAATTGCATCAATTCTGGCATTGCATGGAAGTCAAATATCATTGCAATATATGATAGTTAAACTTCAAATTGGTGAGTCAAACAATCACTGTCATATATATGACACAGTTGACACACAGATCACCCTTGAAGTGAGTCTCAGTTCTGTGATTTGGATATTCTCTTGACAAGACCAGACACAGTTGCTTTTGGCATTCTGGTTCTTCGCAACTTACAAGGCACATTTCAAGGGTCAGTCGAAACGAAAAAAAAAAGTAATCCCAATTTTTAGTAATTTCAATTAAATAAAAATGTCCGGTTAGTTCAATTTTTTTTTTCTGCAGACAGAAAATCTGTTGGGTTGGTCCAAAAAGCCACAAATTAAATATGTGTCTGGCCTAAGCCATTTTGAAATCTGCACTTGCCTTTCGGTGTTCCATGTGTTATTGCAGTGTGACCACGGAAGTACAGAAGTGAACGAAAAGGACAAATAATAGAGATCCCAGGCCAGGATAACGATGTAGTAAATGTTGCAGAGACTGGCGATGATGGTGGTCGCTACTCCGATGCCTGAAACAGGAAATTGATGTTTCAATTAGGATGGTAAATGACCGGCAGATAATGTCAATGAGATATGGATAAATGCCAATATTGATCCAACATCTTATAAATGATATTTTGGGAGTGTTTAATAATAATTTTTTTTAAATCTATGTGCTACAAGATTACAAATTTTCTCTTTGGACATGACATTATGTTAGGGTGATTTTTAAAAAACAGCAAGTGACAAAAGATTTTTTGAAAAGCTGCTTTAGATAATAATGTAAAATGTTCACAATTATAATTACGGTTATACTTTCACAAAGTAAATATATACAATTATACATGTATATACACATTGTATCACATAGTAAGTAGGCCTTAGTGTCACGGGATCCTAGTTTTCTGTGATTTTATTTTCTTTAAGTTTTAAAACTGAATTCATTATTGAGGTGTCACAACATTGAGTCTCCTGCCTGTTATTTTAAGATACACTTTCGGACAAGTTGTCACAACTTCAGAAAATTTCTCTGGCTTTCTCCAAATCTCCTGCAGAAGATGTGGAAATTGCTTGCAATCCCATGAGCCAAGACTGCCAAAAAGTCAGACGCTCAATAATTGAGTGTTGCACAGAGTTTCGAACGTTTAGCAGTCTGCTTCCAACAGTCTAGATGTGTTTTTAAGTTTGTGAAGTTATATATATCATGTCCTGACTTTAGAGAATGGATAGATCAAGTGATTAATAAAATGTGCTGAGTGATGCAATTTACGGTACGTTCCATGTTGAACATGAACACATTCATTAATTTTGCGAACTCATATTCTTTAAGTAATGCATATTATATATGTACCCATCCCCAACATAATATAAGCAAATTTCCCTCTATTGATGAGTCAGATGACTCAGAGTGACAAATCAACAACTAATTCAATGATAAGAGACAATATAAACAGAGACATTAAAATTTCTGATAAATATTACAGGCTTCTACTACCAGATAATTTGGGTTGAAGCAATGAAGCAGCAATCATCCTTGCAACATTTTAAGTCATTGTATTTCATATTTTGAATCAATCTTACCTTGCATCAAAGGACACAGTCCCCAGATGCCAAAGCCTCCCTGCTTCATGAACTGGCCCATTGAGATCTCCAGGATGAGGACTGGGATACCGCCACATATCAGGCAGATGAAGTAGGGGATGAGGAAGGCTCCTGCAAACACGAAAAAAATTAGGGGTTGGAACCGATGTACACTGCACACTACCAATGAGGAAGGAAATTGCAATTCGAGCAGAGTCATGACTGAGCCTACCCCTGTTTTCAGAAAGCTGTAGCTTTTACAATGGATATGAACAATTTTAGAACCAAGTGGGGGAGCCACCAGCTGGGGCATACTTCATCATGATACTGGAAAAAATTTATTCCTCAATCATATTACGTGGACAATTGAGGACTTTTTTTAAAATATTTTCAAGGTTTAGATTCCTTGGATGACCATAGAAATAATTTGAGTGGAATTTGAGCACCTTTTGGAAAATTTATTCTTGGAAAAGTCAAAACTTCAAATATTTGAAAAGAGGGGTAAATCCACTCAGGTTCAGCCGGCTCAGACAAAATGAAGCAATGGAGATACAAATACACAAGCATAATGTCAATATGCAGGTCTGCAAATTTGCTAACTTTAATAGTGCTCAATTGGCCTTGAGATATTCAAGTTTTCGTAAAGGGCGACTTATTCTTGTTGAACTGTTTTTTTATTAAGTCATTCACTGAAGCCCATTGGCTGTTTTGGAGAAACAAGAACACTCAACACTGATGATAGATAAACAGGTTAATTGTTCCTGTCTGTTCAACCATCTGATTATAATTATATACAAAAGCTTTGAAGTGCATCGTGTTTTTTGAGTAATCTGAGTCAGTGTGCTAAATTAAGAAGTTGTATACTTTGGCAGGTTACGCTGTATTGTTTTTGTTTCTTTCTTCTTGTCTTGCTAACGTTTTCTTGTTTATACATCTAAGCGTCTATAGTCATCCTGATACACATGTCAAATGTCAGACAGTAACAGAAAACAATTATACTTCAAAACTAATAACCGCAATTTAATTTAGCCTTCCAGGCACAATGTGATAAACTGCAACATATCAGATGTAGTGTTATCAGGTCACAATCAACTTGGTGTGACAAATTATAATATACTACAGTTTGATAAACTGCGACACTCTTGGTCGGCTGAGATAAACTTTAATGTAATTACTGATGTTTATGTGATGAACTGACAGAACTGTAATATTCACAACATGATGTGGTAAACTATGACTTGCTGAACTGGGTGTGATAGAATTTTATATAATTACTGAACTTGCTGCACTGTGACATACAAGACACGGTGGATGAACTGTAGCAAATGAGACATGGTGCGATAAACTGTAGCATATAAGATATGGTTTGATAAACTGTAGCATATAAGATATTATGGTTTGATAAACTGTAGCATATAAGATATGGTGTGATAAACTGTAGCATATAAAAAGAAGATCTGAAACAAGTGAGACCAATCCATTCATTATTATATAAATTTTACATGTTGTTTATTTTGTTAATTTTATTTATTTATTTATATATGTATGTCAATTAATCAATATTTATTCTTCATTCTAGTCATGCATCCACTGGAAACAAGTCCTCGGACTTTTGTGTGTCATCCTTGAAGTTCACCCATTGTTACATTTTCATTTCATCGATTTAATATTGTAACTCTGTTTGAATTTCAAAATAAATCAATCAATCAATATAGTGTGATAAACTGTAGCATATGAGACATGGTGTGATAAACTGTAGCATATAAGACATGGTGTGATAAACTGTAGCATATAAGATATGGTTTGATAAACTGTCGCATATAAGATATGGTTTGATAAACTGTAGCATAGAAGACATGGTGTGATAAACTGTAGCATATAAGATATAGTGTGATAAACTGTAGCATATGAGACATGGTGTGATAAACTGTAGCATATAAGACATGGTGTGATAAACTGTAGCATATAAGATATAGTGTGATAAACTGTAGCATATGAGACATGGTGTGATAAACTGTAGCATATAAGACATGGTGTGATAAACTGTAGCATATAAGATATGGTTTGATAAACTGTCGCATATTAGATATGGTTTGATAAACTGTAGCATAGAAGACATGGTGTGATAAACTGTAGCATATAAGATATAGTGTGATAAACTGTAGCATATGAGACATGGTGTGATAAACTGTAGCATATAAGACATGGTGTGATAAACTGTAGCAAATAAGATATGGTTTGATAAACTGTCGCATATAAGATATGGTGTGATAAACTGTAGCATATAAGACATGGTGTGATAAACTGTAGCATATAAGACATGGTGTGATAAACTGTAGCATATAAGATATGGTGTGATAAACTGTAGCATATAAGACATGGTGTGATAAATTGTAGCATATGAGACATGGTGTGATAAACTGTAGCATAAGGGACACGGTATGATAAACTTTAACATACTGGACTTGGTGTGATAAATTGTAGGCCTATCATACTGAACTGGTGTGACAAACTGTAATATACTGAACTTGGTGTGATAAACTGTGATATAGAGTCTATTAGACTAGTGTGACAAACTGTTATATGTTATATAGTATGTTTTCGTGAAAATGTACAACTCATAATTGGAGTAAATTGTGCCTTTATCTACTATACTGGAGACTTGGTGTCTTATTCCTCCATGATTTGACAAACTGTGTGTTACTAAAAAGGTTCTTGATGTGAGATACCTTGGTTTAAGACTTGAGTGGACATTTTGAATAAGCTCTTCAATGTCAGGTATCAAGACTATTTAAACAAGCTAAACATACATAATCCATGTGTCAAAACATATAGTCAGTTTCTAGAAATCTATGCTTGTAATATACGAAGTTATGCAACTAAATCTTTGAGGTCACAGTCTCGGAATAATGCGAAGTATACAGTGGGAAAACACATAGCTTGTTAACTGCAAAAGGTAGTTCCTTACAGTGTTCTTAGTATCAAATAAGTTGAAGTTGTGTATCACATTCTTCCCATTTACCAAGAAAACAAGCCTTAACAAGGCCAAAACATAAACCTGTGTTATAATCCAACATGTAAATTTAAAACATGTGCTTCCCTTTGACTTTGAACATGGTCGGTGCAAAGCACAAAAGAACTCAGCTATTTAAATGTAATCTTCTCCAGATGATAAATTTTTTTACAAAAACTTATTTTCTCACATAATAAACAAGGGCTGACCTAGACAGTGTACACACTTATATTTACTTTGTACCAAACAGTGCTTGGGGTCTTCGGGATGGCTTCAGGGGATTCCTTTGTATTTCTAAATCTTCCTGGAGTCGCATGTCACATCTGTGAAGACTTGGAAGTCTTGGAATGCAACTGAAAAACAACCCTTTTTTGCTAAATGTAGTAATCTAAGTAGGCCTATGCCCTATATACATACATTATATATATATATATATATATATCACCTCTGTGATTTCCCTAAGTTATTGTTTCTTATAATAAAACCCTTTGTTTTATTCTGATAATTAATATGAAACACAACTTTCGAGATTATGTCATGGATGCTTGCAATAAGTTACACAGCAAACTATGAGATTATTCAAAACTACTGTTGCTACATTTTTAATGGAACCTGAATTTCAAGACATTTTCAAAACATCTTTTACATTTTTACCTTTTCAATCTTTTTAATTACAGTCTCTCACTTAATTTGATAGAGAAAAAATGAGGACCAGTTCACTGTGAAAAATGCGCTTTGTGCCTCATGATAGCGGATGAAGTGTCATCTTCTCTACTTTCAACATGGGAAACACAGAGGCTGTTTGATTATAGTTGTGATCAAGAGAAGGCCATTTGACTTGACATAACTGATTTAGAAGTGAAAATCCGACGCATAATCCTTTTGTTTGGCTGTAACCAACAAGCGGGATATGTCTCCTTAAATCAAATTAACATTGAAAGTATTGGCATGATGATGACAAATCATCAGCATGATGACACTTGAAGTGCCATTTTCACAGTGCAACAGTCCACTATTTTTCTTTATCAAAGTGGAAGGCTGTAACTGCTTCATGGACACCTCGAGTGATTTATTTCAATCTTGCAACAGGACAGCGAAGATAAAACTGCTCTTCGCCTATTATAAACGTATTACGCACAGATTACGCACATCGCCATCATTATCAGTCTGAATATTCCCCATGGCTCACACGATCCAGAGAACAATGGCAACTTCGGAGAGCTCTTCCGCTGTGCTAGGCAATTTGGAAGAAAAATTGTGGTTGGAAAGTTCGGGATCTGCCGACATCCTGGGATGTTGCAGGGATTGATAAAGCTCAGTGAACAGGCTGTGGAGTGAGATAGGCAGGGCGCAGCAAGACGCAGACCAAGCACCAGTGATGGAGCTAACTGCTTCTTTATATGGGACCTTTGCTGAGACCGCAACTTGAAATGCTCCAACCTCAGTTGGCAACGTGTCGAATCATTCTCACTGATGATAGTACACTGGCAATTTAAATACGCTTCAATGTTGTATAGAGGCCTTACTGGTCATTAATTCTAATATCTCACCCAATCATTTAAATTACCTCAAAATTCAAATATTACAGTGTGGAGTTTCAAATGCAATCGATTTGCCATTGATATTCATCATCCATGTCTGTGGTGCAATGATTTAAGTCAAATTGGGTCTTTAAACTCTTTTTGGGTCTGCCTGGCAGATGTAGCCTAGCACAGCCGAAATATCGACAGCAAAAGAAACGTGGCGCAGTAAACTGATGCATGAAGAGCTCTGTGTGTGGCTATTATATCTCACCAATACAGGTCTATATGGCAAATGCTTTGCAGTCACAACATCAGAAGGTATAAAGTAGCAAAAAAGAAAACAGCATCCTTAACCACCTGCTGCAGGCAGTTACAAGTGAAAATATCCTGGAAAATAAGAAGGATGGCTCTAGGGGCTTTGTATGTGAAATTGTAAGAAAAACGCAATGGTATGCTATAAGGCAACCGAATTATATGGATTGCTTCCATGAGAATGTGTACTAGCTTCACAAATCTTTGAATCATTCAATCCGAATAAGGTATCACTTTAATGGAGTTGATGGCATGGGAATAACTAGATCATATGAGATTTTAAACATTTTTCCATATATTTTCCGGAAGTGCACCCGAAACCCCTGATAGCATATGCAAACTCCTCCTTGCACCAACGGAATGAGACAAAATGTACATGGAAGAATCTTCAACTTCAGTCTATTGATGTGGGAACGGATAATCAGATATTTACATACTTAAAAAAACAGAACAAATAACCCTATAAATTTTAAATAGATGAATGTATCACACTGCATGCCTCATAAATGTGTTGTTTAGTTCTTGGATTAGATTTGATTTTCAGCTTGTATAGTCACCTATAGTGTGACTGCTAAAATGGCAGAAAGGCAATTTCATTGGTTCAGTTGTAATTGGAACAAATATTAGCTAATTTGCCTGATTTGTAATACCAGTTCAATAGCGTTGCGGGTAACAGCAGGTTGAATGTTCACTTCGGCTCTGTGGCACTTCTGGTAAATAAGTTGTTAGCTATTGTCAACAGTTTGACAATAGTGAAATGTAAAGTTGTAATTTAGTCCGCTGCATAGAAGGAATTGGCTTTATCTTGGAGAAGGAAGGAGAATAACAGTGAGATTGACTTCTTACGTTGCCTGAGAGTAGACATGCAGTCGCTTGGCACAAGTGGAGGTCATCAAGCATAAATAACGGGTTGTCCAGACATGTCCCATAGCACGCCATCGACGCCCAAGGAGAACCCAGAGAACTGCTCGTAATATATTCTGGAGATGGAATTAGATTTGGGTCTTGGGTTGACAGTGATAAGTTGGCTGCCGCGAGGAACACTTCCAGCCTAAACACAATATGGCTGCCTTCATGAATAAGTTATTACCACAACTGGGCAATGTGTGGGCATCCCAAGAAAGATGCAGATTTTACAACTTTCTGGCAAATTCCATCCCGGCCAATTCATTGCCAAACTTATTTCGCGAATGGCTTGCAATGCTATCTTGTTTATGCCAAGACAGAGAAGTCTGTCTTCATACCATAAAGTTTTTGAAATCTTTCATTTCGCATCATAAGTAAATAATGATCAACATCACAAAGATTGAGGAGTTTTAAGAAAATGGTATTTCACAAGGTCCAATACCATGCATACAAGAGAGTAACATCCTATATAGTCTCATGAGGGTTGATCGATGAGATGGGAGAGAGTGGGAGAGAGTGGGACTCCTAAAAATGTTTCACATTTATACCATGTAAAAGGGATATTTTACTTGCTGACCGGAGACGCTGATACAAAGGGCTTTCAATTAAATGCCTAATCTGAGCGATATCCAAATGCAATCTTGTTCTTGAACTTGAAGGTCTTGCGAATATTTTCAGATTCACTACCCATGAAGGGATTGACCCATGCTGGAATGGAGCTTTAGCAGAACAAGTTTGGACGCTGTACACGGTTACCATTCAGGCCCAGCAGCAATAAAATGCTACCATACTTATATATATAAACATAATTTAGGGACCTGCAACTCTCAGCCACATGCAGTAACACAGCTGAAGTTGATCGTGTTGTGCTACAGCTGCCGAAACCCCTTGGAAAACCTTCTGCACCGGTGTATGCTGAGCTCCACTGAACATGACAGCAGGCCCTATCAGTAGTCATGCTTCTCTCAGTCCATTTGGTCTTGGCAAGTTGGTATTTGCCGCTAATCCCCAGGGAAGATGCAATGTGAGCCACAAGTTCTTGTTTGTCACAACAGTGAGTGTGTAGGTTTTGGGTTATTTCCATTCTTTTTCAGATACCCAGCCCCAACACTGTAAGTATATGGAGTGTATCATCTGGAACACCTTTTTCGGTTGCTATAATATGTTTTGCACATTTGACTTTTAGCTGTTTAATGTTGTTTTGCCATACAGGACCTTAACAGGCCCAACACGAATATGTCTTTAGAGTATTGGTCCCATAAACAAAACAAAACACAGAACAGATATATAGTTCTGTGCAGACCAAAAAAACTCATGATACAGCCAGTATGGTGAAAATAAGAACTTCATACTGCTGCCACCTGGCACAAAAGTTGATTTTGTATGCTACAGCATTGCTGTCCCAAGAAATAGTTCTAATTTCATTGCACAATCACAAGAGTCAGACTCTGCAATCACCTTCTCTAACGAAGTAGACAAGGCCATTAGCACACTCAGAAACAGCCCCGGTGCCTTCCAGACAAAATTGTGTGTGTTCCTCTGATTGAAATGATGTGGACGCTTGCAGGAGCTCATGGAATAGTACACTAATCACTAGGTGGCAACACAAGACAGCATACATGTATGTTCTGATCTGCCAGGGCTGGAAAAAGGAGTGGCAATGCAAGAGCAGTCCACTTGCAGTGATACAGCAGTATGAAAACAATGCTGAAAGAACTTAATTGGCAAAGTTTAAGTAAGCGTCAATCACACCTGAAGAGTGAACAGGTAAAACAGTGTTTTCGTGCACAGCAGAGCAAACACAAGAAAATGCTTGCCGCATGCCATACATGAGGACACAAGTGTAAGAGTAAACTCCTTCTTCCCATGTGGGATCAAAATCTGGAATAACATTGCAGAAGAAGCCCCTAACAAGCCAAGAATAGAGACATTCATAGACAATTTCATTATCCTGTTAATAGACTTTTTTTTAATCCAGCTCTTATTACGTCTCCTGAAGACCTGAACTACATTACACCAGTCCGGAAAACCCAGGATACACGTCATGTGCAGACTGCACTTTAATGGAAGAAGTGATAATGATTCTGGTGTGAAACTAGATTTTTAATTTCTTCTTGTAATTCAATACACCAAACATTGTCCAGAATGTGTACATGTAGACCTATATGTGCATACTTCTTTTTTTAAAGAAATTCAAAATTATATTACATGGGTTTTGTTTGCAGCATCGCACTTATAAATTTCAAAAAAGTTGAAAAAGAAGAACATTGTTCTTATTCGCAAAATTTCCCAGCGGAGGATTGCAGCACCTGCAAAAGACTTCATGTTACAGTATAAAAATGATGTAAAATGTTGAAAAAGTCACAGTTACTATCTTGTCTGAAGAGGAAAAATGGATGAAACTGGTCCTAATGACGACATGAGGCAGTGTATATAGTGTGTAGTATTTAAATCACAAATTGACAGTACATGTACATAATTCACTGAACCTATCTGCAGCGTTCCCATACAATGGCTTGTATTGTGCCATGAAATTCATGATACATGTTTGCTTATCACATTGGCAAATAAATCTTTATCGCTGAAAAAATCAGAGACAAAGATTCAATTGTCACTCCATAATCTTTGTAACAGCCAGGAATGAAAATTCTGATTTACAACACCATATATATCTACTGTCTCTTTTGCGATGTTCCTGAAGTATTGATAATATGTAGATGGCAATGCCATAGATTCGCGGAGCTCAAATTAACTGTTCTTATTTTGAAACCGTATTATAGTATACAAATATTGACTGATTTCGAGGGCATTAGTCAAATCTATTTCCTTCGAGGGTGTGCAAGTGAAAACTATTTCATGAGGTCGAAGGCCGAGGGAAATAGTTTTCCTTTCACGCAGGAGAGTAGATAAGCAGACGCATAGCCTACATTGCACTATTGTTACTAGTTTTGATGAGTTTTTTTTGGTCTTTACTAATTAATGTCCTAATTTTATTCTTTTCCTGCACTATTGCAAATGTAAGGAAAATTTTGAAAGAAAAATGTTGAAAAAAAACATTTAGGGAAAGAAGATTTTAGAAAAAACAAATTTCGGAAAAAAAAATTTTGGAAAAAAAAATGTTGAAAAAAATTGGGACAAAAAAAATTGGACAAAAAAAAATTCGGAAAAAAAAAAAATTTTCGGAAAAAAAAAATTTCGGAAAAAAAAAATTTTCGGAAAAAAAAATTTTGGGAAAAAATATTTTTCGGAAAAAAAAAAAATTCTGAAATTTTTTTTTTTTTTTGGAAAACAAATTTTGGAGGGCAATAGTCCTGGTCAATATATATACTAAAATAATGACTGACATGTGACCAACTCTCGGCGAATGACAGCTCTGCTTTCATGGTCGAGGTATAATAATGATAAACAAGAACACAATCAGTTGGGCCTAAATTAATTGATGCTATTTAAGTACAGTGATAGCAATCAGCTTTTAAACTTCACACCTCAAATAAACTTCACACATCACTGCTCACAAGCAGGCTGCTGATAGTTCAGTCATTTTCCCTGGGTGTGGCACTGCAAGCATGATGCTACACCGGTGGCGACACCTGTTAGCAAAATAAGCTTTTTTCATGCAGACGACATAAATGAGCATAAAAATGAAATTTTCAAAACAGAATAGGATAGTTAAGAACCAAATGGAATTTTTCAGACACTACTGCAGTATTGCAAGAGAAATTCAGGGATGTTTACTTTTACCGAAACTAACTGTTTAATCAGGGACCAACTCCATGGCAGGTACAGGCAGTCCTTCATTCTCACTCCACTGACAGATTCAAAATTTACTAATATGTAGATGGCAATGCCATAGATTCGCGGAGCTCAAATTAACTGTTCTTATTTTGAAACCGTATTATAGTATACAAATATTGACTGATTTCGAGGGCATTAGTCAAATCTATTTCTCTCGAGGGTGTGTAAGTGAAAGCTATTTCACGAGGCCGAAGGCCGAGGGAAATAGTTTTCCTTTCACACAGGAGAGTAGATAAGCAGACGCATAGCCTACATTGCACTATTATTACTAGTGTTGATGAGTTTTTTTTGGTCTTTACTAATTAATGCCCTAATTTTATTATTTTCCTGCACTATTGCAAATGTATGGAAAATTTTGAAAGAAAAATGTTGAAAAAAAAACATTTAGGGAAAGAAAATTTTAGAAAAAACAAATTTCGGAAAAAAAAAAGTTTGGAAAAAAAAATTGGGACAAAAAAAATTTCGTAAAAAAAAAAAATTCGTAAAAAAAAAATTTCGGAAAAAAAAAATTTCGGAAAAAAAAAAAATTCTGAAAATTTTTTTTTTTTCGAAAAACAAATTTTGGAGGGCAATAGTCCTGGTCAATATACTAAAATAATGACTGACATTTGACCAGCTCTCAGCCAATGACAGCTCTGCTTTCATGGTCGAGGTATAATAATGATAAACAAGAACACAATCAGTTGGGCCTAAATTAATTGATGCTATTTAAGTACAGTAATAGCAATCAGCTTTTAAAATTCACACCTCAAATAAACTTCACACATCACTGCTCACAAGCAGGCTGCTGATAGTTCAGTCATTTTCCCTGGGTGTGGCACTGCAAGCATGATGCTACACCGGTGGCGACACCTGTTAGCAAAATAAGCTTTTTTCATGCAGACTACATAAATGAGCATAAAAATGAAATCTTCAAAACAGAATAGGATAGTTAAGAACCAAATGGAATTTTTCAGACACTACTGCAGTATTGCAAGAGAAATTCAGGGATGTTTACTTTTACCGAAACTAACTGTTTAATCAGGGACCAACTCCATGGCAGGTACAGGCAGTCCTTCATTCTCACTCCAGTGACAGATTCAAAATTTACTATGACCTGTTGTTAAGCTAAGTTCGCTGACGCGACGGGCGGCTTCGCCGCCCGTCGCTACGCGAATATGAGCTGTTGTTAAGCTAAGTTCGCTGACGCCAGACATGGGGTCAATTACTTTAAAAGTAATTAATTACAATTACAATTACATTGCAAAGTACCCAATTACAATTACATTGCAATTACACTAAGAATTGAAAGTAATTAATTACAATTACAATAACTTTTGAAAAGTAACTTCAATTACAGGCAATTACTTTGAAATTACACGGGCAAAAAATTCTCAGAACCTGTTTTAAATTCACAGTAGCATTGCCGAAAAATTATTTTTGTAACCTGACAAAACTGATAATGAACAGTAAGTGACAAAACAAATCATTGAAATATTCCTCTTGTATCTGAATGGGAGAATATTATCTTGTAGTCTATTGTTGCAGCATATCAAATCACATTAATATCTGGTAAGAGTATCTAAGGAAAACCTGCATGAACATAGCATAATTTTAAAATATATTTCAGAAATAAAATTGGCAGATATGCACTTATGCAGAGTAATTGAGATGTAATTGAAAAGTAATTGAAATTTCAATTACTTTCCCAATGTAATTACTGCAATTACAAATTACTTTCCACTTTTTATGCTCAATTACAAATTACATTCAATTACTTTGGAAAATGTAATTAATTACACTCAATTGCAATTACAAATTACAATTACCCCATGTCTGGCTGACGCGACGGGCGGCTTCGCCGCCCGTCGCTACGCGAATATTATACAATAGTGAATAACAATTAATTGATGATTATGAAGCAAAATATATTGTTTATATGGCTTTTAACGGGTCATGCTGCCACCAATCAGTTGGTAGATATTGTTCATTTCTATAAACCTCTGTACTGGTCTTCCATTTTGGTGAGCTAGAATTATTTGGAGGGTCTTTTGCAATCAGGAAACACTGGTTCCAGCGGCTGTCAGACACGTAGCATGCGAACAAGGAGCGATCTTACAAGGAAAGGAGCGATGGTTCCAAAATGAGGCAGCAATTGTGGAGGGATAATGTTGGCTGATGGATGATGTGGGGGGTGCTACTGGGCAACTGCTTCATCAGCTTATGCATTATGAGATAGGAGTGTCAAGAAAACATCTACGTACATGCAGTGCAGGCCTCTAGCTGTTGCTGGTGGCTGCTTTATGCCACTCTTGTGACTGTGTGGTGTTTTCACAATCGGATACCTTCTCAGTAGAGTGTATTGGCCTAATTGCTTTGCAACAAAATTAAATTTCAATTTTTAAATTTTTTTTTTCACATGTTTATCTTAAAAGAGGTGTCTTTTCTTACAAGCCCATCCATGTCAATAGAAGTGGATAATATGAAGTTTTTGGCTTTTCCAACTTCAGTTCACGAGGCTATAATGTGCACAGTGAGCGCTACCATGAAAAAAAAATTCAATATGTCGTACAAATCTTGCATTTTTCACAATGACCTACTTCATTCTCCACAAATGAAGAAGAAACATCATCTTTGAGAATTATAATATATGATTCAATATTGCCCAGAATTCTTCAGTAATCAGAGACAATGCTCCTTTATCATTATGTTTATAAGAAAATAAAGGAGCCAGGCCCAAATTATTCCCTCATAGGCCACAGTACGAATTGTGAAGAAAAAAGGGGATATAGCATTGCAGTTCCTGTTTGTATTATAATGAATGGAAAATATAAAGTATAAAAAAGTATATTCTATTCTATATTGCAATCAACTTGAATCTAGAAATTTTACAGGAACAATTTGTTAATGTCATTAATCGGGGATTATCAATAACCATAGGTTCCTTCTTTTTCCGAAGATGACGGCATGTCAAAACTAATTCTTGCTAAAATCTTCACTGTCTCAAAAACCCCTGTGATGTCATGAATTATGCAACCTTTGTAGAACGCCAGGGATGCATTTTTTATTCAGGGGAGCACTGCAGCAATCTGCCTGGTATACAGTGTCAACTTCAACTTGCAAGTCAGTAACTTCGAGTTTAGCTGTTGCTAAAACTGTCTCCTTCAGTCTCATGCCTGGGTGAAAAATTAGGTACTTGAGGAAGCCAGAGTGTTCACAAAAACTTAAAACTGTAAAAATTTCACAGTAAACTATTCCCTCATGCAGTAATTTAAAAGTATTTTTCTTCCTATCTGTAAGGTTTAAATGTTACCAAAAATGAAAAATATGATATGGTAACCTTTTGTGAAATACTTAACCCAATGGCATGCAATGCAATTGGGAAATTCAAAATTAAATTCTGGAAGGACATTATACAAACAACAAAAAGACTTTCAAAGTATGTTTAACATACATGCTAAACAACATTTTGAAACAAAGATATGATAACTTATAATATATCATTTATTTCCACAACACCATGACAGGAGTGGCATAAAGCAGCCGCCAGCAACAGCTAGGGACCTGCACTGAATGTAGATGTTTTCTTGACACCCCTATCTCATAATGCATAAGCTGATGAAGCGGTTGCCCAGTAGCATCCCCCACATCATCCATCAGCCAACATTATCCCACCACAATTGCTGCCTCATTTTGAAACCACCGCTCTTTTCCTTGTAAAGCAACTTCTTGTTCGCATGCTACATGTCTGACAGCCGCTGGAGCCAGTGTTTCCTGATTGCAAAAGACCCTCTAAATTGCACCTTTCATTCTGAAAGAATGATTCACCCAATCTCAGAAGTGAAGCATGCAGGCATTCCAGACTGTGTCAGTCTGGTGAAACTGAGAACTGCATGCTGCTGCCACCTGGCACAAAAGTTGATTTCCTATGCTACAGCATTGCTGTCCCAAGAAATAGTTCAAATTTCATTGCACATTCACAAAATTTCTAATCAACATTGATGTATACCAGAGTCAGACTCGGCAATCACATTCTCTAAGGAATTAGACAAGGCCATCAGCACACTCAGAAACAGCCCCGGTGTCTTCCAGACAAAATTGTGTGTCTTCTTCTGGTCCAGAGTTGGTGGACTGCTCGCAGGAGCTCGCTGAATAGCACACTAGTCACTAGGTGGCAACACAAGACAACATATGTTCTGATCTGTGGCAATGCAAGAGCAGTCCACTTGTAGACAGAGACTGTGTAGTTATTTTATGTGCATGATTTAGAATTTTCATGACAAATGAAAGTTGAAAAACCCAAAGGACAAAAGAAAATTTATCTTCTCTGTTAATGTTGTTTTAAACATTATAGAGAAGACACCGTCTCTGTAGGGAAGGAGTTGTCACGATTGAGAGGTGTGAGACTTAGAGAACACAAGTGTAAGAAACAATCCTTCTTCTCATGTGGGATCAAAATCTGCAATAACATCGTAGAGGAAGCTAGACCTTCATTGACAATCTCATTAATCCTGTTAATAGGCTTTTTTTTTATCCAGCTCTTGTTACGTCTCCCTAAGACCTTCCAATGGCTTCCATTCATTACAACATGCACCAGTCCGGAATACCCAGGAGGTTGAGATCGCTTTTTAATGGAAGAAGAGATTCTCATAACTATGTCATGTTAAACTAGATTGATGCTTCTTCTTCTAATTTAATTAATATGATAAACATCATGCAGAATGTGTATGTGTAGGCCTATCCCTGTCAGCATCCCTCAGCGGTCAAACATCGGCCCAGCATCAGTCCGATGTCAGTAGCATCGGACCAGCTTCGGGTCGACGTTGGACCGCCGAGGCACGCTGATAGGGATATTTGTACACTTCTTCTTTTTTTTAAAGAAATTCAAAATTACATGTTCATTAAGTTTTGTAGGCAGCATGATAAAAAGTTCTGTAAAAATAAGCCTAATATTTTCATACGTCCTCATTTGCAAAATTTCCCGGAGGACAATTACAACACCTGCAGAAAACTCTCATGTATTTAGATGTAGATTGGTTGAGGAGCAACAGTGCGGTTGTTGTCCTTATAAACAAGAAAATTTTTTCAAAAAAAAATAGAGGCGATTTTTAAAGCAAATTCAGCTTTTTCAGCAAATTAGACCACATCTGTATGTTTTTTACGCCGATCCCGCAAAAAGCGTCCCGTCCTGCACCTGCACATCCGCGTTTTATTACGAAATCCCGCGTTCCGCCGTTCCGCAGATTTGGTCCGCATTTTATGCACGACGCTAGCCCCGTTCTGCTGACGTAGATTCACACGCCGATTCTTGAATCTTAGGAAAAGCCTCCTGTCGGGAGGCCTGTGGCCATCTATACAGAGGCGAGTGGCTATATATAGAATCACTAAGACTATATCGGCGATTGGCTGATGCATCGCCTCTAAAAATACAGAAATAGTGTGGAAATTAGAACAAGCCACAGTTACTATCTTGTCTGAAAAAAACTGGTGAAAATGGCCGTGATAGCAACGTAAGGCAATGTATTTTAAATGAAAAATTGACAGTATACATGTACATTGTTCACTGAACCTATCTGCAGTGTTGCCATACACAATGGCTTGTATTGTTGCATGAAATTCATGATACATTATTGCTTATCACATTGGCAAATAAATCTTCATCGCTGAAACTTCATCAAAAATCAGAGACAAAGGCGCCATTGTTTCTCCTCAATCAGTATGGCAACTCAGAATGACAAATTATAATTTATAGCGCTATATCTGCTGTCTCTTATGGAATGTGCCTCAAGTGTTGAGACTATACAATAGTGAATAACAATAAACTGATAATTGTAAATGTGGCTTATAATGGGTCTTGCTTCCATCACTTAATTGGTATACATGGTTCTTTTCTATGAGCCTCTGGTCCTCCATTTTGTTGACTTAGAACTATTTGGACGGTCTTTTGCAATCAGGAAACACAGGTTCCAGCGGCTGTCATACTCGAAGCAGGCGAAGTACTATTGCTAAACAAAATAAATGTCAGTGATGTGGCACATTCAATGTTTGATGAGTGTGATGAGAACAGGGACTGAGTTGTGCTTGAGACATTGACCAAAGAGAGATAGCACTTTTATGTCTGTATGTTTGGATGAGATAGGGGTGGCAGTTCACTTCGGGGCAGTGTGATGTCAACATCTACATTCATTGCAGGTCCCTATAGTTGTTGCTGATCGGTGCTTTATGCCAGTCTTATGATATTGAATTGCTTTCTTGACATTGAGGGACCACTGCCTGGACCAGTCAGAAATGTTTAATTGCTGTGAATCACAAATGAAATTCAACATCACAACAGTTGGTAACTTATCTTAAAAATACCATTATGTTATTGTTATAAGAAGCTTTGGCAGTCCGATGAGTCCATTTCAATAGAAATGCTGCTTTTCAAAATTCAATTGCACTTTTTACCAGGCTAACGCAGAACAGTGACTGTTATACCTTGAAAAGAAAGAGCATGAGTATATGATGTGTATGAACTAAACTAGGTGATCAAACATTGCAACTAATTTGAATCACTAACAGCAAACGAGAATGGTTTTTATATATTAATCTGGGATCATCCACAAGTTTGTTCTCGTTCCAACACTTAAGATGACAGTGTGTCAAAACTTATCCTGAGCACTGAGAACTCTTCCCTCTGGAAAAAGTTCCCTGTGACATCATAAATTATGCAACCTTTGTTGGACGCCAGGGATCCATTTTTTATTCATAGGAGCACTGCAACAATCTGTCTGGTATGCAGTGTCAACTTCAACTTGCAAGTCAGTAACTTTGAGTTTAGCTGTTGCTAAAAGTGTGTCCTTCAGTCTCGTGCCTGGGTGGAAAATTAGGTACAGGAGGAAGCCATAGTGTTCACAAAAACTTAAAACTGTAAATTGTTGCTGTAAACAATTGCCCCTTTCAGTGAAGAAAATTGTTTTATAGCATGCAATCTTTAAAGTGAAAATATGATTCATTATAGGCCTAGTGCGTAAATTCCAAAATGTATGAAACAACAAATCCAACAGCAGTACCAAATGAAAATTACAATTGAATTTCTGAAAAAATATCAAATCACCAACAAGCAAATTTCGGAAGGATGCTTAACAAACATGCTGGACAACACTTTGACACAAATACCGCAACTGACATAACGAAATTCACAATACGCATACATACATTTGATTTCACAACACAGTCACAACAGGGGCATAAAGCACCCACCAGCAGCTATAGGGACCTGCAATGAATGTAGAAGTTGACATCACGTTGCCCTGACACCCCTATCTCATAATGCATAAGCTGATGAAGCGGTTGCCCAGTAGCATCCCCCACATCATCCATCAGCCATGTTTATCCCTCCACAATTGCTGCCTCATTTGCGAACCATCACTCCTTTCCTTGTAAAGTGATATCTTGTTCGCATGCTACGTGTCTAACAGCCACTGGAGGCAGTGTTCACTGATTGTAAAAGACCCTCTAAATGGCATTCTTTCATTCAGAAAGAATGATTTGGTTTATCTGAATGAAGCAGGCATTTCAGACTGTGTGGTTATTTGATGTGTATGACATAGAATTTTCATGACAAATGAAAATCGTAAAAGCACAAAGACAGAAAATAATCTATCTTGTCTGTTGTTTTTCAAATAACAGAGAATTAAGACACAGGCTCTGCGAGGAAGAGATTGTCATAATAAAGAAGTTTGAGGCACAGGCACAAGGGATGCATGCTAAACCACCAACATTCAATATCGTCTTAGTCTCGGTATCTATATTTTACGGCCAGTACTTCTGAGAGTAATCTCAGAGAATTTTACTGTTATAAATATTTTTGAAAAATTTTAATAAATGTCATGGAACATTATATGTCACAAACTAAGTACCAAAAAAAAAGCAAAATAACGAATGGGGCAATAGTAGCCACCCACATATTATACAAAGTAAAACACAACAAGAGAAGTTATCATCTCGGCAACTTATGCAAATTGTGAGATTACACCGGTGTTCTGCAGTGCAGCACGAGACAGAGACATGGAGAAGCTATACCAAGAACTGCACTGCAACCTGCGCTCTGTGACAATCTAAACACAAACTAATGCAAAGCATGCTCTCTGTACTGGCTTCAGTGTCTCTGTATGATGCTAAATATCCCAAGACACACACCAACATCCACTCCTCCAGATCACTTTGGCTGGCAGAAGGCATGCTCTGCCCAGCAACTGTGGTCAATCTGGTCATTCTGGGCTATTCAGTCAACAACCTGATGAAATGGCCGGACAGCATCTGACTGGGCTGTACTAGTCAGAGGCCCCATCACCTTCTCCCCTGTGCACTGATGATTTAAGCAGTAATCAAGCAGCAACTTTTGACCCCGGAGATGTTTTGGGCCCCCACCTGTGCATCATTGTGCAGTGCCATAAACCTGTCGCGAGCAAGTTATTTCAGCCCATGCTGTTGAGCAGAATGCAGTCTACAAACACCCCAGCATTACAACTTGGTAGCATGCAGCAGAAATTGTACTAGTTACGGCCAGTAATTGTAAAGAACTAGTAGATGGTCTTTTTGTAAATATGCTGCAATTTTTAAAGGTCTCATGTTAAATTTATGGCAGCCGGAGTATAATGGGCTGAATCTCAGCGTGATATCTTGAGAAATTGCCCGCCCAACGGCGTCCAGGCGGTCAGTGTTTTAAGGTCAATAAAATTAAAGATCGTTTGGCAAGGTATCAAATATTGCCCGACAATCTGCCTATCAGTCATAGAGAATAACATTGCATGGATATGACCCCACAAGGAACATGGTGCAATTCTGTAAGCACTTGTCATTTGTCCACTGTATATAGTGCTGCATTATTTTCCTATTTTTCACAATGGAGAAAGTGTTACAAAGAGGTGAACGGGGTCTGAACTTCTGAAGGTCCCATTTTTGTGTAATGTAATTCAAATGGCCTCTAGATACAACACAGCTACAAAGTATCAGTATTGGCCCTGTGGTTGGTTTAGCGTTTACAAACACACGTGAATACAGACCAAGTGATGTTTTACTCACTACATGCAGATAGCATGCCAGAAGTAGATAATTGTAGCATCTTTACGACTGAGTCAGTAGACATTCATGGGATAAACAAGCTGGCAACTTATCACACTATACTGCCACTGAATGCTGAGAAGTCAGGCTCTACACTCTTAACAAAAATGTTTTATATGGAACCTTTAAGGGTTCTATAAGCTGGTATAGATGAGGATCCCTAAAGGTACATTACTCAACTTTAAGAAGGTTCCGACAGCAAACAAAAACAACATTTAGATAATCCAGCCTCACTGAACTCCCACAATGGAACCCTTTTCTACAAGTCGGGAGCATAGGGTGCTATCATGGGGCCTTACCACCAAGTATTAAACCATTTCAATTCAATTTAAAAAAACCCTAAAATAGTACAGAACCTTTTTTTTTGGCTGTGGGTTCTTTATATACCATCAAAAACCTTTTGCGTTAAGGGCGTAGCATGTATTGGCAGAAAGTAACAGACTTTTTAAGACATATCAGATGATGACTGTATGTTCGCTCTTGACTTTTGGTACTCTTTCATGTTCATTTTACTCAACCAACTAACCATTGTCATATATGACACCTCAGCTGTGAAACACAATAGCTGATGAAGGTCGATCCAGTTAAACACTGATAAGGTTAAAAGCTATAGACTACGTGGCATTCTGGAAGAATGAACATCAATTGACACAGAGACATCTTAGTCAATGTCATACCAAATATATAGATTATGGTTAATTGAATTCTGTCAATATCAGCCCTTATTCATCATCGAGCCTGAATTTATCACACTGGATGCACATTAGTTTAATTGTAGTTGGCCCTGTCTTTCTCCTTCAGTTCCAGGAAACATAATGTAGGGAAAGACACAACTGAACCAAGACAAACCAAAAAAACCTAAAGGTAGGTGGGGTAAATATGGACATTGACCAGCCCTGGAACAACCAAGGCAATTTAGTTCTGACAATTCCTAAAATTCCTAAGGGTTCATTATAGTCAATAGTTACATATTAGCCCTTAACTATTGCAATTAGAAATATTCTCTAAGGAATATACGAAGCTGCAATGAACCTCTAGAGTTGTGATTGTAGGCCTTTAGAAGGCAAGTCAGCCAAAGTATACAACAGGTGCTTGTGTTCTTGGTTGGTGGTTCCATATTTCTTTATAATGCCCTAGCTACCCCTTTCCCCTTCAGGTGGACCTCTACATCATAGTCTGGTCCTCACATCCTGGATTTCCTTTATTACCAAATTGCTTGCTCTGAAAAGACCTGCTGGATAGACCTTTTGGGTTGACCTGAGGCTAAAGCTGCTGACACAATCGATTCAGAGACCAGAATCAGAGGCAGACCTTTCTTTCACAGTCTATTGTTGTTATAGGGGTTATAAGGAATAGTTTAAACAGTGAGGTGATGGAACAACAGATGAACAAGATTATGACCTATACAGAATTTCTTGCCGAAAAACTTACAAAAATTGGTGTATTTTGCAAATGTACAAAGCCATATGTGTTACGCAATTAGTGCATGGGGGACATTGGGGTCAATGGTTAAATCAAAAGATCTAAAGAAGATTCAAGTTCAACAAAATAAAGCAATCAGAATTATGTGTAATGTAGGCAGACGTGCCAGACTATCCGAACTTTACAAACAACTGAAAATTGTTAAAATTGAAGACTTGGTGAAATTGGAATTATTGAAAATTTCACATAGATATATATATGGCAATTTACCAGTGAGATTAGGAAACTTATTTAATCTGAGTCACCACACATATTATACCCGAACTAGAAACTATTTGAGAGCTCCACAACACACAGTAGAAAAATACAATGCAAGTTTTCTAGGGAGGTCCCCACATTTATGGTTACACTTGGATGAGCAATTGAAAGAAAGAAATAAGATGAAACTCTTTACAAAACAGTACTGTCTACATATAATAAATTCTTATTAACTGATTATTTCGTTCCATTCCCCATTGCAATAAGATCACAATCCATATCCATGATCATCCTCATTTTCATCTAATCAATATTGTTCTATTTATTTAAGATTTATAATCAATTTTACATAGTAAGTTGGGGCAGCAATCCTATAGTTACTTGTAACTCCGCTGTTACCCTTTGATGCATTTGTTTGTTTTAAAACTATCGGGTGTATTGTATGAAATTATCTGGAGGTTACTGTATTTACATTATGCATTCATAAATAAAATAACTCTAACTCTAACAGATAGTGAATGGTGAGGAGACCAATATCGAGTTTTATTGGCTGAAGCAGTAATATTTGTCGAGGCTGTATAGGCACCATAATTTTCAGACTTTTAAATATTAGTAAAATACTTAATTATTTATACCACTCGACACCTCTGTCAGCCAATCATGAGGCAGTATTTCACTGCAATAAAACCCATATTCTTTGTTGTCCAGTTATCCTCCCATGGGAGAATAATAAGTGAAGCTGTGAAAAAAACACAGCAACAAATGACAACTTTCAGCTTTGTCTTATGGTATAAGCCGGTTATTCACCGCGGGATCGGCAATATGTGTATATCACAGCTCGGGCTAACGCCCTCGCTGGATAAATCACATATTGCCTCTCCCTAGGTGAATAACCTATACTTATTGGCATGTCATGTGACTGATCTCAGGACTGCTACACGACACCCTGCCAAGACGACCTGCATGGGAGGATGCTACACGATGACCTTAAAATTTTGATGCAGAATATAATACATTTAGTGTTGCCATTATGCATGTTACATGTATATTTATTTTATCTTATTTAAACCTTTATTACAGACACCAACATGTATATATAACAATATACAGTGGTCCATATCCTGCTGTAAAAAATAAAACACTAAATAACTACTTGCTGAGTGCCAGGCATTGCTAGCACCTGTGACCAGTCTCGTCGTAAAGTTGAAGTCCAGCGCAAATCACTCCGCAATATTGCACACACAAGGCTGTATATGTTTAATATGACCATTTTATGTTATTTTATTGTCTTTGAATCCACCGGACAGAGAACAAACAAGGAAGGTAGAATTAGAGATGGCTACTGCGCCAGTTTAATGGCAACAAAGAACACACAATTACATTCACACAAACATTCATACCACACATAGAGACAAAGGACACACAGACAGGAGCCTACTGCTCCTAGACCAGCCTGAACATAACAGACAGGTAACATACGGATAAGATGACATTAAAGTGCAAAGTAGCATACAGGGTAATACATAGCTAAGTACAAATCACAACAGGAATAGACAATATAATGAGACTTAGACTCAAGAATATGAATAAATCGGATAGACAATCCACATAAACATGAAGGAAAATGAATTATATACAACGACATACATAACGGAGAATAATAATATAGAAGGTAAAATTAGAATAAAAAATGGCCGGAGACCTGGGTGATTTTTGGAGGGCGAAATTACCCACAATTTTTGAAAATTTTGATCTAAAATTTGATAATTTTGGTTGGGCTTCGGAAAGACCCTAAAAAGGGGGAAGGAAGAAAAAAGGGAGAGGAGGGCGGGTGCTCGAGAAAAACGCAACCCAGAGAAGAATGAACAAGAGTCTTTATAGTGAGAAGGAAGGAATTCACAGCTTATGGAAACTGTGAATGAAAGAACAGCTCAAAGGAATGAGCGGGAAGTAGAGATTGGGAGCTGCGAAGATAGATAGACACCTAGAGGTGAGAGATACAGAAATGTACAGAAAGTTGAAACCCAAAGCCAAGAAACTGGATCAGACTAAAGTCTGCGCGGCAGCAAACCCTTGTGTCTCTGCCCGGCTTCAATGGACCTTAGCACTCGCACTAAGCTATCATTGTCAATCAAAAATTCAATCATCTATTTGTCTATCTGCACTTGTCAGTCTATCTGTCTATGGCAGATTTCACGAAATGCTGCAAAATGACTTACCACAACTTGGTTACATTAGCACAATGGCAACAATGTTGATCTTGCAGTTACATTAGCAGTTACATTAGTAATGAAAAATACAGCTACCACTCCAAGTTGTTTATTTTGTCGGTGATCTATATAGGTTAATAATGCACATTTTCAATAAAATTTCAGAATTTCATATTTTAGATTTGCCAAGATAGCAAGAACACTGAAAAATTCCGATGTAAAAGTTGCTAATGTGACATTGGAGTCCACTGAGACGGAATGGAGTTACATTAGCAGTCTCTCTTATTTTTCCTTTTTAAAAATAGTTTATAGTTATGAAGGTAATTACAAATGGTGCCAAACAAGTATTTTAAATGTATTTTATCAATCACATATCATTATATTTTGCTAAAGTGTTTTCTGTTGATTCTACAAAGTGCCAAAGTTGGCATGTCAGATGACCGGTAAGTTCTGCCGTCCATTGTTGTCCTTATGAGATGTAAAAAAAGTATTTTTTAAGAGCAAAAAGGGGCATATTGGTGGATTCTTTTATTGATATTTATTCTTTAGTTCACTTATTTACTTGGTAATGGGTTCATCTACTTCAGGAAGCACCAGAGAGATAATAAAAAAGGTGGGACAGTTTAAGATACTCCGTGAGCACATTTTCGTGAAATCTGCCCTATCTATCTATCTATCTATCTATCTATCTATCTATCTATCTATCTATCTATCTATCTATCTATCTATCTATCTATCTATCTCTCTATCTCTCTTTCTATCTATCTATCAATCTATCTAGCTGTCTAGCTGTCTATCTATATATATCTATCTATCTCTCTATCTATCCATCTATATGCTCAATGTATTTTTTAGTTGTCACCATCTATCTATCTTACTATCTTAATGTGTCTCTATCTATGATATGTTAAGGATGAAGGTTCTATATATGTATATTTATATATCACACTCGATAGTTGCACTTGAGCATTAAAATTATAAAACAGCTGCCTTTCATGAATTGTTTCCATAAAGACAAGGGCCCTGGTACAGCATGGCCATTCTATATTAGCAGTTGATCCCCAACTGTACTTGACACTGGAGGGCAGTAATTGTTTGGACAATTTGGAAGTCAATTTCACATTCATACATCAATATACTTGCATGGTTTTTCATTCAACATAATTCTGTGGAAAATTTAATAAATGGTTATTATTGTGCCATTCTTATTTGATGAGTAAATGTTGCCCCAAAAACTTTTTATCGTTCCTTTTTTGGTTTGCATCCTTAATATATCTAATAGGTATTTATCTCATACGTTTCTCTGAAGTAGTTTTTAAGTTATTTCATTGCAAATTTGTTTTATCTCAGTTGTGCATGAAACAACACAAAATTATATAATAAAAGTATGGAGAACATCATCCCATTTCTTTTTTTTTTTCAAATATATTTTTATGATACCGAAGAGCATGCAAATCGATTCAGAGCATCTATATGCTACAAATTACCTATAGTAATAAACAACATATATATAACATTTCAATTAAATTCCAATGAGCATCCATCAATACGATTCAATAGCTGTGATCATAAACTATTATGTGTTCTTAATAGGTAATTCGTAGTATATAGATGCACTGAATCGATTTGCTTGCTCTTCGGTATCATAAAAATATATTTGAAAGAAAAGAAGTGGGATAATGTTCTCCATACTTTTATTATATAATTTTGTGTTGTTTCATGCACAACTGAGAATCGGGGATGACCTTGGTATTTTCCGAGGGTGCCGGAAGAGGGCGGGCGATTGCCCCTCCTGCCCTTGGCAAGGTTGTCCTTTTCATCTCCAAGAAATAAAAAACATTGTTAAGCATTAATTTACAGTGAATTAAGGCAAGAACCAATATGGCACTACATTAAATTTTTCTGCTCAAATTAGATTTGTGTATATAGATTTGTGCCCATGCAGCCCTCGTTTCCTTCCGGCACCCAGGGGAATTTGTCATGCGATTTTAGAACAAGCTCTCACTAGATATGTGTGTTTCTTAAAATATGCAAATACTGGAATTGGGAAAATTATTTGTTTGCCATAACATTACCAAAAAATTGAAATGTACAAGGTCAATCATTGCATGTGCACTGTATATCTGCATGTATGTTGTTTGTTTACTGGCTTTTTCTGCAATCTCCTAATTTGAGTTGCGTACATGCTTGTAATGTCGAATTATAGTTTTATGGTATTCAAGTGCGTGCCTCAATCCGCTGTCCTTGAGCGTGTGATACAGAACCAATCTTCTGTCTCTAGATCAGCTGCACTCTTCATAGTCAGTGGACCTATTGCTCTCCAATGAAATTTCTCACATAAATGTAATATCAAAGAGGATGATAAATGAATAGTGAACTGCCATTTCAATGTCTGTTGGTCAATGGGTCAACAGTCAACATCCATTTAACATAGCCTATAATCTCACTTCGAATTGGATAATGATCATGCTACTCCGCTCAACAATCTGGGATCCAACAAGTTATTTGAATGGAGGCGAACTATACATAGCTCAGGTCTCGATATTGTCAAATTATCCACCACGAAAGTTACAGTAGGCCTATATCTCAGTCGCCCTGATAGATAGATAGATAGATAGATAGATAGATAGATAGATAGATAGAGAGATAGATAGATAGATAGAGAGATAGATAGATAGATAGATAGATAGATAGATAGACAGATAGACAGATAGATAGATAGATAGATAGATAAACAGATAGATAGATAAACAGATAAATAGATAGATAGATAGATAGATAGATAGATAGATAGATAGATAGATATATAGATCCTCATATTGAGTAAGTTATAACATGTTGCGGACTCTCGCTCTTTTTTCTCCCATCTCATTAACCAACATTCGCCGGTGCCCAGAATTGGCCTTTGAAGGCTGCACTTACCATATATGTATAATCTATCTGTCTAGAGATAGATAGACAGGCAATTATGTGAAGAAAACACAGTGAATATTAGTTTATTTGTTGAATATCGTATAACAGGAAAGTGGGACCTACGGATTTTGCACACATGTATGCATCTTCAATGTTTGCAAAATGTGGCAAAGCTGTCTTTACCGAAGTGTTTCATTTGTTTTCATATCCCTGGAAAAATGTATACTTAAGTCTGGGTTATTTGGGTCCCAAGCAGACTGGTGAGACAAACACAAGCAGGGCTAAGCCCAGCATGCGTTGCATATTGGTGCCCATCTGATGCGCAACATACTCTCAGAAAGGTAGCTGTTATTTTTACAACAACAACAAAAATTACAGTTCTGGTTATATGCAGAACTGAATTACTATACAAAATAATTCATGCCATAATTCACAGAAACCTATCCCGTTAGATGTCAGAGCCACTACGATAAAATTTCGATTAATCAATATATATCACTATATATCGCCTTTTGAATTCCGATACACATCATATCGTGGATACATACTTTCTTGAGAAAACCCTTGAAAATCACATCATGCAGATCTGTGGCATTTTTGGCTAAGATGCCGATGCATTGCATTGTAAGACAGATGCATCATAATTCCCCTATTGTGATATATTGTGAAACTGTAGCGGATTTCATCATACATTTTTTGCTGAAAAAGTTAGCATGGTACAGTTCATTTTCGTCTTTCCTTGAATGTTTGTTTACTGCAATGTATTATGTTGCAATGGACTGTTATCTGTGTGTCAAAGTCACTACACTAAAATAATAAAGATGTATTGATATGATTGTCTTTGAAGAGCGCTCTTAACTGGTCCTTTCAAGTTATTAGGATATGTTTTGATCAACTTCTTTGAATAATATTATAAAGCTGCAATCAGTTAAATTCTTTAAAAAATTACAAAGACACTTCTGGCTATAGTGGTTATCTTTCATATCGTATTCTAGTTCCTGAAAGAAGACAAACTATAGATCTATATCCATTTATGCCTATAGAGTCCTTATGGACATTCATGGTATCCTTGAAGTCTTGTTTCTTGACTCTTCTTTGATATAAATTTACATCCATTTGTCAATAATCAATCAATTCTAATCATCAATTCTTATAAAAGAATAAGAGGTCAACAATTGGTATGCTTCATCTATGACTGAGGGAGGAGCTAGGGGATTTGGTCCCTCTAAGAATTTGCCTCAGTCAGCATTTCTACATATATAATTAACTAAAAAAAAAAATCATAGCCTGAATTAACACAGGGTCGCTTCTCAGAAGGAAAATTGATATAAATATGTATTGTGACTATTGGTATATTGCATGACAGCCTCCATGGATGGCTTATTGCCAGGATGACAATCTTCCGCCTAGCCCTGGGCTATTCCACTTCAGTTAACCCAGCTGCCCGGAGAAGATGAGATCCAGAATTGAGGTTATGCATATCCATTGCATTGCATGTCTTGGTAGCTTCGTCTTTCGAGTCTGGACCCAAAAGTAAGTTGGCCTGAGACCTCAGATTTCCACACATGCAAACACTGTTGCATAAGTGGGTTGATTGATTGATTGATTTATTTTGAAATTCAAACAGAGTTACAATATTAAATAGATGAAATGAAAATGTAACAATGGGTGAATTTCAAGGATGACACACAAAAGTCCGAAGACTTGTTCCCAGTGCGGTCCTGGAGTGAAGTGAAAAACAACGTCGTGGACTAGTTAATAAGATGTTTGACTGATTCACGCATGGTCATGAGCTCAAACCCCAGTCACGGCATGAAGGAACTGAGCTGATCCGCCTAAAACCATTGCTCCACTCGACCCAGGAGCAAATGGGTACTTGGCAAAAGACAGTGATGGTGGTAGAAGAATGCTTGACTAATATGCTGCACACTTGTGAAGTGTGGATATAAGCTCTCCAGGAGCTGAGAACGGTCCAAGCTTGATCAGGCCTGTCCAGGATGTAATTCTAAATGTCGGTCAATCTCATAGGAGGATGGCTGATGTTAAACCAAATACATTGACATGTACATTTATCTCAATCTAAAAATATTTACTGTTCACCTCTCCAGATCATTTCTCAAATTTCTGATCACAAAGGTAAATTGAATTTATTGTCTTGTATGGTGCTTCGAACTTGCTAATTTTTTATGGATTTATAGGAATAACAAATAAAAGAAATGGAATCACCTTGGCATTCAAACATCAATCTCTTCACTTTAACAGTATACTTATGAACTGCACGCGGTGTGCCTTTATCATAATTTATAATACATTTAATGGTACTATTGGCACTTGACTTGTCACTGTTTGTATGATAAATACTTTTTTATTTCCTTTGTTTTTCTTTCAACAGCAATAAATATCTTAATGATCGCCGAAGTACCGGTTTTCCAAATGCGTCTAGTTACAAGTCTAATGCTGATGTACATCTTAAACTGTAACAATGTACGGTTTTATGTACCTTATTAAAAAGTGTTCTATTTAGGACTATAGAATTGTTAATTGTAGACATACCACTAAAGGTTGCAGTTCTTCAAACATGGTTTAAATCACGTAGTAGATGTATATTTGAAATATAATTTTGAGTTAAGGTACTGGGCAAAATTATTTCTTATCTTTCGCTCACACCTTGTCAAGCTTCTGTGAATTCCTATGTATTTACAGTATTTTGGACAATAATTCCAAAGTGCACTTGAGTGTTTTTCACAACTTCAAAAAAAAAAGGTGATGTTATAAACAACATAACTTTGACAGTAGACTGAGTAGAAAGTTTGTCACATCACTTATCGCTTCCCTCTCCCCCATAGTAATAAAGGCCCAGGGAAAAAAAAAACATCAGTATGAGTGCTGGGTACGAGGAGCTGTCTCATAGACATATGAGGTCAATTTAAAAGGGGTGTACATGTCAACGTGGTGCATTATATATACATAAAATTCTACAATAATTTCTACTCACCCCCTCCATTCTTGTAGCAGAGATATGGGAACCTCCATACATTTCCCAGGCCTACAGCAAAACCGACCACGGAGAGGATGAAGTCTATCTTCCTCCCCCATTCGTCCCTTTTGGGTTCTTGGTTCTCATCCGGGTCCACCAAGGCTTCTTCGCTCTTGAGGTTCACCAGGTTCAAGTCTTTTTCTGGCTGCTTTTCTTCATCCATGCTGAGTGTTTAAGCTGTTGTACTTTATATAATGTTGTTCTATTTATTCAGGATTAATCTCAATTCTCACAGAGATCTTATAATAAAGAGATCCCTGGAGATCGCTTTAGCTGCTTTGTCAATCTCTTATGTAAAATATTCGTAAATATTCCAAAATGTTCATTAATATGCAATGTTCCAAAGAATGTCACAGGATATGTCCAACTGAACAGTGCTGTCCACAGGACTGCAGAACAGCACTGTCACTGATCTTTCTAAAAATCCTTTTATCACTGATGTGATTCTTTTGGTCTTAAAATGTTAAAAATATTCTAGTATACAGTCCTACTGTGCACAGCTCCAACATACAGATAGAGCTGCCTTTATCTAGAGCATGTAATATGAAAATGCTCATGACATGCTCTTTCTGGCGCCAATATGGCAGGAGCTGCTCCCCCATTGGTGGAAGTATGGGCTACAGTGCTGCCTCTCTCCTCCACTGTGGAATTATGCTGTAGGTGTTGTAGACAAGTCCAACATGTTTATCACATCTGTTGCAATTCAGAGAAGGCTTGCATTTCATTCATATCTCAGAATTATCTTTACATCTGCACTTCGTGTATCTTATTATTCTTTTAGTTAATTTAATCAACAAAATAAAAGACCAAAATACATTGTTCAAATACAATTAGATGATTATCTGTGAAGGAGATTTAGCTTGTCGACCCCATACTCTTTCCTTGTCTAACAGTTGTGTGAAAGTATGCTGCTTGGCCTATCATCTGCCGGATGTCATTGGGACGAGACAAAATTACGGTGTAACGGCAAAATACAAATATTTCCCTGTACTTCCCAGGTATTGTATCATTCAAATAACACAGAATATACTATGGTCGGCCGAATAAGCAAATCAAAAAGACTGAATGGCGAGAAGTTAACGACTCTTGTCCTTTTATTTACTAGCGTATAATTGCCAATTGATCTGGCATTGGTACAGAGGAAACAATAACGATAACTAATATACTTTGCAAATGGTTTGTTTTTAGAAGTTAGATGTTTTGCATGTACATTTTACCTCCCAAGTTTTACCCATGCAGCTCACAAGTAATCATGCACTGCTTCTTTAGTGGTTTACTACCAGGGCTGGGTTGATGTTTGTGTTTGTTTTGCACACTGCACAGAAAATGCACACTCATCAGCTGTGTATGTTATGCAGGCATCTGAAGGAGGCCAGGAGATGAAGTGTATACTTATGCACTTATTGCACTATATGTGCTGTCAGTTATTGTGAAAACTATGGAAATTGCTTGAACTAAACTGCCTCAACCATCTTTGATTTCAGTAGGGAGGCCCCATTTAACCTCATAATTCCCAAATGGAGGTCCCATTGTGGAGTTCAAGGAGTAATGAAATATTATAAGTTTTTAAAATTTTTATAGGGACAATAGGGAATTGCTGGATATTGAAACTATAAGCAGGGATTTTTTGGGATTGATCTGACTAATTGGGGATAATGGGATATGTGTGGACTTTTGGAAACTGTCAGGGAAATAATTGGGATATTCAGGACTTGTGGGAATTAGAAGTTCCGATTTAAGCCACCAGTGTGAAGTGATAAGGGGCCGACCAGATGATAGTTTTGGGGGGGGGGGGGGCTATGGACTTTTACTGCGGGACAAACCTTTTTTGTGCGGCACATCGACAAATAATTTTTTCGCATGCTCACTCTCGACAAACTTTTTAATCTGAATTTCAACATTACTGTACCATACCTACTTTTTTTTTTCAGTGTTTTTTTCACCAAATCGATTTTTTTTCACCAGATGTCCATAGTCCCCCCCCCCCCAAAGACCATCTGGCCGGCCCCTAACATACACTTTTTCAGATCTGTGTGCAGTGATTGCTGTCTCTGACAAAAACAACACCCAATCGGTGCGTCACAGTTTGTCTGTTTGTTTGTTTTACTTAACAGAATAGATTTCTTGACAATTAAAGGATTGATCCACAACTTAAATATACAGAGCACTTAAATATCACCTTAAATGATATTTTGCAATCAATTGTTCTGACTGCATTGCAACAGGAATCTAATGCTGTGGCCAGGTTGCATTCACCAGAAATGTTAAGGTACTTTTTCTTTTTTATTTAAATGTAGCAGGTTGGTGATATACTGAAAGACAGGCACATGATAGGCTACTAACAAAGCAAATGATTATTTTGACCAACAAAAAATTAATTCAATGAGCGTTTCTATATATCAAAAGGTTATATCAAAATCAAAAGGTTATAGAATTTACTAATGGTTTACTATTTTTGTTAGCCTTTTAAAAACCTTTTGTAACACTCTTACTGCATGCTGGGCCATTGATGACAATGATAAAAAAACAGGATGTGCAGCAGCAAACCTTCAGCATTTAGCTGTGACACTGCCAACTGCTAAAAAAATCTGTTTTTTTTTACAATTCAGGCTATTGTTGTAATTTTATATCAGTTTCAATCTTATAAACTTTTTTCAGAAACTTGCTCTCCTCTGTATTTTTATCAGCGTCAATGCATATTGCAAATGGGTATTGTAGTTTCTTTTGGTAGTAGGTGGTCGCTGGAACAGAGGCATCCCACTTGGTGGTTTAATTTATATGGTACTACTTCAGTTCCGTTTAAAACATTGGAAGAATGAAAATAAGCTGTTTACCTTTGATGATGAAATTTGCTAATGTTGCTGTTTCTTAAATACCGAAGATAAGCTTTTGTGGGACATAAATTTTGAAAGAAGTCATAAGTTTGGAAAAATACAAGAAATTATTCTGTGACACACCAGAATTGTCATTTTTGGAGTTAGACAGGTATTTAACCTCGTAAAAAAAAAATCACTTTTTTCCAAGTCAGCAATTTTTCTGATTGCGACTGACTCTCAGCTGAATATGCACAGTAACTTTGCAAGCAATCCATTAATATAGAATATGGACAGAAAAGAAACAGGTCTATAGTTGCAGAAGAGGTCCCGTAGGACAGGCCTAATGTTTTCTTTTGTTGGTGTCTGTTCTTCCGTCTGTTTGTCTGTCTGTCACTCTAGCTGTCCAGCTGTATGAGCTAATGAAACACTGTAGTCTTGCAATCACCACCAAAACAAAGAACTGATTTGATTTTGATAAGCATCCATGCAGTGGATATGGCACAATGGGACAGTTATGAAAATTATTTTAAATGTTTTGGTGCAGGTTCCGTTAATATGCTCAGAGAAATGTTTTTTAAAATAGAGTCAAGGAGGGTAAATCCGTCCACTTTTGGCCATAACTGTATTTTAAGGAAAATGGTGTAAGATACAAAAATTTAGATTAGCACATTGGAAGGGGCATATTCCATACTACCACTAGCAGCCAAAAAAATAAAATATTCAAATAAGTTTTGCTGAAACCATGGCAACAAAAATTAAAGGTTAGGGCATCTAAATCCGTCCAGGATGCTTCTAAATCCGTCCAGCAAGGATGGTAAATCCGTCCACAGGGCATTATACAGCACATACCTATCATATCTTATGATTTTTAAAAGTTTTGCAATATATTAACTGTCACAAAGGATTTTCTGTCAATATTAGAATATTGGGGTGCTGATTGCACTTATAAGAGAAGAATCAAATAAGAGAGGTCAAGTTAACTATCAAGAATTTCAATTGACTACCTCAATCACAATTTAAAAAACCTATTTAACCAGATCAAGTGGTTTAATTGCTCGATTTAATTCCTTTTATCAGTTTTTAGCCATTTATAAATAATAAAGGTCACAAAAGTACTTTTAAAGACCAATAGAAGTGGGTGGACGGATTTACAATCACTCAGTCAAGCCAGTTTTAAAATAATGATGGTAAATCCGTCCTCTTTTATTTCCATTGTATCTCCCTTCCATGTGTTAGAATTCAGTTATCTAAGAAACCCTATAAGAATTATAAAAGTAAACGTCCCATGCATCAATTATTCACCTTCAATATATTTGGTTTTTGATGGAAATAGGCCAAGAAGAACAACTATGTGTTATCAGAAAATGGCTGTGATGACGTCACAGGATTTCATTGTTTTTTGTCTTCAACTTTAAAATGGACCAGAATATCATTTAAAGTGTTGCCAACACCATAAAAACGGCAAAATTATTTGAAAAACGAGTTTCTCTTGCTTTTACAACTAACACAACTGTAAAAATAGTAATTATATACCTATATTAGGGGGCGGACGGATTTACCCTCCTGGACGGATTTACCATCCCTGACTCTACAGGATATCCCAAAAAGTTATTGCACATTTCATAAAGACAGTACTTGTTAACATTTGATCAAAAAGATAATGATTATCGATCAACTTCAATGCCGCTATCGTAGTGTTTCACCTGAGCCTGAGGCTGGCACTTCAGGTCTCAGTGGCCTTGAGAAGACATTCTGGGAGCTTATGGATTCTCAAGAAGAAGGACATCAGATTCCTATAATATCACCATGGGACAGTTGCACAATAGTCCCATACAAGCTGTATGAAATTGGTGTGAAAGGGGTATAAGAAGTAACGCTCGAATTTGTTCTACCTGATTGCTATGGTTTTCTTTCTGAAGTGGTTCCAAGTATTAACATTTGCAAGAATGGTCATTTACTTCTTTTGCAATCGTAAGCAAATATTCAATCTTTTGACTTCATTCTGAATCTGTAGTCGCTTTGATTTTAACTGTCCTAATTAGCCCACAAAGTGCATAAATACAGGACGTAAAGCCCCAATCATCCATCCATCCAGATGCATGTTCTTCCGCAACTCTTTTTTTTTTCATCAGTGGCGTCATTGTAGGTGAGGCTGGTGGGCATTTGCTCCACCACGTTTCGGCCAAATTGCACATTTCTGAATTGAAATAAAAAATAATTTTTCACCAACACCTGCCATGAAAGTGTGACCACTATTTGCCTCTTCACTCTAAAATGAAACTGACGCCCCTGACTGGTATCAACTTTATTGCCAGTTGAACACTGAAAATAGTTTTGTATGCTGTGTTCCAAGTTCTCTCATGAAATGTATTAGTTTTTCCATCACCTGCGCCAAAAGGCCATTTTGTGGCTTGAAAATGAATTATAAAAGTCTGAGATATTTTTACTACAGCTGGGCACTCAGAGAATTAGTCATTTTCAAGGGGATGTGAACTCGGGACAGTACGCCACCTCCATTTCGAACCCCTGGGTTCTTGTTCACTAATTGTACATTTTACCCCACGATGCGATGGGACTGGGGATGACCACCAGTTCATGGCAATTGTGGCAATCCTTCCATGACTTCAGGATAGGCTTTCGCATTAATTACAAGTGTATTGTAGTCCCGCCATGTGATGGGACTGGGGATGACAAACAGTTCATCATAATGGTGGCAATTCTTCTACGACTTCAGGATGGGTTTTTCATTAATTGCACATTTAAGCACCACCATGTGATGGGACTGAGCCTAGCAACCAGCTCATGGTTATTTGCAATGCTTTCCATGACTTCAGGATTGGCTTTTGCATTAATTGCATATTTTTGTCCCACCATGTGATGGGACTGGGGATGGCAGGCAGTTTTTGGCAATTAGCAATATTTTCCATGATTTCTACACGGGCTTTTGCATTAATTGCACATTTTTTTCCTGCCATGTGATGGGATTTGAGTTGACAACTAGTTCTTGGTAATTGTGGCAATCCCTTTCATGACTTCAACACGGGTTTTTGCATTTATTGCATATTTCAGTCACGCCATGTGGTGGGACTGCAGTTGGCAACCAGTTCATGGTAATTGTGGCAATCCTTTTCATGACTTCAACACGGGTTTTTGCATTAATTGCATATTTTAGTCGCGCCATGTGGTGGGACTGCAGTTGGCAACCAGTTCATGGTAATTGTGGCAATCCTTTTCATGACTTAAACACGAGTTTTTGCATTAATTGCATATTTTAGTGGCGCCATGTGGTGGGACTGCAGTTGGCAACCAGTTCATGGTAATTGTGGCAATCCTTTTCATGACTTCAACACGGGTTTTTGCATTAATTGCATATTTTAGTCGCGCCATGTGGTGGGACTGCAGTTGGCAACTAGTTCTTGGTAATTGTGGCAATCCCTTTCATGACTTCAACACGGGTTTTTGCATTAATTGCATATTTTAGTGGCGCCATGCGGTGGGACTGCAGTTGGCAACCAGTTCTTGGTAATTGTGGCAATCCCTTTCATGACTTCAACACGGGTTTTTGCATTAATTGCATATTTTAGTGGCGCCATGTGGTGGGACTGCAGTTGGCAACTAGTTCTTGGTAATTGTGGCAATCCCTTTCATGACTTCAACACGGGTTTTTGCATTAATTGCATATTTTAGTCGCGCCATGTGGTGGGACTGCAGTTGGCAACCAGTTCATGGTAATTGTGGCAATCCTTTTCATGACTTCAACAGGGGTTTTTGCATTAATTCCATATTTTAGTCGCGCCATGTGGTGGGACTGCAGTTGGCAACCAGTTCATGGTAATTGTGGCAATCCCGTTCATGACTTCAACACGGGTTTTTGCATTAATTGCATATTTTAGTCACGCCATGTGGTGGGACTGCAGTTGGCAACCAGTTCATGGTAATTGTGGCAATCCTTTTCATGACTTCAACACGGGTTTTTGCATTAATTGCATATTTTAGTGGCGCCATGTGGTGGGACTGCAGTTGGCAACCAGTTCATGGTAATTGTGGCAATCCTTTTCATGACTTAAACACGGGTTTTTGCATTAATTGCATATTTTAGTGGCGCCATGTGGTGGGACTGCAGTTGGCAACCAGTTCATGGTAATTGTGGCAATCCCTTTCATGACTTCAACACGGGTTTTTGCATTAATTGCATATTTTAGTGGCGCCATGTGGTGGGACTGCAGTTGGCAACTAGTTCTTGGTAATTGTGGCAATCCCTTTCATGACTTCAACGCGGGTTTTTGCATTAATTGCATATTTTAGTGGCGCCATGTGGTGGGACTGCAGTTGGCAACTAGTTCTTGGTAATTGTGGCAATCCCTTTCATGACTTCAACGCGGGTTTTTGCATTAACTGCATATTTTAGTGGCGCCATGTGGTGGGACTGCAGTTGGCAACTAGTTCTTGGTAATTGTGGCAATGCCTTTCATGACTTCAACACGGGTTTTTGCATTAATTGCATATTTTAGTCGCGCCATGTGGTGGGACTGCAGTTGGCAACCAGTTCATGGTAATTGTGGCAATCCTTTTCATGACTTCAACAGGGGTTTTTGCATTAATTCCATATTTTAGTCGCGCCATGTGGTGGGACTGCAGTTGGCAACCAGTTCATGGTAATTGTGGCAATCCTTTTCATGACTTCAACACGGGTTTTTGCATTAATTGCATATTTTAGTCGCGCCATGTGGTGGGACTGCTGTTGGCAACTAGTTCTTGGTAATTGTGGCAATCCTTTTCATTACTTCAACACGGGTTTTTGCATTAATTGCATATTTTAGTCGTGCCATGTGGTGGGACTGCAGTTGGTAACTAGTTCTTGGTAATTGTGGCAATCCTTTCCATGACTTTAGGATGGGTTTTCATTAATTGTACAATTTAGCCTTACCATTTGATGGGACTGGGAATGGCCACCAATTCGTGGTAATTGTGGCAATCCTTCTACGACTTCCGGGTGGGTTTTTGCATTAATTGCAAATTTTTGTCCTGCCATGAGATGGGTTTTGAGTTGGTAACCAGTTCATGGTAATTGTGGCAATCCTTTTCATGACTTAAACACCCCCGGGAACTCACTTTAGTCCGAGCCCATGGGACATTAAATGGAGGTGGGTTGTATCCAGTGTTCTATGCTGGGGCAACTGAAAGACCCTGGGCATCCCTGAATTAATAGGGTATGTGCTAGACTCACAGTCTTCTCATCTCATCATCACACGGCGATCGCCTGCCTCGATATAGCCCACTAAGGTGCTGCAGAGGCGTAAAACACAAACAAACAAACAATCATGACTTCAAACCAGGTTTTTGCATTAATTTCACATTTTAGTCCCTCAATTTGGTGGGACTGGGGTCAGCAACCAGTTCATGGTAGTTGTGGCAATCCTTTCCATGACTTTAGGATGGGTTATTCATCAATAGAACATTTTAGCCCCACCATGTGATGGGAGAGGGGACGGCCACCAGTTCACGATAATTGTGGCAATATTTTCATGACTTTAGGATGTGTTTTACATTATTTCCACATTTCAGTCTCGTCATGTGATGGAACTGGGGATGGACACAAGTTCATGGTTATTGTTGCAATCCTTTCCATGACTTTAGGATGGGTTTTTCATTAATAGAACATTTTAGCCCCACCATGTGATGGGAGGATGGCCACGAGGTCACCGTAATTGTGGCAATCTTTTCTATGAATTCAGAATAGGTTCTTCATCATTTGTACATTTTAGTCCCGCCATGTGATGGGACTGGAGTGGCCTCCAGTTGCTTTTTAGATGCCTCTAAAACGTGTGATCGTGTAAATCACAGTATGTTGTTTTCTAAGTTACTACGCTGTGGGGAGTTCCCCTGTGGGAAGGTATATTTTTTTCACTATTTGACACATACACGCATGCTTCACGCGCACATACGCGAGTCTCTAGAGCGTGGACACGACATCTTTCGCACATACACGCGCGTGGGTGTGCATAAGCTCGCACGCGCCAATAATTTTTGACCGTTGGTGTATGAAAAAATATATATGCCCGTGGCCTAATTGGTAAGTGCGCTTGTCAACTAGCTTTGAGGGTGTGGGTTCAAATCTCACCCCGGGAACTCACTTCAGTCCGAGCCCATGGGACATTAAAAGGAGGCGGTTGTATCCAGTATTCTATGCTGGGGCAACTGAAAGACCCTGGGCATCCCTGAATTAATAGGGTATGTGCCAGACTCACATTCTTCTCATCTCATCATCATATGGCGATCGTCTGCCTTAATATAGCCCACTAAGGTGCTGCAGAGGTGTAAAACACAAACAAGCAAGCAAGCAAGCAAAACACGCCGTGGGAAACCACCATACATTGTAAGATTACTGGATTTCTGGTACTCTAACCAAAGCATGTGTGTTTGCTGGTCAGGTGTACTGTCAGACTCATTTGGCACAACAAATGGTGCGAGACAGGTTGGACTTCTATCCCTATTCCTGTTTAATATTTTCATGAATGACTTATCTGTATGTTAAATGATTGTAATACTGGTTGTTGGAAGGTAAAATTATCATTAATCATGTTATGTATGCTGATGACCTTGTGGTCTTCTCACCTTGTGAAGATGGCTTACATAATCTCATTAAAATTTATAAAGACATGCCTGTACCCATGATATTACATCTAATGCTAGAAAGATTGCTATTTTGGTTTTCAAAAACCAGTTCCTTCAGCAATCTGTTGGAAGAGAATTTGTATTTAACTTAAATGGTTCATCAGTTTAAGTATCTAGGACATTAGATAAGTAATGATCAGACAGATGATAGTGACCTAACCTGCTACATCAATGTCATATGTTGTATGCTCAGTGTAACTTGTTAAAACATTGATTTCACATGTGCACGAAGCTTGTAAAACTATTATTGTTCAAAGCCTTTGGTTATTCCGTATATACTCCATCACTTTGGTGATACTTCAGACAGTGTGCCTACAGAAAGGTCAAAGTAACGGATAATGATGCTCTGAGATTATTGTTTGGTGTTCCTGGGCATCATAGTGCCAGTCAGCTATGTCTCACAAACAATGTTTACACCTTTGATGGTTTATTGCGACATATTATACTGTTTAAATTTATGACTAGGCTGCCTCTGGGTACGAATTCTTTAATATGACAATTGCTCAAATCCGACGTATATTGGTCATGAGAGAATTCGGAGATGCTGGATCTCATGCCTTCATACTAATAGTTAGGCTGATAATGTATAGTCCTTCATATCATTGTAACTCTAGTCCTGTATTCCTGTAGATTCTAGTAGATGTTATTATGGACAAAAGTCATTTCTTGTACTGGTAATCGTGGCAATCCTTTCACAACTTCCAAGATTGCTTTTTAATTATTTGCAAATTTCAGTCCCACGATGCGATGGGACTGAGGATGGCTACAAGTTCATGGTAATTATGGCAGTCCTTTCCATAACTTCAGGATAGGTTTTTCATTAATTGCACAACAATGCACATTTCAGTCCTGCCATGTAATGGGACTGGGGATGGTAACCAGTTCATGGCCCTTGTTGCAATCCTTCCAATGACTTTAGGATAGGTTTTTCATTAATTGCACATTTTTGTACCGCCATGTGATGGGACTCGGGATGACCACCAGTTCATGATATTTGTAGCAATCTTTTCTATGACTTCAGAATAGACAGACAAACAAAAAATTTATTCACAGTGAAAAAGCCATACATGAAAAGACTATTATACAATATAGGGGGAACGGGGGCACATTGGGACGCGGGGCACTGTGGGACGGTGGGGTTTTCTTGGATCCTGGCAAGGTATATGATATGGTAGTGCCATCATATCTTGTAATTTCACATCCTGATGTTTCCATGGTTTTATTGACAAATTACAGCCACATGCAGAAGTATGGCGAGCAAAAGTTTGTTTTCCTACTACTAAAGTAAATATGGACGGGTTCAATTGGAACCATTCTGTGGACAAACCATGAACAATGAGGCTTTCTCAGTGCTTGTATGAATTTTATATATCGTAACGAACATTTATGAATTGCTATTGTGATAAACACACTCACTGGTGTCCGAGAAATTAGCATTTTGGTGTAAAAGTCATATTGGGGCTCATTGGGACAGTCAATTCGGGGCACATTGGGACGCACTTAATATGGCAGAATTTAAGTGTCCAAGGCAACTGAATGACCTGGGACAGCACACAACAGATGTTCAGGCCACAATGAATAGAGGTATAGTGGATTACCATGCTCTGTGAACAAATTTGTCGCAAAGCACTGTGTGTTACTGACATTGATGTCCGCACCCAGGACAGTTTACGTTGAATGTTTAAAACTGTTTAAAGTTATGAACTATTGGAACTACAAGGTGTTAATGCACTGTATATTGTCTTACGCACTACTTATATATGATATCTATTGCGCATTGAGATGATTTTTTAATTGATGTCCCAATGTGCCCCGGCTGTGCCAGCCGGGGCACATTGGGACAGTCATTTTTACAACTCTCTGGCAGCAAAAGCGTAGGTGCAGTCTAGTTTATTATGCCTTGCATTTAAGCTCAATAGTATGGGTGATATTCATGCAAACTTCTGAGTTCTTCAGTGCTTTCAGCATTAAGCAAAATTAGTAGACGTTAAAAGCGTCCCAATGTGCCCCTGTTCCCCCTACAATCATTTATATATATTGTGACGACCTAGCTAGCGCCGTCAAAATTTTGACAATCCACGAGCGCTGTCAACATTGAACAATAGTGCAAAATATCTTCAACAGCGAATTACAAGACCAATTCTTAACCGATTTTCTCCATTTTTTTATCAATAGACTCGGAAATGAACGTACTTTCATCGTATCAGGTCGTCAAGATCATTCCAGTGTTAAAACGGGCCTGCAAGACCCGTCGAAAAGACCGAGTCTTGACAGTTGTGCAAAATGTCTTCAATGGCCTCTCCCGAAGCCAATTCTTGGCCGAATTTGGTGATTTTTTGACTGTTAGACTCAGAATTGAATACTCTATCTACTCACAGACTATTCTTGACCATTCCGTGGATTTAAATCGTCCGTCCGACCCCCGAACGATCGTAAAAACGATCGCGAGTGATCAACAAGATCCAAACAAACCGCCATTTTGACAGATTACGCAACACTGGGCATGCGCGAGTTCCAAAAGTTGATAAATAGAGGCGCATCACACTGATTTCGTCACTCTTGATCGAGTCACCATCCTGATCACATCTCCAGAAAATATTTATTATCATCCCTGGGCAAATATATGCTCCCAAATATGCACCCAAATGAAGAATCCAGCCAAATGACAATATTCACCTGATTCAAGAACTGACACTCAGGGCGCATATAAATATCACCCGGTGCATATAAATATTCCCCGGTGCATATAAATATTCCCCGGCGCATATAAACATGCGCCCCACCGAAAGTCAAGTTCTCCGATATTCATCTCAAGTCAAGTGAACTGACACTCAGGGCGCATATAAATATCACCCCGGTGCATATAAATATCACCCGGTGCATATAAATATTCCCCGGTGCATATAAATATTCCCCGGCGCATATAAATATTCCCCGGCGCATATAAACATGCGCCCCACCGAAAGTCAAGTCCTCCGATATTCATCTCAAGTCAAGTGAACTGACACTCAGGGCGCATATAAACATTCCCCCGGTGCATATAAATATTCCCCGGCGCATATAAACATGCGCCCCACCGAAAGTCAAGTTCTCCGATATTCATCTCAAGTCAAGTGAACTGACACTCAGGGCGCATATAAATATCACCCCCGGTGCATATAAATATCACCCGGTGCATATAAACATTCCCCCGGTGCATATAAATATTCCCCGGCGCATATAAACATGCGCCCCACCGAAAGTCAAGTTCTCCGATATTCATCTCAAGTCAAGTGAACTGACACTCAGGGCGCATATAAATATCACCCCCGGTGCATATAAATATCACCCGGTGCATATAAACATTCCCCCGGTGCATATAAATATTCCCCGGCGCATATAAACATGCGCCCCACCGAAAGTCAAGTTCTCCGATAATCATCTCAAGTCAAGTGAACTGACACTCAGGGCGCATATAAATATCACCCCAGGTGCATATAAATATCACCCGGTGCATATAAACATTCCCCCGGTGCATATAAATATTCCCCGGCGCATATAAACATGCGCCCCACCGAAAGTCAAGTTCTCCGATAATCATCTCAAGTCAAGTGAACTGACACTCAGGGCGCATATAAATATCACCCCCGGTGCATATAAATATCACCCGGTGCATATAAACATTCCCCAGCGCATATAAATATACGCCCCACCAAAAGTCAAGACAAGTGAACTGACATTCAGGGCGCATATAAATAATCACCCAGGTGCATAAATATATGCTCCTCATCAAAAGTCAAGTGAACTATTGACTCTTACTATTTGAACAACGTTAAAGAAATTCAATTAATTAACATTAAATTACATTGTTTCTACACAAAGTGATTGATGCATCTACAATAAATGATCAACCTAAGAAAGTCTTCATCCTGAATAATAATTTTATTGTTACCCCATGGTTGGGCGTAACATTTGGCGCAGTCGACAGGATCCAATTGACATTGACATTCAACATTGAAAATTGGATTCAGCGGTACGAACCGTGAACTTTATTGAAACTTAAAAACAGAACATTTGACATGAATAAACATGGTTGGAGGAGAATACGAAGACGATCCTCAACTGGATGAACATGAAGAAGACCGGGTTTATTGACTCAATTGAACATTTCAAGATTACAAAGGTTTTGAAATTGACCTGGTTATAACAGAATACAAGAACATTGATTTTCAAAATATTCTGACTTACTTCTGAAAATCAAGAAAATGGAAAATAATATGAAAGAAAAAGAAGAACAGTGGGGGAGATTCAGAAGACACCACCCGTATACAAGTCATCAGCCTGATGTCCCAACCTTCAAGACCGAGCTCCCAACCTATGATGGCAAGAAAAGATGGAGAACTTTTATTCGCCAGTTTGAAGCAGTAACAGCTACATGGAACGATGAGACAAGACTAAAGCATTTATTGACGTGCTTTCAAGACGACGCTGCTGAGTTTGTCTTCAACCTGAAAGAAAGTGTAACGAAAGAATATGATGATCTAGTTGATGAGCTGTAGAAACGTTTCGAAATCCAAGAGACCAGGCAGACCAAGATCAGGCAGTTCTACGCAAGACGGCTCAAGAAAGAAGAGAGTATTCCAGAATATGCTGCTGATTTGAAGCGTCTTATCCACGAAGCCTATCCATCAGGAATTAGCCGAGAATGTCTTGAAGAAATGATGATAAGACAGTTTTTCTTTGGTCTTGAAGATGACAATTTACGATATTACGTAGAGTACCTGAAGGCCCCACAATCTATTGATCAAGCTGTCAACCTAGTTAATGAGTACAGTGATTACAGAAGATTTGACAGAGAAAAGGGCAGCAAAAGAAGATACAGTCAAGCATGTTCTTCAGATCAGCGTGATGAGACCAGAAAACGCAAAGAAGAAGTTCACCACTTGAAAGATACTGAAGAAAGCGCTGAATATGCAGGTGCAGGAAGAAATTTAAGAGTACTGGACATTGCTGAAGCAGTTGTGAATCTCTCCAAGTTGCTGCAAGAAAATATGGGAATTATTTGCCAAGAAAAGAAGCTGCAAGAAAATGTGAAAATTAACATGATAGACACTGAAGAAGCTGAAAGAAGACAAGACATCGTTGAAGCCATTACGAATCTCAGTGAGCTTCTGCAAGGGTATCTGAAAATTAATTGTCAAGAACATTTAAACTAATTACGGTCATCTCTGACGGCCAAGAGGTGACCGCGTCAACATTGACTGAGGAAATTGGTGTCTGCAGCATCAACAGATTCAAGCGAAGAATGACTGTCACAGGGAAGATTGGGGTTACCAAGGTGAACTTTCTTGTTGACACTGGTGCAAGATGCACTATCATCTCAGAGAAAATGTACAGAGAACTATGCAGGGATGAAAATTATCAGTTAGGGGTACTAACTGGCAGAAAATTGCAACTAGCTGACGGAGCGCCAATGCCTGTCCTGGGATTACTGAATGGGTTAGTTCAGTTGGGATCAGTCGCTGTCATGCATGAAATTGTTGTTGCGGGAATATCTGAAGAGGGTATCATCGGATATGATTTTCTGAAAATTCATGGATACATAATTGACATTGTGAGAGATGAATTCCAGCTAAAGGGAAGAAAAGTGCCACTTAATGCTCCAGAAGGAAATCGCTTGGAAGAATCTGTGGAACAGAATGATGCGGTCTTCAATCAGGATCGTACAGAGACTCTTGAAACTGAATGCTCAACAATTCACCAAGTTCAGAAAATCCGTGAAGTGGAGGTTATCCCTGGATTAGAACAAGTGAAGGGTGTTACATTGAAAGGGAAATTCAAGGAACTTGACCATCCAGTTGTGAATGGGCCTCTGACGAAATATGAAGAGAAGACAGATTCAAAATCTAGATGTCTGCATGTTAAATCCTCTGAAAGAAACAATGACTTTGAATCAACATGGTGAAATTGAAAATGTTGATGAAATTACAGGCCGGCATCGATTTCTGATATGGAAGATGGGTAGTCTATTCATCATCAAGAATGGTCGATCGCTACACTGAAGTATCATCACTGGGCTTAAGTGATGAAGAACCAATACAACTTAATCAAAAGAAGAACAAAATTGAGGTCCAATGAACAATATCTCCATGGAATCTCCTGACAAAAAAAATTACAGTATGAAGAACTTTCTATGAAAATCCATCAAAAAATTTTCTTCAAAGAACAATGCGTGCACATGGTTCATCCAATCATCTGAATACTCTTCAATTATCGTCTTGCATGCAGAAATCTGAAAAGAAAGAATGAATTCAAAATTAGCATCTGAATCATATTTGTAACTCGCAATATGATATATTTAGTGAATTGACATTCATGTGTATTGCCTAACAGTCAGCGATGAGACGGAAAAATATGTCAACTCACTAATTGACATTTACCCGCAAGTCAGCGATGAGATGGAAAATATGTCAACTCACTAATTGACATTACCCGCAAGTCACCGATGAGATGGAAAATATGTCAACTCACTAATTGACATTACCCGCAAGTCACCGATGAAATGGAAAATATGTCAACTCACTAATTGACATTACCCGCAAGTCACAGATGAAATGGAAAATATGTCAACTCTGAAGATGACATTACAATATTGACCCCCAAGAACAGGAGAATAATTTTGTGAATTATACTTCACCCGAAGTATAATTTTAGGAGGGGGGAATGTGACGACCTAGCTAGCGCCGTCAAAATTTTGACAATCCACGAGCGCTGTCAACATTGAACAATAGTGCAAAATATCTTCAACAGCGAATTACAAGACCAATTCTTAACCGATTTTCTCCATTTTTTTATCAATAGACTCGGAAATGAACGTACTTTCATCGTATCAGGTCGTCAAGATCATTCCAGTGTTAAAACGGGCCTGCAAGACCCGTCGAAAAGACCGAGTCTTGACAGTTGTGCAAAATGTCTTCAATGGCCTCTCCCGAAGCCAATTCTTGGCCGAATTTGGTGATTTTTTGACTGTTAGACTCAGAATTGAATACTCTATCTACTCACAGACTATTCTTGACCATTCCGTGGATTTAAATCGTCCGTCCGACCCCCGAACGATCGTAAAAACGATCGCGAGTGATCAACAAGATCCAAACAAACCGCCATTTTGACAGATTACGCAACACTGGGCATGCGCGAGTTCCAAAAGTTGATAAATAGAGGCGCATCACACTGATTTCGTCACTCTTGATCGAGTCACCATCCTGATCACATCTCCAGAAAATATTTATTATCATCCCTGGGCAAATATATGCTCCCAAATATGCACCCAAATGAAGAATCCAGCCAAATGACAATATTCACCTGATTCAAGAACTGACACTCAGGGCGCATATAAATATCACCCGGTGCATATAAATATTCCCCGGTGCATATAAATATTCCCCGGCGCATATAAACATGCGCCCCACCGAAAGTCAAGTTCTCCGATATTCATCTCAAGTCAAGTGAACTGACACTCAGGGCGCATATAAATATCACCCCGGTGCATATAAATATCACCCGGTGCATATAAATATTCCCCGGTGCATATAAATATTCCCCGGCGCATATAAATATTCCCCGGCGCATATAAACATGCGCCCCACCGAAAGTCAAGTCCTCCGATATTCATCTCAAGTCAAGTGAACTGACACTCAGGGCGCATATAAACATTCCCCCGGTGCATATAAATATTCCCCGGCGCATATAAACATGCGCCCCACCGAAAGTCAAGTTCTCCGATATTCATCTCAAGTCAAGTGAACTGACACTCAGGGCGCATATAAATATCACCCCCGGTGCATATAAATATCACCCGGTGCATATAAACATTCCCCCGGTGCATATAAATATTCCCCGGCGCATATAAACATGCGCCCCACCGAAAGTCAAGTTCTCCGATATTCATCTCAAGTCAAGTGAACTGACACTCAGGGCGCATATAAATATCACCCCCGGTGCATATAAATATCACCCGGTGCATATAAACATTCCCCCGGTGCATATAAATATTCCCCGGCGCATATAAACATGCGCCCCACCGAAAGTCAAGTTCTCCGATAATCATCTCAAGTCAAGTGAACTGACACTCAGGGCGCATATAAATATCACCCCAGGTGCATATAAATATCACCCGGTGCATATAAACATTCCCCCGGTGCATATAAATATTCCCCGGCGCATATAAACATGCGCCCCACCGAAAGTCAAGTTCTCCGATAATCATCTCAAGTCAAGTGAACTGACACTCAGGGCGCATATAAATATCACCCCCGGTGCATATAAATATCACCCGGTGCATATAAACATTCCCCAGCGCATATAAATATACGCCCCACCAAAAGTCAAGACAAGTGAACTGACATTCAGGGCGCATATAAATAATCACCCAGGTGCATAAATATATGCTCCTCATCAAAAGTCAAGTGAACTATTGACTCTTACTATTTGAACAACGTTAAAGAAATTCAATTAATTAACATTAAATTACATTGTTTCTACACAAAGTGATTGATGCATCTACAATAAATGATCAACCTAAGAAAGTCTTCATCCTGAATAATAATTTTATTGTTACCCCATGGTTGGGCGTAACAATATACACAATTATAAGATTCATATATTGACTCCTCACTATTGGGAGACCTCTCTAAGGCAAAGAAGCCGTTATCGAGAGGCCACTCCAGGTTTGTAGGTTTGTGGTTATTTGGCACATTTTAATCCCACCATGTGATTGAACTGGGGATGGCCACCAGTTTATGGTAATTGTGGCCATCCTTTCTGTGACTTCAGGATGGGTTTTCAATTATTTTAGCCCCACCATATGTTGGGACTGGGGATGGCCACCAGTTCATGTTAATTTTGGCAATCCTTTCATGACTTCAAGATTGGTTTTTAATTATTTGCACATTTTAGTCCCACCATGCGATGGGACTGGGGTTGGCAACCAGTTCAGGGTAATAGTGGCAATCCTTTCGACAACTTCAGTATGGGTTTTTCATTCATTGTACATATTAACCCCGCCATGTGATGGGACAGGGGATGGCAACCAGTTCATGTTAATTGTGGCAATCCTTTCCATTACTTTAGGATGAGATTTTCAGTAATTGTAAATTTTAGCTCCATCATGTGATGGGACTGGGGATGGCAACCAGTTCACAGTAATTTTTGCAATCTTTTCCATGACTTTAGGATGGGTTTTTCACTATAAGCACATTGTAGCCCCGCCATGTTTTACATTAATTTAGTCTCGCCACAAAAGCCACCATGCTAAATTTTATAACAATTATTTTAGTTGCTGGGCACCTTAAAAATCCAGTTAAAGTGACTACAATGTCATGTTGTCTTTCTGCAACTCCTCAAGATGAAGTACCACCCAAAACACTCCTGCTGACGTCAGCATCTTATTCCTTCTGTTGTGTTTGACACATCATCCTTCCTGGCTAAAATAACAACTCCAACAAATACATTGTATCACCATCTCAATCCTTCCTCTGGTTTTGGTTAATGCACTTTTCCGCTTTTTATTGGACAGCACTGAAATGCCCTCAAATGATGCTCAATTAAAGGGTGCAGTTGTTATTCGAAATTTTCAGCGTCAGTAGTCTAAGTAACTATGTCAAGGAAAAAAAAATGGGGGGGGGGGGTCACTGTATTTTTTAATAGGAAGAAATGCTATTTTTAGCCTAAAATCTGATAAAAACACTGAAATAGAGGCCGGGGATGACTTTTAACAGTAGAAATGCTAATAAGGTGTTAAATGAAAGCAGAGAAGTAGCACTGTGTGATGCTGGAGGCGCATTTTTGAATTTTGGTCTGTGTACCTTTTGTACACATGGTTAAGTTTCAACTAAAACCCCTTTGAACAGGGATTAAAATCAAAAATTCAAAGAAGCGCCTGCACCATTTTCTAGCACTGCTTCTTTGCTTTCATTTGACACGTCATTTGCATTTCTACCATTAAAACCCATCAGGGGTTTGGACTGAAAACATTAAGGCCTCTCTTCCCGAAATCAGGGAGGGGACAAAATTTTGAAGTTGGCTGGAGGATCATGCCATATCAAATCCACCAGAAACTTTCAAATTAGACTGATTTACCTATTACACTAAAATAAATATTTACAATTTTTAAAAATACCTTTAACACATCCAAAGCTGTCATATTTCACATTGCAGCTCTCTGCTGTACAATATATATTTTTGAACCACCTTCTAAAAAAGATCTTATGGCATTCGTTGAGAATAGATAATTTCAAGACCAATCAGAGCCAATTTGATGTATGGCAATGTTTGTGATCAGCCATGTAGCTCAACCTCCTTTTTGAGAAAGTAAAGTTGCTCATTCATTTTGAGGACTATCGTATAATAATAAGGTGGGAAGACTGTAGTCTGGTGGCAGGCCAGAGAACCTTGTTTTATCCATCCAATGATTGTTTTTTGCTTTTTCTGGTAGATAGGCATCTACTCATCACAAATCAGCTGGGTGCAGAGGTTGCACCTTTGGGGAGAATTTTTTATTGACCAAATTCAAAATGGCTGCCCTCGATCAAGTAAAAAACCTATTGGTGATATCTCGGCTTCTAATTGACAGAGATACTTGATTTTGGTGTCAAAATATACATTTTCAGGGTCAAGGAAAACATTCAGACAGGTTTCAAAGTAATATCTGATGCAAAATATTTAATTAAATAAATAATAATAATAATAATAATAATAATATTTTATTTGCCTCAAAAAGAGATACATTGGTAAAAATATGCATGATAATATGAAAAGTAGATAGCTTTAAAACAACAGGTGGTAAAATTTTAAAGGGGTAAAAATAATAGTAATAATAATAAAATCACAAGAAGAGTTAAAATTAAGATTGGGGGAATAAAAGCATCCTGAGCATGTCTTTATCACTTTGACTGTAGTTAACAAGTAAGGTTCTACAGCTGTCTACCACACCATCATCAACTGGCAAGCTATTCAATTTTTTAAACAGAACATTTGTTTCATCATCATGAAGTAAAATTCGAGCTGTAGACATGGAATTATATGAGACAGTATTATTAAATCTAGAGAGTAACGTATGTCCTTTAAAATTGTTACGCATAAAATGACTATACAGATGTCTTGCTTGAGAGTCATTACAGGCTGGATCATGCCTGGGAAAATAAATGTTGATGAGAATTAAATTAAATTTAATATATATATAAAGTTGTACTTATTATTGCAGAAATTGGTTTCACGGAATGTGTGAAAGTACAATCATTAACTATTCCATACAAGGTAAAATGGAATATATACTTAAATTTATAGCCCACGGGAAGTGTTAACATGTGCCATTAACTGAAAAGAATAATGAATAACATTTTTAGAAATGCAAAATAAAAGGTCCAACTCCAAAATTGCATGAATCATAGGTCATCAAAAAAATAATCAGATAGCACAAGTACTTTATAAAGGTGATATTTGTATCAGATTTCACCCATGTAAAATCTGTAAATTCAATAGTGGTAAAGTTTTGACCCGAAAAAAAACAAAAACAAAAAAAAAACAAAGTTTGTACTTTTTACCAGTATTAGAAAAATAGTCAAAAATAGTCAAATATCCATCAATGAGGCCATCAAAAGGTAATTGTATGGGGGATATGGGTATTAAATTTCATCAATGCACATGCAATAGTGGCCAAGTAGACCATATAGGGTATGTTTATACTAAAAGCAATACATGCAATAGTGGCTGAGTAAGGGCCCGGAAACAAAAATAATAATTTTTAATTTTTTTAAAAAATATTTCACAAAGTACACAATATTTATCCATCAGCCATAAAAAGGCACAACTAGACCGTATAGGCCATATGTGTACAAAATTTAATCCATGTACCAGCAATAAAGGCTGGGTCATGCCTGGGAAAATCAGAACATCAAAAGGCACAACTAAACTTGACCTTGTAGCCATTTGAAGTGATTACAATACCTCAACACAAACTTTGGAATTCAAGGAGAAAGGAGTTTCTTTGGAGGGCAATACTTTTGTTTAATCAGTTGTATAACACAAGTTAAGACTAGTAAAGCTTGTAATACGGTGTTCAGTGATTGTTCACAATAAATCTTTAATTGTACACCAAAGCATGTGTCACCATTCCTGAGAAAAGTGAAAATCTGTCCTGATCAAAAGTCTAAAAAATCATCTAGGCCTACATGTATTGCTGCCCAAACTCACAGGGGTATCAATTTTCACACTTTCAAAAATATAGAAAATCACAGATGAGCTTAGAATTTATACCAAATGTTTCTGTGCGTTTGTCAAAAGGATCAATGCTTGGCATTTATTGCTTAACAATTTTTTCAAAATAATTTCAGGTCTTGCACAGGAAAAGGAGGATCTTCTTCATACATCCTGTCTTTTACTAGCTTCAGAATGTGGTTAAAAAGACATGAAACCGTGCAGGTATTAAATTTTCTGCATAACAAAACATTTTTGTTATCATAATTTTTTACGAAGTAGACACCAAAACTAGTGTTGTTTGATATTGTAATAAAAAAATTATTGGCACTTCTGAGAGTCTCTGCCTCCACCGTTAATTAAAAGATCTCTATTCGAATGGCAGTAAAATAAATAATTTCTACGGTTGTGTTTTTTCAAAAACATCTGGATAGTGTTCTGCAGGTTTTAGAACTAAAGCCAGAAAATTAGTTTTTTCTGCTTTAAAACTCTTCTTTGAATTGATGCTCCGCTTTTTATGTGAGATGTAGGTTTATGTGGAAAAGCCCAAGTATATTGAACAACGTAAAAAGTTAACAGGAATTGGTCAAACTTGAATAATTATGGAAATTATGATAAAAATCCTGTATTCTTATTGCTGGTGAGTGTGTTTCAAACAACACTTCGGTGTCGCCAGTTTGCAAGACACAGTATGATATCTATCTGTGAAACTAATTGAATTGTATTGCATTGCAGGAACAAGGTGACAGAAGATTGAGGCATTGCTGAAGAAATTTTGCCTGTCCAAGTCGAGATCACGGGAAGATCATACCGAAGAAATTGAAAAAATCATGATTATGCTATTAAATTTGTAAATCACTAAATAAACTGTAGTTAATTGTCAGCATGATTGCTTTTTGCTTGTTGTATACAAGTCTTTCAGAAACAGTAAATGCCATAATTCTTGCAGTCCGTTACATTTTAACCACCAATTCTAACGTTTAATAAACAAAATAATGTGTCTGTCTGCGTTTTTCATGATTACTTTCTTTTGCTTTGATGCTAAGTTGAAATACTAATCATTAGTTGGAATGATCAATGGGGGCTTGTCTTTAAAATAAACTATTGAGAATTGGCATAATTGTGCAGACCTAGATGTAAAAACGGAGAGTTCGCACATGTAAATTCTTAGAAGTGTAGAAATGCTGCACTAATTTCAATATCCATAAAAAATTAGCTCACAAGATGCCACTTTCATCAGTCGAAACCGTATTTAGTGTTCAATATGGACTACCATATAAAGGCATTTATATCCCATAAAGAACTTCTATAAGTTATAATAGTCTTAATTGATGGTTAAGATTATGACACTTAACTGTACCTGAATTCAGGGAAGTGGTTTATATTTGTAAAATACACAATAGGGCAAAGCGCATGATGACATCATTCGTTGTCATATTGTGCTATTGATATGTTGGAAAAGAGTTAGTGGGAATTAACGGGAATTAGTGGAATTATTGGGAATTGATGGGAATTGGTGGGAATTGATGGGAATTAGTGGGAATTAGTGGGAATTGTGGAAATAAGGCATCATAGCTGGGATTTACAGAGATCACTTGGGACTTGTGTAGGAATTATAGGAATTAGTAGCATATGCAGGGACTTGTGAATTGCAGAGATTGGTTGCACTTCCGGGGAGTTTTGGGAGTTAGTGGGACTTGTAAGAATTCTGAGCATTTGAAAGGATTTGTGGAAAATTCCTAGAATTTGCAGCACTTGCGGGGAGTTGTGGGAATTACTGGGAATTGTTGGGAGTTATTTGGGAAGTATTAGGAATTACAGGAATTATGGGAGTTGCAGGAATTATGAGGTTAAATGGGGCCTGTAGGGGAAGTGTAGGCCTACCTAAATTGGACCAGTCCATAAATTGGACCTCCATCATATCTCCTAGCTGGGTGCTGCATTTAAGCAGGTGAGATTTATGGTGGACACTTCAAGAACTCAACCTTCCAGAGTTGGCACAAAAAGTTTCTCTAGAGGTGCTCAAAACATATCATACATATGGAAAGTGAGAGGAATTGTTTATTTTTTTTAAACTCAGTGTCACAGTTGACATCACTGGCCTCACAATCATTCTGCACATACCCCCATTCCCAAATCCTATACATTGTATAATATGTATTTAACACACAGGGGAGTATATAAGACTGGAATGATTTTGTGGCCAGTGGTTGACATCACTATTCTCCAGCACTGCAATATATGTAACATAACTACAAGCTGTGATGTCATTTTAAACTGGGTCAGATTCCTCTGCTTCTTGCCAATGTGAATCCACTCAACTGTGCATCGCAGTTTCATTTCAACACAATGTTAGAGTAAACATTTTGTCAGGGATAGCCCCTGAAGCACATAATCACAGCCTTTGTCAGCATTCACAGCAGACAACTCTAATAATCCCGCACAGTTGTTCGATTAATCTGCAAACTAGCGACTTTACAACTTCAACCTTCCCAAAAACCAATGGCTTTTACAATTTTTGTAAGCCGATGGATTCTGTGACACACAGTTGTTCTGGCAGCCCATTTGCTGTTTCTGTTCGTGATTGACAAGTAGCTGTATACATTCTCCGTGATAACAAATAGTTCAAACTTAATTTGGTATTCACACGCTTTAAGTCAACCAAAGTCAGACTAGACACTTGCAGTGTTTTTGGAAATAGACTAGGCTGTCATTAAGTGGTGACATTGTCCTGGTTTCTTCCAGAAGTTGTATTGTGTGAGTTTTTCACACTAAGTTTCTGTTGACCGCTCACAGAAGCTCGCAAATTTGACCTCTAGGTGGTAGCAAATAGCAGTCAACTGGTAGACAGGACATGTGTCGTGTATACATGTGTGCTCACTAGCATGCGTGAATGTGTCGTATTGTGATAAAAATATATTTGCGCAATCAAACCCACTTGATGATCCTGTGAAACGCTTTTTGCATTCGATTTGCAAACTCCAACTCTACCTTTTCAGCGCTTTCTTATTGCATCGCAGAATTGTGTAGTACTGTGGTCTTGTGATGCAATGATGCATATACTAAGAGGTCCTTTTTGTATCTCACAAGCTGCAATTATTATGGCACATTACCTCAGGATAACTTTGGAAACTAATAAAATGAAATACATGAGTTGTATGGCAATGTCACAGTCATACATGCAGACTCATCATAACTCATCATAATACCAATTAATTAATACTAATTTATTCATCATACCTGTCATAGGGGCAATCAAATATGGTAATTGGAAGTCTCTGTTCTCACAGCAGTTCGAGTTTTGTATGAGACAGTGATTAACAGAGATTTTTTATGAGACAGTGATTGACAGACAGTCCCTCTGTAAACCGGCTGCATACCTGTCAAAGTCAAATCACTTTTATTTTTGCAGGGTAGCATATCAAAGTGTAATCAATGATTTAAAACGAGGGCCAGACATAAAACAAGAGTATAAATTTAGAAGTAACAAAGGAAATTAACACGATAAATTATATAAAAAATATCATAAAACCATAAGAGCAATTCAATTAAAGTAAACAAAAATGATCCTTAAGACAACAAGAAATTGTGTGTCATAAAAACATAGATTTTACCCTAAAAATAACAATTTTTGGCACAATAAAAGAGATGCAAACTGTTTTTAATCTGTGTTAGAGCTACAGTCAAAATCATTGATTCTTCCTCGGAAAGATATACATAAATCAGTGAATGGTTGAGAGGGTCTGTGTACATGACGTACAGTATTCTCATAACCAATCACAAGTTCTGTCGCTCAAGTGTTGTTGTAATCGAATTGAGTCGCCCGAAAAGCTAACATCCTCAACCACTTTAGTTTACCTTAAACAAAGTTTTTTTGTGACTTTTGCTGTAATTACATGCTGGAAGAATGGAAAATGTTTTTGCACAATGTTTGACATCCAATTTCATCGACTGTCCAAGATGATAGTTCAGAAATATTTGTTATTTTCTCGTGAGATCACTGAGATGAGAATATTAACTGTAAGAAATTGATAATAAAGTAATTGTATTTTCATAGATCCATCATAGCTAGAGCCTGTTTCACGCCATGCAACAGTCTGTCTTGATATCTGGACATGATGTCATCTGACACCAGCATGAGGTCAGGGCCGCAGTATTTCCTGTAATGGTTCTTCTGAGCGATAAAAAGGGGCACTCTAAACTTCTCACACATTTCGGGAAGAGGCCTCAGGACAACGTGGATGTCCATGTGAACCACTTGACTCGGTTTGACAATGGACTTAATGTACGAGCCGCTGTCTTCAGCATACCTGAATTTGGGCAGCCTCCGCGTAGATCGGGTCGATAAATGAGATGCTATATTCTCCCCTGACTTCCTATCCGTTGACGTTATTGCATTGTTTGGAAAACAGGCCTCTTGGAAGGCGTAAGATGCACAACTGGCATTCTGGGACCTCTCAATATCCTCCAAGGAGTCGATCATCTCCTTCCATGCATTGGTCTTTGGAATGACATACTCATCTGAGTCTAGGAAAGCAAGATGTGTGAAACTGTCTCCGTACGAGTACAGACAATCGTTATTAATTAGATATTGGGCGAAGTAATAAATGCAATCACCGTCACGTTTGCCTGAGTATTTGCGATGAAGGGTAGAAGAGCGTTTTGGCAAAGTCCAATTCTTGAAAATTAGGAATCCCGAGTTGATGTAAATCTCAAGAGCTTTCTTTATCGACAAACTCACGTTGTCTGTTCCATAGAGAATGACGGTATGGACTCCAAGAATCTTCTGCATCTCAAACCATTCAAGAATGTGTGGCAAATCCTTATCGGTTAAATCAAACATTGTACTTAGGCAAATTCCATATTTGGGAGATTCTGGCGGTACGAATGTCTGGTGGCGTATTTGGAGCCATTGGTGAGCTCCTTCTGAGGCTGCTAGCATCACATGGGTTGGATTGAGCCTTCTCGTATTTTTCAGTGGACACTCTATAATGGCTTCATACCATCGACACTGCTCACCAACCCGAAACAACTTCACAAAAATGAGAGCCTTTCCGGTGCGGATTGTCTTTGAATCATTATATTTCACATGACAGTACAAGTTTTGATTAAATTGGGGTTTCAGTGCAAAAATCCGGATGACTCTATCAGCTCTTAGGTCCAGTACCGGAGGAAGGACATGTAACTCAAGTCCTCTTATTTGAATGAATGTCTCTGGAACGTTTCTGGCCTGGCTTGTGTTCTTCGAGCTCTCGTGATTGGTTCGTGAAGAAGAGGCCCATCCGGGTTGGCTGACATCACTGAGCACCCAACAGAGTACACATAGAAGGGCAAGAAACGCAATCATTCTTCCTCTCCTCTTCTGCCATATTCCTGAAAATAAAGTTCACAGATTACTATCGACTGCTGTTTAGGAACCGTTCAGCATTTGCGACAAGGGGGTGGATGGGAGTTCCGCCAAAAGGGTAGGGTCGCAAAATATCCACATGAAACCTGAAGAGGTATCAATTTTTAAGGGCAACTTCCGACAAAGTCACACCACCTTACCGTCACCGTCACAGTCCCCACAGTCCCCTAGTCATACATTCTGAACTGTCCCTTACCATGAAAAACAATTGGGACAATGATTACATATTGCTCGACAGCAACAAAAAGAAAGCAGAAAATGTTTATATTCATAAATAATTGCCAAATGACAAACGCGATGTTTGAAGCACAATGATTTGAAAATTAATAATAAATAGTCTGGGCTATTCCACATAATATGTTGGTTTCACACATAAAAGAAAGGTGACAAATAAACAAAGGTACATTTCTACATTGACAATCTATACCAGGTCAAAGCTTCAATACGGACTGGCACAATTTCGGGGAACGACATCACTATTCCCTTTAACTTCATTCATTATTGTGTCAAATTTTTTGTTTAGTGTAATATATAATTATGTGTATCTTCTTTCTCCCTTGCAACCAGTTAATTGAAGTGCATAAATAAATTACAATTTTTTTTACACAACTGTAAAGTGCCAAATTTTGTAGATTGTGCATCGTTACGAATGCCATCAGTATGCCAAACTTTACTGAGGGGCTTCCATTTATTATCAATAATTTAAATACATAAATAATTTCGGGCTCAATTTTTAAATGAATAAATTCTTCTTGCCAATCTTGGCAGTCTTGAAATAAGTATTTCAGATTGGGGTATTTCTTAACAGGGTGTTTCTTGAATTTGAAAGTAACATGTTCAGGAAGTCCCGCACCCGGAATAAATAATTACTGTCGCCGAGGAATACTCCCAAGCCCCCTCCCCCGATTATTAAATGGGTGCCCCCTAAAGAAGAAAGGACTTTTGTTGTCTGTCAAATGTTACACATTTCAGCACTCAATAGATTGGAAATTTTACTTACCACAAGCGAAGACCATTTTGCTGCATTTGGAAGGCTGCTCTTAAGATGACTGGTCTGTGGAATGATCCTTTAAAATTTTTAAAGCATCCATTCTGGGAAAACGGAGCAAGAACTGAATATTCCCACAGGTCATTTGAGCTTGTAATGAGTTCAACAGACTTGACAATTATCTCTATTGTACAATTCTCCTTGAAATTGTATGTTACATAATTATACTCCTGTCTCATACCTTCAGGCAATCGATTAAAAAACATCTAATTAATGCTGTACTATAGATTCTGAATTAGGGTTCTGTCAGCGAGGTGCTATAAAAAAACTAGTGATTATATTCAGCTCTTTATTCACTCCAATATGATGAAGCCTATAGGCCTAACAGCTGGTCAATTTGTTATGTGTAATGAGAGGCCACCTTCAATTTGTCATGTGGAATGAGAGGCCACCTTCTATGTGGAATGAGAGGCCACCTTCAATTTATTATGTGGAATAAGAGGACACTTTCAATTTGTTATGTGGAATGAGAGGCCACCTTCAATTTGTTATGTGGAATGAGAGGCCACCTTCAATTTATCATGTGGAATGAGAGGACACTTTCAATTTGTTATGTGGAATGAGAGGCCACCTTCAATTTGTTATGTGGAATGAGAGGCCACCTTCAATTTGTCATGTGGAATGAGAGGCCACCTTCAATTTGTTATGTGGAATGAGAGGCCACCTTCAATTTGTTATGTGGAATGAGAGGCCACCTTCAATTTGTTATGTGGAATGAGAGGCCACCTTCAATTTGTCATGTGGAATGAGAGGCCACTTTCAATTTGTTATGTGGAATGAGAGGCCACCTTCAATTTGTTATGTGGAATGAGAGGCCACCTTCAATTTGTCATGTGGAATGAGAGGCCACCTTCAATTTGTTATGTGGAATGAGAGGCCACCTTCAATTTGTCATGTGGAATGAGAGGCCACTTTCAATTTGTCATGTGGAATGAGAGGCCACTTTCAATTTATTTTGTGGAATGAGAGGCCACCTTCAATTTGTCATGTGGAATGAGAGGCCACTTTCAATTTGTCATGTGGAATGTAAGGCCACTTTCAATTTGTTATGTGGAATGAGAGGCCACTTTCAATTTGTCATGTGGAATGAGAGGCCACTTTCAATTTTTCATGTGGAATGAGAGGCCACCTTCAATTTGTCATGTGGAATGAGAGGCCACTTTCAATTTGTCATGTGGAATGAGAGGCCACTTTCAATTTGTCATGTGGAATGAGGGGCCACTTTCAATTTGTCGTGTGGAATGAGAGGCAACTTTCAATTTGTCATGTGGAATGAGAGGCCACTTTCAATTTGTTATGTGGAATGAAAAGATATTTTCAATTTGTTATTATAAATAATTTTAGGAAATCATCCTTTCGTTTGCCTACCACAACCAATAAGCAGGCATGTGTCTCCTTAAGTATAATTAACATTGAAAATACAGGGTATGATTTTCACAGTGCAACAGTCCACTCTGTTTGCATAAATATCAAGTTTACAGCTGTAATTAAAGCTAACACTTTGACATGGAATTAGAGTGGACTGTGGCACTGTGAAAAGAACACTTCGCATGCACTGTAAATTTTGAATTTTGAGTTAGCTTAATTGATTGAGTGAGATGGTTGTACAATTCGTTTGAGCCAAGATAGCTCCTTGTTTGCAAGTTATAACAACATAAAGATTATCATAACTCAAAACAGCAAGCTATCATGGCTCAAACAAATTTTGCAACCGTCTCACTCAATCATTTGAGCTAACTCAGAATTTCAGAATTTACAGTGTGTCAGCATGCTGATGATTTGTCATGATCAAAACCCAATACTTTCAATGTTAATTTGATCGAAGGAGACTTATCCCACGTGTTGGTGACAGCCAAACGGAAGGATTTATGCATCTGACTTTCACTCTAAAATCCGTTATGAGAAGTCATACATATGGCTTTCTCTTGATCATGACTAATCAAACAGCCTCTATGTTTCCCATGTTGAAAGTAGAGAAGATGACTCTTCATTGGATATCATGAGTCACGAAGTGCCATTTTCACAGTGCCACAGTCCACGCTAATTCTATATCAAAGTGTTTGACTGTAATGTATTTGCAACCTTCATGTGCAGGTGTCATACCATAAGTGGCATGGAAAATCCAGTATAAATTGAAATATTTGGATAATTCACTTCATTTCTAGGCATTTAGGAAACTCTCATGATCATTGGGAAACCCCTGTCTCTGTTTGAGACTGGCAAGTGGCAGCAGAATGCTGACAGTCCCTGGAAAATCGAATTGGGTCAACATTAATTTGATCTGTTTTGGACAGACCACAAGAACAGGTCCCACAACAGCGGTTCATATTAATACGCCAAACTATTTTCACAAAGCATGGTTGCTGGCAATCTAGTACACTGCTTTGAAAGAAATTGTTTGGAAATCATTCGACAAAAGAAAGTTTTGAAACTTTAATATAAACTTTTGCCAGTGAAAGGGATGATTTTACTCATCAGAAGTTTGATGGTATTCAATCTGCTTATGCCATTTATGCATGTTAAATTGTGATCAGAAAAGTGTCCAAAAAGAATACTTTCACTTATTTGCGTGTCCATACAAAGGCAATGTTGTAGCTTGGTGATATCAAAAATATTCATTTGTATTTTTTCTGTTACTTTATGGAGATTTATTAACCAGGACAACAATATAATTTACAATTTCATAAAAGTTGTGTCACACTTAACAAAATGTCCTGTCTATGCCACAAGTGGCACCCTCTATACTGGCATTGCATATGGGCTACAATAGAGAGATTTTGTTACATGTTCACGCGTGACGTATACGTGTACAAGTGCTATCTTAATACAATGTTGTCATGGCAACCCCCCACGTACACGTCACACGGAAACATGTTGCAAAACCTCTCTAATGCACGCATCCTCCATGATATAAAATAGTTCCAACTTAATTTTGTATTCACAAGCTGTCTGCTTAAAATTGAAGCCAACCAAAGTCAGATTAGACACTTACAGATTTTTTTTAATATAAACTAGACCATCACTAAATGATGGAACTGTCCTGGTTTCTTCCAGACAATAAAATTCTGTTGCCCGCTCACAGGAGCTCGCAAATTTTTCACCCTAGGTGGCAGCAAATAGCACTCAACTTGTAGACCTGGGAAACCCAGTTCATGGCCTCAGGATTCTGGCCAGGTTCTGATCACTATGTGTAGTGAATAACTCCAGGTGGAGCTTTAATACATGTGTTGCAACATTGCTGATAACAGAGTACAATGCCATCTGGAGGACATTCTGAATAAATTTATCTGGAACTGGAGATCTGCACGATCAGCAGGATCAGGTTATATCATCAGTAGACTTATCATCGATTCATCGATTCATCGGGGTCCACATGGGTAAGAATCAACAGGATATGAACAGAACTCTTCTTGCAGAAACATTTCAACATACACTCCTTATCTTGTGGTGGACAGACTTAAATTCTCCTTAAAAAGTGACATCAGCAGTAGGCCTATCTTTTCAGTAAGCTTGACAAAAAAAGGCATTTGATCTGTGTGTAAGACATTCTATACTAACATCCGTTGGGTATGGGCACACGTGCATTTTCAGTATCCGTGTATAATCAGTGCAGAACACACTAGAAATGCAGCCGGCATCAAATGTCAGGTTTCAATTGGATGTCCGATGTTGCTTATGCAGAGGAGGCGGAATGCTTCGCAAAGTGGGGAGGGGGGCACCAGGTCCTGGGGCACCTTGTCCACGGTAATCAAAGGAGGAAAAGGGGCACTTTTTTTATGTTTGGGCCCTAAAGTGGGGGGCCACGTGCCCCCAGTGCCCCCCCCCCCCAGCTTGACCGCCTCTGTGCTTATGAATGTCCTAGAAATCCTCTGGATGTCACTGATACTGGGACGTACATCAACGGTCACCCATGACTCTTTATAAGAAAAACCAGTTAGTGTCCTAGCCCTAGATTCGACGGATTCTGTCAAAACGTTGCTTGTTAAGAACATCCATGTTCTCATTTTGATCATGTCAACCACAATAACGGGAAGTACCGAGTTTTGGTATTGTAGAAAACCTTACAAGGCAATGTAGATTCTGCGCCATGGAAATGGTTACCTTCGTTAAAATACACAACGGAATACCATGGATGTGCCCCCCCCCCAGAAAATTGTGTCCGCCCCAGCCCCCAAATTAGGCCTTGCCTACTTGACGGTGATTGTGAGTCTCACTGTGAATCCCCAGCCACATTCACAGAACCTTGGAATTGTACTCAAATTATTCCTCAAAATAAGCAAAAAGAGAGAATGTCATTCAAATCATGCATATCACTACTTTGGCTGGAACACTGGCATAACTAGGGGTTCTCGAGCGGGGGGCACCGCGGGGGGGGGGGGTTGCCAAACGAAAATGATCAATTTCTTGAAAATATGAAAATCTAGTCACTTCACATTTTGTTGTCTGGTTGCAAAAATAAAGAAGCAATTTAACCAGTCTTATAGTAGATTTGCGCTGAGCAATATTGGTGATATACATGCATATTCCTTTAGGCCTTGGAGTGAATTGGAACTCATGGAAACAATACCAGTGTCATGTGCAACAGTTCTCCATAGTCACTTCCCAGAAATGTCCATCCAGGCAAGCCATTTTCAAATTGAGAAGTTTTGGAGAAAGATTTGTTACAATAAAAGCTCTTTCTGGCAAGTGGGGCTGGTACAGTATACTTTTGAAGAAATGTGTTATCAGAAACTTCCCAATTGCATGCTTGTAGAGTATGAAATCATTTGCAGAAAAGTCTGGCGGTTCCTCATGTTTAATCATTCAGACGATTGTTCGATTGTTGCATTACAGCCAGGAAATTTGATATGCAAAAAGAGAAGACTGCTGCACTGTGAAAATATCACTTAGTGTGTCATCCTGCTGATGATTTGTCATGATCATACCCTTACTTTCAATGATACATATTATGCTGTCTGATACATTGATAGGCCTATTTTGAATGGAGAAAATGATCCCCTCCTTAATATTTATATACATAGCATGTACAAATGTACACTACTATGTGTAATGTAACATTATAGATTGAAGGGCAGGTTGGCAATGCTAAGCATACGAATATATGTGCACATACGTATACGTATGTGAATGTTTTATTTAATTTCTAAGAATTTCTTATAAAAGACTTTACAAGTCGACAAATTCTCAGAAATGGTCTTAGTTCTCGTCATGCTTCGTGTAACATAGAAATCTAGGCTGCCTTCAGATATATGCCAATTACATGCACCGTATGTATATTTCCATGGCCATCCATGCCCTGTAATAAGCCTCATACAGGCCTACAATGTCACAGTCATGGGCTGGTTGGTATAGAGACAGGATTAAACTTCATTGAGTAAAAACATTCATTGAATCATTGGTCGTTATAGATAAATTGGTTAACTGCTGGACATCCAATTTGGTAAATACACCATAAAAGCTAGTATGTCGTCAGATTAAAATTTCCAAAAGAAAGATTAGAGTCCTAAATTAAATACACCTTAGTGCTTCTTCTAACTGCCGGATTTACTTAGGGCCTAACTGTCATTCTCAATATATTTGAAGATAAATTAATCATAAACTTTTACAACAATATATATAGGCCCTAGGTATTGGCCTACTTTTTTTTTCTAAAAATAAAACCAGAAATTTCAGTAATAAATTACTCAAAAATATGGTAGACGCATATATATATATATCAAAAGCAAACACGAATCCAATGCACTTTTCTGATAGTTAATGAATAAGTAGGCACAACCTCAACCGATTTTTTAGATAGACCTGTGGTTACACGTCATGGTACTAAAAACTAATTCCCAATATATGTATTATAACAATATATAAGCTTATAAATTACCTGGCACAATTTTCCAAAATCAAATATTTTTCTAAAAAAATGCCCAGGGCTGTGCCAAAGTAGAAATGAGACGTTTGTGGGAAAAATCTTCAATTAATTTATGTATATAGGCCTGGGGCCTCTGTACTATCTGAAAAGTTCTCTGAAAACTTACTAGCCTTTTTGAAATATAGTCGAGAGGTTCATAATGCTTTTCATGTTTGTAACAGTTTGTTTGTCGTCGTTGTTTCATTTTTATTTTTCGGTGTCAATAGCAGGGAGGATTAGGCCTACTTTTGAAGGCAATGGATAGATCATAGGTAGCTAACCAAACAACAAGGGTTAGGCCTGTGTCTCAGTCAGAAGTGCTGTCGATTGAGGCAGTATAAGCTGTGTCTACAGGTCGATATGAGAATATCCCATCAGGGCCCCTTGCTTTTCCGGGAAAGCTGGTCTACTCAAAGTGTTCACTTTTCTGAGAACCCGGCCAGCGATATAAAGGCCGAGTGTTCAGTGGCACACATCCATATGTTGACAGTCACTCAGTACACTATGTGGACATGGGTGGATATTTACGCCAACGTATTTACCTGAATTCACTTGAAAACATTCTATATCGAACGTTACTGATTATGCAGCTGCTCAGCAAGTGATCTGTGTGTTTCGCCTGGTGAATCTCGTCTGCACGTGCATCTGCTGCATTCTGCATTTTGTTCGATCTTCTGATTGAAACTTGGTTATTTTTGGTTGATATTTGCTGTAGTGGTGAATATCAACTAACCAGGATCATGCTGATGACTCTGAATTACCACGAACAATTACAGCTCCCTCAGCTACAGCCCAAGGTTCTGATGCCCCATCGTGTGTCTCAACATGCCCAGATGGCCTGCAGGTACCAAAACACTCCAGTGAGACCAGTCAAGTATGTGAATGAGTCCAGCTCCAGTGTGGACAGTGGCATTGACTCGATATCAGTCAGTTCTGACAGATCTTCAGATACCTCAGCCACCAGATCGTGGCCAGAAACTCATTACAAAGTGCCAATACCAGTTGTTGCTGTGACGAAATCTCAGGAGGATGATTTGCAGATTGTGAGTAAGAATGTGCTAAAACTGAAAGAAAGTGGCTGCTACTTCCCCAACATGCCCCAGGAGGAGGCCCGAAGAATTCTCAAGCGCTTGCCCGTCGGATACTTCTTAATTCGGAACTCGGCAAGCCCGTCTTTTTTATTCTCATTGACTGTTCGGACTGGCCAGGGACCCACGAGTATCAGAATCAAGTACAACCACGGACTATTCAGGCTGGACTCTACCAGTAAACACAACCTACCTACATTTGACACAGTGATGGATCTGTTGGAATACTACATGGGACTAAGCAGGCATAAATCTCGAGCAGGGGTGTGCTCTGGAGTGGGACTTGTTCTTGACGCCTCAGGGAAAAAAACTGAAGTGAAATTATCTCAGCCGTATGTGAAGCAACCCCTGTCACTATCACATTATACCAGAAGGACTATATTTAGGAATTTATCGTCAACTGACCAGGTTGATAGTCTGCATGTAAGTGACTCCTGTAAAACGTATTTGAAGCAATATACTCACAAGGTCTAATCAACCTGCCTTTCATGATCATGCAGTTTATATTTACTAGGTCTCAGCCTAACATTTATTTGTACCACGACCCAATGTTGAATTACACAAGGGTAAAAATAGGACTTGAACATTATACCTGCAGTGAATGTGTGTGGTTGGAATTTAGGGTTTGTCCATTTCTCTATTTTTTGGGAAATGTTTGTAGACAGAGCTGGGATCTCTTGGAATTCCCAGATACAGCTGAGTACAAGAAAATGAGCCAAAAAACCCAGGAACTGACCCTAGTTGGAATGAGAGCATTAATTTATAAACAATTTATACATTTTGCTTACATGTTATTTATTTATTTATTTATGAACTTGAATTATTCATTAAACTACATTTCATTTAAATATAATATTTTGTCTGTATTTCTTTGTGTTTAAGACTCCACGGAGTTTCTAATTCATGCTCTGTAACAAGCTGAAGCATTGTAAACATTTCCCCAAATTATGGGATGTTTCACAAACTCGTTTTACTGCATTGATTTGGCCTTTGCTATTTAAGGTATGGTCATACTTTAGTGTAGCTTGCTGGTATCAATCCATGATTCTCCTTTAGGCCTATATCATGAATAAAGTTTGCCTAGGCCTATATGTATTTATCTACAATCTAATGTAGAACGCTGATATCCTTTTGAAAGTCAATATTGAGATAAAAGCATTACATGGGTATATAATATATATGTTGGACTATTATTAGTTTTTTGCATTTCAAAATTTAAATAATATACTGTAGAGAATAAAGGCCTACTAGTATTAAGTAAAAACAAACGCTTTCGGGAATGATTAGAGTAATTTATAACTTTTCTGAGGTTCAAAAGTTGATTGAAATATACAAAATAATTAAAATAGTACTATCCAGGAAACTTTTCAAATTTGGGATGTTGCCAATTGCGTGATACTGTGTTTCTGGGAACGAAATCAGCTCAATTGGTGAGGCATACTTCTGGGTTTTAGAACAAGGATGTTTATGATTCACTGTGAACTTATTGCACCAAGATCTCCAGTCATAATGAGGTACAGTTGACTTCCTAAACAACACAAATTCTGCTTATTTGGCCTTTAGTATGAGTAATTCAGAATTTCAGATAAGTCCTCGCCCAAACAAAAAGTAAACATGACGTCAAATTCGATGTTCTTGATGAGATAAATTTGCCATGATTCATCTGTGATAGCAGTGCAACTTTGAAGCTCATGCAGATAGCAGGGGTTTCTATATTGTGCGTTTATTCTTGAATGCTTATTTAATGAAGGTGACTTCTTGAAGGCCAACTTGCTGCTATCACTCAAATGAAGATGACAGTTAATGAAGCAATAAAATACAAAAGGTCGATAAAAAGAATGGACTAAGAAGAGGATAGATCAAGATGCACAAGGTGAAGATGAAGGCTTATGATGCTACAGTAATGCACAAGAACCAAGTTCTAAACAAGAAAGTTGCAATATATTTATTTGTACAGGACACCATGCATGTGTAATGGTGTTAATATAAGCCATAAGCACCGACTGACACTGAATCATTTTGCCAAACATTCTATGGTCAGAGTTTCTCACTCAGTGACGCAAACATGCATTATTGACATTTTCCAAAGTTTCCTGAACCAATACTCAGCAATCAGTGAATCACATTTCCAAAAAAAATGTATTGCACTAATCTCTACGTGGGTTGTCAAAAGAAAGTGTTTATGTGGGCCTAAAAAAAACAGATACAATCCTATATTTTTCATGAAATCAAAAACCCAGTTCCATGAAGATGGCAGAGCACTCCCTGAAACACGTACAGGCTGTGCGACAGCAAACCCTCGGCAACTGGTAACCATGCAAAGAAAGGCAACGGAAGAAATACTGAAATAGTATACACAGTAATTCTAACATCAGCATTTCCAATTATCTATAGATGTAGTCTGCAGTCTTATATTGTAGTCAGATAGTTTGTGCAATCCTGCAGTCTGCAAGATGGTTCACCTGATGACTTCTCTTGCAGGCTCATCTTGATGTTTTAGGATTTGTAAAGGTTATTCACCACGGGAGAGGGAATATGTGATTTATCACCCGAGGCCTTTAAGCCGAGGTGTGATAAACACATATTCCTGATCCCATGGGACAAACACTCAAACATGAGAGGATAATTGGAAAAAAAAGAATATGGGAATTATTCCCCTGAAATAATGTAATGCGATTGGCTGACAGAGGTGTCGAATGGTATAAAGTGATTAATTCATTAAGGAGCAGGTAATCTTCTTGGAGTTTATTGGTTATTTAAGGTTTCAAGTCAGTATATTTGGGGAAATAATGACTTGCCAAAAGGTTGCCAAGTATCTATAGATATCCTGCGAATACCTCGTAAACAAATTTCTGTCACCAGACAAAGCACAGTTCCAAACGTCATAATTCTTGGAAGGTTGGGAGCACATCACATTCAATAATACTATCTGGGAAAGAAGACCGCGGACTAGCAACATGTGGTCTATGTTGTCCCTCATTCTAATCATCTGACAATCTTCCATTCATGAATGATCCTTTATTGTAGGACCTGGCTATTGTTGTTTATGGTGTATAATATGTTTAACCTGATCACGTGTTCTTGAAAACCCTTGTCAGCACAGAGGTACCTTAATGTGCACTTTCTTTCAAACTTCCCTTCTACTTGTCAAAATCATTCGCTTACTGGCATGATGTACTTTTCTCACTTGAGCCACCAGAACCAACAGAGCATGACACTTTCGGATCTGGAGTGATTTGATAAAAGATGTGTTTCTTAGAATTCATGACACATTTTCTTAGAAAAGGCCTTACTACGTCTCTGCTGGTGAGCAGTGACCCCATAAAAACTTGATATAATTTCAACACATTATAAAGAAAAGAAATATATATAGTTCCAGGACTCACAGGCACATGATAGCATTGTAGTGTACTGTAGGTCATGTAAGAGATTATATATATCTTAGGTTTTTTAAAATAAATAATTTCTTGCACAGTTTTTTTGTTGTTATAAATTAGTTAATTTTGGGCAGTCTTGAGATTAATAATTTCTGGTGTTGCTTGATTTGATAAATAATACGGCCGCCATAACTAATTTCCCACTCAGGAAAGCTACAAGCCAGATTATTAAATGGCCACAAGCTAAAAACTAGAACGGGCGCTCGGAGAGCACATAGCTTCGCTGTCCATTTTTAAAAATGGAACTTAGACTACTGCAAGATGCGGCACATAGAGTGGGTCGGGGCAAGAAGCCCGGGTTAGGTGAGAAGCCCCCCCAGGGTTATATCTAAACTTACATTTATGGTGCTTTTTCTTATTGATAGGATTGAAGCTATAGGCTTTATAGGTGACGTCACAAATTTTCAAGGCATTCAGCACCAAACCATAGTCGTAATTAAAGAAACAAAAAAAGGTGCATGGTTTTTGTAACTTTGATTAATTTTTTGAAAGTGGTTGTCAGAAATAACTTTGGAAATTTTTAAAAGTAGAATGGATATCTGAATTGCTTCACTTTATGACCATCACATAAATATGATTTGGATCATGTTTTTTGCATTTTAGCTCAAAATAAAGAGGTCAAATTAAAATATGTCGGTTTGGGGCGAGAGGCCCCACATGGTATGGGGCATGGGGCCCCCTTCACTGAGGTCTCGAAGCTGCTTCAGGAACCATTTGATAATGTGTACTTTACCTTAAATCTTGATAGAATAGCTAATTGAAATAGAAAAAAATTTGGCCGAAATTGAATAGAGTAAAAAATATTGAAAAATAAATGTATGAACAGAAAAATTCAGAAATTCAGAAAAAGTGAATAGAATGTCTTAAAAATGATAGAAGAACCCCAGGAAATAACTTTCAGGCTGAATGCGCTCGCAAAAAAAAATTGCCATAGGATTATAATAGGGGGGCTTCTTGCCCAATGGGTGGGGTAAGAAGGCCATTTTATTTTTTTCGCAAAAAGGGCCGTAACTCCATTGTTAAAATTGGTAGACATTCGTTTCACTAGTTATAAGTAGAGTCAAGTGATCCCTTCCAGACAGCATAAGCATTCAAATAATCGACCACAAAAAGTAGGTCAAATCGCACCTCGAAGTTAAGGGGGGCTGCATGCCCCGCGCTACTCTAAGGGGCCGACCAGTTGATAGTTGGGGGGGGGCTATAGCTTTTAACCCCGAGAAAAACTTTTTTTAAGCGTTGATGAACAATTTTTTGTGCACGTGGACACGCAACACTCAAACTTTTTTTTTGTAAGTTTAACATTTCGGTACCCTAGCTATTGGTGGAAAAAACATTTCTTTTGTCCAATTTTTTTTTCAGTGTCAAGTTGGAAGCACACACCATAGCCCCCTCCCCCCCCCCCCAAGATCATCTGGTCGGCCGCTAAAAAAAGTTGATTAAGAATTTTACTTATATGAAGGCTAGAATGTTATTGCAGCATCATTCGTTGGATCATCTATATATTTGATGCTAATTTCGGCAATAGTGCATGGTAGGATTTTCATCAAATAAGCATTGAAATGCTAATTTAGGGCTTTGGCACATTCTACGAACGTTTTATGGCCGTTTTTGCAGAGAAAATGTAGAAATATATACTATCTTAGTCTTGGCTGCTAGTGCTGCAGCAAAAAAGGATAGTGCATGCTGCACTGTTGATGCCTTTTTCAGATTTCTTTAATTGGCCAAAAAAAGCTCCAATAGTCACCAAAATTTAATCAGGTCTTGTGTAGCACAACTGAACACACCATGCCACAGGATATCTAAATCCATCCAGTAGTTTTTGCAAGAAGCAACTGACATACACACTAATGCACATGCTGAAGTGCCAGGGACCACTACAGCTTCTCAGCGAAGCTAAAAACGCCTCAAAAATAGGTCTGTATTTTGTATTTTGTGCTATTAGCTTGTTGCAGGAGATTAATGCAGACGTCTTGCCATTGCATGTTTTACCCTTCTACCAGACCTCTGTTAATGTAAATCAAAAGCCTTTCACAGACCGTCTGTTGGAAGGGTTTTTTAAGGATTTTCAGGCGTGGAACACTTTTATACAGTTGTGTTTATTTTTTGCATAATTATGTATTCATGTATAATGTTAAAGAGAAACCAGATGTCTGTGACTGGTGCATTTTTATAACAACCAGACGTCTTAAATGGTACATTTCAATAGTAGATATCCAGACGTCTTGAACTGGTATATTTTCATGGCAACCATGCAGACATCTGTAACAGTTACATCTCAATTAGATCAAGACGTCTGTAACTGCTGCATTTTTATAGCAACCAGACGTCTTCAACTGGTACATATCCATTGAAGCATCAGGGTATAAAATAAGAAAATTTGATCACTGCACATATTGTCTTTCGCGAACTATCGCCATTAATATGGATAACCAATCAGTGTTCTCAAGGGCTGGCATTGTGATATCAAGCATTGCTAATTTCCAAAGGATGACCAATCGACCATCATCAGGCATACAAAATTATCAAACTGGTTGAAATACAAACTATATTGTGGGGAACAGTCCAGTCCGCCATAATTTAGCACAATAAGGTGAATTTGATCACTGCACAAATTCAGATTGATCACTACACATTTTGGGATCGTTGCACGCTTATTTTATACCCTGTGAAGCATAGATCTAGTTTTACTGTTGCACCATCCATGCATGCTGTTTCATCCTTCATGAAGTCGTAACAAAGCAAATACTAGCTCAATCGTGAGCAATTTATAGTTTGTACAGAGTAGAAGGTTCTGGTAGAAATAATTGCATTAAATGATATTTTCACAGTAATAGTGAGGCAAAATAATGAATAAATTGAATTTTGAGCATGAAATCAATTGTGATGCTATGTTATTCTTGTGGTAGTAACAGCCACCAAAGTTTGTGGATGTTGTGTACACATAAAATTAAGCATTCATGATAAAATTACTATAAAATACATGGTTGAATTTTTCATTCTTCGGGTTTTACTAGAACTGGTTTTTTCTTTAAATATGGCGAAATTTTGTGTAGGTGTAGGAAATAACAGCACTTCTTCTTTTGAAAGAAAATTGTGTCAAATGCTTTCAATAGATGTGGAATTTTATGAAACAAATTAAATTTCATAATAAGAAAAACAATTTACTACTTTATTCTTACATCAGAAATTAAAAATTTTTCTAATCATAAACACATCAAGCGAAACCCGATCAAGCAACATTAAAGTCGCATATTTACTTGTAATTTTGTCATAAATGTTTAATTTGGTGTGTGTCAAACACATCCAGACACTTTGGTGAATATTACTATCATGTGAATGACAATATAGGATCAGAATTGATCATATGCTTAAAGTTCAACTAATTCAGTATTTTGCCTCACAGCTATTATGTAACATTATTCCATTAAACAATTTTTATCAGAAGACCTCCAAGTACATACTAACTATAATTCATAACATATTGGTGAAGATTGAGCAAGTATTTGCTTTGTTATGATTGGTCAAAATTATAGCACCATAATGAAGCATGGCTGCTGAGTGAAAACTTACGGCCACGGCTGTATAAGCCTAATATATTCTTGATTTTCAGGCTTAATCACACAGGTTCCTCTCCGAATTTTTCTGTAAACTAGTATATGCAATATTAAACTAAAGATTTAGTTTAAGTTTTATTGTATATAATTTGTACCCAATTTGACCAAAACATCCGCAAATCACCGAAAGTGCAACAGCCTGGTTGACTGCATGCAGCAATGGTATTCTTCTGCTTGAAATCATGATGGCCAAACACAGTGCTCAGCTCTTGGTGATGATGAGGCAAGCTAGGCACAACTGATGCAGCAAGGGCCAGTCCTGTTACAACTGTCAAATAGCGAGCATAATAAAAGGGAGCAGGAAAATCCCAGAGGAAAATAAATAGGATGTAGAGGCATCAATGAAAAGAAAAACCATGGCATGATATTGTGAGATAAGTGGGGTGTGAAAGGGTGTGTGATGCAAGCGGACAGGAAGTAACAGAAGAGGATTTCCTGCAGGTTTTCAAAATATCTCTTCAATACTAAACCATGCTAATGAGCTAATCCAAGTAAACCTAAGACAGAAGCTTTAAAAAGCCAGTTTCTAGAGAGGCTCTGGGCAAATAATTAATAGCGTTTTAACTTCATCTTGATTGGTAACTCTTGTGAACCAATCAGATGAAGCGAAAGTGCTATATCATGTTATTATCGTTTTCATAGCTATGTGTTTTTTTAAAAACTTCGTTTTGTAGTTAAACCGTGACATCATCGGTATCTGTCAATGTGATTGGTCTAATCTTCAATCCGTGACATATCAGTTCAGAGTTTGACATCACAGTTAATGACAAAGGAATTTAAAACTGTCAGGCAATGCTACTGATATTTGTGTACAACCACAACAAACAATTCATGTCTAAGCTGCGTGTTGCCCCTCATTGTCTCCAAACAAAATGTGTTGCTAAACAAGTGAAACATACATCATCCATGTGTCACTGCACTTTGTCAGTTTCCTGAAATCTGTGCTTGTAATAAACAAATTTATTCAGCCAAATCTCTGGCATCACAGTTTTGGAATGAAGCAGATTGCAAAATTGAAAAACACGTAGCTATGAAAACGATAATAACAAGAGGGAGTATAGAATGAGTATATCCAACCTTCTGATAAAAATCCGAAGATCACGAAGGCTAAAACCATCTATTGATCAATAGCATTTTGAAAGAAAACTTGTAGGTGAAATGAACAGCTGCTACCATTTGCATAAGAGAAAAAAATATTTGAAAAATGACAACTGCTAAATATGTAACAAGAGCCTTCCCGGCCTGCACCTTTGGGTTGGAAAGATCCATCAGTGGATCAGTCGTGAACTATGGAGGAGTGTATAATTTCTTTCTGCAGTTCTGCAGTTCTGCAATTCTGCAGAAAAAAACTGCAGAATTCTGCAGTTTCCAAAGAAATTGCAGAATTCTGCAAAAAAAGTGCAGAATTCTGCAGTTCTGCAAAAAAAGTGCAGAATTCTGCAGTTTTCAAAAAAAGTGCAGAATTCTGCAGTTCTGCAAAAAAAGTGCAGAATTCTGCAGTTTCCAAAGAAATTGCAGAATTCTGCAAAAATATTGCAGAATTCTGCAGTTCTGCAAAAAAATTGCAGAATTCTGCAGTTTTCAAAAAAAAGTGCAGAATTCTGCAGTTCTGCAAAAAAAATTGCAGAATTCTGCAGTTCTGCAAAAAAATATGCTAGAAGCTGCAGAATTCTTCAGTTCTCCTGCTCCCTGCATGGTTTCTGAACCTCTGTTACTTCCTCAAGCTTATTGCAATGCATCTGCAATGTTCAGACCTCATTTACTTGGGTCTTGCCACTACAAAGGAAATGTTGGTTTTGGGTTTGGGATTGGTTAGGGGTTTTGGTAAACCCTCTTTCCTGGTTACCTCCATCTTGACAAGTCACTGCGAGGAGTATTGGTTACCTCAGGGGTGAGCCCCTGTAGTGGGATACCGGTATCTCACTAGTATGTACCATTCGGTTCCCCCCAAGGGAGCAGTTCTTTTTTCAAAATGAGGACAGTTGGATACTCTGTATACCAGTTATACCATGGATGGAGGCAGTATATCCCTGGTATAGTCACCCAAGATCCAGTATATCCCGAGACCTGAAGGAGGTTTATTTTGATACAACAGGTTGTAAAATGATATACAAGCTGCTGCTTCAAAATAAACTTCCATGGACGTTTTGCCACTCTACTCGGTCAAATATCAACCAAATTTCACTTTGAAAAAATATGTGGGTACCCTGCAATCAGGTCTATTGACTGAAGTTACAGTGTTTGTCCGTCGTTGTTTCGTTTTTCCGTACGACGCATTTTTGCGAGCTGACCGATCGCCGAAAAACGTGTCGTACGGGAAAAAAAAACGACAGACAATCACTGTCAACTTCAGTCTATAGACCTGGTTGCAGGGTACCCGCAACTTTTTTCAGAGTGAAATTTGATTGAGAATTGGCCGAGCAGAGTGGTAGAACGATGACCAATCCACAAGAAAACAAAACATGCAAGTGCTGCTCCCCACAAGGGTAGAGTGGCGACCTGGGAGAATGCACACCAAGAGAAGAAGAAGAAGAAGAAGTCCATAGGAGTTCACTTTGAACTCTGCAGCAGTTAATTGTTGTGTTTTATTGCAGAATTGCAGAATTCTGCAGTTTCCTACCAAACTGCAGAATTTATTGCAGAATTGCAGAATTCTGCAGTTTCCTCCCAAACTGCAGAATTTATTGCAGAATTGCAGAATTCTGCAGTTTCACCCCAAACTGCAGAATTTATTGCAGAATTCTGTAGTTTCTTCCCAAACTGCAGAATTTATTGCAGAATTGCAGAATTCTGCAATTTCACCCCAAACTGCAGAATTTATTGCAGAATTGCAGAATTCTGCAGTTTCCTCCCTAACTGCAGAATTTATTGCAGAATTGCAGAATTCTGTAGGTTTATTTGAAACTGCAGAATATGCAGCTTCCTACCTGCAGAAGTGCATAAAACCTCCCAGGCTGCAGAATTCCTACAGAACTACTGATTCTGCTGCAGAAACTTTTCAGAAAGGCTGCAGGGACAGACAAGCATCAAAACCCCAGACCTCCCAACCGACCCCTAAACCGCTACTCCTCCCTCCCCCCCCCCCCTCCTAACCAACGTTTCCTGGGTAGTGGCAAGACCCTTGTTGAAGAGGTCTCAACTTAACAGATGCATTGCAATTGATAAGCTGGATTAAATACCAGAGGTTCACAAATACTGCATTGAGCTGCAGAATTGCACAATGTATAGCAGAATTGCATAATTCTGAAATTTCCTCCAAAACTGCAGAATTTATTGCAGAATTGCAGAATTCTGCAGTTTCACTCCCAAACTGCAGAATTTATTGCAGAATTGCAGAATTCTGCAGTTTCACCCCCAAACTGCAGAATTTATTGCAGAATTGCAGAATTCTGCAGTTTCCTCCCAAACTGCAGAATTTATTGCAGAATTGCAGAATTCTGCAGTTTCACTCCCAAACTGCAGAATCTATTGCAGAATTGCAGAATTGCAGGAAGAAATTTAAATGTACTGGAACTATGACCAGTGTGTTGACCAATCTGATCTCTCATATGCAGGACTCTCAGTCAAAACATGCAGGACCTGTTGGCCGTTTATTGACGTTGGAAATGGCTGTGGTGTGTCAGTCACAATTCTATCTCTCCAACTTTCCAAGAGCCCATAGCATGGAACTCGATTTGTTGCAATTGCTTTGCTTTTAAATTGTCAAGAAAACATCATGTATAGATACAGTAGCGGACGAAAGTTTAGACCACATCAATATTTTTTCATTATTGGGACAAATAGTGGCTCAGCTGAAAAAATTCTTCATGCATTCTCTTGCCTATCTATCTATGGATCAGGGAAGTTCTAAAATAGAGGAAACTTCAACTATTTTTATTACTTACTTGAATTATGTGTGATAAACAACAGGGGCGTAGATCAGGTTATGCATCCCCCCTAGGATGAGCCTTGGGAGATGATCATATGATCTCAAATCATAACTACTTGGTCTTGAGAATTATTAGCTATATTTAGCTGTTTTTGGCATAATACTTGTTGGATGTTAGAAAAAAATACATCCTTCAGGTTGCTCAGAATTTTCCTTCCAATAACCTAAAGTATTTTGGTTTCTGGACCCTCAGGCGACCTCGCATTCCTGCCGCGCAATTTTCGGCCCGTTGGGCATAACGCGTAGTACGCTTATGCCGAAATCATCCCCCCCCTACAAAAATGAAAAATCTACGCCCCTGATAAGCAAAAATATCAGGTGGACTAAACTTACGGTCTCATGCGTCTTACAAAGGTACTTAATGGCATTGTACGTATAAGAGGAAAGTTGGGTGAATTATTCAATGTTATTTTAGACAAGCAGCGCATTTTTTAACATAGTAACTGGGAGACCAAATGGTCTCCCTGTGGACAGATTTGGTCTCCCAGTCTTGGACAAATTGGTATGACTGGGAGACCAAATTTTTGAGAGAGAGAAGGTCTCATAAATTGCACTTTTGGTTTTCTTAATTTGAAGTCCATTTGTACATTTGAAACCAATGTGTTTTCCTTCCGTATCAGAAATATTCTTCACTGTCGTTATAATATATAACTGATCTACAGATATCACACATCATCGCGCAAAAAAAAAATTTTCAAGGTCGTTCGATTGGTCTCCCAGTCGAAAATCATTAAAAACTAAAAACTGGAAAATGCTCTGTAGACAAGTTATCCCATCATGTTTCATGTGAATAAAGGCAATCAGTCATGACACAGGAAAAAACATATTTTTTATTTATTTTTTAAAATTTCAACTTAAGGGGTAATAAAGGTGATTCAATGAGCCAAAATTGTTAATAAATAAAAGGTCAATTAAAAAGCGTCAAGGAAATAAATGTCTGATACATTTTCATCCTAATGGAGTATTTGGCTTTGCAAATTCATATCAGCTATAGGGGTGCTTTGAAAGCATGACAGAACTTTCTGAAAAGAGGTCACAATCATGCAGTGTGATACAGCAGGATTTTACTCAGAGACTTCTTAAAGATTACCAGAATCAAGGATCGTGGTCCCGTTTATATCACATTTCAGATTAGCATTGTGTGATGATATTCGATCTTTACACCACAGGCTGAATTAATGCAGATTTGTAAATCATATAATTTGCTTTTAAAATTAGTTAACTCAGTTAAAGTAAACTAAGTGTTGAACTGGGTCAACTGTTGTTTTCTGGAAGAAGTGGCCACATCTGTAAATCAGATGTGTATCTTCACTACTTTTAAGACTCTATGATTTTCTGGTGTGTATCTTCATTTCTTAACCATGTGATTTTCTGGTGATATCCTCAAGTGCAAATGCACATTTTTATCTGGTGGAAATGAAGTCATGATAATCTGGTTATGGTCCTCTGAAGGCTTCAGATCATGATCGCTGAATCAACACCTGGAAAAAAGGACACTATTGATTGCTGAAAACAGGCTCCCAACATTGAGACTACTAGTAGAGTAGGTCGGGGCAAAAAGCCCGGGTTAGGTGAGAGGCCCCCCCCACCCAGGGTTATATCTTAACTTACATTTTTGGTGCGTTTTCTTATTGATAGAATTGAAGCTAGCGGCTTTTTAGGTGAAGCAACAAATTTTCAGGGCAAACAGCACCAAACCATAGAAGAAATTAAAGAAAGAAAAAAAAGTGCGTGGTTTTTGTAACTTTGACTAATTCTTTGAAAGGGGTTGTCAGAAATAACTTTGGACATTTTTTAAAGTATAATGGATATCTGCAGTGTTTCACTTTTTGGCCATCACATAAATATGATTTGGATCATGTTTTTTGCATTTTAATTCAAAATATAGAGGTCAAATTAAAATAAGTGGTTTTGGGGCGAGAGGCCCCACATGATATGGGGCATGAGGCCCCCATCACTGGGGGGTCGAAGTTGCTTCAGGAACCATTTAATAATTTGTATTTTGCCTTAAATCTTGATAGAATAGAATTAAAATAGAAAAAAATTGGCCCGAAATTGAAACAGGGCAAAAAATATTAAAAAATAAAAGTTTGAATCGAAAAATTCAGAAAAAGTGATTAGAATGCCTTAAAAATGATAGAAGAACCCCAAGAAATAACTTTTAAGCTGAATGCGCTCGCATAAAAAATTGCCATAGGATTATAATAGGAGGGCTTCTTGCCTGATGGCCAGGGGTAAGAAGGCCAATTTCAATTTTTTACGAAAATGGCCGTTACTCCTTTATTAAAATTGGTAGACATTTGTTTCACTATAGTTATAAATAGAGTCAAGTGATCCCTTCCTGACAGCATTTAAGCATTCAAATAATCGCTCATAAAAAGTAGGTCAAATCGCACCTCGAAGTTAAGGGTGGCTGCATGCCCCGCCCTACTCTATCCCCTGCAGCCAGAAGTGACAAAAGAGATACTGCAGCAATCATATTCTGAGCACCTGCAGTTTTTAAACATCAAAATATACCAAAAAAGACAATACTAATAAGTTTGTAGCCCACACCTTCTTCTGCTTCTTCTATTGTATATCCATCCGCTGAGGGAGCACCTTCTGCATGTTGAAGTATCAATTGACATTGGAGGTTATGTAAATCTTCCACCAGATTATTACACAGGGCATTAAATTTTAAGGGCCATTCTTCACTGCAGAACATCCCCCCTTTCCCACCATTTAGTATGAGCCTGGTCAGTTCTCCCTCTGATTCTGTCTGTACTGTTGTTCCCTCAGTCATATCCTTGATGTTGCTGATCCATTTCGTCCTGGGGCTGGCCAGGGCAGGGCATTTGCATATAGGAAGTGAACTGCTAGTGCAAGAGCAAATGTCATCTGGCTCACTTCGCTTGTAAATTTTTGGCACCATATATCAAATCGAAGCTTAGGATGTGTAGATTCAGAAAAAATATGGTGCCATTTTTTTCTCGGCATTCTAAGGGGTAAAATCCAAGATGGCATCCAAGATGGCCGCCGATGATGTTTTCTTCATATCTCAGCTTGTATTCATGGTATATTAAAAATTAAAAAGTTGATAATGATGTTTTTGGGGTCAAGGAATCCAATAAAGACCACCCCAAGCTCCTATCTTGGTTCAAAAACTGAATATCATGCCAAATGTTATCAAAATTGACATAAATTTAAGAATGTTCGACTCATCTCACCAGCCGTGTTTATTTCTTGCAGTGATAGTCACTTACAATACAAATGTGATAGTCCCTTACAATATAAATGTTGAGCTATACGGTTTTTAAAGAATAGACTATATTTATAAGATCAAATCTGGATTTCACATATTAAGAACACTGTATAAATCACGTTCTTGGTGTCTTATTTAAAGCAAAAAAACTACTGGTCCGATATTGCGAGTTGGGAAAATTTCAGCACTGCTACACAATGGAATTTATGCATGTACTACTGATCATATAAGAGGAAGTGAAGCCCCTTTCATGTGAATAAATTGCTTCTATCTGTCACTGGTCTTGATATAGGCTATTGTGTGATATTTTATTACACAAAGGATCAGTTTTTTGGCGTCACACTGCATGGAAAAAATGTATCCAAAACATTAAATACTCATAGATAAGGATATTAGAACCCTGTTTTTTAGGTAGACAATAAGTGCATCACTCGGATTCTGCAATACATGTCAACAACTAAAATTACAGAAAGGACAAAAGGAAATTTTTAAAGTTACTAAACTTTTATATTCTGCACGTTCACATTATTTTGCAGTACTTGAATTTCATGGGGATATCTTAAAACGTTTTCTCTACAAGTGCATTTGAATAAAGCAGGGTTTGCTTTGCAAAAACTACATTTCAAGTTTGTAAATCCTTCATATCTATGTTTAAATATGATGGTAGTACATGTATCTAGCATAGCTAGCTTACAGAAATTTACAACCTAAGAGTTTTGTAGTCTGCAATCATCCATTTTTTGGCCCAATTGACCAAAAGTTCCAAATTTTACCAACTTGAGACACCCCCAGTCTTGCCTCCTCTCTGTCTGCATTCTACCCATCTGTATTCTCCTTTTCTACATTTTCATAACTGCATCGTTTCATCCCCAGTTCCTCTTACTTGTAGCTCTCATTTACATCAACTTCTCTTGCCTCCTCCTAGTGAACTCATCTAGAAAAGTTCTCCTGAGAGACTCCTCTATCTGCCTCTTCTTTCACTTATGCGTCCTCCCACTTCTACGTTTTCCCTCCCATATCTGATTCTCCTTTTCTATCTCTTCTCAAGCTGTGCCTCCACCCAATTAGGTATTATCTCTTCTCTGCTATCTCTGCCTTCTCCCTTTACCTCCTTCCAAGTTTATGCCTGCTTCTACTTTGCGTCCTCCCTGTTATTTTTGACTCTCGATCCCTTTCAGGGTTATCTGCCCTCTCCCTCTGCTCTATACTGCACCCTCTTTCTCCATGGCCTAATATTTTGTGCTTGTTTGCACTAGCCTGCTACTAGCTCTTTGGGAATGGGTTTAACTCCAACCCTGAAACTCAATTTAGTTTGTGGGACATAAAATTGAGACAGGGTGTTTCAGTGTACACTGAGGCAACTGATAGACACTGGGCGTCCCTGAATTAATACAGTATGTACATGACTCCCAGCCTTCTCAAGTTCTCATTCATCTCTTCATCATACGGCGGTAGTGAAAATAAATGTGCAGCTGCCTCCACAAGGAAGGAGGAAGAGCTTCTTGGCTGAAAGGGGCATACTAGCACAACAAAAATTAGTCAACTCCTTTATACCCTCTGCCTGCAACTTCTCCTCTGTCCATTTTTGCCTCCTGCCTAGCTTTTGCCTCCCCCCCCCCCCAAACATCCAAGCTTTCCCTCCTGATGCTTCTCCCATTCTGCCTCCATTACCTCTGACTATCCCTGTTTAACTCCTCCCTGATAGCTCTTTCCTCCTCCCTGATAAGTTTTCCCTCCTCCCTCTATCTCTTGCCAAACGTATGCCTCCTTGCCTCTGCCCTATTGTCTTTGACTCTCCATTTCGGTGCTTTCTGCTTCCACCCGGTCGCCAGATCTTTCCTCCACCCTGATAGATATTCCCTCTTCCCTCCTTATGCTGGCTCCTCTGTTTGTCTACTTCCTAAATCCCCCCTCCTAGTCCGCATTCTCACTCTTATCTCTGACTATCTCTTTCTGCCATCAATGTTTTTGCCTCTGCCCTAATAAAAGGTACTTTCTCCCCCACACTGCCTCCTTTCATTTTCTCACTCTGCTTCTTCTACCTTATTTCTGACTCTCCCTTTCTACCACTTTTCTAGCTCCTCTCTGCACTGCTTGACAGCTATTGTCTCCTCCCTCTGCCTCCTCCCACTCTGCCTTCTCCTTCTCATCTTTGCTTTGAACACCCATTCTACCTCATCCAGACAGCCCACCCCTCCTTTCTACTTTCTCCTCGCGCTTCCTTCTATCTAATATATGCCTATTTGCACTCTGCCTTCATCGTCATTTTATCTGACTGTCCCTTTCTGGCTCCTGTCTAAGGTTAACCAACTCTTACCTCCTTCCCAGTACGCTGTAGGTCTCCGCACCTCCCAAGCTTAATTATGCATTCGTCCATTCTCTCTCCTCCACTATCACTCTTGCCTCCTCCCTCTCTTGTCCCCTAACCACCTTAGTCCCTGTCTCATCACTCAATGCATCATACATGGGTGCCTCTTGTCTCTGAATCCCTGACTTTCATTCCCCTCTCCTGTTCTTATACCTTGATCATTCATCCCTGACATAAATTTAGTCATGCAACTCCCACGATTTAAAGAACATTCTGATGAAATTTTGCTGCTCTCATTCTTTGACTGCATTAAATTAACATATTATTTTTCCCTACACTTATATCAGGTAGCTAGGATATTCCGGTTTAAGTATAGTATACCTGGCTTGGTGAAGTATATAGCAAGTGAGTGACCTCCCCACCTGAATAAGCTTAAGGATTGGCTGGCTTATTTAGTCCGTGGAAGTCACTGACAATCTCTGAATGTTGGATACTACACTTGACCAGACATGCTTTAAAAAAGAAATGACAAAATGGAGTTGTTCAGCTCTTCTTGGGCCTCTTGTGAGCATCTTTGTAATAATGTACAATTGTACATCATGGTGTAAGCTGGAAAAAATTTCGAGAGAGCTACATGACTCGCGGCGGCCCTGGAAGTGTTGATATAAAATAAGCAGGTACTCCGGGCTCATTTCTTGCACTGAAACATGCAGATGAAAAACAGAAAGACACCAGAAAGAATGTTGCAATTTCTAATGGACACCATATCTCATAAATTTGTTGAACAGAGCTGTAACGAATGGCCAAGTAGTGATTAAGAAACATTCTGCTACATTATTTGGTCAAATTCGTAGCATCATAAACATGTCCTTGTTACAATTACACAGTTGCTTGGAATTATTCAAAACTGTTTGTATCTTCTTAGTATATATGTTGGCAGATGGCCTATCTGTGAAAACAGGTAATAGCACAATATTTCATATAGCCTATCACAAATTGTGTTTCACAATTCAAGAAAGGAATACGGCAAATGAGATAAGTCAAACATTCTTAAATTTATGTCAATTTTGATAACATTTGGCATGATATTCAGTTTTTGAACCAAGATAGGAGCTTGGTGTGGTCTTTATTGGATTCCTTGACCCCAAAAACATCATTATCAACTTTTTAATTTTTAATATACCATGAATACAAGCTGAGATATGAAGAAAAACATCATCGGCGGCCATCTTGGACGCCATCTTGGATTTTACCCCTTAGAATGCCGAGAAAAAAATGGCACCAAATTTTTTCTGAATCTACACATCCTAAGCTTTGATGTGATATATGATGCCAAAAATTTACAAGCGAAGTGAGCCAAATCTAAATATGCAACATATGCTCCTGCACTATGCATCCTCATCTTCGGTCTTGCACAGCGTGCAGGTAGCACTAGGACTTCTACTCATCTTGTAGCTGTTAGACTCAAGGGGGTAGACTCCGACAAGTAGTTTTGCTCTGATGCTGGCCTTCCTTGTGGCTGAGAGACTGAACTTGGAGGTGTCCCATATTGGGTTGGGCTTCCCTTTCTGACAGAGTTGTAGGTCCAGCTGCTGGAGGCTTGTTTTCCTAATCATGTGACCATGCACCCTGGACATCGATGTCAAAGACCCTAGTCCAGTACAACATAGAAGTAGAAGTAGACATGTGTTTATCCCATGAAAATGTTGGAAAACTCACACACATGAACAAAACACATTATAACCGTCAGTTATGTGTCTTATGTCATGAAAATAGTCACATGCATAATTATGTGGTATTTTTGTGTGTTTTCATGTGATTATCTGAGGAAAATAATCACTTGATAATATTTGAACCTCATCAGACAAATAGGGCTGCTTTGTATAAAACTCAGTTTTGTGATTTATGGACCAATCAATCTTTGATTTTCAATTTGGAGAAGGTATAACAATACAGCTCTGTGAAATCAGATACAGCAGCTGAAAGGAAAATGAAAGTTAAAAACATGATGCAATGGCGTGATTATAAATGACTGAAAGCTGTTGCACTCTTTAAGTTATAATAGTCCTTTATTTAAAAGTGCAACTGCAGGATGACCCATGTAGCTCAGCTTGTGCATTGATGCTGCAACCAAAAAAATGTTTACATAAACAAAAACATTTCCAATACAAGCACCAGATTAAATTGTCAGTTATAGTTCTATATTTCATTTAATGTTATGAACCCATTTATAAGAAATGTTAAAGGCATTTAATTATCATTATTTTAAGGAATGTTCGGACATGAACAATTTAAAAAGCTCTTGAAGCGACATATTAAAACTTCAGCTCACGGGTAATATTGTTGAGAATATCTGTGATACACGTGTTATGCGTTTAGTGAAATTGTACACATGTTATTGATGTTAATGTTTTTCTTATTTGATTAACTGATTTTACCTTTGTTTATGGCAAAGGACCCAGTTAAAAAACAGCAACGCTGAAATGAATTGGTTATCCTTTTAAAATGCATGCTCAAATTTATGGGGAAATTTGAGGAAAGATTCTCTAGATTATGACAATCAATTTGGTAGCAGAATCATTACTATAGCAATTGGTTACATTGACCCCCTTAATCTCATAGAATCGCTGGACTGTATAATATCAACACAGTTTACCAACACAGTCACAGGCATCAAGGACACGGGGCTTCATAAACATGAATTTCTAGGAAATGATCGAATGAAACTTTATACTTGGATCATGTTGGCAGTTTCACAACAGATAACACTATGTTTTGAATAATAAATAAAGTAGGTCACTTTGTTGTGTTTTCAGGCCTACATATTTTGGAAGTAGGCACAAGGGGAAGTGTAAACAAATAAAACAAATAAAAGGATGTTTCTCAAAGTTAAATTTGTACTATAAAAACTATACCGATACACAATATATTATATAGCCTTTCTTGTGAGTGCATTGTCCTATGTCCTAACAGTTAGTGACTAAAATTGTGCGCCACTGGAACTCCCTACCCGACAATGTAGTCACAGCCCCCAGTACAAACTCCTTTAAGAACAGACTGGATAGATTCTGGAAAGACCACCCATCCAAATTCGACCCAGACCTAAATCCTTACCTCTAGAGTGACTATTTTTTCCGAACCCTACGTATATATCTAACTCCAAAGGCAGCCCTAGCGGCCTTGTAGAAAATAGTTACCCCTAACGCTGAAACATTCGCGAGTGTCAATACTACCCAGTACCTAACGGGCAGCCCTAGCGGCCTGAACCTGGTACAATTGAATGTACATAGCTCTTCATGTATATATTTTTGTGTTTTTAAGGCAGCCCCAGCGGCCTGTCCACAATATCCTGTACATAGGCTATATTGATGTTACATAATTTAATGTTGGGCAGCCCTAGCGGCCCAACTACGTTTCCTGATTTTAACCAGAAATGTATATATGTACATATATATATTTATTACTTTTCTCTTTACACCCCTCTGCGCACCGAACACGAAGGATGTACATCAACTCCGATCTGGATAAAGAGGTCGACATGACCTGCGTCCAGTACCACTACTGAACTGAACTGAACAGAAGCTCAACAACATCATTTTGCAAAGCATTCCAGGATAATGGCAGGATTTTATGGAATTGTAAGAAAATGACTTGTCAGCAACTTTCTTATATAGAAAGAGGTTGGAATTTGAAACTTTTACTGACATATCATCAAGCGCGTGCACCTATTGCCTGTCTCCAACAGTCTCCTTAAATCAAATTAACATTGAAAGTATTGGGGACAAATCATGAGCATGATGACACACAGAGTGCCATTTTCAAAAAAAAATCCATGTTGGTTTTGCATTGAAATTTGGTTTTTCAAAAAACCATTTTGAATCTAAAAAACCAATTTTGTCTGAAATTATTTAGAGTGAAGTGACTCAGTTCAGTGGTCTATCATCATCCAAGAAATTTATTGCAAAATAATTCCACAGGGGATGTGGGAATGAATGTAGTATAAAATGTGTGCATGTGGGGTATACGAATAATTTTAAGTAGTTGAAAAACTGTACTTTGGGAAAAGGATACATTGTACATGTCCTCTACCTAAGAACAACAAGACATCAATTGGAGGTCTGACGTCATCTGGAAGCAGCATGAAAACGACCTGAAGGATATCAAAAGAGGGGCAATTACACACATGTCCTGCTCACAAGTAATAACAAGAGAAGTTGGGATTCCCAGAATAAGCCGGAGCATAGAGGTAGGAAAAAAGTGCACTCACTCCAGTGCCTCTTGAAATTCAAGTTTATAGGCTGTGTATTACAGTGTGTAACAGGCATGATCAGAGTAATGGCTTTACAACATATAATTATGTCTGCTAAATAAATAAGTATAGGGGAAAAAATGTCTGTCCATTTAAATATCAGTTATGGACGTTTTTGTAAAACACATGTAGTGCTATTAAAGTGCATATTTTGTTACCTTAAAAATTGTGTATAATTATAAAACTTTATTATAACACTGACGTTTATATTAAATTGAAAATCAACTCAACATCACAATCTTGTCATTTCCATACATCGTTGAGTTTAGCATAATTTCCATGTTATGATTATTTCATCGGGGGACATCCACCTATATAAATCTGGCAATGGCATTTCATGCCCGGGTGTTCTCCCAATACTATCTGTCACTTCAATCATCAGGGGTGTAATTTTCGCGGAAAATGTGGGAGACACAGTGGTCACGAGGTGAGAATCGCCCGATGGATCCGCGAATAAGTGGAATAACTAAGTCAGTATTTTTTCCATTTTTGGATTCCAACCTTTTGTATGGCATATTAACCTGCCGAAGACAGGTGGGGGACATGTCTCTTAGAACAGCCCGCTACCAAATTGAGCCCAAGGGCCATTACCACAACAGTGACAACACATTTTGTTTTCACTCAAAATAGTGGAAGGAGGACATTTCATATCATGTCCCCCGGGGTAAAAATATGGGGGGGGGGACATGTCCCCGCGTCCCCCACCATGTTACGCCCATGTCGATCATACATAAATTTATGTTCTTGTAAATATGTTGTTACAATAATGGTATTGAATACACAAATTACCACACCGGTTAGGTAAGAAGCCAATCTTATCTTAATATAGTAAATTTATCGAATGTTTATCATTGAAAAATAGGCGACTTTTGGCCAAATTGACAAAAAATTTTGAGGGCTCTTGAGGCAGGGTTTCCCTTCATCCTAGATATGCATTCCTCATACACGAAAGCATTGGAAACCAAACAGGAGGCTATTAAAATCCTCATTGTTTGTATCTTGAACAGGTCTGGGGTGCATGAAACAAAGCTCAATAATCCACTCATTATATATACAATTAGCCATGTTGACCTGCTTCTGCAATCAATTGTTACTTGCGGAAGCAGCTCAATGAGGCTCTTGATGGTAGTGGCTTGATTCTGAAAGGCAGTGGTGGCTTGCCTGTTCATGGCTTGACTCGACTTGACGTTAATATGACTGACGGCAGCTAACAGTCTGTCACGTTGATATAGAAATAATGAGAACCAGTTCACTGCGAAAAATGCACTTTGTAACTCGTGATAGCTGATGAAGTGTCATCTTCTCCACTTTCAACATGGGAAACATAGAGGCTGTTTGATTAGTCCTGATCAAGAGAAGGCCATTTGACTTGTCATAACGGATTTTAGAGTGAAAATCAGATGCATAATCCTTTTGTTTGGCTGTCACCAACAAGCGGGATAAGTCTCCTCAAATAAAATTAACACTGAAAGTATTGGGTATGATATTGACAAATAATCAGTATGATGACACACGAAGTGCTATTTTCACAGTGCAACAGTCCACACTTTTTCTATATCAAAGTGACAGACTGTAATATGGCGGCGGCTCCGGGCTCTAGCCAACTATCGTCTGGTCAGCCCCCTTCCTAACTTGCTTTCCACAGTGGCTTTCCAAGCTGTGAAGTTTGAAATGAGCGGACACACAATCTAATAAACTTTTATTGCTAATTTTGCTGATAATTGCACCAAAATTGAATTATAGTCTTGTCCTGTCATTTATGAACATTTCATGAGCCTAGCTGAAGAACTTCTTAATAGTTATGTATTTCAGTAAAATCTAAATAAAAATATTATTATACGATGCACATTTGGAAGGGGTGGACCCAAAAGAAGAACACGTTCCAGATGTGTTTTCATGGATGACAAAGCAAATGTTTGATAGTAAGGCCATGACGGCAATTACATGTAGAATTGCATGAGAAAAGACACAATATATCAAAATGTCTTTTGCATCCAAAACTCTTAAGAACATGAAGTAGGAAGTGAAAGTCAAGTTAGAATTCCCCGTTGATGGTTTGTTGTGGTTGCTAAAAGACACAAATTCTCAAATTCCCAAATAAAGAGGAAGGAGACAGGTTAAATTCATCAGACAGCCCGGGGTGTTGCTCGGATCAACATGTCTGCGTCTTTGCCCGGAACATCATTTGCATCTAACGACATGACGAGGGCCATGGGCGAGGGACACAAGGAAGCCATCCGGATTAGCACAACGGCCGTCATAGCCGATCTGGATGTCTCTGATATAATTGACTACATGGTTCAACATGGGATCATTAACAGTTTCAAACAAGAGATGATCATGGCAAAACCAACCAGACACAGCCAAGTCCGCACCTTTCTGGATCAACTGACGCGAAGTAGCGATTATGCCTTTGGTATATTCATACAGGCATTAGAAGGCACCTATCCCCATCTAGCGGAGGCTGTCAAAAAAAATCTGGAATGGTGTACTCAGACAGATCCTTTCTATGGCAATATAAGAGTTGTCAGACCTTCTTTCCACAATTTAGCCGCAGGTATGTATGTGTTTCTGCTTAAATATTTTACAGTCCTCGTCATATTTATGTGAAACCTCAAGTTCGTTTATATGCTGTTGAACTGTGATGTCAAAGATGACTCTATTCTGGCATTGAAATATATGTAAATTAACTACAAGCTATGATGTCATTTTAAACTGGGTCAGATTCCCCGGCTTCTAGCCAATGTGAATCCGCCTGAACTGAGCATAAAATATTTATATTTCTTGTTTAACCTTTCAGAATGTAATACAATTGACAGGAACCAAGATCAAGATTCAGAACTGAGACCAAACGACAAGGGTTGCAGCAACCAGAGTCTGGTGGACCCAAACTACATTGACAAAATATCGGAAAACATAGTTGAGACAGTGTGCTACCAGTCAGTGGGTACTCAAAGCATGGTTTGCAAGGAAGCTTGTGAGGCACAAGTTTGTAATGAGAGACTCCAGACAAACAGAACAAATGAAGGCATGCGAGTGGTGCAGCTTAAAAAGGGAGATTGTTTATTTCTTGATGAGGAACTCAAACAGAAGTTCAGGGAGGGAAAGAAAGAATCATCACACGCTCCAGCTTGGGACAAACTTGGTCGTTTACTCCTGGTCCCTTACTGGGCCATCACCATGCACGGAGATCCTTGTGGAGAAACTTGGTTCCATCCAATTCCTTTATCAGCTGAGCAGGCTAGCATGATCTTGAAACCATATGCCAGACCAGGCGTCTTCCTGGTGTATGTCCCCATACTGAAACAAGAAGGCCATAATATCAAGTTCAATTTGTCAATTCTCACACGCAAGGGGAACAAATTCACAACTTTGCATTTACATGTAAACAAAGATCGCAGTGGCCATGTTGAAATGGAAAACAAGTCTTTCAGCAGTGTCCAAGAATTGGTAGAGTACCACAAAGCGAATAAAGGTCGACTGCCATGTAGACTGCGATTTCCTCCAGCAGAGGCAGACCGCAACATCATTAAAGGAGAGCACTACGACGAGAAGTGGCATGTACCTGAAGAAGAACTTGAGTTCGATGGCGTGCCTTCCCATGAAGCTTCAGGCAGGAAAGTTCTTCGAGGATACATGGATCTGCTTCCTGTTGCCGTCAAGTACAGGTCAGCCAATCACAGGCTTCATCTCTGGTCCAAGGAGAACTTCTTTGACGAGGCAAACATCTTGTCAAAACTGGATCACAGGAATATTGTGCAGCTGCGAGGTTTCTCCTTTGATTCTCACGTTGATCCATTCATCGTGATGGAATTTGTCGAAGGTGGCACTCTCCTAGATGCTGTTAAGAACCAGAAAATTGACAACAAAAATGTGGAAAATGTCTCTCAAATGTTCAAGCAAGTCCTGATGGCACTGCACTACCTTGAATCTAAGAATTACATCATCCATTGCAACGTGAGAGCCAATAACTTTCTCCTTGGTGAATCAAGCTGTCTAAAACTGGCCGACTTCGGAAATGCAAGAATGGTACCACAAGACAGTTTCTTCATTGAGGAAAATAACACCCCAGTTCGATGGAGTGCCCCTGAGGTGAGAAAGCATGTAGCTACAAGTCTCGAATATTACTATCAATGTTGGTTTTCAACAGTAAAGGCCTGGTGGCTACACTTGGCAAAAAATTATTCCACCCATTTGATATTTCCAATAGACTCAAATTGCAAAAATGAGTGTCCTGGCATCACTATATATCAAATCATAAAAAGTATGATAGCATCACATACTGGACAACATGTACTAAATCTGCTGTGAAGCACAACTAAATCTGGTTTGCCGGCTCCATTTTACACATGGCTCAAAATGTCATGATCATTTCTACACCTTTGGTGAAGGGTTAAATTACCTGCTCCAAATTTAAGTAAAGACCAATACTACAGAATGGTGTGAAAAAGGGGGGCGCTTCTTGTATAAATACGGTAAACCAAAGACAAGTGCATCACCTTACTAAGCTCATTAAAAAAATTTACGAGGAAATAACAAAAAATGTATAAATCAAAAACAATTAACCATAAGTTCGGCCATATTAACATTTAGATTGTATGTTCTTCGAAATGGTCCATTCATTAATTACCATAAGATAAAAAATACTGATTGGTGCAAGCAGGAAAAATTAATGGTATTAATTTTGTTGGTCCAACTCTGCCCGTTGATTAGAATCCCAAACAGCAAGTGCCAACCACGCACCATGTGATTGCTCTTAAATTGATTCGGATGTTTGTTGAACTGTTGTTATTTTTCTACACAAACAGGCACATGAAGAATGCTACTGACTCTGGCGCTGAGTGTTTGATTATTTTGTGTTTTGATTGCAGGTTCTTCAAAGAGGTCTCTGCTCCACGAAGTCAGACATCTGGTCGGCTGGAGTCGTTCTTTATGAGATGCTGTCTGACGGTAAAGAGGTTCCTTATGGTAAGCTGACCTCGAGCCAAATCATAGACATAGTTCAAAGAGGAGGAAGGCTATCTTGCCCTGATGGACATGCGGCAACAATGCGCGATATATTCAAAGTGATCACCCACAGATGCTGGAAGGCCGCTCCCAAGGAGCGAATGGCTCCTTCCAGTCTTTGGGATGTCATCTCATCTCGACTGAGTTCCAACAATGAAAGCGCAAAGCAGGCTGCCTTGTCTCAAGGCGTGTACCTTCCGGACCCAGAAGAGTTTGAATATTTGAGGTCGAAACATTTAAAGAAAGGAATTGTGCCAAGAAACCTCCAAAGAAGGGCTGCCTCAACTTCAGGATACGATGCATTCTCATGTCCCACATATCATCCAATTCCAGAAGCTAATGACCATTACGAAGAGTATTATCTTCCCAGGTCTGCAACTAACACAGATATATACGGTCCCTTATCAACCGCTTGTGGTAGAAATGGCTATACATATGCAAGTTGCAATCTGTATAATCAAATTCACTGACTTAACATAAATCACTAAAAGTGAAATGGCTGAAAATCAGACAAAATTTAATAGTCTGGGATTCCCGAAAATTGGGAAACCATTGTGGAAACATTATGAAAGTGCGATAAAAACTTATGAATGGTCTGGGTGGCTTGGTTGCTGAGATAAAATTTTTAAAAAGTTCGCGATTGACTACAACTGTTTTTTGTTATAATGAATAACCAATTCATGGTCGCCTTGAGAAACTTTGACAAGAGGCATGAACCTAAATCTGTACTAATTTTATAAGACACATGACTTAATTTACTCCACTAATTATTCCATATATATGTATACAGAATATGTTTCATATTTTTCTATGTATTTTTTATCAAATTGCAATGGAATTTACATGTTCTCACACAATAAAAGAATTTGAATTTGAATTTGTTCAAATTAACGAGACTGAATATTGAAAACATTTTTGATCATTTCTACAGGAAACATGCTCTACAAAATTGTACATGCATATTTATTGGTAATTTTGCTTGTAGGCATATATGTATGAATAAATTCCTATCTTTGGCAAATAGTAAAAAAAATGCGTATAATTATGGCAAAAATTTATAAAAAATGTATAGGCCTACAGATCTATGAAGTAGGAGATGAAGATTAATTGTTGTTTATACTGATATTTGTGTAGTTTTTTGTGTATTTATGGCCCACCAGGATGACGAATGTCACTGCAGGCAGGTCTGAATATAAATATATGAGGCCCTGGGCATTAACAACATTCTGGATCAGACTGCTCTGAAGCCGCAATACGAAACTTGTACTGTGTGTTAGGGGCCCCGGTGGCTCATCAAGACAGGGCAGTCTGGGGGGTGGGGGCCCGGGTGTAGTTTTAGCAGTTTGCGGGCCCGTGACTCTGCATATTTTCTTCAAAATGCTATTTTCCATCTTAGTGGTCTTGGTCGCGAGTGCCACAACGTTGCCCGCGCCAGCTCTTTCTGGTTTTCCAGGCCCCCCTAATCCTCCAGGCCCTGGGCAATTGCCCAAAATATTCTAAGTCCTGCCCTGGCTGGTCTGGAATACACACATCAGGGCCATCGCCATCTTTTCTCTCCTGGGTAGTTTCCTCCGTTGAGTAGAGCCCAGCACCGTTGTTCAGGGCTAGCCGGACTAGGAATTGTGTCTCTCTGGTAGAGCACCTCTAGCTTCGCTAGTGCTTCGTCGCGGATGTCTCTTAAATTGTTGCAGGACAGAGTGAAATCTTGTGCAGGGTGTCTTCTTCCGTATGGCCACAAAGGCTAAATTCCTTTATACTATCTTTCGAGAATTTGGCCTTTAAGGTTTGGTCTGACATCTGACAATTAACATTTTTTCTCGGATAATCGCACTTCTAAGGCTAAAAGGATCAAGACAGCTGGACCAGATTGGATGTGTACTTGGGCTCCTGGCATCTGGGATGAGCAACCATTTAGTGTCCTCAATCTGGGTCGGATCGAAACGCATCTAGAGCGGCCTGATCACAACCTTTATTGAAAGTAGTTTCACAATAGGACAGTTTCTTATCTTGAGTAGGACTACAACTACTTCAACCTAGCTCTCAGAAAAGTGAGCCAAATAGATAAGATCTACATTGAACTAAAACTTTGTTATTACTCAATGAGTCAAAGATGAATCAACATATTAGGTAATAAGTAACAAGTCACTTTTTAAAAAATTGCATCAGAACTTTATTAGCAGTATTGCTCAATCACGATCACGAAAAATGCTGTGTTGCCGTTAAAACAATAGATGAAGAAAATTTCATATATTCACGATCATTTATTTTTAAAGTGAAGAAAAAGTAATTTGGACATCAGTAGAGGCAGTTTATACAGTAATATACACAGTAACCGTTATGGAGCCTAGATTTGAGCCTTGAGAAATAAATTAGAATATTCTGTTAACATATTATATGAGACCATGCATACGATTCTGGAAATGGCCTAAGATTGGCCTCCCTCACAGTGATTGACATTAAATATAAATTGTATGTAGTTGAATATATATAAATGTGTGTATAATCATTATATAAATAAACTTCCGTTTTCTGTCTTAAATGTTATAATGTTATAACGGAAATTTTATCCTATTGAAAAATAATAATGAATACAAATTTAATAAGTCACATTTTTTGCAACAGATTTCACATTATAACAAACAAATCTCACAATTTTGGAAGTTTGCCATGAAACCACAAAATTTTTAAATGATACCTTATTCGGAAATTAAATAAACATAAAAAGGACTCAACAGTTCAAAGAGCAATCCTTCGAGCGCTAATTGCCATCACTACGTCAATTTGTTCAAGTGAGTGAAGATCAAATTTTTGGGAATGCGACAATAAAATTGTGATAAATTACGAAATACACATCAGATCTATATCTATTCCAGCCATAATTTCCTTAATCTGTCTATTAAAATATGTTTATTAGCAGCGATGAAATTTGGGAAGAGTGAAAATAAAATGAGGCCACAAAACTGCTGTAAAGTGACTGGTAAACAAGTAAAGACAAAATTTCTATGTAGGCCATGTAGCCTCATAGATTCAGCGGATAGTAAAAAAAAAGTCAATAAATGATTAAGAACCATGTATGATAATATACATAATATCACAGATAGATAGTTGAATTGCACATACCAAGTTCCATGGTACCCCTTCCTATGATCATCAATAAATAATCAATGTATCTACAAATATCTATAAATAAATATATCAATAAATACACATGGATACATAATATATTTCTGATTACACTAAGTTGTCATCACACTACGTTACATCATCACCATTGACAATAAATATAATAAATACATTTTAATTCTGTACAAGATTACAATCCTTGGTTCGTATAAGCATCAAGAATTAATTTCTTAAAATTCAAAACATGTCATTATTATGTACAACTTCTAGTTTCAATCACAATAAAACAAGCAACATACTTATTACACACGCTTTGATTTAATTCCATCAATCACAAATCAATAATTTCATAAGCAATCATGTCATGATTACATTAAAATAATAATCGTATTTTTAAAACGAGTTATTTCCTCCTTGAAAGTAGATTATCAACCTCCAGATTCGTCATTGACAATTAATTTACCTTTACGAAATACACATCTATATATCTATTCCAGCCATAATTTCCTTAATCTGTCTATTAAAATATGTTTATTAGCAGCGATGAAATTTGGGAAGTGTGAAAATAAAATGAGCCCTTTAAGGGGTTCGGTGACGTAGTGGTTAGCACGCTGGACTGCTGCGCCGGCGGCCCCGGTTCAACTCCCGGCCGCGGCCGAGCCCCAACTGACAATTCAGTGCTGGGTGATTGCTTAATTGGGTACTGTTGCCAGCAGTACTAGCCTAGTCTGGATGTCGGGGAGGTAAATGACACGTGCCGTGGGCTCAACTGTAAATAAGTTGTACCATCCATTCCAGGTGGGGACTTTCGTTGGCTACCCACGTTAAATAAGAACACCTTTACCCCACCCTCAGGAGAATTGGTAGACTTGTTTCAGATTTTTTGACAAACATGCATACATAGAAATAGTACTGTATACAGATATCACCTTGTAAAAATACAATTAAGATGTAAAATAATAATTTTTGAAAATAGTCATTATTATGCAACCCGATAAATCCCTTTAAAATCACAGATAGCAATACAATACCCTGGAAATCAGGACTTCACTTCATTTCACTAGTTCAATAAGATAGGTACTTTAATTTAACTTCTTAAATTGACCTAGATAATGGACTTCATCATTCTACAAGAGGATGATACTTCATCTCAAATTGACCAACACAACAATGTCCTTATTACAGTCGTTTTCATAATTGAAGACATTCAGCCTAGTTTCCTTTTTCAAGGAAATGTATTCTATAGCTAATAGGGAAAAGTGACCAAAAAAATCTTATGACGTCACTCTGCCCTATAAATGTCCTAGAAAAAATTTTCACATTCGCGTTCAGAATGTAGAATTATGAAATTGGCTCTAGGAGGGATTAAATTAGTTTTTGCCATCGTCATTGTCATCAAGCTTCCCATATGATTGTGACAAAATGCTTTAGTAATGCTATTGAAAAGTGTCAATTAGAAGGCAGTCAAAACAAATTCAATATATCATATCATATCCCATCAATTCAGGTTGCTACATGACGTCATGAGTCATAAATCAGTGAGAAGCCAAAGAGTTTCTACTGCTGCTGTCAAGTTGTTGTTTATGAGAAAGCAGAGAAATAACAGGTGATTAGGTGCCAGTGTCATCAAGCCGAATTAGCCCCTGTACCAGATTGTATGAACGCATAACACGGGTTATTTTAAAGTGGTTAAGTCATTTACTGATGTTGTGTCAATGCTGAACATGAGTTAACTATCTTTTAACTAAACGTAACTTGTCCTATAGGAGGACCAGAGATAGCCGTTATTTTGGTTAGGCCTAATGTGCCTAAAAATCTATCAGTTTGTATGTAATGTACATGGTCCTAGCTCCTGTTATGAACATTGATGGCAATCATTGATGGCCATCATTCGTTGCCATCATTGATTGCCGTCATTGATTGCCGTCATTGATTGCCATCATTGATTGCCTATAGCCAAATGACATGAACTTGTATGTGTGCACGTCATTTTGTGAGCACGGTATATTATGTGCACGCCACAATAGGGGGACGGCTTTTCCTGCTGACAGGATGAAAACAGAGATTGCCGCGTACAAATACGGCAACCAATTATCAGAGCTCATGTTACAACAAGATAACATTTTTTGCCAGTCACTCTGTTAGAAGATAAGTTCTAGGAATCAACCACTTTGGGATAACCCGTATTGAGCAGTCATACAATCAAGACTAGTACAGATGGATACAATATATGCACTGAATCATTATCATCAATTACCTGCTAACAGTTTGTTACCAGTTCAACAGCTACAAAGTCCATTGCTATGGTCTTTGCCCTTGTGGCTGTGTCAAACACGTACTGTATCAATCAATTTAATGATTGTAATAACCATGAATTACTGGTTTACTCTGCATCATCATCATCATTATCATCATCACAGTTTAGCAATCCTCTTCATCATCACTGCCCCCTGGCTTGAGGAGAGGTTTGACCTGGGAGGTGCTCATTAAGCTGCCAGTTTCCTCCATCTCCTTGATCTCGATTTGGGGTTCGGGGATGCTCTTGAAGCTGGCCCTCGGCTGCTGCTGCTGCTGGGAGATGACTTGCAGCATCTTCATCACCTGTCTCATGCTCTCCGCTTGGTTCTGTAGGTGATCCTCCAAACCGGTGATTCTGCTCTGCAGGATGTTGATGTCCTCTCGCGCGTCATACCTGCAAATGGACAAGATACAAAATAATCAGACGTCTGAATTTATATATCAAGTACAGGCCCGTAGCCAGGGGGGGGGGGTTGTCTTGGGTGTGTACGCATCACCCCACAGCCCAACCTCCCCCTTGAATCCATAATGATCTTGTAAACGCATTTTTGCGAGAATCCGCCAATGTCGATTCACACGGTATGCAATGCTTTTTGATTGGATTTATTTCCAAACAAAAATAAATGTATGCATTGCTCAAGAAAGAACAGCAACATAAAAATCTAGAACATCCCCCATTCTAAAGTTTCAGGAAATAAGCCTCGGTTCACAAATGGTGTACCTTTACATGGTAATCGCTTTCAGGAAAGTTACTGAATCTGAGTACAACTACAGATCAGTTACTTTTGATGAGACTAGAATTTATAGTTTGGTTTTCAGGAAAGTACATAGCAAGAAAATACGAGAGCATCCCTAAATCAGTCAGTCAGCAAAATCTTTTTTTTTAAACTTTTTTTACTGGTTTTTTTACTTTTTATTTTACTCTTTTTCTTTCTTTTTTTCCTTTTTTTTCCTGTTCCGCCCTCATGATCCAGTAGATAGAGCACAATCCAGAAACTAGAGTAGGGCAGTCTACACATCTACCACGGAAGACAAAAGTGTTGGCAGCAAAATTATTCAACCCCTTGAAGTTTTCTCAGTTTAGCTAGCAAGTCTTGCAAATATGAGTGTGGTGACATCAGCTAGTACCAAATCATGAAAAAAAAGGAAAATGTCACACAAAAGATAACATAATACTCTGCTGCATGCTGTGAAGAAAACCAAAATCAGGTAAGAAGCGTACCTTTTGTTGGGGTTAAACATTTCAGAAATTGCTCTTATCGGAAAAGTATTGGAGCTTTGGGTTGAACAATTTTCAAAAGTTTTGATCCATTCATAAAACGGAGCCTGCCAATTATATATTTAGTATGCTTCACAGCAGATTTAGTATATATGCAGTCTAGTATGTTATGCTATCCCATGACTTCATAAATGCTGATGTTACCACACTAATTTTTGCAAAACCTGTGTACTATTGGAGTTCAAGTTCATGGGAAAACATCAACGGGGTTGAATTGGGGAAGCTAGGGAGAGTTGGGCTACTTTTTATGCTGGCTTCTTGAACTTTAGGACAAGATTTGTTATAGTACAGTATTGGCTATGCAGCCAGCATACTATACTGATTGCCCCATACGGAAAAGTGTCAACCAGTTTGGTCCCCACCATTTAGTAATGTCAGCTAGAGCATTACAAAATATCTTATGATCACAAATACTTAATATTGTTGCATTGATGTAAAAGTACACCTGCCACTCATTAATCGACCAATTGGTGCAGATACAATTGTTGCAGGACCTGAAATAATTGGGGGTGAGTTGTAACAATTAGGGGTGAATAGTAATGAGAGCAGTTTGTTCTATTTATAGGTCCAATTTCTGGGTGGCACAACCTTGGGGTGATTAACAGACTGTTAGTGACTTACAGTTAGTGACTAACTGGCAGTTCAAGACTAACAAACAGTGAATCAACAACAGTTAGTGCTTACTAACAGTAAGTGACTAACAACATTGACTTACTAACAGTAGTGACCAACTGATGAACAACTGTTAGGGACAAAATGACTAACAGTCAGGGACTAGCAGTTAGTAACTTACAGTTTCCTAACAGTTAAGGACTAGCTGACTTACATGACTAACTAACAGTTAGTGACTCACTAACAGTTAGTGACTGACTAACAGTGACTGACTAACAGTAAGTGAATGACTAACAGTTAGTGACTGACTAACAGTTAGTGACAATTAGTAACTAATCAACAGTTTCTCACTAACTGACAGTTTTTGACTAACCAACAGTTTTGACTAACTAACCATTTTTGACTTACAGTTTTTGACGACAAACAGCTTTGACTACAAATAGTTTTTGACTAACTAACAGTTTTTGACTAACAGTTTTTGACCAACTAACAGTTTTTGACTAACAGTTTTTGACCAAATAACAGTTTTTGACTGAATAACAGTTTTTGACAAATTAACAGTTTTGACTGACTAACAGTTTTGACTACTAACAGTTTTGACTGAATAACGGTTTTGTTTTACTACAAACAGTTTTTGACTAACTAACAGTTTTGACTACCTACAGTTTTGACTGAATGACAGTTTTTTTTACTACAAACAGTTTTGACTAACTAGCAGTTTTTGACTGACTAACAGTTTTTGACAAATAACAGTTTTTGACTACTAACAGTTTTGACTAACTAACCATTTTTGACTACTAACAGTTTTTCACTAACTGTTTTCACTAACTGTTTTTGACTAACAGTTTTTGACAAATTAACAGTTTGACTGACTAACAGTTTTGACTAACAGTTTTGACTAACTAACCATTTTTGACTACTAACAGTTTTGACTGAATAACAGTTTTTTTTACTACAAACAGTTTTTGACTAACTAACAGTTTTGACTACTAACCGTTTTGACTGAATAACAGTTTTTTTACTACAAACAGTTTTTGACTAACTAACAGTTTTTGACTAACTAACAGTTTTTGACAAATTAACAGTTTTGACTGACTAACAGTTTTGACTACAAACAGTTTGGACTAACCCTCCCTTTTCACTAACTAACAGTTTTTGACTAACTAACAGTTTTTGACTACTAACAGTTTTGACTTACTAACCATTTTTGACTACTAACAGTTTTGACTACAAATAGTTTTGACTAACTGACAGTTTTTGACTAACTAACAGTTTTTGACAGAATAACAGTTTTTTTACTAACTAACAGTTTTTGACTAACTAACAGTTTTTGACTAACTAACAGTTTGTGACTAAATAACATATTTAGTGGCTAACAAATAGTAACTACCAAAACAACGGACTTAATGACTAACAGGTAGTGACTAACTGATGAACAACAGTAAGGGATGCCTGATTAACAGTTAAGGATTGACAGTCATATATAGTGACTTACTGATTAATAGTGAGTCATATTGAACCTATGCTCCCCCATATGAACTTGCCAACTCCAGCTAAACTGTCATAGGAATAAAAATAACAGTCAATACTATACACCAGTTAGTGTAGATCAGCAGAGCAGGTATAAGAAGCTATAAGAGGATTTATAGATGAACCCATGATGTGTGTGTGTTCAAGACCTAGTTAGTGAGAGATATAGAAAAAGTATAGTTGGTGTCTCCAGAGTATCGCATGCCCCCCTTGGGATGAAGCGATAGAGAGGGTGAGAGATAGACAGATAGATAGATAGATCTATCATGGGTTCATCTATAATTCCTCTTATAGCTTCTTATACTATATCATGGGTTCATCTGTAGTTTCTCTTATACCATATTTTAAAATTCTTTTGGCAAAACATACTCTTATTGTAAATTTTGAAATCGTAATCACTACAGCCAGCATATATCTTTTTTTTCAAAAAGATTTTCTTGTTACATTCCTGCGACTCCTGCTGACAGTAATGATTATATAAAAATGTTAAATGCACGTAGTGCATCTAGAAATATTTAAGAATATATATTTAGGATTGCATTTATATATGCGCAAGAACACATGATCGACAGCCCTATGAAAATTGTCAAAATTTTGGCCCAACTCTCCCCATTAAGTGTGAGACTTGGGCCATTCAGAGGGAGACTTGGGCCATTGCAATATTTCTGGTTCGTAAAGCTGCACTTGAGGCCAAGTTGAGAGTCATATATTTATATACCCTGTAGCATAGAGGTCATAGAAGTCATTCATCCAGAATTGATGCCTCTTACAACTCTAGTTTGCAGTCTGACTTAAGCCTCGGCCTGATGGCCCAACTCTCCCCATATAGATTTCCCGAAATCTAATTTCATTAGACCATGAAACATAATAAGGCCTCAAAATATTCAATCTCTGTTGAAAATTGCAATAGGCAAGGTCTTCTCAGTCCTTGTTGTCTGATGGACAATTACAGCCAAACACTTTGATGTAGAATTAGAGTGGACTGTGGCACTGTGAAATGGCCCTTCGTGATTCATGATAGCCAATGTAGTGTCATCTTCTCTACTTTCAACATGGGAAACAGGCTGTTTGATTAGTCATGATCAAGAGAAAGACATTTGACTTCTCATAACGGATTTTAGAGTGAAAATCAGATCATATCCTTTCGTTTGGCTGTCACCAACAAGTGGGATAAGTCTCCTTCAATCAAATTAACATTGAAAGTATAGGGTTTGATCATGACAAATCATCAGCATGATGACACACAATGTGCCATTTTCACAGTGCTACAGTCCACTCTAATTCTATATCAAAGTGTTTGTAAAAACTCCTAGAGTGGCTCAGATTTTCCGTTTTTCATCCAAATTTGAATTTTCTTCTCTCTAAACTTTTTAAAAAGATCATGCCAAGCAAATTAGCCAAGTATGTTATATCTATTGAAAGATATTTATTTTTATAAAATTTTGGTGGCAGCAGCTTTCTCAAAAATGTTTTAGTCTCAAAAATCAGGGTGTCCCAATCCTCCCTGCGGCCCAACACTCCAAAGCTTCCCCCACATTTTCTGCCAACTGTAGGATATTTTTGCAAAAAAAGAGAAGGCTTTCAAGCCTGCTCAGGAGATCTTGATTGAAGTTTCGATATTTGCCACTTGTTATTAATCCTGGACTGTAGTAACCTTGGTAAAACAAGCAGTTTAATTGATCTGCAGTAGGCCTATCTATCTATTACGTGAACACTGGCATTAAATAGGGTATCATGGAATTATGTCCCAAAATTTGACATTTTCACGAAACAATCAGTAAATGCCAGGCATGATGTGAACCACAGTGCCCTTCAACTTCTTTCCCAGAAATGACCGGCGTAATTATTAGGTGCAGTTACTTTCATACATAGAAGTTCACTAATTCATTGAATGTCAGGCTCACAATAACTCACCAACTTTGAACTTCCTTCACTGCCTTCCAATTAAATATCATTTTTACTTGAGGGTACCAAAGACAAGAGCACACAAAGGGGCGACCATTAGATAATCCAGGGGGGGGGCAGCTTGGTGTTTTTCCTCGCAGGGAAATAATTGATTTCATAGGAACAGCGACAGTAATTATTTATTTTGAGCACTTGATGTCCCCAAATATTCATTTCTAAATCAAGCAACACCTGTTAAGAAATACCCTCACCAAAAATTATTTATCGCTAGACTACCCTACAAGAATTTATTTATTTCACCAAAGCAGAGCAAGAAATTATCTATTCAAAAAAGGTCGCCGCCTAACAGAGCTACCTCAATAACTAAACTTGGACCATCTATGTGCTATCTATAGAACACTGAACTTTATTTGAGCATTCCTTTTTAGGGAAGTTTGTCAAAAATTTTTAATTGATTGGTTATATATTTTTTTAATAAACATTAGGCCTATTTATTTTCCAGTAATTTCAACTGATTGGTTATGTAACTTTACATAAACGTTGGTACTTGGGTCTTAATTATCAAATTTGATATGTCATTTATTTATTTTTTATTTACTCAGCCTGCAGGGCAGGCAGAGTATTGTGAGGGTGGGCAGTTTCTTGGATCTCTGCTTGTGGGTTTGTTAATCGACTCCTGCCAAGAATACTCAATGGATCTCGATTTCCTTTGCACGATGTGTTCATTTGTGCTGCACAATGCCTGATTAAATTTAGTTGAATATTGGAGCTTTTCTGGCTCTGCAGCAAAAGAAAGTCAAAATTAGGCCTCTACCGCGCTACATGCATTGTAATGGAATACACTTCATTTTTACTCTGGCCCTTCAACTGAGTCTTCCTTTGAAGGCAGGCTGAGGTATGCGATCTCTGAGTGCTCATTCTAGTTTTGTTTTATTTCACCCATTGTCTCTGTATAACGTGCAGAGGCACTGATACAATGTAACTTAAAAGTACAAACATTCATCTTCTTATGCAACGTTACTGATCTTCAACAAATAAAGATTCCCACAATATGAAAGAAAGCAATTTTGCTTCCAGTTCGCTCTGCCATATCTTGCTCATTTGCATGCTGCATGTGCTCAATTGCATCTGAGGTGTAACAAGATGTATTGATGCTGGTTTTACAGTCTACGTCAGTGAGTGAAGAAAAATTAAAAGAAAATGAACCCCAATTTACTCAACGGTAAGCATCATATGAATAATTAACAACATGGAGCAAGTTTCCAGTTATAGACTCAGCACAGTTACAACACGAATAAGCCCAAATTAGCCCAGTTCATGGACACGGAAATATCAAAGTGCGTCATATAAACACACCTATGATAAAATGAGGACATCCACGGGCCAATCACAATTTTGATTTACTGCTGATAACAACTGTTTCAGCAATTCTGGTCTACAAATGACTCGTAATTTCAGAAATGTGTAGTCGCTTCCTTCCTTGTTAATTTCAAGTGATATAAAATACTGTGTGCCTATAATTAGACAAGATTTATATTCCTAGAATGTGGATAGCTGACGTCATGGCCTCATGGGCCTTTTAAAATACAAAGGGACCGTTCAGAATTTATGACTGGGGGGGGGGTGGGAATTTTGCCAGAACTTCCCGTCAAAAATTGATACCCCCCCCCTTGAGATTCATGCGGATTTTTAGTACCCCACCCCTAGGTTTGATGCATATTTTTAGTACCCCCCCCCCGACATATAAATGAATACACACATATTTAGTGTTATACATGGTTACGCGGTACAGATTCGCGCCATTTCGCGGACGTTTGTGCGTGAAAAAGCGCGAATAAAGTTAGTTTATGCGGGTTTTATAAAAAAAATTCTATGTTAAAATTTATTACCCCCCCCTTGGAAGTGTTGTCAAAAATTAATACCCCCCCTTGAAACACGTGTGAAAAGTTAGTACCCCCTCGGGCAAAACTCCCACCCCCCCCCAGTCATAAATTCTGAACGGTCCCTAATGCTTTGCCTGGACTTATAACAAAATGATGGATAGCATATTCGGAGGTCTCTGTGTTCCTCTACCACAATCGTTAAATCTGAAAACAGGTGTCCCACAAGGATCAATCATAGGGCCTCTTCTTTTTAACATCTTTATCAATGATTTCTTATTTGACCACAATGTCATAAAAACATGTGATGTTTACTGATGATAACACATTAACTTATGCTCACAGGGATAAAGTAAAACTTAAAGACACACTCAAGAAGGTTGCTGTACAGGCTATTACTTGGTTTCAATTCAATTACATGAAGGCTAACCCATCAAAGTTTCAGGCCATATGTCTCAGTAGAAAGTAACAACACAGAAATTGAATTCAGAAAATGTTGAGAAACTCTAAGGTATACACATAGATAATAAATTAAACTTCAATCATCATCCATCACTTATCTGCAAAAAGGCCGCAAGGCAAATAAATGCACTCCAAAGACGATGTATACATGCTGACTATAAAGGACGACTTAGGATATACGAGGCTTTTGTAGCTCTTCAAACTTTGTTTATTGTTCAATAGCCTACCAAACCCACTCTCTTGGACACAATAGGAAAATTGAAAAACTACACCGCGTTCCCAATTATTATGCAACTATGCTTTTTTTAATTATCTCAAAAAGAAATAACACTATTTGAATATTCTTTTCACATAATGATAAGTGTACCATGGAGCTAATATCCTGCCAATTTTGTCCAATTCCATTGACTCAGTTGGGAGTTATGCCATATAATGATGTTTTGGGGTGTTCCCAATTATTATGCAAATTCTTGGAAAAGCATCCATGGCCACCCAAAATCAACAAAGTTGATTATAAATTGACAAAAGAAAAATTATAACCATCATTTCAAACATAGATGCATTCATAGCTGAGAAATTCATGTTATTCGCCTGCATTGAAATAGCATTGAAATTACAGTTTTATTGCAATAAAAAGCCTCTGTTAGACAGACAAAATAAAAAAAAACATTACCTAAGTCATTTTCCACTTTCCTTAGGTTTAGAACTCTCCTGTAATCCAATGGCAATTAAGTTGCACCACTGTATTTGAGAAATATCTTGAAATGAATTGAACGCATCCAATTGCCAATGCTATTCCAATGGGAAACAGAAGTGTGAGTTTTTGAATTGGTGTCATATTTTGCAGAGATACCAGATTTGGTATTTCATCGCACAGTATGACCGTGGTGTGCTATAGATATTTTCTAAGCTGGAATTTCATTGATATTAAAGTTTTTAAGTACATGGGAGGCTTCTTTATTGAGAAAAAAGGCAATTTCAATGGTTTTTCAATGCAGTTGTATTATATTGATTTCTTGGTCATGAAGGCATCCACGTTTGAAATGATGGTTCCATTTTTTATTTAGTGGTATGAGGTATATTCTAATGTCAATTCATAATCAACTTTGTTGATTTTGGGTGGCCATTGATGCTTTTCCAAGAATTTGCATAATAATTGGGAACACCCCAAAACATCATTATATGGCATAACTCCTAACTGAGTCAATGGAATTGGACAAAATTGGCAGGATATTAGCTCCATGGTACACTTACCATTATGTGAAAAGAATATTCAAATAGTGTTATTTCTTTTTGAGATAACGCAAAAAAGCATAGTTGCATAATAATTGGGAACGCAGTGTAAATGAAAGAGCTTTACGACTTGTTCACAAAGACTATGAAAGAACATATAATGACCTACTGGTAAAAACAGATATAAGGATCATGTTGCATGTAACTTCTGAAAACAACATAGCTGAGTTTGTTTTAAGGTACTAAATGGCCTGGCACCCCCTTTGGATACTTCATTTTATGATAAACAAATTACTTCATACAATATGCGAGACAATAAAAATTGGTCCAACCAACATTTAACACAATTCAATATGGCATGAAGTCAATTAGTTATCAAGGTCCTTCATTATGGAATATTCTGCCATATCATGTAAATTTTTTAGACGACATTGGATCCTCCCTTATGGACACTATTATGTCTGAGAAACTCATTGTAATTGATATATTTATGTCAAGAATATTATTACAACAATTCATATGAGTATATAAGAACAGAATGGCAACTACATTTTACTCATGTTTCATTTGTATATTACTTCATAATTTCAACTTTTTTGTTATTTTGACTTGTCGGTAAAAAGCTTATAGCTTATGTTGATTGTTTTAATGGTCACCACCGACGTTAAATGAAGTTTTTATCTTATCTTTATCTTGACTGTATTGATACCCATGCACATTTTTAATTAACCTAAAAGATGTGTTCAATACTGTAGGCCTGCCTCCTAGTTGCCTTGGACGGTTCCAATGGTATATCATTTCAAATTTATCCAATATTTTAAAATTATCATATGCATCAAATCTGATCGTCAGTGTAGATCACCACTCAGTCTGCCTTTTAAACCCCATGTCACACCTTTGCGATCATTATGGCGATCTTTTAACTATCTTAGAGCTCACTGGGGTCTTATAGAACTCATTACACACGTTGTAGAGACCCTGGAGAAGCGTGGAAAGGTCCTGGGACAAGCCTCAAACCTCCCCAAAGCGCCAGTCCTCTGCGCTTGTTTTGTGCATGCACAAAACAAGCGTGGTAGGCTGGCGATCTGGCCTAAGCTCAGCTGAGGCTCACTGCAAGCTCAGTAGAAGTTCAGTGGGAGCTCAGAGGTCATACCAGCAGCGTGGACATCGTAGTGTATGCTCAGTAGAAACTGCATGGTCCACGCTCCAGGAACACAAGAGATCAAAGCAGGGAAGCACTGAGATCGTACAAGGAGCTGTATGATCTATCCACGCCTATAATTGCCAATTTCTGAGCGTATTTCGGCGATTTTGCCACGTTTTTAAAGCTATCTGAGCCCCCTAAGGTCGTGGCTAGAAGCCCCACAGTGTGACGGTGGTTTTAATAAGGTCGATGTGCAAAATTTTCCAGGTTTCACTCATTTCCGTGTAGACTTTAATTACTACTTAGCAGAGATATGAAATATCGAAAGTAACATTTTCAAATATCTCAGCTTCTGTTTGTCATACAAAGATTTTCCATGCCTTATTACGACAGTGAGTTCCCCCTAGGCCTAATGTCAAGAACTCTTCGTATGGTTACTGGCTCTGAGGGCGTGGGTTCTAATCTCATCCTGGAAACTCACTTTGGTCCGAGCCAATGGGACATTAAAATTGATGCGGGTTGAATCCAGTATTCTATGGTGAGGCAATTGAACCTTGGCATCCATGAATTAATAGAGCGTGTTCCAGACTCCCAGTCTTCTCATCATACGACGGTGACCCAAAATAATAAAAGTGCAGCTCCCTCCACAAAGATGGAGGTTGAGCTGCCCCGGCTGATCCGGGGTACACCAGAAAACAGAAGTCGAAGTCTAGTGGACAGTGTGGAATGAGGCGATGCCATCACAAGTGCTAGCCTTGTCTTTCTCTTCCTCCACTTGTACACAAAAATACGTGCCACACAAATTTGGAGTTATGCAGTTGTTTAAAACTGTTGTTAGCTGAAGGTTTGCTGCTATGCATCGTATGTTCAGTTAATTTACTTATGTGTGTTACACACATTTTTCCAGAAAATTTAGAATGGAGGAAATCAACCTTTCTCGTAAAAGTGAACATGTAAAATTTCAGAAAACTCCTTTTTTGTATTATCTATATCAAACTTTGAACAATGCAGAGACATGATAAAACTCTCTTCCAATAAGCTAATATACATACTACAATGTAGCCAATTTATGATTCGTTTTAGAAGCAGTTGACATGACAATAATGTTAAGAAAGTAATCTGAAAGAGCGTCTGTGTCGACATTGCCTGGAGCTTTAAAGCCTTCGGCTGATAAACCAAAAATGACGTTTAATGCAGCTGCAAACCTCTTCTAGGAAAATCATTTCCCAGAAAAGCCAGATTTGTGCATCGTGAGAAGCTTCCTGGAAACAGGCTGTCATAATTTTCCAGGAAAATGTCTCTGCTTGTTGCTGAGAGGGCCAGGTGACTGAATAGGTTTTGCTACAATGGAGCTCTGGCTGCTTCCCAGAAGAAACTAGTTCCATTAATGAACAAAGAAAACAGATCAGGCAATATAGAGTAAAAGCAGAGATTAGACAAGAGCTCAGATAACATTCAGCTTATTCAGGCCAAGACAGAAGAAGGCCCCGAGGCAGAAATATTACAGGCAAAGAATTGCAAGTGCTTACAAGTTACATTCAGCTGTTTGTGGACAACCAGTTGCCTGATGAGAAATTGACAGTTCATTTCAATGCAAACTAGATATCATTATTTTTGTGTAGGCCTAATATGCCTAAAAATATATCCATCATTGATTGCCTTGCAGTGCCTGCCAAATGACATTGTATGTGAGCCATTTTGTTTTCATCCTGTCAGCAGAAAAATGTCGTTCTCCCATATTATGGGAGAACGACATTTTTCTGCTGACAGGATGAAAACAGAGATCCCCCATATAAATATGGCGATCAATGATATGGCATATAGTGACATCATTGTACACTGGAATGTTCCTTGTGAGGTCATATCCCTATCCTTGTCATGTCATTCAAAATGACTCATATGAATATTTATTTGAAGTGCTTGTAGCATCAGCAGCCAGTGTTGTGTCATTCACTGACTTGTCCTGGTAGCATTGCAAGTATAGGATTTGACCTCACTGATGACATAACATTATTAGTCAAGTATAGTATAGGGATATGACATCACAAGGAACATTCTTGTGCACTTCTGTAAGCACTGTTACTTCATTAGATGTAAGAAAATTAACAGCTTTTTTTTTAATCAAGTACATTAAGAGTACCAGCATCCTGCTTGGCCTAACATAAATAAATGTGGATTAGTTAAGAACTTTTACTGTCAAATTGTTCATTTGGGTGCAAAAACACCACATCCTCCTAGTTACAGTCTGAAGACAAGCCTCGGACTGAGATGTGACACTGACGTCACTTACCCCACCCCCCCCCCCTTCGGCCAGGATCCATGGATCTTCTCCGGATGAAGCAGATATATTATCTTATCTTACTAATTTAAGAGGGGTATCAGTCAGAAAATAAAGATGTTGGGCAACTTGGGCCACTTATCCAGGTCAGACACAATTAATTTTGAGCTAAAAAATAATAATAATAAAACTGAGCTTACTCACAAAAAGAAGAAGGATCCAACTATGCAGACCTAACCCTTCACTTTGGAAGTTGATAATTAGTTGAAAATCATGGCACGAAGGTATAAATTTAGACTCACCAGGAGCTTTCACCTTTTCCCATGGGCTTCATCAGCTTTCAATTTTCTGCGGCCTCCTGTCACATGACTTGACCGTGGGCAGTCATGTGACTAACTGAGTATGTTAAGAAAGCTGATGAAGCCCATGGGAAATGGGCGAAAGCTTCCGATGAAGAGTCAGACCTTTGTGCCTTGACTTTCAAAAGAGATTACGGCTTTTTTTTTCCCATTCTCTTGACCGACCTGAGAAAAAGGGCTCAAAATCACCTAAGGACATCTTAGACCGTCTATGCGCAAGTGCCCTTGTTCAACTTATCAAACTGGGTCAGTATGATCCTTTCTTGTTAACTTGAAACTCAATATTGTCATTTCCAGGCAATGAGATTAAAGTTTCGATACATGAAACAAATGATAGTAGGCCGAAAGAAATGCAATCATCAGTAAAAAAAAGTCATTCCAAGAAAACGATCAACAAGCCTACGACGTGAATTGCAATGACCCATATAATATTACAATTTACAAAGTAAAAGACATATTATACACTTCAACTACATTTCAAAACGCGTAAACATAATATAACATTACACATTTTCAGTGTAATTGAAAAGAAATACTCCATTTCCTTGAACGTTTCATGTGACACCTCCAGCATAATTCGGGTCAATGTATTTATTTTGCGTGAACTTGGATCATCATAAGAAAGCTATTTTCGAATTATTCGTAATTCAGGATGTAACTTTTATAAGAAAATTATATTTAAACTTCGTAATAAATACTAGATTTTTTACTTGATTGAAATGGCAATGACACCATGAAAATAGAGTAGGGCAAGGCAAGCAGCCCCTTTAACTTCAACGTGCTATTTGACCTACTTTTTATGGTTCATTATTTGAATGCTTATGCTGTCAGAAAGAGATCACCTGACTCTAATTATAGCTAGTGAAACAAATGTCTACCAGTTTTAATAAAGGAGTTACAACCATTTTTGTAAAAAAATTGCAAATGGCCTTCTTACCCCACCAATCAGGTAAGAACCCCCCCCCCCCCCAATTATAATCCTATGTCATTTCTTTTTCGCAAACACATTCAGAGTGAAAGTTATTTCTTGGGGTCCTTCTCTCCTCATTCAGGCATTCTATTAACTTTTTCTGAATTTTTCTGTTCACACTTCTATGTTTTGCCATTTTTTAGCCTGTTTCACTTCTAGGGCAAATTTTTAAAATGTTTTAAGTAGCTAGTTTATCGAGATTTAAGGAAAAGTACACATTATTAAATAGTACCTGAAGCATCTTCGAGGCCCCAGTGAAGGGGCAACCATGCAGGGGCCTCTCGCCCCACATAAACATATTTCAATTTGACCTCATTATTTTGAACTAAAATTCATAAAACATGATCCAAATGATATTTATCTGATGGTCAGAAAATGGAGCAATGCAGAAAACTATCATACTTTCAGAAATTTCCGAAGTTATTTCTGACAACCCTTTCAAAGAATTAATCAAAGTTACAAAAACCATGCAAGTTTTTTTGTTTCTTTAATTTCTACTATGGTTTGGCGTTGTTGGCGCTGAAAATTTGTGACGTCACCTAAAATGCCTCCCGGATAAATCCTATCAATAAGACAGTGCACCAAAAATGTAAGTTTTGACATAACCTTGGGGGGGGGGGGGCTCTCACCTAACCCAGGCTTATTGCCCCACCCTACTCTAACTGGACACGTATACACTAGAGTCATGGCTTTAGTTCATATCTTTAACATTGAAATGAGCAGGAAATTTGTCACTGGGAGATGTACGGCCACACTGCTGAGTGCTATACGACTCAATCATGTGCTGATAACATAACAGCTAACCTGAACATTAAAGTCTGCACTTTGACATAGAAAAAGAGTGGACTGTTGCACTGTGAAAATGGCACTTCGTGTGTCATCATGCTGACTTGATGATTTGTCATGAATGATCATACCCAACACTTTCAATGTTAATTTGATTTAAGGAGACTTATCCTGCTTGTTGGTGACAGCCAAATGAAAGGATTATGCATCTGATTTCACTCTAAAATCAACTATGACAAGTCAAATGGCCTTCTCTTGATCACAACTAATCAAACAGCCTAGCTATGTTTCCCATGTTGAAAGTAGAGAAGATGACACTTCATCGGCAATCATGAGTCACAAAGTGCATTTTTCACAGTGAACTGGTCCTAATTTTTTTTAAGTGACAGACTGTAAAATGTGTTGCTTATAGTTGTCTAAAGTTATACAACCTTGAAATGGTAAGATCTTAGACTGCCGCAGCTCCAGCACTACTATGGTCGCCCAGTCATCCGACTCATCATTATATTTATAGCATTTGACACCTATGTCAGCCAATCACAAGCTTACATTTCACTGCAATATATCCCATATTCTTTGTTGTCCAGTAATTTCTACATATGGATCGGGAATATGTGTTATTACACATCGGGCTAAAGCCCTCGCTGGATAAATCACATGTTCCCTCTCCCAAGGTGAAAAACGTATATGTATCACTCAGTGTGCTTTCATATCAACTTACTGATATCACTCTTCCCTTTTATTTCTTCACTATGTCTCTCACGCAATTTGACGCAAACATTTCTATCTATGAACTAACAACGACAATAACGATCTTACGACCAGTTACCCAAATCATGGCAAGAAAAAGCGAGCACTGACCTGACCGTCTGGGGCTCCCTGGGGGTGGTGACGTTGAGCGAGGAAGGCGGTTGTTCTCCGGAGAAGGTCACTTGTTCCTTGATCTGCTCCAGGTCAATGATCACCTTCTCCAACCTGCCAAGAGGAAGACCAAAGAGGAATTAACTCTTTTATTGGATTATAACATTTCGCAAATTCAACAAGTCAACCCAAAATAAATTGCACACTGACAATTTTGTTTATACAACCACATAAATAATAAAAGAGATTATTTAAAAGTTTGGACCGTACAACAATATGATTTATTGGCACAGATGTATTCTTCCGAGCGCCCAGGGCATGCTAATAAGGGACCAATACTGCATTGCAAATGTTACTTCAGATGTTCCAGGTTGTACTTGAAAGTTCTACAGGAACATTTTGCAAGCAGAGTCCACCAAGAAGTGACCAAATAGTCATACACTTGGAAGTAACTAGCCAAGGAGACGAAACATCATTAACTGAGATATGACACCACTAATTTTCATGACTTAATCGCTGAAAATGGTATCACATTTAGCCCAGGACCTCTTGAGAGCAGTTCCTCTATGATGTACCATGTATGTGGCTCTGCCCCTCATTAAGCTGCACCCCTCCAATTGCCGATCTCTGGAAACCCCCAACCCTTATAAGGATCTAACTTTTTGAGGCACACATTTTGATCCGACTTTTCATACATGATCAATAAATGTTAAACTGTATAAATGCTTTGGCGGCTGAAATATAACCTAGAATGTAAATTTATGGGGTCACAAAACAACAGCAACAACCTACTATGGGAACTTCCGGGAAACAGTAACAAGAGACAGAATGTCATTTGATATCAATAATATTTTAACGCTGGAGGCTACACCGTGCAGTTACTGTATGTGTATGTTGTAGTGAACCATTGATTTTCATGGCCTTGTAACACATCTACATTATGAATATTTATAACCTCAGGCCCACTGACCGATGTGAACAGCCTTTTCTGAGAAATGATCAAAATATTGAGCCAATTCAGTCAAAACTGATGGGTTCAAGGCCACATCCATAATCAAGTTGTTTTTTCATTTTTGTCTTTCTTAATTTTGATGTGCCACCAATTGTCCCTTTATCCCACACCACAACCCTAGGACCACAAGCCCCTCAAACTGTGTAGATTATTCACAAAGGGGGATAGACGTCATGTGACGTCATTCTGACCAATGACAGAAGAGGAATTGCATTTGAGGTGTAACAAAGATTTATGTCAGAAGATCACGATTGATGAAGAATAGAAGGTGTACTTAGATTGTTATAAATTAAATGACCCAAACTGAGACTTATAATAATTATCAAAGGATTCCTTAATATCTCACCTTTCTCCCGTGGAGGTGACTTTTGCGTCAATGTGTTCGTTTGTCTTCTTGAGTTGTTTCAGCAGGTAATTTTCCATCCCTCCCTTTTCAAATGCTGTTAATTTCTTATTTTCATCCGCAGTTAATTGGTTTCCTGAAAGATATTACATTAATTTGTACTAAGAATGTCATCATGTCAAAAATAACTAACTTTTAAAAAAGCTTCAATATGAACTAGTAAAAGTGGTGTCAATGAAAGGTGGAGAAAGCTTCAAACTAAAATGTAGAGAAAATGTAGAATCACATTTTATCAATATATATATACCTGGTATATATACAGTGCCGCCTGTAAATAAGTGAAGCGCATGACATTGTGCCATTGCATCAATGCTAAACATCCTCAGCCAAACTGCTTGTGGAAGTACAAATTCTCATCTGATGAGATTAAAACATATTGGGTCATAAAGGCCGATATGTGAGGCATGTGGGATAACACTGGCAGCTAATTTTCCTTGCTGTAGTCGGAGTTAGGTATGGGTCAAAGTCTTTGATAAGTAAGTGAAACGCAGGCCCAACGTTAAAACATAGGGAAGGGTGGTTCCCGTGCTTGAAATAAGGAAATACTGTAGTCGTCAGAGTGAAATAAAGTTAATAAACAATTTCCTGCCGAGGAAAAGTCAAACCCCCCTGGAAATTAAATGTTCGCCCCCTAATAACAGAACTGTCAAAATCGATGTCTAACTACATAAAAGCAGATTTTCAAAGGACGCTCAACCATCTCCTTCTGGGAAATTTTTAAAAAAAAAAGTTGCTTAAGTGCGAAAGAGGCCAAAGCAACTACAAACCTTTTCAGGTAGCGAAAATCACCTATTCAAGAGTAGGTCCAAAAGCACATAACTGATCGTTGAGGGCCTTGTTGCGGTAAGAGGCAAATACTTCACTTGGCAATTTAAAAAGCTCAATTATGGTGATAAAAATTAATTATCTTCCAAGCCTCCTAATGCTATTACGTCACATTCATCATTGGTTATTTTAAAGGACAGTCCTATTTAATAACAACATTCCCAAAAATGCATCAGCACATTCAAATGACATAAAATCATAGATAAGAATCTGAATTGTGCTTCCACTTTTAAGAAATTGATAGCATAGACATTTGCAGGCGTTTGACTAAATAGACAAAAGTTCATTGACCGAAGCTCGAAAGGGAGTTATTGTAACAGCAGGTTGCATCAGTACCGACTGTCAGAAGAATTAATGTTTCGCGCCAAATCTTTTTTCAGAAATGAAATAGTGCTTGTACATTTCTGTATTCGCTTTCAAAATCAGGTTTGTAGGCGGGTCAGAGTCGAAAATGAAACTGTTGACTCCTGACCAGCAAGAATAATTTTAAAAATTTTGAAGAGAAATTCACTAAACTTCAAAAATAGAAATTGATGAACAAATAGAAAAAATCGTGGAATTAATTTTTTTCTTTCGATAACAGGCTAACGTCATACTTTGCAAAATAATGCTGATTAGAGAAGATGGGAATCAAAATTGGAATCGAATTCAGGAGATCTAAGGAGTCAGGAGGAGGGGTGTTAGACTCCTGAAGGCCACTGGTGTCTAAAATCCGTACCACCCTGGGGTTCTCCTCTTCCAGTGGGGGTGGCTCACTACAGTCGGCTTGAGACCCCAGACAGTCAGCAGTAAAAGAAGTTGATGGATTAGAGGTTTCAGATTGGGTGGCAGAAAGGGCCTGCCAGTGGGGGCTCTTCTCTGGTCGCCCTACTGGTGAAGAAGGAGTGGTTCAGTCGGATTCCGGAAGTTCACTTCACACTGACTCAAAAGCCTAGCATTGGTCGAGAAAATACTCAGATGGAACGTTTTAAGAACGGCAGAGTTTCGGAACGTAAGAATACTTTTGAAAAGTGCAATATATTATATTTAGACACACTTACTGAAATCATGGCTGTCAACGCCACTGTGTCGACACCGTCTGAAAATGTATCGCATGATCCTCCACAGGTGACTGAGCACGATCAGCGGAGGGGCTAACGTTGGCCGATCAAAGTACTCGTAAATGAGGGCATAGCGGTAGAACCTCCACACTTTCTCCGAGTTCTCCTGGACTCTTTCAAAGGTGTAACTGAAAAATAAATTAAACAAATATAGAGATGGATGAAATGGCATAAGAGATGGCCTGCATCATACAGACATACGTTGCAACTTGCAGCAACGTTGCAACAGCGTTGCAACATTTGTGAACATTACGTAGGATCGTATGGTAGGTATATTGCTACATATCATTTTTTCGCAATGTTGTGAAGCAACGTCAAAGATATATGATGTCAGCATGTGACAATGTGGCAAAGTTTTATGATGTTGAAAAAAAACTGTACAATGTTGTGTTCACGTTGTGACAACATAATTTCTACAATACATTTCTGCATGACAAACAAGACGAGCACTCCATCAATTGGTAACGTTGTGATATATGTTGAGTGCAAATTGCAGAGAAGTCACCTGGAGAATTGTAAACATAAAACCACTTGAAAATCAGATCATTACAGCTAATTCTCGAAAAATCAATAATTTCATGAAAAGGAAAGACTCAAAGAACTTGGAAGTATCACACGGCGTGTGCCTTCAGAAATACTACTAACTTGATATATATATATACCAAACTATTATATTATGTGTAAATGTCTGACCCTTCAGTGAATAATAATTCAATAACTTTAATTGTAACTGGTAAAGTTCAGTTTTACCATCTTGTGTCACTTTGAAAAATATTTAGTTCAGATTGAAGTTCAGCTATGACAGAAAGTAATTGATGACATTAGGCTAAATTTGGATCGAAGGGGATATATTTTTCAAAAAAGCAGGCCAGATATGGATTTTTTTTACGGATATGAAGTTAAAACTGAGCTTCCTTATTTAAAACAGCAAGGGGTCAGATATCGATTTTTTTTAAAATCAATCAGCTTCAGTCCACACTAAGTGCATATATATAATATAGCTGATAAATTCATAACAAGCAATTCTATTTTGTTGTTATTGACAGACTGTGTGAAGAGCAAGGTTTGATAAGATGCTGCAAAAATACATGTACCACTTTTCGGAAAAAGAAAGTCCTACTTATGTGAAAAGTTCAAAATCTGTCATGATTGTCATAAACTATGGTATCTTTTTTACACAGGGTTTCAACAATCGTTATCTATACAAAACTGGTTTCCTGGCATGAACCTCAACAACAATTTCCTGGATACTGAATCCATTACATACTCATGCTCATAATATTATGAATATGTAACACAGAATCAAAACGCATCCTGGACAACAATGCGCCATTATAAGTAGCATCAATCGAAATGATTCAGAAAAGGTTTGAAAATATGATCTCAAGTGTCAAATTACATTAGTCAAACCCAGTGGTCGAAATAGGCCATGTTATTTGGCCATATATTTGGGGGGGTCTCCCAGTTGGAAGACCCAAAGGGTTGAAGCCCTTGTAGCTGGCAGTCCGCGGGCTGCCAGCGTGCCGCCAGAGGTGCCCTGAAGCCGCTTTTTTCAGATGCTCTAAAAATGAACTCTGGGCTTTTTAAAGGTACGTTTTATCTCAGAAAATGAGTTCCGAAAACCCTATTGGTAATGTATATAAATTACAAGAGGTTTTTGTTTGCTGATTATAGGCTTTACTTGCTGCTTCATGCTCACTTCTCAGCACACTTTCAGTATTTGGGGGGGTTTGCTTTCGAATTGATGTCACAGAACTGGAGTGACGCAACTGTGAAGCTCCATCCATTACATTGAAAGGAACTCTCAAATTGTCATTGAACAACTAGTGTTTCATTGACACTCAGTTGGTGAATTGTTTTGATGGCATTGAAAGTATACGATATGACCTCACAAATTACTTATGAATCGGTGAGAATAACAAGGCATGGATAGGCATATGACATCACAAGGAATAGATCAGTTCAATTCTGTAAGCACTTGACATTTGTCGACTGTAATATCTTTCCCAACAGTCATTTCTACTCCTCCGGCCTCCTCAAATGAACATTTTGGATGGATGCCTGTTTGACACTTTTATTGAAGTTCACCAAACCATAATCGCTTTTCATCAGTTCAGCTCTAACTTCAGTCTGAGATGCATTGATTATTTAGGTTTTATGTGCTTTAATTGTGCACTGTGTAGGTAATGAGGTCAGAGCAGGGACACAGACACAACCAACACATGCACAGTATGTTTTGAAATGCACCATTGTATACAGGATGCTGCACTGCTCATTCACTTCTCTTGATATTTCTGAAGCCCAGGATGACCCACGTCACACCTCTCATTGGCTGAAAAGGTCGAGGCCATAGCCTCAAGGTAGCATCTTTCATGAATTTCTCCTTTTATATATATATTGACAACATCTCATATTCAGTGCTGCTTTGGTGTAGTAATTGATTGTCACCAGCTGTAAGAGGATTATTTTGCACTCACCATGCTAGTAATATTCACAAAATCTAGAAGTTTGCCACAATTCACATTTATAGTGGGTTAGGCCTAGGCATGTGAAAAAATGTGCAATTATACATAGAAGCATAAAACTTGGCACACACTTAAAAAAAATCTTTATAAACATATTTGGATAGGGAGCCACTTCATAATTACCTTAGGTGGCGCCATTACTGGCAGCCATTTTCCAAAATGGCGGTCAATTCTTCCATTTTGTGCTTTCTGTGTAGTTCTGCATGAAAATAGTGTTTGTTATTCCTTCTCTAAGTACTCAGAATATTACTATAATATTTTTAGTAGCCTAAACTATTTTCAGGCTTTCTGGAATCCGTTTTGGGTAGAAATATCCGTTTTGGGTAGAAATATCAACTCAAATTTACTTGTATTTTTCGCGGTTTTGCACGGTTTCGCCAATTCTTTATAAATCTCAAAATCAGTTACATATCTCTGAATTCCTTGCAAAAAGAGCTTTAAAATGAGTACCCACATTACATTATTGGATTTCGTAATTTTCGGGTGGAAATGGAAAAAATGAAAATAAAAGGTTTTTTGAAGATTTTGGTTCTGAGGTTCATTTCTATAACAAATTCATGGAAACTATTGATGCTACCATTCTTTTGAAAGCTCTTCTTACAAGGAAGGAAATTAACTATGTAGTCTGTTCGAATATCAATTGAGATTCCACGACACTATGGGAAACCGCGAAAATGCTGCATTTTTCTTCAAAAGTTCAAACAAAATGGACCCTACCGCCCTAAAATTCCTCGGTTCAATCCAGAAATCAATTGATAGTTTTTTTTTAATCTTTAGAAGGAATAATGACCACTATTTTCATATGATCAAACTATAGGCACTTCACAGAAAGCAGGAAAATGAGAGAATTAGTCACCATTTTGGAAAATGGCTGCCATGGGTCAAATCTGAAGTGGCTCCCTATCTAAATGTATTCTTTAAGATGTTTTTAAACGTTGTGCCAAGTTTCATGCTTCTATTTATAAATGCATAATTACTTCCCTATTCATTACCAATCTGACCTTAGAGATCATTCACAGAACTATGTAATTTAATATTCTTTGGTCCAAATAAAATTTAATTGAATTAAATCGAATATGGTAATCGATAAAACATACAGCATTAAAATACGTTTGTGATTGTACACAAAGGAATTGGAGAAAAATTAAAGCCAAGAAAACTATAATTCACAAAAAAAACCCAAAATGTTTTCACTTTTAAAACCAGGGAAATACTTTTGCACCCCTGGGTCAAGCAAAGGTCCACCTGGGCTTCTGAGAAAATGCAAATTTCTGTGGACCCTGTAATCTACCTTTGTGTGGTATACTCTTTTTTTGCCCGAAACAAATGAGACACATGGTCTAGTTGACACGACAAGAGCTGATCGATGGCATCCACTTACAGATATATTGGAAACACAGAGGTTATACCTCATAGTCTCACAAAAATATTACATTGCGGATGAAATTATATAAATGCAACCAAAATATAAACTAGCCCGAGGGAATATTTGGCCTACCTGAACATGGCAATGAGGAGGTTGAGGAGGAGGACATTTGTCATGATCATGTAAACGGCAAAGATGGCCACCACCAGCCACGACTTCTCAGGGCAACGAGGGACGCCCGCCTTAATCAGAGTGATGTTCTTCGTACAAGGTGAAACATCTCCTGAAATAAAATAAAAACAATTCAGATTCTCGATGACTCATCAATAAATACTGTTAAAAAATAAATGATTAATTTCAGCAGATAACCCTAACATTTCATGGAATCTTTCTAATGTAGTTTATGGCAGGCCAGCAAATAGCTAATCATGACTTATTAAACAATCATAATTTTGTCTTCTACTTATTATAAGATTTAAATTGATGTGCTACATGTGCACTTTTGATGAAATGAATTTTTTTCGTCATCAGGGGGGCATATATTGGGAAGCTTTCTGTGGTCACTTCAAGAACACATAGTCCCTGAGGTGGTGGGTTCCAAGGGACAAAAAGTGGAGGTTGGTTGTATCCAGTGTTCTATGCTCGGGCACCTGAAAATATCCGGGGTATGTGCAATGAAGACTCCAGCCTCCACTCATCATCAAACAGTGATAATCAAATCTGGAGAATGCTTCTGACAGAGGGCGCTGCGCTATGGCCGCATCAAAAGGGGCACATAACATAAACCCAATGTTGCTAATTGGTGGAGGGCTCATCTGTTGTAACGTAGAAACGAGAAATGTATAGTCGAACTTATGTAGCCACAACGTGAGAACAACACTGAAATGTTTTGTAGCAATAGCAACAACGTCGCCACAATGTCGCTTGCTAACGTCATATTTTCACAATGTTGAGACAACATAATAAATCATTTCTACCAAATGTTTCTACAAAATTGTTACCGAATTAGCAACATTTTCACATAATTGCTGAAACGAAATTGTGCCCATCGGGCCTTAGTCTTTGGCCATGGGCACTGTTCTACATGGCCAATTGTGCAGCGTACGTAAAACGTACGTTGCTCTTTCTTGCGTATTTCGTACGTAAATCAGTTGTTTTCACGTATGAATTACGTACGAAAATTTACGTACGTAAAACATACGTAAATTTTCGTACGGATTTCATACGTATTAAGTTTGTTTTTGGGGCATTAACTTGATTTTTCTGCTGATTTTTTTTCACATTCACCAATACAAGGTCTAATATTAAACCGTTTATGATAACCATATTGCACTAAAATGGCCAAAGTAACTGAAAAGTGCCTGTGTGAAATTTTTATGAATTCGTACGAAATTCGTACGAAAACGTACGTACGTTCTACGGATCGGCTCTTTTTTGTGAGTTTCGTACGTAGAATTTACGTACGCAATTCGTACGCTGCACAATTGCTAGTGTATGGCTGCATTATCCTCGAGTGCAAGACAAAAAAAATATATATAGGGCCTATATAATTTCAAGCCTCCAATAAGGCCCATACTGAATGCATGGAAAGATTTTCAAACATTTTTAGTAAGGGAAATGCCTTGTTTCATGGAATCTTATCAAATGAATGTTCTTCGTTGTAGCCAGAATGATGTATTCACAAATCTAACGATGTTAAGAAACAAATATTATCTTTCTGTCTTCGCACACAGGCAACAAAATCTCCCGATTATTCCGGAGTGTCCCGTTACAGATGGCAGGTAGCACTCACGACCTCAATTCAATCTGTTTCTCTGCTTTTCCTTGCACAGCAGGTCACGCTTGTTAATCAGAATTGAAGAATCCAGTAAAAGATTTCGGGGAAACAGATCAGCCACACTTCTCGGAACAGCGCTGTTACGCCGTTCCCTGAAATGCCTTGGAAAACAAACCAATTTTTTCTCGTCTGCCCCTGCTGCTTCCAGATCATGTTCCATGCGAGATTTACAACACGATCTTGTAATTGCTGCTCCTGCAACCTGCTTGGGATTCAGTTGGGGAAGGAGCTCAAATTATAATTATCTCAATTCATTCAATTTATTCAAATGTATCACAGCCAATTTCATTAAAGTAGACACTAAGCCGGAATGCAATTTTTTTCCTGGGACATATCATTCCACAGGCTTAGTGTATTGAGTAAACCAGCAAACTCTTAATTTTTATTAATAAGGGAACTCTGTCTCTGTTCGGGACTGACAAGTGGCAGCAGAATTCTTACAGTCCCTGGAAAATCGAATTGGGTCAACAATAATTTGATCCATTTTAGACAGATCACAAGATCAGGTCACACAACAGCTGTCCATATTACTACGCCAAACTACTTTCACAAAGCATGGTTGCTGGAAAAGATCCAGTCCACTGCTTTTGAATGAAAATGTTTGGAAATCATGAGACAAAAAGAAAGTTTCGAAACTTTAGCATAAACTTTGCCTGTGAAAGGGATGATTTTACTCATCAGAAGTTTGATGGTATTCAATCTATTTATGCCATTTAGTGCATGTTAAATTGTGGTCAGAAAAGTGTCCAAAAAGAATGCTCTCTCACTTATTCACGTGTCCATACAAAGCCTATGTTTTTGCTTTGTAATATCAAAAATGCTCATTTGTATTTATTCTGTTACTTTCTGGAGATTTATTAACTAGGACAACAATATAATTTACAATTTCATAAAAGCTGTGTAACACTTAACAAAATGTCTTGTCCACGCCACAAGTGGCCCCCTCTATACTGGCATTATATGTGAGCGGCAACGTATACATCCTCCATGATAAAAAATAGTTACAACTAATTTTGGTATTTACAAGATGTCTGTTTAAATTTGAAGCCAACCAAAGTCAGATTAGACACTTACAGAGTTTTTGGAAATAAACTAGACCATCACTAAATGATGGAACTGTCCTGGCTTCTTCCACACTGTTCTGGTTTCTTCCACAGATTGAAATTCTGTTGACCGCTCACAGGAGCTCGCGAATTTTGCACCCTAGGTGGCAGCAAATAGTGGTCAACTTGTAGACAGAAGCGAACTGGCAAACTGGCAAACAGTTTGCCACTTTGCTTATATTAATACATTAAGCCTATTCGACAGGACAGAGTGACGTCACAAGTTTTTTTATGTCACCTTTTCCCTATAACTACTTGTCCAAAAAAAATCAAACACATTCAGGTTGAATGTGTACAATTATGAAAATGGCTGTACCATTCAAACCAGGTATAAATTGAACTCAACCAGCTGCTACTCACATGATTAATATATCCTGCTGCATAATATATCCTGCTGCAGATATACAATTCTTTGATAGCTTCTCATATTTCTTATGGCATTTCTATTTGGTGAGATGCCCAGCTAAGTCAGAAACAAGAAAATTTTTTCAAAAAAAAAAATAGAGGCGATATTTAAAGCAAATTCAGCTTATTCAGCAAATTGACCACATCTGCATGTTTTTTAAGCCGATCCCGCAAAAGGCGTCCCGTCCCGCACCTGCCCATCCGCGTTTTATTACGAAATCCCGCAGCCCGCCGTTCCGCAAATTTGGCCCGTCCGCATTTTACGACGACGCTGGTCACCAGTTCTGATGACGAAGTTTCACTCGCTGATTCTTGAATCTTAGAAAAGCCTCCTATCGGGAGGCCTGTGGCCATCTATACAGAGGCGAGTGGCTATATATAGAATCACTAAGACTATAATCAGCGAGAGGCTGATGCATCGCCTCTAAAAAATAATTCTTACTAAGCAAAAGAAAGCAGTGAGATGTCTTTCTAAATCGTGTTATAACGCCCATACTGATTGACTGTTTCTTTTACATAAGCAATTAAAAGTTGACGACCTTTATCTCCTTAATTGTTGGAAAATTTACTATCGCCATAAAAAAAAACATGCTGCCTCAATATCTTGCACTGCAGTACCGACAATATGAGCATCAGCAAAATGTTAGTACAAGACAAAGCTAAGATATCTATTATCCCTTTACCAAAAATAAAATTGGCAAGCAGTGCCTCATTCAAAAGTATAGGCCCAACTTGGAACTCAATGCCTATAATTTCCTCAAGATGTATGATAGAAGCTTACACTCTTTTACTAGAAATGTAAAGAAGTATTTGGTGGCTCAGTACAATAAAGTTGTAAATTGTAACAAAGTTAATTGCTTTGAAATCATGTTCTAGTGTGTTAAGCAATTCAACATAGGCATCGCAATGCAGTTGTTTCTGGTGAATTGATTTGCAACTCACAGCAGGCCACAGGTCTGTTCCCAGGTCCTCCCCAAGGGGAGGAAGAAGTGATTTGTGGCTTGTTGTGAGATAAATGCGCAATATTGAACACAGAGAGTGAGTCCACCAGACTACACCTGCATTGTGACTCCATGTTCCTCAGTCGCTTCTCAAACCCATGTAATAAAAACAATTCTAGTTGCATTCTTCACATTAGCAAATGATATATATGCAATGTCAAATTTTCAATGACACTCAACCCACTGTACTTTCCTATATAATATATAAGTTACAAGACCGTCAATTCCATTATGCTTTCTGTTTCATTCTTGTGACTGTGCTGATGTTTTCCCCACCATCTCCATCCACCATCATCTTTTTCATCCAGGGTGGTCCTACAGCTTTTAGCTTTTGGGATCTCCCGCCCATTGGCACATCATAAATTTATTGTAACTTACATTGCCCATTCATTAATTTCTCTGTGTATCCCAATGGCAACTAAATTAACATTCTAACATTCAATTCAATTATGAATCAACTCACATTTGCAGCCAATCAGGTAATCAGAGGGTGTTACTTTTTCTGGACAGGAAGTTAAGAAGCATTGCTTTAAGATTAATTTGCACAGTACGCAATACTACACATTCAAGACTGCACTGGGTTCTTAATCAGGTTCATGGTTCTCGCCTTCTCGGCCTATTCTTTATGTTGGAAAGGTGGTCCAAAGGTTAGTTAAAAGTCGTTAGCTCTGCTCTAAACCATGACAGCGGTGATCACATTCAAATGTAAGATGACATCAAAGCATGACAAAGATGTCACTAGAGGTCCTATCTTTTACAAGGAAATCAGTGGCTTGTTGTTCATTGCACGACGTGAGTCAGGCCACACATAATTGATCTTTAGCTTCTCGGATTCGTCTCAAGGCCCTTTTTCTAGGGTCGGTCGGTAGGACAAAAAAAAAAAGGTGAAAAAAAATTTTTTTATAATGTCAAAAAAAAATATATATATATTTTTTCAATTTTTTTTTTTCCATCGGCAGGAAATCTATTGTGTCGGCGGGTCCGCGAAGCTAAGAATCAATTATGTGTGGCCTCACGTGACCGCACTGGTGACCCAGTGGAGAGTGGCATGAATCATTCACTGACTGGTGCGGTCAACAAGGCAAGTACATGACATGACCTTACTTTCGGGGTTTATCCCCCATCATGTGCGTTATCAGCCAGAAAAGAGTGTGATCTGTGTGTATGATCTGCCTGCTGAGATCACACACCTTAGTTACCATAGCAACACAGCACAACACAGCACCTTGCTGCCTCCTGAGTAGTGAACGCTGTGCGAAGTTTTCAAATGACATGACTCTGATTAAAGGATCATTTTTCAGGCCATGATTATCTCAGCACCATCAAACTCTCAGGAATCCTTTATCAGTATATCTTTGGAATAATCCTAAAATGGCATGACTTTCGGGGAAACTGATAAAAAGTAATAGAGGTATTGGAAAAGAAAAGTCGGGGAAAAGTAGTTAAACGTCGGGGAAAAGTTGTGAAAATTGATCAGAAAATCTTTGTTTCTGTTGTGGTTAAAAATGAATTGCTTTGCACCAGTAAGCCATAGAACCTTTAAATTTTGCGTTAGTGTTGCCAGGCAAATATAAGACACTTATGAAAAAGTACAGCGCTATACATGGAATAGTTTTTTTGAACCAACGATATGAAGAACAAATGGGAATGAACCTTTGAAGTTCAAAAAAGCGACTAAAAGGCCAAAAACGTTGTTGAGGTTTTAATTTTTTTGTGCTAAAGGTATTTAGTCTATGAATTGGTGAGCCTCTAGGAAACTACCATAGCAAACACATCTGAGAGTTTCATCTTTCTATCATTCAAACATATTGAATGATGCCTTTACAAAGTTGTGAATGTGAAAAATCAAGAAAAAGTGCAAAAATGACAATTCCGCGTGAACTAAAAAAATTCTCTTTCTCTCACATATGAATGTAGCACCTCAATATTTTGCGTTCTCTAAGACAAATATATTTTGCAAAATATGTGGAGGTATCAAATTTATAGGATAATTTTCTGATGTTCTACACCTCCATGAAGTCCAGGAAAGCAAATCCCATAAAAGCAAACTTTGGCGTGTCAAATTGGCCCCAATTTCGGCATATTTAGCTTAGATTATGTTAAAATCAACATTTTATCATACTATAATAGATATTAATTGATTCCTATGCTTGTCTTTGCCTATATTGTTAAAGGTGTGGCTGGGGGATAAAAGGGAAACCCAACTCGTCAGTGATCTGTTTGGTCAGATCAGACTCAGAGGGCGCTACGCGCCCACCTCGTCTGATCTAACCAAACAGATCACTGACTCGTAGGGTTTCCCTATAATATCACAGGCATCACAATTGTTCACAACCGTTCTGCACCAGACCACTGCCAATGGTACAGATACGCCAAGGTGGGAAAGTCCCTGAATCGACCACCCTGCAGTAATGTTATGCCAATGGGGAGCAGGGCGGCTGATTCAAGGGAATTGCCCAGACTTTCCCACCTGCCTTGTACTGTTTAAGGAGGCCAGTATCATGCAGGCCATAGAGCTGTGTTGATAAATGATTGAAATGCCTGTGGGATATATATAGAATCATGAAGCATTACATTGCATATCACAAGTACAGGGATGTGACCACGCAATGAGTTATGCGAGCATTACGGCGCAGCTTGGAAATCACTCATATTTACACAGGAATATCCAGTGGGACGAGTATCCAAAATAATACATTTCATACTTATGAATCACCGCATCCAACAGCTGTGCTCAAAGTATAAACACCATCGATATGCCCTACTTATGTTTTTTTTTCTAAGATTACCTTTTTGATCAGGTTGAAAAGCAAACTTTAATGAAAAAAGCCGTTTAAATGTTGCACACAATATGACGGAGGATGAAGCTGTGAAATTGCTGTTGTAATCCCTAAGAAAGCCACATAGAAAAGACAATGGTTCCATTTCATGCGTTGCAATGGATGTTGTGGTTTTCTTGAGAGTAAAATAGCTCTAATCCAGCAATCTGATTGATCCATAGTCAGGAAGTGTGCTTTTCTGTATGTTCGCGTGAAAGATCATGGTTTTGCTTTGTACCAGATTTTTTCTAATTTTTTTCTGATTTTTTGGTGTTCACAAGTGAAAATCATGATCTTTCACGCTATCTATTACCACCCATTATTTTCTAAGTGAAAGCCATACATGTGTGTAGGATTACGTTCTGCTTGAAACATTTACTTTTCGACACACCAAGCATGTCCAGATAAAAGGAATGTTTAAAAACTTGAGATGACAGGGAGAGCAAAATGTGAGTCATGATCATGAGTGTGATAGATTTGTTCACAGAGCATGGTAATCCACTATGTCTCTACTCACTGTGGCCTAATACATATTGTGTGCTGTCCCAGGTTATTCAGTTTACTTGGACACATACATTCTGTCATATAAAGGGTGTCCCACCGTGCCCTGAGTTCACTGTCCCAATGAGCCCTAATATGACTTTTACGCCAAAAATGCTAAGTGTTTATCAGGATAGCAATTCATAACTGTTCGTTGTGATGTATCAAATTCATACAAGCATTGAGAAAGCCTCATCCTTCATGGTTTGTCCACAGAATGGTTTGAATTAACCCCTCTGAATTTACTTTACGTAGTAGTAGGAAAACAAACTTTTCCTCACGATACTTGTGCATGTGGCTGTAATTTTTCGAAAATGATAGAAACATCAGGATGCAAAGTTACAAGATATGATGACACTACCATATGATATACCTTGCCACGAACCAAGAAAACCCCACCGTCCCATAGTGCCCCGCGTCCCAATGTGCCCCGGTTCCCCCTACTAATATAAAGTCACATTATAGCACAAAATCCTCCAATTCATGACAAAATAGGACTGGTATAACCTTGTTTAAATGTTCATAAACAAAATTATAGCATTTTTTTCCTCAAGTAAGAATGTTTTTTCTCCAACATCTTTTGTCTTCTTCCTTGAACAGTCCCTAACACTGATCAGAAAAGTCACAAGCGTGCAAACAGAGAGAGAGATACATAACACGAGAAAGTCGGATTAAAAAAAAGTCAGCATATTGCATGCAAGGCATGCAAGTAAAAAAAAAAGCATGAGATCAGATAATCCTATACAGTGCAGAGTGTGGTTCTTCTGAAATGATGACACAAATTCCATTGAAGCAAAACAAAGAAAATGGAAAGGCATGTTAGATGATACGCCCCCATCTCTCGGTGATAGAAATGATCTTTTGAGGAAATGTTGCCATTTGTGAGCAGAAGAATAAAGAAAAACATTTCTTCACATTAAGGTCAATACAGAATCAGAATCAAGATTTAGGAGAAAAGATAAAAATGGACAAAAATCACAGAATTTTTGCTCAACAAGCAACAAGACAAAATATATATACATATATTTATATGTTTCTTTTTCTTGCAATTCTGAAAAGCACAACTAACTTGCCCTTTCCCTACCCTGTATTGTAATGTACTTCTGTTTACTACTCTCTTCAGACTAACTACACAAAGAGAGCACTAAAAATATAATAAATGAACAAGATAGACACAAATAAAATGACAATCCTTCAAGCAGTCGACCAGTCGTACCTGTTACATCCCTATACCAGAAGATACCAAGGCAATAAGCTCCATCATCCTACTATACCAAAGTCAGTTTGAACCATTTCGTTATGCTCTATACATTCCTTCAATTCTGCATCAGTCACTGTGTCCTTACACCTATCTCTCTGTTCAACTTCATACTCGACAGCGGCACACTTAATATTCGCGCAGCGAAACGGCCGAAGGCCGTTGAGCGAAGCGAATTGAGTGCAAGAGAAGACTCAAAAATCTGTGCAGTGATGGTCTCAACATCAACAGTCCACAGTTTGGAATTAGGTCAAGTGGGTCCAGCTTCTTATCAATGATTTAGCTTCGTATTTAACAAAACATAACATATTCGTCTTCAAAAGTGTCTTAAAAATTCAATTTTCTCTAGTAATATATCCTGTACCAATAATTTTTATGGAATAGTGAATTATTAGCATTGACCAGCTAAATCAAATTATTAACATGTGATTCATTTAATTTCAATCAGACAACAAGAAAACATAACAAAATTAAAGTTACATAATCTTATAAACTGATGATTATGTAACAGTGAACAGATAATCTACATGCAATGTTATTGTTTTTGTATTACTATATATTTATACTATTATGTAATATCAACAATCTAACATAGACTTGACTTTGGCAGCTTTCAGTGCTGTCTGCCTTTTTACCATTTAGCTAATTATCTATCTATCAATTTATCTATCTGTCTGTCATCATATCTATCTATCTATCTGTCTATCTATTCACCTCTATATTTATCGATATATTTATCTATTTATCTATTATATTTTTTGTCTAGTTTATCTTGCTATTCTACATTTTTCTCTGTCTTTCCATGTATCTATCTTTCTAATTTTCTGAAACAGTTACTTAACTCCTTTCATACATTGAATATTAAATAAACATGAAAGTCATGGTAACACTATAAGTCCTACAAAAACTTTTTAAAGTGCTGCGCGAATTTCATGGCAGTGCCATTTACATATTACCAATTTTTTAATGGCTACTACAATTCCTGATGCTGTGGCACCACCATAGAGCCCTGCACCACAGTAACAGCCCAAATCCCCTCATCAGTGGTAGCAGCAAGTGACTTGTTTTATTCCTGGGGATTGATGGCCCATTCTTACAGCCTTCCACTTTGATAAAGAAAAAGAGTAGACTGTTGCACTGTGAAAATGGCACATCATGTGTCATCATGCTGATGATTTGTCATGATCATACGCAATACTTTCCATGTTAATTTCCTGCTTGTTGGTGACAGCCAAACGAAAAGATTACGTATCTGATTTTCACTCTGAAATCAGTTTTGACAAGTCAAATGGCCTTCTATTGATCATGACTAATCAAACAGCCTCTATGTTTCCATTGTTGAAGTAGAGAAGATGACACTTCATCAGCTTCATTAGTAAAGACTCAAGAAATGCATTTTTTACAGTGAACTGATCCTCATTGTGTCTATATCAAAGTGGAAGGCTGTAATGACTGGCTGATCTGACATATCAGTTGATTGCAATCTGTAAGATAGCAAACTGCCAGTGTTCTGACAGGGGCTCTAGTTTTAACATAATACAATGAATTACACAATTATGCTCATTGCACAAATCCTAACAAGGTTGTACTATTGGGGTACCTGAAAGTTTACTCTTTTAAAACAGACAAGGAAGGATGTCTTTCTAAACATTAATTGTTACGGAAAAGTCTTTATTAGGGCTGTCGACTGGTTAAGGGGAATTACATATTACAACACTGCAGCATTTGCTGTTTCAGCAGGATCGACAGTGTTAATTAACTCCTAAGTGTATTGCTGGAATTGTCATTTCCTGTAACTGCTTAATTTGTTTTCTTTGACAGTTATAATCACTACAGAGTATTATGGTATCCATTCCTGAGAATATGAATAAGTTTGGATGCATGTTTTCCGAGAAACTATTCATTAGTTGGTCATGACGCAGTTGTAGTTCATAGTTGCTATATTCAAGGACAAGGACCGTTTGTGATACGCTGTCCAAAATTAAAGGATGTACGTAAATATCAATTATATCAAATATAATGCGCCTGGTAGATATATATCACCTAACTGGCAATGTGGAATACTAGAAGCCCCCCCCCCCCCCGTCGAAATGCCCAATTTGCTATCGGATTGGAGTCAATTGAAACATGGTCAGATCATCTACACCCAGGGCACATACATGAATAGAATCTTTGCCCAGGGTGCAGTTATCGAGAGTGGGCCATACCTCGCTCTCCAGAGTGTAGGGAAAACCATTCTGCAACTACTGCTACTATATGGAAGTCATTGCTGTGTAGCTGTGGTACTGAGCACTGTGGGGCCACGACCATATCAGGAACAGTAGTAGCTGTCAAAAAATATGGTTTATTGGTGCGAAATGTCAAGAACGGCTTATTGTGCCCCATGGCCTCCTAATCTAGATAGCTTTTTACACAACGAAGAAGCAATCAGAAAAAAGAAAAACATAGATAGGGGAAGTGGGGGCACAGTGAATCGGATAAGTTTATTTTAACTAGATCTTAAAAAGTTACAAAGATATTTTCTTTTAGAATGTCTTTAGAGAAAGGTAATAGTGTCTACTATATATGCACGCCAAGAAAATAATGGCACTATTTGAGATTTCCAAGATATCGTCCACAAAAGATAAGCAAAAAAACCATTCGCTGTGTACTGGCACTGGGTACAGTGAATCAGTGCTCATGATACAGTTAATCAATGTCATTTCTTTTTAGAAATATAAAAATATTAAAGACAAATTTAAACTGGACTTCTGAACATTGAAATAAAAAATTTTAACATTTGCAATATCTCAGAATATTTCCTAATAAAAAAACCCCCTTCATAGCAATGAATAACAACTTAAAGCTATTTTTAAAATATATATATGGCATAAATTGTAATGGATGTAATCATTAATTTAGGCTATTCTCAGTACTTCTGAAATACGATATTAGTCACTAATAGTATTATGGTGAATATGGTCATTACTACAGAAAACATAGTGATTCACTGTGCCCCGATTCACTGTTCCCCGCACGGCTACTCCTCACCTAAATCACCATATTTCACCAATTTGAACCATGTCTTCATGCATCACCTGTTAATTATTTCTATTGGATGTTCCCCTGACACATATTATGCTTGTTGTGAATAATTCAATATTTATCTGCACTTTTAAGCAAATTGAAAATCCAGAAATTCCAGGTTTTCAAGCCAAAAATCCTATTTCATCCCATAATGTCCAAAAAAAAGGTATATGTAAATGAAAAAATTTCGAAATATTGCTATTGGGCATCCTGGGAATTCAACTGATTCACTGTGTACTGCGATTCACTGTGCCTCGGCTTGCCCTATATTCTTGTGATAACAGGTTCATAGGTGCACCCTTCAAAATGTTCAGATTACAATTATTTAAGTCTAAGAATATAATTCATACCGGGAAGATTGAGTGACTCACAACATACTTTGGCATATTTACTGCTGATAATTTCAAAACTTCCTAATTTAGAATATACAACATTTTGTATATTCATATATAAAATCAAATGCCATGGGACAGAATAGGGGGGGGGAAGAAGAAATTAAGTATGTAGTTCTTTTAGTGATCCCAGTACTTCTACTAATTTGGGAAGTCTATATAAAGCACGGTGTTTTGCGGAAACATCGTGACAAATAATGATACATGTAGAACAGAGCAGTTCTGGAGTTCAATGACTTTGAATGCTCGAATTGCAATTTGGGAAGCCTGCAGTTGTCTTAGCCAAATGTTAGAATGAACAATTTCATCAACAAGTGCTCTATGCATACACTATTAGAGAAAATAGCATATAATTTACATAAATTAAGCAACTTTAAAAAAAAATACAAAACACAAGGTGTTAGGTATCAACAACCAAATTCTCCAAATGGCCAGCCAGACCTTTCAAGAGTGAAATTACCAAAATACAATCGAACATCTCCACCATCTTCAGTGGGGAAGACCAGGGTAATATGAAAAGGGTAATTGGAGGAGTAGCATAGATAGGTTAGACCATGCCATGGCCCCCTGATGCAACACATGAACACGACCATACAGGCATACATGCATGCACATGTGCCACTCGCTACAGCAACATGCATCAGAAAGCTATGATCAACCTATCTGTGCTACTGCTTCAACTACCCGCTGCACCCTGCTCTCCCATACATGTACATAGAGAATGCCATTGCCCACAAATTATCAATATGTTCCTACTGCCATTACGATTTGTACATGTACTTGTTAAAGTTTTGAGGTAACACATATAATTAAGTAAAGCTATCTGCGTTAACTTGCACTGACGTCAGTAAATAGCTTCCATAACATACATCATACTGTGTACGTAACTGATTCTGAGTAATGCGAGTGATACTAATATAACCAGTCAATTCATTAGAAGTACTAGGAATTGGGCAATTAATTAAGGCCTTATTTAAACTGCAGGGATAAAGATAGAAACATCAATTATCACAGTCTTCTTCTGAGGTATATTCCTCCTCTTATTCGAAGAACTCATCACACAGTTGTAGGTATTATTATTATTATATTTATTCGTACTCAGGGTATACAAGGTATACAGTGCCGCCTGCAAGTAAGTGAAACGCATGACATTGTGCATTGCATCAATGTTAAATAGTTACTATCCTCAGTAACAAGAATCCGAGGATTCAAACCCTGGGTTCTGTTGGGAATTAGCAATTAAGCATAAGATCCATGGATACAAGATCAAAGTAGTACTGCACTGCGGAATGCAATCAGCTTTGACAACTGTCAGATTGACTTCAAGTGCTGTGTCTCAATGGCAATTTGGTAAACTGAGGGTGAAGAAAGGCTTTGGAACTTGCAGAATTGCAATTTGCATTGTTAGACTGCTTCTGAGAATAGATGCACTGCAAAAAGCAATTGCCAAATGCATTATAGGCCTTCCTTGAAACGCATGGAAGATCGTCGTCTGGGCGACATTATAATGCAAGGTCAGCTTGAAAACACCCCCTCAAGACTCAAATGATCCATGACACAAACAAACTATTAAAAAAAAAAATAGAAAAAAAAAAAATTTCTTTTAATAAAAAAAAAAAAAAATCACAACAAACTATCCCGAATTCCACAACGCATTTTAGTTCAGTTCTAGTTCTATATGAACACAAAATGGCCCACTTGACCACATCCACACCTGTATTAAGGCCGGGAAAACTTTTTTCCAAAAATCTCTCAGACTGGTTTTTTAGGGTAAAAACTGCTTGTGGAAGCATGAATTCTCATCCGATGAGAGGAGAGGAAAACATATTGGGTCATGAAAATTTGGAATGCAGCCAAATACCGAAAATCAAATACTTTAGAAGTAGGCTGTGAATAAATATCCACGCAAGCAATTCAACAGCACTCGAAAGAAAGTATTTCTCCTATTTGTAAGGAAAAAACAGCTTAAACTCAATAAATGAAAAACCGGTCAAGGAAGATCTCACATTTCCTGCTCAGTTCTTGACTTTCGAAGGTCGCCTTCTATTAACAATAATTAGCTAGAAATGCCCAGTGGCAAAATAGGGTATTTTAAAACTGTGCGTAGTTGAAGCTACATGTACCACGTTAACTTGAAAGTCAGGCAGTGTGGTTGCCATGGTGTGTGCTCAGAAATTTTGGGGGGGGGGGGAAAATTTAGAAAACAATGAAAGTACACCGCTAATTTGGCAGTCGTGGGTCACCCAGAATCCCAGATGCTTCATATAGCAGGGACTGAAGCATCCAGAAAGCTGCCTTTAGGCCTATATAGTAAGATTGGTACAGAGAGAGTGTAACCTTACTTCCACACCCTATTGCATCTTGATGGTAAAATGCCAAACTAAATTCATCATTTGCAAATCCAGTAGCATCCAGCAGCAATAAATTCTGGAATGTGATGGTTATGAAAATGAGAAGGAGCTGTCCTGGACCACCCCGAATAGGCAAACTTCTGGGAAGGCACATTTTCCAAAATTCAAGCATCAAACTAAATGCAACATAAACAATCTTTCAACAGAATTTCAGCTTGTAGAACTAGACCAAGAAAGTCAAATCTAGTGTTCAACTGCAGTGTGAGCAACAGTGCTAGCTATATGCAGAGGAATTACCCAATGGGCACATAACGTTAATATATAAAAAAAACAGTAAACAAATTATACAAAATAAAAATGAAATAAATGGTAAAATACAATACTAGCACTAAAAAGGTTTTAGCAGGAGCCTCAACATCTCCTTGTTTTCATTTTTCTCATAGTCACTAAGCACCATTTTGCAAGAATCGCTTACACCATCGGAGTCGAGATGTCTAAATTTCTTACAAGCTTTATTACAATATGATTTATCTAGACAAATCTTGATTAAACTTAGGTTTTCACCTTTACATATAGAATTTACTCTATCAGGTAAACTATTAACAAAACCAGTATGGTTATTTTTAAAATAGTTAAGATAAAACATTTTAATCGGGAAGTTCCTGCCATAATAGAATTAAATAATTTTAGTGACTGACAGTTTATCAGACTATTAATCTTTCTCACACCAAGGGCAGTTAGTAGCGGCGATGATCATTGCTAAGGCCACTCATAATTGATTCTTAGCTTCGCGGACCCGCCGACACAATAGATATGCTGCCGATGGAAAAAAAAAATTGAAAAAATAAAATAAAACAATTTTTTGACATTATAAAAAAAATTTTTTTAACCTTTTTTTTTTTGTCCTACCGACCGACCCTAGAAAAAGTGCCTTGAGAGGATCCGAGAAGCTAAAGATCAATTATGTGTGGCCTAATTATTGTTGGAGCTCAGCGCTCCTGAATCAAAAATTTTAAACTCAAATATCTCAAAACATTTTACTCAGAACATTTTACTCTTTACATCGATACAAAGCTGAGACCCTCTCCTTTCACACTACATTCATACATTTTTTGGTATATTTTGAAAATCTTGCATTTCATTCAGGAGTGCTGTGTATATATGTCCACGAAAAAAAATTACATACTGTCAGGCTCAGTGTCTAAAATTATGAATTGGCTGTAAAACATTTGTCATAACTCAAAACATTGACCTTTTTTGTTGTGAAGTTTTGCTATGGGAAAAGTGAGGATTTTCTGGTTATCATTACTAGTATGACTCGTTCTCGCTGAGAGACGTCATCAATAGATTTCTGCATTGTTATCTTTGCCCAGAAATATTGACTCACAGAAGTTGACGGACTCCAGTCCAACGCATAATCATAACATTTCCGAGAAGAGCAAAAGACGCATTGTCAAGAAACACAATACACTACTCAGAAGCCACTTGTGTTCAATTACATGGTGTGACTGTGTTGTTGGGGTTTTCTCTCATTATTAGCCAAAAGCTACGATGAGAGCAGGTTCATTAGTTATGAAAAAAGCGAGTGATGAAAAGACAGTGAGTCTGATATATATGGGTGAAAGTACAATAAGCGCATTGATATTTGGCCTCTATGACCTGAAACTTTAATTTAGAGCAGGGAAGTACAGCATAGGTCATGCCACCAGCAGAATGTGAACTAAATATTAGGCTACAGCATTTTTACCTTCAGTGAACGAACGGCGGCCAGCGAGGGAATAGATCGTTGGGGTCAGGATTCGGCCTCTATTGTATGTACAAAGATGAAATTTGGTACATATATGGCCTGTATGGTCTAGTTGTGCCTTTTGATGGTCTTATTAATAGGGCTAGATATTACATGGTCTATACAATCATTTTGAAAAATTTACAAACAATAAAACTTTTTTTTTTCATTTCCAGGCAAACAATCAATCACTTTTGCATGTGCATGGATGAAATTTGGTACAGATTTGGCCTATATGGTCCAGTTGTGCCTTTTGATGGTCTCATTGATAGATATTCTATGCTTTTCTTAAAAATGAGGAAAATATGAAACAATTTCTTTTTTCGGGCTGAGACTCAATAACTATAGTTTGGTACAACTATGGCCTATCAGGTCCAAGCCATGGTTATAATTGTAGGCTCATGAAAAAATTCAAAGTTTTTCAGATTTAATTTTTGCTCAAGCTTTAAAACCACCTTATTGATTCGCTTTTTATGTCAGAAATATGTTTCATGGAATTGAATTTACTTTACCTGACAAGAATTCAATTGAGGTGTTTACTGTGCTTGCATGAGCACCATAAGTTGATGACATACTATAAGTATGATTGGTAGGCATATATAACCATGTTTTTATTTTTCACAAGCAAAAAATTGCATTTTTGTCATTAAATAAGTATAATTGTTTCTCAAATTTGTTTGTCTTCTTCCCTGGGCTCTCCCTAAAATAACAGAAATGACATCGATCAGAAAAGTCACAAGCATCTGAACAGGGAGAGAGATGCATATCACAGGCAACCCTGATAAAAACAATTCCAGGTAATGCATGCAAGGCATCGTGCGAAAGACATATATATGAGATCAGATAGTCATAAGCAGTGCCGTGCCGCGCGCAATACCTATGATTCTGAATCTGAAGTAAAAGGAAGATCATTTCAGTAAGTACAAACCAAAACGAGGATGCTTACATCACAGGCTTTGATAACAGGATTACAGTGTAATGTAGGCCTATAAAATATACTAGGCACATCCTCAGGCATCAAGCACCATCCTGTGTATATAAATCTAACATAGCCATCATTCCCACATGGTAATAAATATTTCAACAAGATATATATTTGCAAACAAAATCAACACATTTTCACAAATATAAATAAATCGATAATATTAACGCTACATGCCATTTATATATATAAAGACTGGCTATCAACAAAACCTCAAACAATGCTACTTAACATTAAATTTTAATAGGCTGAACTAAATGTAATGAATTTTCACACGTGGATTTCACTGTAAAATTTGTCAATGGATGGCTGTAGTTTTTTCACAGAAGCATGAAAACAGGAGCATGTTTGGGAAATGGGGGAAAAACATGCTTTGCAAAAGTGCGGGAAAGTAAAGTATCCAATATTTCCACATTTTTGCCAATATAATTGACTATTTTAACACACCAATCAAATTTTTATGCTGCCCATGAAAGGCAAATAGTAATTTATTGAACTTTTTGCAACAAAACAGCTGGTGCTGCAAGCTATGGGAATCAGATTTTCTATGCTGTTATGACACATAATCATAATGACTTCTGGGAAACAGGCAATGATTTTACAAAGTTGTGTTTTATTATATTTAGCAAGTGTAGTAACATACTTCAATACAAAAGTTGCATATAAGGGGAGTTTATATTGATTATGTAGGACACAAATACAGTACCAAGTAAAATTATTTTTAAATTAAATGGCAGGCAAACATTGAGAGGTGCAGGCCTATTTGCTTTAATTTGCCTTTACAGTGCGTGCCAAATTATTACGCAAGTTGGTTTTTTTATGACATCTCAAAAACAACTGAACACATTTTAAAATCCTTCCCACATTATAATGTATGTTCCATGAAGGCAATATCCTGTAATTACAGCAGATTTGAAGATTTTCTCTAAGATTACTGAAAGTAAAGCACAACTTCGGTAATTGTATGTCCAGTTTACGGTGGCTCATTGCGCCCTAATATATAAGCAATGGCTCACTTAGTGCCCAAGTAAAATGCTGTTTGAACCATTAGCCTTTTTACACAATATTTTGACCTAGAGCTTCAAAATGCCAACCACTTAAACTGTATCCAATAGATCATACTACAAATGCATTAAAAACTGAGCAGCTGCCATGGAAACTTTAAGATCACGGTGCAAAATGTCAAAACAGCCCACCGTTACCCCACTCCCCCCCCAATTTGGATTGCGTTTATCACAACCACGAAGCAATAAACAAGAAAATTCTTTAAAAAAAAAGAATAACGTAAGTCGACTACGTCTGGCTTTATTTTTTTTTATTATGTCTGTAGAACTATGGCAGAATATTTTATTGGTAGCTTTAGAAAGGCAAACGCATAATGGCACAGTATATAGGCTACCATAGAGTATATGTTATAGACGCATAGACGCACACTTAATTTGCAAGGTCTTATCCTTCCTCGCCGTCTGTATTGTGATGGGATTAAATTTGAATTTGAATATCTATAGAAGCTTGTCAGAATCAGTGCCAAGAAATACACCAAAATTATATCAACCATTGGTATTGAATATTTGCTTTAATATCCACACACTCAATTAATTCAGTAACAGTTAATTTTACTGACATGATAGAACCCTTTTATGCATTATATATACTAATAATGTATACATATTACACTGTTCCTGATCAAGGGAATCCTATGGCAAAGAAGTGAAAGCATTCATTTGACTGCCCACGTCATTTGCAGTATTGAGAACAGCACAAGTGGTGACACCTATAATAACCATGGTTATGCATATGGTCATATATTTTGTGTAATTACAAAACAAAAACATAGGCTGCGCAGCAGCAAACCTTCAGCGAAAGACATCTTTAAAAGTCATAAAAGCAATGTTGACAAAATTGGTATAATAGAGAGGTTTTGCTACACGTTCACGTGTGACGTATACGTGTACAAGTGCTATCTAATTACATTGTTGTCATGGCAACTCCCACGTCACACGGAAACGTGTAGCAAAACCTCGTGGCCAAATCTTGGCCTGAAATTATCTATATGCCCGCTGCCCTACCATCTGCCCGCCTGCCTGCCTGCCAGGGTATGTAAAACCATGGAGAGGCTGAACTAGGCAAATTTACACATATTATGGTGCAGTTTCATACATGTACAAGGAATAGGTTATGAGCTGTGGGTCGAAAACCAAGAAGTATATTAATTTATATTTTTCAGATTTTTTCTAAATATTTAAAAAGTGTTAAAACTATCTATCAATGAGACCAGTGAAAGATCTTTACAGGCAATATGTGGATGAATTTTTAGCCAGGTACATGCAAGAGATATAACATCTGGTTTACCAGAACAGAATCTACAGTATAGAACATGGTATGGACTAATGTTAAAAAATATATAAATAATCCTATATATATATTTGTGGAAGAAACTATATCATCTCAACCATAAGGCTTTTTCCTGTCAACTAATAACACTATGAATCTCACCTCCAAACTCCTGAATTCACATGAGGATTTCAACCATGCAACGATTTTCCTCAAATCTCATTAGTTTTTCTAATTACAATTAATTAGTTAAAATCACCATGTGGTTACACTGCTATCCCAGTTAAGGTTTCGTTAAGTGTCCATTTGTGACCTTAGAATTTCACGTACAGTTATGAAATTTACTACAGATATTGACCTGTGGGTATTGGTTGGGAGTATGTCGAGAAATCCAAGATGGCTGCCATTTTGTGGCGGCCATTTTGGTAGCCATTCTTGAACTGGCCACTGTGACCTTAATATTCCACTTACAGTTACGAAATATGGTACAGATATTGGCCTGTGGGTATTGGTTGGGAGTATGTCGAGAAATCCAAGATGGCTGCCATTTTGTGGCGGCCATTTTGCCAGCCATTCTTGAACTGGCCACGGTGACCTTTATATTCCACTTACAGTAATTAAAATTGGTACAGATATTGGCCTGTGGGTATTGGTTGGGAGTATGTCGAGAAATCCAAGATGGCTGCCATTTTGTGGCGGCCATTTTGCCAGCCATTCTTGAACTGGCCACTGTGACCTTAATATTCCAATTACAGTTATGAAATTTGGTACAGCTATTGGCCTGTGGCCATTGCTTGGGAACATGTCCAGAAATCCAAGATGGCTGCAATTTTGTGGTGGCCATCTTTCTTCATTCTTTAACTACCCACTGTGACCTTAATATTTTGCTTACAGATATGACATTTGGTACAGGTATTGGCCTGTGAATATGGATTGAGAACGTGTTGTGAAATTCAAGATGGCAGCCATTGTGTTCCGGTAATTTTGGCAGCCATTCTTGAACTGGCCACGGTGACCTTTATATTCCACTTACAGTAATTAAAATTGGTACAGATATTGGCCTGTGGGTATTGGTTGGGAGTATGTCGAGAAATCCAAGATGGCTGCCATTTTGTGGCGGCCATTTTGCCAGCCATTCTTGAACTGGCCACTGTGACCTTAATATTCCAATTACAGTTATGAAATTTGGTACAGCTATTGGCCTGTAGCCATTGCTTGGGAACATGTCCAGAAATCCAAGATGGCTGCAATTTTGTGGTGGCCATCTTTCTTCATTCTTTAACTACCCACTGTGACCTTAATATTTTGCTTACAGATATGACATTTGGTACAGGTATTGGCCTGTGAATATGGATTGAGAACGTGTTGTGAAATTCAAGATGGCAGCCATTGTGTTCCGGTAATTTTGGCAGCCATCTTTCTTCATTCATGAACCGCCAGCTGTGATCTTAATATTTCCCTTACACTTATGAAATTTCATGCAGATATTCACCCTTGGGTGTAACTGTTGCTTGGGAATATGTCACAAAATCCAAGATGGCTGCCATTTCATGTTGGCCATTTTGGCAGTCATTCTTGCACTGCCCGCTGTCACGCTAATATTCCGCTTAAAGATATGAAATATGCTACAGGTATTGGCCTGCAGGTATTACTTGGGAACATGTCCACAAATCCAAGAAGGCTGCGCTTTTGTGGTGCCCATCTTTCTTCAACTGCCCACTATCACCTTCATGTTTTCCTTTATACAGTTCTTTGCACACCAAACTATAGTTCACTTACACCTCAGTTCAGCTGTATATCATTCACTTCCCCTTGATTAGGGGGGGGGCACTTAGGACTTTTCTTGCACGGGAAATCATTTCTTTCACAGTGATGCCGACAGTCATTATTTATTTTGGGTGTCTGATGTACACTTAATTTCTACATCACAAAAAACCATGTTACACACCATTTTTTTAAGACTGCCCAAAACTATTTCTTTTTTTTCACAAAACTACCCAAGAAGTTATTTATTTAACACAGAATCAAAATGGTCGCCCCCTCACATATAATGCAAATGTTGTTAACTGTCAACATTTATTTTCCTGTCTCTGACTCATTCTCCAGACTGCCACAATTGTCCACAAACCTGCCTGACTGCCATTTGTGTTATCCTTTATCACGGGTAAATGCTAGTATATATAAATATAGATATATACATATATCTGTGATAACAGATTGATGAATGCACCCTTCAAACTGTTCTGATTATTTTCATTGGCTTGTGAAGAAAATCATTCATGTCATATTGAGTGTCCTACAAAAATACTTCGGCATGCATACAAATATATATATATATACTTTTGATAATTTCTAAACTTCCCAATTTAGAAAGCACGACAATTTACATAACATGCGTCGAGAAGTAGAATAGGAGGAAGAATGGAGAAGTCATAATCTATATATGTTACTCCTTTATTGAGATCAGTACAAATTGGGGAAGTCCATATATTAAGAAGTATGGTGTTTTGGGGAAACATACAAATAATTATACATTTAGCAAAGTCTTGTTCTCAAGTTTGATGACCTGGAACACTGGTATAGCAATTTGGGAAGCCTGCAGTTGCCTGAGCCAAATATCAGGAAGAATGTCATCTGCAAGTGTTTTCTGTGCATATATCATTCAATTATAGACAATTACATCAAACTGACATAGTTTTCATTCCCAGTTGTGAACAAACTTTGAAAATTAGCCTTATATAAAAATGTCAAAAGGGACTTCAGAACATATAGGTATCAGGGGAGGATCCAGAAAATTCCGGTGGGGGGGTCTATCGGGCTATCGCCTTGCGGAACGCATAATTCGCGACATAACACGACTGCGCGCGGATAAAATTAACATGTAAAAATATATAAATTTTGGTCCGGTGGGGGGGATGCATCCCCCCATCCCCCCCCCCTGCGTCCGTCCCTGATAGGTATTGAGGACTCTACCGGAGCAATGGGGCTAGTGAAAGAATGAGGCAAAATCACTAATAAAGATCAGTAACCAAAACACAAGAAACCACATGATTCAAGAAATCCCACATGCAAGACTCTTCATGACTAAAATCCATTATCAGAATCCATCAACTTAATTTTATTATTATGTTTGACATGCATGCATGTACATGCAATATAGCAACACGCATGCCATGGTCATACGTGTTGCGCCAGGGGGCCACGGTGTAACCTGTCTTTGCTACTTCTTCTTTCTGTGCTAAATTACACGTAATACATTGAGACCCTGGCCTCCCCTTATCCTTATTATATATAACAGTTCTACTTGTCCACAAATCACCATATTCCGAGCCTAATAACGCTCTGCCACTGGGTTCACTGTGCATGTAAACTTGCAAAAGCAAACAACTGACAAGATTCAATAAAGCTATCTATGTGCTAACTTGCACTGACGTCAGTAAATAGCTTCCATAATATGCATCATACTGTGTACGTAACTGATTCTGAGTATTTTGAGCGACACTAATTAATATAACCAGTCAAGTTGTTAGAAATACCAGGAATTGGATAATTAACGCCTTACAAGGAGACAAAGATAGAACACCAATTGACACAGTCGACGGAAGGTATATAATAATAACTTTGCAAGAGAAATTGAACCTGACAAGTCAAATGACAGAAGGCAAGACATAATGTCTACAGTGCCGCCTGTAAATAAGTGAAACGCATGATATTGTGCCACTGCATCAATGCTAAACATCATCAACTGCTTGTGGAAGCATGAATTCTCATCTGATGAGAGGAAAACATATTGGGTCATAAAGGCTGATATATGTATGTGAGGCATGTGTGATAAAAACGGCAGCCAATTTTCTCTACTGTAGTTGGAGGTACAAAGTCTTTGATAAGTAAGCGAAACACAGGTCCAATGTTACTTAATAGGGAAGGGCGGTTCACTTACTTATCAAAGACTTTGACCCATACCTAGCTCCGACTACAGCAGAGAAAATTGGCTGCCATTGTTATCCCACATGCCTCACATATCAGCCTTTATGACCCAATATGTTTTTCTCTCATTGGATGAGAATTCATGCCTCCCCATTGTCCTCAGGCAGTTTGGTTGAGGATGTTTAGCATTGATGCAATGGCACAATATCATGTGTTTCACTTACTTATAGGCGGCACTGTAAAGGACCAGGTATTCTCCGCAAAACTAGAAAACTTTTATCTCTTGGAGCTTTACACACAAGTCTATGTATGGAGCATAATTTTTTCAATCTTATTCTGGGTAGTTTCACTAAATGTGGGAGCTCCTTGCTTTACACTATTGTAAGAGCAGAAAGTTTCAGTTTAAAATTGTAAGAGCAGAAAGTTAATCTTGAACATTTCTTAATCAAATTCTGCGAGAATAAAAAAAAAATTGGAGAGAATATCAAAAATTTCTGAGATTCTCTCAAAAATGGCTATTCTGTCATAATAAAGAGAGAAAAATCTGGGAGAATTAACATTTCTGTGATAATTGCAATATTTCTAGTATTCTCTCAGTCATCTCAGCCATTATAAATGTATATACTGTGTCTGTCCTGAGACATCTCTGCTTTACTTCAAAACATTTCTGAGAGTATTATTAATTGATAAATACGATTTAGGCCAAATTTCTCACCAAGTTCTTGACCTCCGAAGGTACGGATTCAGCGGTACAACTTATCGAACTGCATCGCATACAGCTGGTAACATGCCAAAACATATCAACAAATTTACTTTGATTGTGTATCTATCAGTTTACAAATCCAGTTTCAATAAATTTAAAATTCTGGAATATGACGGTTATGTAAATGAGAAGGAACTGGCCTGGATCACCCTGGATATGTTAACTTCTGGGAAGGCACCTTTTCCATAATTCAAGTATCTGAACAAATGCAACATATTAATTGATTTAAACAGAATTTTAAACACAGTTTTATGCATGTAGAATTAGACCCAGCCTTTTAAAATCAGTGTTTACTGCAGTAAACTACAGTGCAACACGAAGAGGGACTACTGACCACACACATTTTGTAATGAATACATTACATTGTAGATTTGTGTTACACTCAATGAACGATGAGTACTTACATTCAGCTGCTAGTGGCCATCACTGACCTCACAACAAGCCCTAGATCAAAAACATTGAAATTATATGTCAAGTTGTCAATGAGACAAGTTACTCATTGATGAGTGGTGCGACAGGTTGAATTACTTTTCTTCATAACATCGCAAGTATAGGATATGACCTCACAAACTGCTTGTGAGCCAAACAGAATAAACATGACTCGTTCTCACTGAGCTGTGTCATTTAGGCCCTATAGATTTCTGTATTGTTATCTTTGCCCAGAAATATGGACTCACAGAAGGTGACTGACTCCAGTCTAACGCACAATCATAACATTTCCGAGAAGAGCAAAAGGCGCATTGTCAAGAAACACAATACACCACTCAGAAGCCAGTTAGTTTCCAATTATAGTGTGTTGTTGGGTTTTTCTCTCATGATGCTGCCAATTGGGAAAATGTCACTCAGCAGTCACTAAAGGCCTAGAAATAAACTGGAATTACACCATTTAGTTTTTGATTGTGTCCTTTGGGAAGGCAGGCTTGGGCAACAGGAAGCGACAAGTCACCAATTTATTTAGTTAGGGGGCGACCAATTAATAATCGGGGGGTGGGAGGGTTGGAGTTTCTCGGTGTGTGAAATTATTTATTTCATGGTGACGGTGGCAGTAATTATTTATTCATTCCTAAATCAAGCAACACCTTGTCAAGAAATACCCCCACCAGAAATTATTTATTTCAACACTGCCCAAAAAGAATTGATTTATTTTGTCAAAACTGAGCAGGTAATTATTTATTTTTTAAAAACTTCAAACCCCCTATATATATATATATCATTTATTCGTGTTTTGTCAAGACACAATTTTTTTAAGCAGTATTACAAATATATTAAATAAATTATTAGGTAATTTACAGACATCTCCAATGTCGTCAGTAGGTGTGTGACTGGTTGGATGACTCGGTTTTACATCCTGTCGTTTTACCATGAGAAAGCTTATTAAAGAAAGGCAGAAACCATGTCAATAACTGGCAAATACATTTCCACCCACAATCCCACTATTATGCAATGGTGAATTATATTATATCATATTAATTGTATTGATTAATACAAGGATGAATTTCATGGTAAGCTTTCCACAATGGTAAGGTAAGGTAAGGTAAGGTAAAACTTTATTTAACGTCGGTGGTGACAATAAAACAATAAACACAAGCTATAAGCTTTTTACCGACAAGTTAAAACGACAGAACAATTGATGAAGTTATGTACAAATGAAAGCGATGAGTGAAATAAATTTACATTTGTGTTCTTACTTTGACACGTATTTGTGTAACATTACTCATATCATGACATGTAAGTATTACAAAGAATTTCTGAGACATACTAAACATGTTCCACGTTCACATTGATTGAAGTAGTTATTTCTCCGCAAGTCTGACTTGAATGATCCTAAGTCATCTGAACATTTCACATGAGAGGGCAGAATATTCCATAATGAGGGACCTTGGTAACTAATTGACCTTTTACCATATTGAATTGTATTAAAAGTGGGTAGTACAAGTTTGTCATTGTCCCGCATATTATATGGAGAAATTTGTTTCTCGAAAAATGAACTTTCCAACGGTGGTGCAAGGCCATGAAGTATCTTGAATACGAATACGTGAAGCATTTTTTCACCTGTTTTTGTGAGTAGATCATTATATGTGCTCTCATAGTCATTGCAAACAAGTCTTATTGCTCTTTCATTTAGTTTTTCAATTTTCCTATCATGTCCTGGAGTATAAGTCTGATAGGCAATAGAACAGTAAATAAAATTTGAAGCTACAAATGCCTCATAAATCCTGAGTCGTCCTTCATAATCAACATATTTACATAATCGTTGAAGTGCATTTATTTGCCTTGCAGCCTTTTTGCAAATTAGTGACAAATGATGATTAAAGTTTAACTTATTGTCTATGTGTATGCTTAAGAGTTTCACTACACTTTCTGATTTGATACTGTTCACATCGACATTGAATTCAATTTCAGAATTGTTTCTGCTAATGCATATTGCCTGAAACTTCGAAGGATTAGCCTTCATATAATTTACTTGGAACCAAGTGATGGCTGTTTCAGCAGCTTTCTCAAGTGTTTCTTTAACCTTTAATTTATCCTTATGAGAATATGACAAAGTATTATCATCTGCATAATTGTATACGTCACATGTTTTCTTGAGCTCATATATGAAGTCATTGATAAAAATGTTAAATAGAAGAGGACCAATGATTGACCCCTGTGGGACACCTATTTTTAGATTTAACCATTCACTTCTAATATTTCCTAACTTTACAGCTTGCCTTCGATTCTTTAGGTAACTCATAATAAACGAGCAGGCTTCTACAGAGACTCCATATGCATGTAACTTTGCTATTAAAAGTCCATGCGGTAAACTGTCAAAGGCTTTTGAAAGATCTATCAATACACACCCAACATGACAATTATTATCGAGCGCTGTTCTCCAATTTTCAATACATTTCACAAGTACATTATTGCAACTATACTGTTTCCGATAAGCAGATAGATCATTCGACAAATAATTTGACATAAAATCTAGTAATTGATCACAGAGAACTTTCTCAAATATTTTAGAGGTTGAGGGAAGCACACTTAATGGTCTATAATTTTCTTTCGCTAGCTGATCTGACTTTTTATAGAGTGGTGTTACTTCTGCTTTCTTATTGCTGTCAGGAAATTCACAAGTTTTTAGGCTCTTATTTATTATGGGGGTGAGAGAACTGCTCAAAGAGTTTGAGCTAATTTTTAGAAATTTTGGGGAGATTTGATCAAAACCAGTTGCTTTGTTTGGTTGAAGAAGTTTAAGTTTGTTTAATACTGACGATTGACAAACTGTTGCGAAGTTAAACTGTTGTTCATTTTTTACATAGTCATTGATCACTTTTACACTGGGGTGATCCCTGTAATGGCTGATGACCTGATCAGCTGACATTTCCTTAACTTCATTTGATTCACAGAGATCATTTGTAACATTTATAAAATATTCATTGAATGTATTACTAACATCTATTGGTTTACCAATCAGAGAATCATTTTCATACAATGTGATGTTTTGGTTATTCTGTTTAACATTATTGGTCATAAAAGGTTTAACAATTTCCCAGAAGTGTTTCCCCTTACTTTTGTCAGAATTACAATTATCTTCAAAGTATTTTAATAAAGATGTCCTCTTTAACTTATTGACGAGATTTTTTTTTTTTTTTAATTTTGCCATGACTCCCGACTTTTACTTTTATAAAATTTTCTTTTCATAGTTGCTTTTACATTTATAGCTTTTCTTAAATTGTCATTCATATAAGGTAGTTGTTTGTACTTTACTATTTTCAGTTTTTTGGGAGCATTTTTGTTAACTATATCTAATAACAATGTATTGTGAAACCATAATTGATCATCAACCTCATCAAATAATTGAGCTAAATGGAAAGGTGCTAATTCTAGGTCTTTTTTTATAGGATTCTTCATTAAAATGCTTAAATGTCCTGTAGTATACTATTTTAGGCTGGTCGGATGGGCAAACTAATTTAGTGGCAGCACTGATATAATTATGAAAATCACTTTTTCCTAGAGAAATATTTAAGGATTGCCTTATTGATTTTGGATTATTTGTTAAAATTACATCGAGTAGTGTTGGGTTATCTGTGCTTTTAAAGCATGTCGGATTTTTCACTAATTGTTTGAGGTCGTAATTGTCACAGATATTACTTAATTGGTTAGAATTTTGCATGAAATTTACATTTAGATCGCCAATCACATAAACACATTCACTTGCAGCCTTAGAATGGCACCCATTGGCCGAGACAAGGGGAACATTATATATATATACTCAAGGTTCCCATGCTGTAGCATTCTCCTGTGTCGGAGATCGCCCAGTGATGATGAGCAATGACTAGACTGGGAGTCAGGTACTATTAATTCAGGCAAGTCAAGGGTCTTTTAATCACCCTAACACAGAATACTGGATATAACCAACCTCCATTTAATATCCCAAGGGATTTGAAATACAATGTTAATTTAGTTATATGAATTGGATTTGAACCCACATTCTCAGAGCCAGTAGTTGCACAACAAGTGCTCTTAACCATTGGACCATGAGGAACTTTTGTAGCAAATTAATAACAATATTATGTCAATATATTAAGCGAGCAAAATTCAACTGAAAAAACAAAATGGCTGACTGACCTTCGACATCCTCAATGAACAGTTCTCCGTACATCTGCCAGTAGGGAAGGTAGAATATGTTGAGGACCAAGGACCAAGAGGGTTCAGAATTGGGGTAGCGCAGAGCTTGACTGGCCACTCCGTAAGCCAGGATGACCACCACCAGGATGGCTATGAAGAAGAGCAGGTCCTTCAACTGAAATACAAAAGAAACGTTTTTAAGATTTTAGAATTACGATTAGTCCTGCCAGGGGACTTATGCAGTCGTGTCTATATGTGTGTCTGTCAGCATAGCTCAGCGGCAGTGCGACTGTTTGTCTGTCTGTCTGTCAGTTAACAAGCTCGACCAAAAAAAGTGCCATCCCTTTTCAGATGATACGAAGGATTTTTGCATTTACCAAACAACTGATTTCGGTGCAAATATGCAAAGCAGACACTTGAATTGAATAAATTTATTTGACATTGGCATTTGCAAACAAGTTTAACAGTATTGACGAGTTATTTACAAGTCACTCATGAGTCATGATTCCCCATTCGCACACAAGGGGGCTTTTGTGTAGGATGACTGGATTATGCACTCTGAAGACTTAGTACTGTCTTTTTGTTAACATTACTTTTAAAAGCGTCGTGCCAAACCTGTTAAATATCCAATACAATCGTTACACACTTATTTAACGGGAAAGATGAATATGAGTAACTTAGAAACTTATTATATACCAGTAATATTTCAAGCGACTGCACATGTGGTGAATTTCTAATGAACACATTCAAATTTTTCACATTTATGAATTATGAATTAAAATGATGAGCTGACAATTAAGTGGAAAAATATTAGTGATGTAAAGTTAATTTAGCCTTGACCGCCCTGGACCAGTCTAGACACCTGGACCAGAAATATTTGACTTCCTAGAAAAACAGTAGACTCACTCGCATGAATACCATAATAAGATATATAGCATATGCAACTCAAATTAGGAGATTGCAGAGGCATAGCCAGTTTGCAAATAGCATGTTGCACATGCAATGGTTGACCTTGTTCATATAATTTATTTTGATAATATTACAGCCTGCAAATATTCTTCCCTCATACAGTATTTGCATATTTTGAAGAAACAAATAAATAGTGGGAGCATGCTCCTAAGTCAAATGACAATTTGACAAATTAAAACTAGAAAGGCACCCATGGAGTGCAATGTGCAGCAAAGCCACAAAGTGTTTCGGGAAGCATCAGCAATATACGCAAGTTGCTTCAAGTTCATTAAATAATGATTTATGATTGGCACTGAACGGAGGACACACGGTGCACTCGAGTGCACCTTCTTAACCTAAATCGAAAAGGCCAAGCACAGAAAACGCGGTGGACGCTCGAGTATCACCCGATGGAAAACGCCCTAACATGGCGGCCAGAAGCAAGAATGATCAATCGACGTGACGAATAAAGTGGAATAACTTAGTTGATTGATATTTGCAGACCTTGGGAAGAGAACTCCTGTGAGATATCGCCATTCTGGCTATATATTGCACATTTTTAAAAGTAATGGACGTCTGTGCGAAGTGAATTCATCCGTCAAAGCATCAAAAAGTGGGACATCACTTCTCACCCCCACAGCTCACCACAACATGTGCGAGCTTCGCTGCACATAATTAAAAGTCAATCGATTTCAATAGAGAGTCGTTTAAATAGTCTTTGAGGCTAATGTTTCTTTTAATTTGTATCGACGACTATAAATAAAATGATTTGATTTTGATTTGAAAGAGGTGATCACAAACTGCCATGCATTGCTTCTTACTGTGTGTAATTTCACCAGTTAGACATAAGCTGAAGACAGAAAAGGATCTTTCTTCATCTATCAGATCAAAAGTCACCCAACAATAAAAAACAGTGAATTTGGAAAAACGGTTTTTCAAAATCAACTGTTGCAAAATCAATGACAGATATTAAAATACACTGTTCCACTGTTCCAGGCCGCAAGGGTGCCGGAACAGGGGGGGCATATTAGATTTGCCCTTTCACGCCGACCGCCCCTGCCGCCCTCATTTCCTTCCGGCACCCCTGTTCCAGGGTATCTCGGCCCTTTGGCACCGCCCAACAAAGTAACATGAGTTATTGTGACGACACATGAAAAATATATGTGACACCTACAGATATGAATTGATTACGAATGTAACTTCCTTTACAAGGTCATTAACCTCATCCTCCTTCGATCAAGAGCTTCAACCTTCGTAATCATTGACGTAGATCTCTCACTTATCTATACACACACAAAATGCCTCTTTATCTATTATGTTTCTTTTTTACAAATATTTAATTAGATTCCTTTATGACATCATAGATATTAGACAATACATTTCTCTTTGGTTTTAAGGCCCGACTTAATCGATTTTTTGCCTCTCGGATTGACGGACCCAACAAATATTCAGCCTAAAAAAAATTGAGTTTACCCACAATTTTTTTCTTTAATTGACATAATAAAAATTTGAAATTACATCTTTTTTTTCGTCCTACCGGCCAAACCTCAGAAAAAGTGCTTCGAGATGATCCGAGAAGAAAAAAAATCAATAATTTCTGACCTAATGCATGGATGGATGGATGATTGGGGCTTTACGTCCTGTATTTATGCATTTGGTAGGCTAATTAGGACAGGAGGAGGACACGGCATTGTGACGGCAATGAGGTGAAGGATGATTGAAACAGCCGTCCAACATATCTGACGTAATGCAAGAAAATAGGTTAGTTATTGGTCGGTTCTTCACGGTTGATGAGATTCGGATGGGAGAAAAGCGGAGGAGGTCGATCATGCTCAATATGACAGGTCGTAAACTTGCAGTCTTGCACAGCACAGAGATAAAAAAAAGGCACCGCCAATTATTCATATATCGAAACCGAACCACAAACAAGTTTAATAAGAATCAAGACAACAATTGAGAATATTTTTCAATATGTGAAAGAACCACCAATTTTCCAAAAATTAACATTTCTACATTGCCACAAATGTCAGGCTGCGCAGTTGAGTACAGTGTGTATCAGGAAACAGTCTAGACTTGCTTTAAGTTCTTCCAAGAAAGTTCTATTCAAAACTGCAAGTACATTGAATGAATTTGTTTAAAATGAATGCATATATTCCTGAAAACCAAATGACAATGTAAACAATACCTGTGGTTTTAAATCACATAATATAATGTACCGAAATATGATTAGGTGGACGGCTAATCACGGTCAATTAATTTCCAGGATTTCGGGAAATTGTTTTCCTATCAGGAAAAGTGTAATATAACAACTTTTTCAAAAATGTTGGTTTGATATTGATGTGTCGTTTATTGATAAGGGAAATGTAAAAAAGCCACATCCATTGATTTTACATGAGGTCATGTGATATAAAATAATTAGTTTCGATATAGTGGAAAGTTGCTATGATAAAGTGTGGACCACACCAGTAGTACAACATTCCCAAAATGCAAAAAAAAAAGGATTTCAGATAAGACCTTGAGGTTTGACACATGCTCCTTAACTGACAAAAAAAAAGTCCTGGATTTCTTCTAACATCTCAGAGACACTTCAACCAATGTTTTGGAAAACCCTGTCAAATAAAACACTGTAAGAGGGAGATCATTTATTGTCCAGGGGGGGCTTGGAGTTGTTTTTTTTTTAAATAAATAATTTCCTGCTCAGTTTTGGTGAAATAAAAATAAAATAAAATTGCTGCCAGGGCTAAGGTGTTGCTTGATTTGGGAATGGCACTTTTTTGTGCTTGAAATAAATAAATACTGCCGCCATCACCGTGAAATAAATAATTTCCGTCGAGGAAAACTACCAAGCCCCCCCCCCCCCCCGGAAATTAAATGGTCGCCCCCTAATGATAGAAAGATAAACATCATTGAAAATCTATAACAGGCACTTATTCGAAGACCTGACAAGTGGGTTGACGTGTCCTCAGTGGTAAAAATAAACTGCCTTAGGTTCAATTCTGCTTTCAAGAGATAACCCAGTGACCAAACAGGACAAGATAGTAAGTTTCCTAGAAAGTTCTAAAATTGTTAGTTTCACAAGTGCATATGTAGGAGAAACTCAAGTGCTGTCTGCAACTCTGCATGATTGATTACATTCTACATTATAAATAGATTCTAATAAGAATCTCATTGTCTTTAAAAGGCAAAACATTGCTGCTATCAGTGTTAGATTGTGTCATTGCAAGTATGTATTACATAAGGGCAAAATACTATTTTGGTTGCCTCAATCAGCATGATCCGACGATTAACAACAAAATATATGCTGTTTCAGCAAAAAAGAGAAGAGAGAAACAACAAATTATAATCCTTAACAGATCACACAATATCATGAAAGGCTTACTTTGTTAATTATATATATCATACTATCAATAATTGAGTGCTTAATGACACAATGACACCATAGAGGCTCCTCACACCTATATTCCTGTATAACTAATTAGACAAGGTAGTAGCACTCTGTAGAGCACATAACCTGCCACGACCACAATTCAATATGAGGCAAACAGTGGCTCCATCTGTGCCCAATGTGATCATCAGGGCTGACCAGAGAGGCAAGTATAATAAGAAAGCATAAAATGGCTTTTCCTGAATCTTGCTGACGGACAAAGAGACATACAGGCCGACAGACACATGCAAATGAATACATGTGTCCCATCCTACGACGGGACTAATAAGTCCTTGAATATCTCAAAAGAATTCTTCCCAAAATTGTTTATGAAGTTAGCTACTATGTATGCCTGCATATTGATACTTAGTATTTGTATTTTTAGCATTATGGCATTATTTCTGCCTGAGCCACCAGAACCTGATGGAGCCTACCTTCTACCCTTTTTTATTTTTTTTTATCTGAAGTCTTCTAGCACTCACAGATATACCTTGTTAACATGAATAGATATCAAGGCCAAAAAGAGATAAAACTTTATTGATCTGCCTTTTTTTATATATTAGGACATCACTACTCTAAATAGAGCAACTTTGGGTCAGTAGAGTCTAGACAGCAGTGCACTAACTGCAAGTCAAACACACGGACAGTTTCTCGAGAAGAGGTTTCTGGAAAACACAGCTCCCAGGATAAAAACTTCTTCAAATAGAATCATAAATGTGAAACTTGAGCAATTACTGCTGGTCGCTGTAACATTCAGTGCCGTATATCTTGGTACTCCCTTCCCTGACATTGGACCACGGGTGGATTCGCCAGTATATATGGGTCTCTCTCATACCTAATAAATAAGAGTCAGAAACAACTCCATTAAAAAAAGTAAACAAAAGGACTTCTGAGGACTGAACATGATGTTTTAACCATGTTTTGCACGCTACCAGCAGTGTTTCATGATCCTTGCAGTCATCCCTCACCATCTAGCACACTGGTTGGAGCTGACACATCGATCAGGAGTTCCATAAAATCCATGAATTTGTACAGGTAATTGAATTGTGTATGGCAATGGGCCTCAACTTGGTTGCAACTGGGGACAAAGCCTTAGACTGGTAATTTGACCTTCAAGTTAAAATTACCAGAGAGGGCAGCACCTCTCAATTGCTTGCAAGAAAATCACTGGACTCATGCAATTGAGAGTACTGGGCAATGCTGCCCTCTTTGGTTATTTTAACTTGATGCATAGGCCAACATGACCCAATTGGGTCAATGGAAGTTTTTGAGCCTGTACTGGCTGTAGCACATGGCTACAATTAAAGCTGTGGAACTAAAAATGAATTGTCATGCTTTGCAATACGGTCCCAGTTCTAAATTATCTCAACAAAACTGGGAAGAAATGTACCTTTGAAGTTGATCAATTTCATTTCAAGTGGAAAAGGGATCATTAAAAAAATTTATTTGAGATTTTGACCTATTCTCTTGCATACAAGTTTTATTCCGGATGATGGAGCTGACTGCAATCGCATGCTTCAATTACATTTTAGCGGCACAGTAACAAGCAAATTCATTTTCGGATAACTGAAGCTTTTTACCAAGCGCTCATTAGTCTTTTTTTTCATATCATTCGTCATTCTGATTAGGGCGGCCCAAATCAGTCACAGAATAGCTCTGCATATCAGCATAATCACACCACTTCGCAATGTTTTAATCACATAATTAAAATATATTTTCTGATATGCCTTTTCGGAAAACAAAGCGGGATGTTTGGAGAGGGAAAAATTTATTATGAAATACCAATTTGCTAGAACATTCTGGCAAGATAATATTTAAAAAAAAGATTTAAAATTGAGAATAAATAAGATTTTTAGTTTTTGGATTTTGAGAGTAATCTTTTGAGCAGTAGAGAACTAAAGATCATTATATTCTCTGTTGTATGTAAGAGAAATGATCATAAGGCTGTTTTTCGGAAACTTTTACTGTTATGAACGGCGTGAAACAAGGAGGGGTTATATCCCCAACGTTGTTTGGAGTGTATATTGAAAAGTTGATGGAAAAATTACATGAAACTAAAGCTGGATGTTATGTTGGTCCCTCTTGCTTATGCCGATGATCTGGTACTTCTGTCACCTTCGAAAGCTGGACTAAAAAAGTTGATGCTAACTTGTGAAAAATTCTCACAAGAATACAAAGTGCAGTTTAATGGTTCGAAAAGCCAATTCCTAATTTTCCATAAGGATAAAGTAAAACCACTAGATGACTGTGTGACTTTTTGTGGATCACAAATTAAAAATCAAGAACATGCCATTCATCTTGGTAATAAAATATATGCCAATTTGAAATTAGATGACATTGCTGGAGTAACTGCATCTTTTTACAAGCAGGTGAATATGTTTATCAGCAAATTTAAAAGAATTCCTTCTTTTATCCAAGCAAAATTATATTTACAGTACTGCTCATCTTTCTATGGACTGCAGCTGTTACAAGCTAAGAATTACAATAAATTGGAAGTTGCCTGGCGCAAATCATTACGCAGAATCTGGAGATTATCTAATCTTACTCATTGTTCATTAGTAAGATGTTTGTCAAGTGGAGCATGCATTAAACATATGCTTATAACCCGTTTCATGAATTTTGCTAAATCTTTACTATGCCAGAAGGAGGGAGTTATACGATATATTGCTGAGAATGCATTAGTAAATGACATTTCAGTATTTGGTAACAATTATAAGCTATTGGCTGATATCAGCTTAAATTTGGATGACAATTTAAATGCAAAAATCGGGGAACATTGCAACAGAACGTGTAAAAAAGACCAAGACAGGTCACTGGCTTCTGTCTTGACTGAATTATGCTGTATGAGAGATGGGACAATGGACTGCTTACTGACACCAGAAGAGGTGCAAATTTTAATAGACAATATTTGTATTTTTTAATATAATGTTTTTTTAATTTAAATTAATAATATATTTACATAAATTATTTAAAATGTACACAATGTGTGAATAAATATGCTATATATATAAACTCAGCAACATTAAAACCGCACACATTTTTAAACTGCTTAACTGAAAAACAAAAATCACAATCAATGCAAATTGGCCCAAAATCAAATCTGTCAAAACTTATTGCCCGAGGAGTGGAAATGATGAAGGCGGTTCTTATGGCCACTTGATGCATTCTTATTGGATTTTGTGAGTTTTTTGGTAGACTTCGGTGCCAAGTTTGTGTTTTTTTGTCACATCATTTTGCATCATAAAAATTGATAGCCATTGACAATTGTCCTCATTCTGAAAAAAAATCTGGAAAACGCATGAATTCACTTCAAACGTATAAAATCTTCAGATTAGAACTTTGTCTTCAACTCTGGAAAGTTACAATAAGTTAAACCCAGTAGCCAAATAGTTATGACACTCAGAAAAGATGTACGTTTTTAATGCTGCTGAGTTTACACAAGCAGAGAGTTGATGGATGGATGATTGGGGCTTTACGTCCTGTATGTATGCACTTATGTAGGCTAATCAGGACAGGGGGAGGACATGGCAATGAGACATAAGGAGAGAGTCAATGACAAGTACATACCATGCGACTTATCATGATGACTTGGGGTCCGATATTCTTCTCCACGAAGAAGACCTGCATGAATCGGAGGAAGAACATGGCGACTGTCGTAGCATACGCCATGCGAGCCCAATGGAACTGGGCGGGGCTGAGGGTCAAGCGAAGGCAGATCGACAGGACGAACAGAATCAGGGTGGCCATGTCGAATCTATTCCACACGTTCATGAAATAGTCTGACACTTTGTGGGCCACGCTCCTGGAATCTTTCGTGACAAGCTGAAACGGAGAATACCGAAATCTTTTAAGAGAATTGTTTGTTAGTTTATAGTATGATGTCAGAAAAGCAAAAATTTTTAACGGGCGGGCACCATTTTTGGAACTGTTTGGGATGCTTTTACTAAAAGAACTTTAATTAGATTACAGATATGCCTGATCCATTGGTAAATCAGAGCTTGAACTGGGCCTAACAGAAGACAGGCATATTGTTAGCTAACTAGCAGAGTGAATGATTACTATATCAGGGGCTTTCCGTCTCATCTAAAAAAAACAAATTGTCCTTTTTTACTAATGACACAGTGCAACTTTCTAGAAAATCATGTAAAGATTTTTTGGGACACAGAGATAAAGTTACATGTTAAATGACTAACTGAAATTACAATACAATAGAGATATTCCTTATCACTCCGCTTCAAACAGAAGAAGATAAATCAACCTAATAAAACCCATGAATGTGACTGTTACCAAATGGACGACCTAATTGCCCTTACGGCAGTTCTCAGATAATCATTCATGACACACTTTTCTAGAATATTCAAGGGTTCATTTGCGGGCATGAGAGTCACTTGGCACACCGCATAAGACTTCAGGCAAACACTGCAAATGGCTAGTCACTACGACTAATCACCTGGTTACGAAACGAGTGTGTGTGAATAAATGAGACAGGCCAGCAGGTGTGCAGTACTAATAGTATCATTATGCAACTATCATGAAACCTAATCATGAAAACACAAAACTACAAGATCTATTTCAAAATACAGTGAGCTACATGAGGTGGTTGGGAATTGAGTGAATGGGGCTTTCCACAGTCAACAAGGGCACCCCTTGTGCTAATCTGAAGTTTTTGATTCCATTAATCTACCTGGTGTTATGTCTTTGATAAATAATATTGACTAATATTACGACTTTGATGACTCATGTCATGCAACCAATTTTGCTGTACAAGTAACACGACAATAAATTATTATCGTATTGTATCATATCTTTTTTTATATAATAAAAGCTTGTCAAATAAAAGTTTATATGACATTGAATATACATTCATTGTGCTGACAGTAGTCTTGCTTCCCAATCATTCTCCAATTCTCAGTGTAAAGTAGATTCTATAAAAACATTAATTCAACATTTGATAAGGAGGTCATGATGGAGTCTGGGCGTTTTCGGAAAGCCTCCCACTAGTAACACGGGTGGCTCAGGTGACTCTGGAGTGACTGGTGTTTGTTTCCAAACATGCACGAGGGTAGCCCGGAACCAGAAGAGGAAGAGCTTCACTCGAGCAGGAACAAGTTTGTCATGTGGTACAAACTCTCGAGACCCCAGTACTCTCCCAATATTGGGGAGTAGCTGGAAACACTACACTCGAGGATCGACGTTGGCGCCTCCCGGAAACATGAGGTTCGAGTTTTGGTGTTCGGAAACAAACCCTGTGACTCGTGTCACTCGAGTTACTTGTAAAACCTTTCCGAAAACGCCCCATGAAACAGACTTGAACAGACAGCACCTCACCTGCCTAGCCTCCTCAATGACAAGCGCCAGGTTCCAGCCCCACACAATGTACTCGAAGATGCCCGGCCCCCTTTCCGACATGGGATGTAGGTCAGTGAGGACAAAGAAGCTGAAGATTAGCAGAAATGTGATGTAGGAAAACTGAAAAGAAAAATAACAAATTCAGAGAAATTAATAAAGACGACAGAATAGTCTGTCTGCCAGTTGCAGCATAAAAAGAGCGCCACAGGTGCACTGAGGCAGACAGTGAAAATTTTAATAAACTTGGCGTTTTAGTTTGTTAATGGCCTGGAGAGAACCTGGAGCTCTCGTGTCATTCCGTTCTACAAGAAAACGGGAGAAAATGAAAAACTAAGCCCACTCTTTGCAATAACAGGCATATAATAGGCATACAAGTTACTGACAATTGATATATATATTTAAACCATTGGGACTGGGTGGTTGTCTAGGATTACTTATCTAGCTATTATGATTGTTGCACTTTGAGATACCACATTTAACAATATTTAAAAAATGTTTTTTAAAATTTTTATCAAGCTTATTCATTACATCTGCATTGCCCATTAGTGATCACCCGGACCTTTGATGCTTTCGTTAGCAAGGTCAGAAAACGGATGACACAATAAATTAGATCTTTTTAAAAATCAAATGAGCACTACAATGCGGTAATTCACTGGCATGGCAGAAAACTATGACTGATACAGCTTAAATTTGACTTTTCTAGCTGGGTCCCTTCTAATGTCAATTCCAAGCAAAAACACACAAATGGCATAATACAGCATAATTATACTAGATGCACTTTGAACTCCAAAGAGGCAGCTTAAATTGTTTCACAATTGCATCTCATAAATGTGTCAAATTAATTCTCCATCAAATAGGTTATCTTTGCTGCTACTTTTTTTATCACTGTAAAATGTTTTTTAGTACACTTCATTCATGACCTTGCATATATCTACCCTCCCAGATCTGCACCTACTGACTTCATTCAACTTTTTTACATAATAAAAATGTTTGAAAAATCTCTTTTTAGATAATTTGGCTTGCAGGCTATTAAGTACAGTTTTTTTTCATGGAGTACAATGCATAACTCTTGCATACTAGTAAATGTAACTTAATCGCATCCAATAAAATGCTACAATCATCTTTCAGAAAGGAAAGCTGCCAGTTAGGGGGCGACCATTTAATTTTAAGGGGGGCTTGGATGTACCTGAAATTATTTATTTCAAGACTGACAAAAAAAAAATCATTTATTTCACAAAATTATGTAAAGTAATTGTTTATCTAAAAAAAAAATCCATTGCCCCCCCCCCCCCGAGATTAAATGGTTGCCCCAATACTGCCCCATTTTCACATGTTTCTGAAACTTGTAAAAGCTACAAAAGCAGCGTAACCTTTACCTTGTAGCTAAGCACATACAATATCTGACCTATATTTCTAACTCCTCATTGACAGATAGCCAAGCATATTAACAATTTTGTGGACCCTCAGACCTTCATGAAGTAACAAAATTAGGAAAGTCATGGTTTAACTACCAAATGAAGTTAATCATCCGAAGTCGGGAGAATTTTCCAAATGTTTGTTGTTTGTTTGATGATTTATTATGAGGCCCAAGAAAAAGCTGAAGCTTATCTGGCTGATACTCATAGTTATACTGTCATAACAGAACTTTTAGCTCATGCATCATTGATTCCTTAAAATAATAAAATCAATTATAAAATCGAAATTTGGTATTCAGATACCGTATTTTCTCTATTAAAAGCACACCCCTAATAAAAGCCCACCCCCTCCACTAATTTTCATCAAAATTCCATCAAAATATGACTTTTCCCAAAGTTTTTTATGCAAAAAATTATTAATTGACCATATCATCATTACTTCTGCCCACTGGGTGTTTAATAGAGAAAATATGGTACATATTTGCCTATCAATAAATTAAATTGTTTCAAAATACACAAGGCATGTGTTTTGTCATCTCTCCTGAAATTCGGAAATTCTACAACATGTGCAGCTGATGTATGCAAATGAATCAACACCTATAGCACGAGGCTCAGACTTTTCCACAATGTTAAGTTCACATACACTGGACAAGGACACATTTCTGAGAAAGAGAGTACAATTGTTTTTTCAGATAATCAAGACATTCAAAGATGAGTAGTATACCAATTTACTTTTTCTGGAAAGTCTAATGTGGCTGGAGAATGGCACACATAACTATCACCAAAAAAAAACAAACAATACTATTTATATCTAAGATGTACAAAAAATTGGCCTGTTTTTCGGGAAAGCTGGCAATTGGTCATGTGGACGGTTTTTTTTTCTGTGATGAAGTAGTAGCTGCGCCTTACTTTCTGGGAAAGTCCAGGCCTTGACCAAGTTTCTGTAAATTTACAACCACTAGAGGTCAGCACCTGACAGCTGGAGGAGACAGTTTTGCCATTGATCACAAGGATAAGGCAAATAATGCCAAGTAATGCCACAAATCAAGGATATAATGACACAAAGTAAAAATTCATGTAGAATTAACATAGACAGCAACTAATCAACTAATCATATTATTCATGCATATTGGTAAGTCAGAAAGAATATCTAAAACTTCACCAACGACCACCATTACACTTGCCTCAGGCAACTGGTCACACAAATAACTTGCAACCAAATAACAAAAAAAAAAGAAAGAAAATATACAGTAATTTTCAAAAATTCTAAAAATAGATATTCAATGACTACTAACTTAATGAAGTTTTGTTCACCTGTTTTTGCATTCTGATACTGGATTAGTATTGAAAATTCTCAAATTTATCATTGCAACCTGCACATTGCAAATGGCTTACCGTATGACACCAGAACTTGGTAACAGGAGCAGTGTGGTAGTAGTAAAGGGCCTGGAACAGGTTGATTGAATTTGGACCCCTCCAGCTGCTACACAGAGCAACTTCGTACAACTTTTTGGCCAATTTTCTCTTCCGCCGAGGCTGAGCACTGACAAACTCTGTCTCCTCTGAGGCATCTTTGCCTGGAGATACCTGAACAAAAAATTGTCCTTTCATCACAGTTGGGAAATACAAGTGGTAACTTTCTGCATGAGATTATAATCATCAGTGATGTAAATAATTGCAGATCTTAACATTGCTTCATTATACTTTCCAGAAGAAACAATTAATGACTATTCATTGTTTATACATAGTAATATTAAAGAAGGCTTGCTATTAAGTATGCATATAATCAACAATTGATCTATAACTGATAAAACCTACTAGGAAAATCCTTTAATATCCGTTGAGCAATTTATTAATAACTCTTACATATTTGCTCCATGGACCAAATGAATCAAATTCAATTGCCCTCATTTATACAGTTGCATGGCTCACAAAATGTTAATCTTTGTAGAACTGCTAGCAAGTGACAGACCTGATTATTTTTTAACATACCTTATTTTTGGTGGGGCTTCTTTGGCCTGAACCTTCGTGAGAAAATTCCTCATAATCATCTTCCTCCTCCAGTTTGTGGAAGTCGTTTGGCTGGTCCAAGACGGTCTCAAACGGAGTGAATTTGATGAGAGGCAATAACAACGGACAAAATATCACAAGCAAAATCTGCAACAACAAAGCAAAGAATGATTCAGAAACAACAGGCATCATACATTGTAGAACTGAATCAATTTAAACAATAAACATCACATGTCTCAGTCAAAAATCAGGATTTTTTTACTGTGGTTGAAAGAATCAAAATCTTAACAGCATTTTATGTTTTATTGTAAAGCTTTTATCTCTAAACAGATACATCTTCACTTTGATTCCAACAACATACTGAATTGAGGCAGAAGATGCTTAGCCTCATGCAATTGCCAATCATTTAATAACATTTCCCATTTTTCATTATTTTCTAAAGTGTAGGCCGTACCTTCCATGTGGATGTGTACAAAGCCATCTTTCCTTTCCAAATCTTATTTAGTTTCGTCTGACAAGCAGAATGTTCCATGAAGTCCATCTGTTCTCCAAATTCTGCGATCATAAAGAGCGTGTGACGACCCCATAAGTTGAGTTCTCTGGTCAGCAGTTGGTGCGTCATTAGTTTGTCTTTGTGGTAACACTCGTTTAGAACCCCTATACCCATCGCTTCATACATTCTGCAACAAAAATTTAACATCATAATATCTCATTGTGTAAGTTTAATTTTGTTTACATTACAGGATGCTTTTTAAAAAGAAGATAAACATTTTCAATAAAAGCAAATAATTTTTATCATTCAAATAAGATTAAATTTTGTCTAAATAAATGTCTCCCTGAACCAATTAATGAATATGAACAGTCATCAAGGGCTTATTTTTTACCGCTCCATTTAAAATTGGATACATCTAAAATCTATAGGCTCACATATATCTTTCCGACAACAGAGGTCAATTGAAAACTTAATTAATTCCTCTTTTTTAAATTTTAATTAACTCATCAATTTTATTTCTTACTGAGAGTGTTTCAGAAGATCAGTGGCCAAATCCAGCTCTTCATCACTGCTGGCTTTTTCTGCCAGTCCACTCAAGAGGGCACTACCCGTCAATGCAGCCCCTGGTGGAAAAAAGGGAATCTCAATGCATATAGGCAGACGTAAAAGTTATAAGTTATGTATAAGGGATGTCAATGGCAGTCATAAAATTTACAACAAGGCAAACATAACTAAAATGCGAGTAATATGTTGTTCAATGAATAGTGACATAAAAATTTATCATTGACATCCGTGACAGTCCTGTTTATAAATACATATATAATAAATTCCTAAATTTAAATAATACTTTAATTTATATTTTAAAATCATTGTCATTGATCGAAGTATTTCATAAATCAACAAAAGAGAATCTTACCTATATGGTCCTTGCCCTGCCTCCAAAACAGTAAGGCCAATTCTCTTCTGTTCAGCAAAATTGCCCAAAAGAATAACTCCCGCTCTGGTTGGGCGAAATCTGCACACACTGAGTATTTTTGAGATTTGGTACTTTTTCCATATTGCTGGACTGGAAGTAAAAGATTGAACTTGTTAGGGAATTAGAATACATAGAAAGGCAAAATATTGAGTGGCTTTGTAATGTAAAGTTAACTTGTACATTTTAAAACATTGCAGCATATAAAATTATCATTATTTTTATTCAAATTGATGCATTAAATTTTTAAAATGAAATTCATTTAAAATCACAAAGCTGCACTTCAGGCTATTTGTTTTGAAAGGCATAGTTGTGATTGCTTATAATTGTCAAATTCCAATGATGACCAACCTGATGACACCGTGGGCTTTTCAGAGACCGGGTCATCGTCATTGACAACATATCTAGATCCTGGAAAAAAAAGAGACGGTTGAAAAACATAAATTCTCAAATTTTCTATACTTTTAAAAGCCTATGAAGTCAGAAAAAAAAAACAAATAATAAATTTCTAAGTGACCACACATAAATTTACATCTTAGTACAGGAATAAATTTTACAATCTCAATGTCGGAGGCTCGGAGCTATAAATTTATCCTTTCAGAATTTTTGGCACTGAGAAAATATTCGCTGACAGAAACAAATCTATCTTTCGACAGCATTTTAGATGATAGATCATGCATAATATAAAATATCCTTTAAGGCATGCAGAATATTTAAATTTTCCAAAATTCAGATGGGGAGCAATATTTTTAAGTAATACTTTTGTAATACTATTTGTTTTTATTATTGTTTTTTTTTTACCTTGTTTACTTTTATTTAATTAATTTGTACCACATTATATGTGTGTGAATAAAGATATTACAATAATATATACATACCTGCGTAAGTATCCTTGGCTTGGTCTCCCAGCAGCTTGATCAGGACCCTTCCTACGACCCCCAGTAGATTAGGGAGGTCTCCTTGTATCATGTCATCTTTGCAACAGATGAACTGAGACATCCAATTTTGCTGAAATTTTCAAGAAAATCAAAAAAGCTACCTCAATTGAAGCCCAGCAAGAAATGCCAACACTTTCATGCCATTTTTCAAGATTTCATACATTATTTCTTTGAGGGAGATTAGGTTTTTTTACTCTTCTTTTTTTTTCAATTCGGTAGCAACAAGTTTTACGACCACATTTAATGTTCAAGATTTCATATCAAATTCTTTTGGTGAAAAAATGTTTTTTACATTACTTTATTTTTCTTCTTGGTATTAACACGTTTTACAGCCACATTATGAAGTGCTTTTTAAAAAAAAAAGTTCTGAAAAATTATGTTGCATGCATAAAAAAGTTGTGTTACTTTAGTTAGTATAATAATTTCCGCCTTTTTAAAGCATAGACATCAGGTTGCAAATGTATTATTACCACAAGGTAGCACAGATTGAATAAAAACTCAAAGCACACTTCACAGCAACATAAATATAAAAGGCCTATCACTTATATTTATTTTGTCATTAATCACTCCAAAAAACAGTGATCATGTGACAAACAATAATCGAAACAGACGACAAAAAAATTGCTAGACTTATAACCAGACACAATTTGCAGATTTGGAATAAAGTGCTCTTTACAGGCGATTGTTATTAGTGTAGCTCTGAAAGATTCATTTATGTGCCATAGATGTCAGTTAACACATGGATAATTAGAATTAGTGCAGTCAGTAAACAGCAGGGGTCAGGATATGTCAGTACTTAATCATACTTAAGGTATCCCATTACCGTAATATTCTGTGAAATACAAAATAGAATTCATGATTATTTCATCATGTATTAAAAAAATTAATTTGTGATGTAATCTTAAGCCCATTGATTAATCTCTTTTTCAAAACTTCCAAAAGGAATTGGGGTAGTTACATTTTATCTTTTTTTTTTTTTTTTTTTTTTTTTTTTTTTATTACGACAACGAAAATGTCACATCTGACACATTTGTCATAACAGAAAATAACAAAATAGTAATACAAACATACAATAAATGGTTCAAGTTTAAAAAGACATAATCAATTTCAATCTTACAAAATATCTATACAATTTAAGGTTCCAGCCAATTAAATAAATGTTAATTCTAAGACATGACAAATCAGTAAATTAAATCACAATGGGCTATATATATATATACATTTAAAATGAAATGCAAAACGACAGACTATATCATTAAACATCAATACTAACAAGAAATTTACCTATAGCTTTTAATAATTGGGGTTCTCGTGATGTCATAATGGCTAAAAATTTTTCAAAATTATCGAGTTGATCAAAGTTGCATATTATATTAGATGATATAGTAATAAGATTTTCTCTGTCTATTCCATGACTAGGACATAACAATAAACAATGTATTTCATTTTCAACTTCATTTAAATCGCACTTATTACAAATTCTGTTTTCTACAGGCAACTTAGGGCTTTCATGTCTTCCAGTTTCGATTCGAAGGTTGTGAGAGCTAGTGCGAAATCTCGCAATTTTAGTGTATAATTTCCTGTTAATATTATGTAGTAAATGTGTTATCACACATTTAATCGCAACATTGTATCCCGTCATACTATCATATTCAAATATTGATAAATCTCATGTCATGTCTGTTGTTAACATAGCCCCTAAATGAAATGTATTTTTGAATGTTTTCAACTGCTGTTTAACTTTATCACATTAATGTGTACATAAGCCCCAACAAATCATTATTAACTTATCACCACAAACCTGTACGTGTTGCAACATATGACGAAGTAGATCAGCTGCTGAACCGGCATATCTGTCATGAATTACCTGAAATGTAAATATAAAGAAAGACAAATTTCATCAATTTTGTTACTTGATTTGTGGTTTAAATTGTGCTCCAAATAAAGTTGGGGTGTTAATTGAAGCATTTGATCATTCTTATATTGGGAATTTTTAACCCGTTGAGGATTAATCAAATGGTTTCATCTTATTTAGATGTCACAGTTACTTACTTCTATTGAGTATTGTATTGTATTGTTCACATGATTTAGGACAGACATAATTGATCTATAGCTTCTCAAATCTTGTCACAGAATTCTTTCTAAGGTAGAGTTCCTCCGTGGCCTAATGGTTAAGAGTGCATGTTTGCACAACCACTGGCTCTGAGGGCGTGGGTTCAAATCCCACCCCGGAACTAAATTTAGTCCGAGCCCATGCGACATTAAATGGAGGCGGGTTGTATCCAGTGTTCTATGTTGGGGCAACTGAAAGACCCTGGGCATCCCTGAATTAATAGGGTATGTACCAGACTCACAGTCTTCTCATCTCATCATCATACGGCGATCGCCTGCCTCGATATAGTCCATTAAGGTGCTGCTGAGGCGTAAAACACAAACAAACAAACAAATCTTTCTAAGGTCGTTTGATTGGACAAAAAAATGGGCTGATAGGGCTGTGATCTCAAATATTCTATAATTTCAATTGAAAGTAAGTAGGGGTAAGCTCAACTTTTGTGTTTGAAGGTGAAAAATCTTATTGGGCCAGGTCAATTCGAGAGCTAATAATTACTGATGTGTGGCCTTATATATATTTTTATTGTCATATTTGTTGAGTTCCACTGTATTCTCTTACATGTGCATTTATTGTTGATTCATAACACAATCCTTTTGCTCATCAATAAATGCCCAAAAGCGGTTATGGAGTTTGTTGTCGTTCACAGCTTCGACAGCTTTCATTTTGCAGTTTGGGGTTTCACAGTTTTATGGTTACAATGACAATTTGGCCTATGAAGCCTGCCACTTGAATTCATTCACACTCAGTTTACTTGCAAATCCAATCAAGGCGGTTGTGCTGGATTTTGACCATACTTCAAGGTAAGTCATATTCACTCATTCTTTCATTCATCGCTGTTGTGTCACTTTGCTGAGTTTCATGACAATTTGTATGTGTAAGAGTTTGTAACTCCTCCTAGAGTTGTACTCAATAAAGTTTCACTAGCATATTACATATGTAGGCATGGGGCTATTTCTTGATACAGTTGGTTTTCACACACCAGAATAAAGTACCAAAGAAAACCTCTTTGCTGGAATCATACAACTATAGAATACAACATATTAAACTGGCCTTAGAAGCTGCACTTTCTACATTTATAATATTTATCAGTGACTTTTTGTCCAGTAGAAGAATTTGCATCACTGTCTATACTGGGCGAGTATATTATACTGTCTATACTGGGCGAGTATATTATATATCCACACGTGGCATTTCACAATAGCCCACTATGACATCACTGTTATCCAGCATCGCTGCCAAAATCAATTTTTTATCCCAACTTAGACGGATTGTGAATTTAATAAGCTCCTTTTCTACAAAGCTATTCACATTGTATTTATGGCCAATATATGGCTAAACAAATAGTCAAATATATGCTACAAATATGAGTGCTTTTTATGAAAAGTTTTTATAAATGATAGAATTTGAGTTATTTGACATTGTATAATATACAGGAATAAATTGAAAAGTAGGCTTTAAAAGATAAGACCATAAAATAGTTCAACCTAAACATAGGCTGCGTAGCAGCAAACCTTCAGCGAAAAAACAACATTTAAAAAGGACACCATTACACCATAATAGTGATGTGAACCAAATTGCATGTAGTATTTGCAATAGTGGCCCGATCTTGGTCTGAAATTATCTATACGCCCCGCCATATGCCCTTCTGCAGGCCAAGGTACGTTGAACGATGGAAAGGCCTTACTTGACCAATGTACATATAATATGGACCAGTTTCATGCATACACAAGGAATAAGTTATGAGGTATGGGTCAGAATATTTGAAAAAGCATTACGAATAAAAACCAAGCAGACCAACAAAAGGCACTAAAATATTATAAAGGTGATGTATATAGAATTCATCTACATGCAATGATGGCCAAGTTTTGGCGTGGAAACAAAAAATAATAATGAATATTTTGTAGTCAATATTTCAAGATGTATAGAATATCCATGAATCACACCTACAAAAGGCACAAATTAATCATATAGGTGACATGTGTAACATATTTCATCCATGTACATGCAATTGCGGGCAAGTTTTGGCTTGAAATGCAAAAAAAAAAATAATAATTTAATTCATTTGTCTCAATATTCCAAAAAGTATGGAATATCAATCAATCAGACCATGAAAAGGCACAACTAGACTGTATAGGCTACATGTGTAAAACATTTCATCCATGTACATGTATTAGGGGCTGAGTTCTAGCCCGGACATGAACAAAATATTTTTATTTTATTTTTCTCAATATTTGAAAAAGTACAAAATATCCATCCATAAGACCATCAAAAGGCACAATCAGACCATACAGGCTACATGTGTACCAAATTTCATCCATGTACATGCAATAGGGGCTGAGTCCTAGCCCGGAAACAAAAATAATAATTTTTTTATATTTTGCTCAATATTTCAAAAATTACAAAAGTTCCATCAATCAAACCATCAAAAGGCACAACTAGACCATATAGGCTACATGTGTACCAAATTTCATCCATTTACATTCAATAGGGGCTGAGTACTGGCCCGGAAACTATCTATCCGCCCGCCGCCCGAACGGCGGACGGACAACTTTTGACCAAAGTGATAACAATACCTTCTTCGAACTTCGTTCGCTGAAGGTAAAAATCCTGTCTGTAGCATCAACCGACATTGCATGTGAAGAATATATTATCTTTCTATGGGCAGTAATTGGTGGGCAAAGGTTAATGAATGGAAATTAAAGTATCTTTTCTGATAAATTTGGGAAGAAATTATTGAATTAATGAACAGGCACTCCATCAAGAAAGTCACTTACATCATCATAGAGATCCCTGAGTCTACGGACAGTGAGAAAACGTTTCAAGTCGACTCCATTGTCCAGAAATAACTGCACGAAGTCTGCCCTGTCTTGGACCAGGGCGGTAAACATGGCTTCATAGAGATTCATTTTCTGAAAGAAAAATCAGAGGCAAATGATAAATGTATGCAAACTTAAACACAGTCACTTCAACAAACTTAAAAAAACGTAACTCTTTACAAGAGGAAACACAGGTCTAAACTGACAAGGATCTGATATCAGGAGTGCAGCGGGTTAAGCAGGGCAGAATCGTGTCACTTGGCTAAATGTTTAAGTCTATTTTAAACACTCCATAGCAGCTTATTGCTAGGTCTCATTAAGTTCAAATTCTGTAAAATTTGTATGCGTAAAATATATTACCTACCTGCCATTGAGCCCTGTTTTCTATATTGAAGATTTCTGTTCGTGCTACGTCACATCTATTCCATGCCAAGGCCAGGTTAAGCTGAGACTGAGCGTTAGATCTGTTGGCTGTTCAAGAAAGAAAGAAAATATAGATTTGATTTGATTCGTTGATTTGACATGTAAGTATACGTGTACAGGATTGCACAGGAATGTCATGGACTTATTTCCGCTGTTATCCTTGAGGATACTTCCATTCCAGTGGCGTACAGCAAGTGGTTATTAGAGAAAAAACAAATTTTAAAATTAAGAATTAAATAAAGAGCGCAGATTCCCTTGCATTGGCCTGTGTTCTTAAGTAATTTTTGAACGTTTTTTTGAAAGACACTTTGGTACTTGACGTTTTTATGGATGATGGTAAGTTAACCCATTCATTGACTTTTATTTGACAACAAAATAATCATCAAGAATACATTTTGTCAGAAGTACAAAAAATAGTTAATAAACAAGATTAATATGTAAAAAAGAGGAATAGCAGCTACATCTAAGAAGAAAAGAGTTATACAATAAATATACCAAAAAGAGTTTGATTGAATTTTGGTTCACCAGATAAAAGAAAACAATTAATCGTACCTTTCAGCAGTGCATAGAGGATTGCCTGGTCAATCTCGTTAGTCGTGTCAGCATCATCTAGATTAAACACTGTCAGCTGAAAAAAAAGTCATATCCTGAGGAATTGAGAATCGCATTATGTATATCAACAGACACTGTCAATCTCTCGATTTATTATTTCTAAAAATTACTTCCCATATTTTTTCAAGTATAAATAGACAAAGATGAACAATTGTGACAGACTGATATCCTTCACAATAAATAGCATTGACATGAAAAAACCATCGAAGTGTTATAACTATTGCACATGTTCAAGAATAGATTAGGGAAGAAGCCTAATGAAAATATACCATATCTCAAATCTACTGGTTATGATTCTATTTCATAGCTCTTATATGAGTAGCTATCAGACATAGACGTATTTTTCAGTTTCTTACTTGTGAGTAACACTGAGGGTAATACCACAGCAAATACGTTTTATGACAGGACAGATATTTATAACACTATACATTTAAGCAGTGGCGTCCCTACAGTTAGTATTGAGGGTGCCCCCCCGGAGAATCGCGTGCCCCCCCCAGGTGCCCCCCCGGAGAATAGCGTGCCCCCCCAGGTGCCCCCCCGCTCAAGACCCCCCAGTTACGCCACTGCATATAAGGGATAGCTTGAAGACTTATACATGGCATTTGTATAGCATAGAATATAATTGGTATCTCTTGAGCTCACCAGCCTCCTTCTGTCCATAATCATCTTCATATTTTCCACGATCTTGTCGATCTTTTGCGACCTGATAGACATGTCAGTTTCCTTCGACCAATCAAACACCACTTGGGCCTGGGAACGTAAGTCTTCTTCAAAGTTGGGTGGGTACATCGTCTTTTCTTCCAAAACGCTGATAAAGAATAAGAAATAAATTTAGATACTTCCATTACATCTATTTAATATCAACTACTAATTCTTAGCTCTTCAGCACTTACTTTTGTCATGAGAAACAGAAGTATGAACACATGAAAAATTTCTATGATCTTAGTATTAACTGAAGCATCATAAAAGAGTTTCATGGCAAAATGGAACACATGCTATAATATTGCAATTGATGAAATCCAATTAAGAATTTAAGATGTCATATAAAAACTTTAACAACAGAAATACAGACATCAAAAAGCCAGAAACAAATAAATTAAGCTGTAAAATTGAATTATAAGCTTAAGCAAAAAGTTATTTGAAAATCCGAATTGAGGTAGGAATAAATGGGTTTCAAATGATAATTATTAATGTTGGATTTTCTTTTGTAATCTACCACAGTCTAAAAACGACTGAACAAATGTAACTAGACAACATATTAATAAAAACATTTTAAATGTGTAACATGGACATTTTAAGAACTGCAGTAAATAATGCAACTTGCTACACTGCTACAAGCTATTAGCAGGTTAGGTCTTGCATGCCAGGACAAACAGGTAGAAGGATCTACTTAAAAAATTTGGGATAACAATGCATATAATAAAGTACAGGGTCCCAGATTTCAAGTAGTCAGGCAGACTGAGTCAGAAAAGAGTGCCCGCTTTTTCAGCAATTTACAAAATTTCTCTGCTAGCACAGCATTTTAATCCTCCCTCGGCCTCACTTTTCGGGAATGAATCTGGGATCCTTTTAAAAGTATCCGAGTGACAACATGCATTATGCTATGAATAAAATTTGAATTACGGGTTACAAAGGGATAAAAACATGCTTGATTGTTAATAGTTTTTAACCAACCCTGATCTATGGTGAATCCTGTGAAAAGTGTATATCAATCAGATTAGTGAATAAGCAATCAACAGTCTGGCCTCATTATGATTACCGGTAGTATGAACAATTCTATTTCGTTCACGCAAGAAAGCGAGAATTGAAGCGGGCTTTTCCGCCGCGCATGCGCAGTGCGCACATCGACGCTTCCGTCCACCACTTTTCTCAACACGCTTGCCACGTCAACATCGTGTCAGCGCGGAGACTCTCCGTTCGTGTGTGAGCCTAGGATCATGCCTCCAAAGAAAGATTTGGTTAAACCGAAGTCTGCAGAAGCTCTTCTGTCGGCCGAGGTTGGCAGTGAGCAGCAGTCGGAGGCGCAAAATCCGCCAAAAGGCCCAGACTCTGGTGCCAAAATTTTGACAAACATGGCCGACCCGGCCGTTTCTGCTACTAATACTGCTGGAACCCAGCAGGTTTCTATGGATATGATGGCTCAGGCCATCTCTCAGATGTCTAAGCAGATAGATACACTGATGGCTAATCAGTACCCCCCCGAGGACGAGGACGCCTTGCTCGAGGAGGGTAACTATGATGCTGAAAATTTTGACAGCCAATATGATTTAGATGAAGCTGAGGAGAATGAGCTGTTGGGTTTTGCTAATGACGGGACCCCTGTCACCCGCAAACGTAAAGTTGCAGATTCTGCCCCTGCTCCTCCTAGCAAGAAGCAAAAGTTTTTTGAATCTATGAAACTTGAGGCCTCAGTAGAGGAGCCCAGAGCTCCGGCCATTAATGACACTCTGGCTGAGTCAGTCACTAATTTCATGCGTAACAAGCCGGATGATCTGAAGTTAGCTAAAGTGTCAGAGGAGTACCTCGCTCCGGCGAACTGCCCTGGGTTAGAAACCATTCGAGTAAATGACACGCTCTGGCGTCGTATTTCCCATGATGCTCGAAGTCTGGATTTAAAGATGCAGAAATTCCATTCCTCCCTTATCAAGGGCACCACTGCACTAGTGCAGATGCAAGAAACTTTAATTTCTAAGTGGGATGCAGAGACTGAAACGCTCTCTGAAGCGGCTCTTAAAGAAGTTACCCACCACGTCACTAGTGCTTTAAAATTATTTGGGAACTGTAACTATGAAGTTTGTATGAGGCGCAGAGAATTCATGCGCTCGGCTGTGTCCCCAGAATTTTTCCACTTGTGTTCTTCGAGTGCTCCTTACACAAATAAGCTCTTTGGGGAGGACGTCATAAAGACGATCAAAGAACTCTCGGATGTTAATCGAGTGACCAACCAGGTGTTTCCTACGAAGAAACACTATGAGTCCGGCCGTGGTAGAGGCCGTGGCCGTGGCAGGGGTCAGACGCCTAAGGGAGATGGTAAAGGCGGGCCGTTCAAAGGCCGAGGTCGAGGCCGTGGTCGTGGTCGTGGTAATAGGCAACCTTTGGGGGAAGCCCAGGCCCAGCCGGGCAATTACCAGGCCCCGTAGCTTCGACGTCACAAGAGGACCCGAACCCTATAGTTAAGGTAAGTCACGTTGCAGGTCGATTGAAGCAATATCTTCCATTCTGGGAAACCCTAACAGAAGATCATACTGTTTTACAAACAGTGAGAGGCCTTAAGCTTGCATTTGTAGACGGTGTTATTCCTCATCAAGAGAAGGTGCCTCACCAACCCCCCTTTAGCCAGACTGAGAGTCAGGCTGTTGATGTTGAAATTTCTAGACTCCTGAGTAAAGGGGTCATAAGGGTGTCCAAACCTGTGCCAGGCCAGTTTATTAATAACATTTTTACCAGGCCAAAGAAAGATGGGGCACACAGGATGATCTTAAACCTTAAACCTTTGAACAAGCATATAGAGTACAAGAAGTTCAAAATGGATACCCTCAAAACTGTGCTGCAATTAATCCAGAAAGATTGCTTTATGGCTTCAATCGACATTGCTGATGCTTATTACTCTGTGCCAATTCACACAACTTACCAAAAATATTTGAAGTTTCAATGGCAGGGCACACTTTATCAGTATGCTGCTTTACCAAATGGTTACTCTGATGCTCCTAGAGTTTTCACGAAACTTTTGAAGCCTGTTTTTGCTCAACTCCATCGTTTAGGCCATACTGTTGTTGGTTATATTGATGACATTTATATCCAGGCCAATACGGCTGATCAGTGCACTGCTGCAGTTCAGACTACTGCGGAGCTGCTGCAAAATTGTGGATTTGTCATACACCCTGAAAAATCTTGTTTTGAACCTTCTAAACGAGTGGTTTACTTGGGGTTTGAGCTCAATTCGGCAGATATGACTGTAATGCTAACTCAGGAAAAGAAGTTAAATTATGTGCGGTCCTGCTCGGCCTTAGCAAGCCGGAACACCGTTACAGTGCGTGAATTGGCAAGAGTCATAGGCCAGGTTGTGTCAGCCTTTCCTGGGGTAACTTATGGGCCCCTGCACTATCGAGTTCTGGAAGTCGCTAAGATACAAGCTCTCGAGTACAATGATCAAGATTACGATGCGTCTCTTTCAATTACACCGGCAATGCGGGCTGAATTACAATGGTGGTCCGACCACCTCCTGGATGCCAAGAATGCAATTACCAGGGGACAGATTGATGTAGAATTGATGACTGATGCCACTTTAGAAAACTGGGGCGCCCGCTGTTGCAACTCCTCTACTGGAGGTCATTTTTCTGCCTCAGAATTACACCGGACCCACGGGAACATTAATGCATGTGAATTGCTAGCAGTTCACTTGGCCTTGCAGGCTTTCCTCCCTTTGCTAAAGGACAAAAAAGTTTTAGTCCGCTCTGATAATACTACTACAATTGCTTACATTGTGCGTATGGGAGGTACCAAATCAGCATTGTGTAATTCCTTGGCAATTGAGTTGTGGTCCTGGTGTAAAGACCATAATATATGGCTTTCTGCAGAGCACATTGCTGGCGTTCAGAATATCCATGCAGACTATGAAAGCCGCCATGTTGATGATCGCTTAGAGTGGGCTGTCTATCCTTCGATATTCAAAGCTTTATGTACTCGGTTTGGCACCCCGTCAATTGACCTCTTTGCATCCAGGCTAAACAAAAAGCTTGATAAGTTTGTATCTTGGCGACCAGAACCTGGTGCCTATTCAGTTAATGCTTTTGCGATGTCTTGGGAAAATGATTATATGTATTTATTTCCCCCTTTCAGCCTAATCTTACGTTGTCTGCACAAACTAATACTGGATCGCACAGAAGCACTACTCATCGCACCACTGTGGGCGAGTCAGCCGTGGTACAGCCTCCTAGCCAGCCTTCTGGTGGATTTTCCGGTCCTTCTTCCCAAGGACCAGGTCTTGTATCTCCCACATCGACCACAGGAAAATTACCCCTTACCACATCTCAGGCTTTTTGCCTCCAGGCTGTCCGGGAGGCGGGACCGTCGCGACGCCTTTCACAGAAGGCTTTTAACATCTTATGCCACTCCTGGCGCCGCGGCACCACGAAGCAATACGGATCTGTCCTTCAAAAATGGGCACACTTTGCTCGTGGGCGGGGTGTTGATTTCTATCAACCCACTGTCAATGACATTCTAGATTTCCTTGTGGAACGTTTCGAAGCGGGGTTGGGTTATAGTGCCCTCAATACCCACAGGTGTGCGTTATCTACTGTTATCACTTTCGACACAGTTACTGCAGGCTCCCACCCCCTGGTGATCCGTTTTATGAAGGGGGTGTATAATCTGCGACCTCCGCAATCTCGTTATCAGGAGATCTGGGACCCCGCACTGGTATTACAGTTCCTCAAAACACTTGCACCTGCAAAATTCCTTAGTTTAAAGGACCTCACTCATAAGTTAGCCACGTTAATGGCACTCGTTTCAGCGCAACGCGCACAAACTTTACATTTGCTGGATACTAATGCAATGACTATTTCAAAGCATAATGTGAAATTTATTATCAGTACGCCATTAAAGCAGGCCCGACCTGGGATCTCCAATCCAACTATTGTCTTTAAGGCGTACGCGCCAGATCGTCGTTTGTGTGTAGTTACTTATATCAGGGAGTATCTTAAGCGAACTCAACATTTCCGGACTCAGTCCTCACAATTTTTCCTAAGTTATTCACGACGACATGTTCCTGTTGTTAAGTCGACAATTTCCAGATGGATAAAAACCACCCTTCACAGGGCGGGTGTACCCGATAATTTCAAGGCTCACTCTACTCGGGCAGCCGCAGCGACGTCTGCGTGGCACCATTCAATACCAATTGAAGATATCTTGAAGCAGGCCGGCTGGTCCTCCAGCAACACCTTCGCTAGGTACTATTGCAAGCCTCCCCTGAGACCGGATGTGGCCTCCACACTCCTGGACAGGACATAAGTAAGTTATGCATTATGGTTATTAATCTTGTTCTGAGAGAGTAACCATCAAGGCTTCAAACTGTGCTGGACGGAAGCGTCGATGTGCGCACTGCGCATGCGCGGCGGAAAAGCCCGCTTCAATTCTCGCTTTCTTGCGTGAACGAAATAGAATCCCCCAATTACACAACGCTAGGAAGTGTGATGGGGGTTCTTTGAGTTCACGCTAAGAAACGAGGAATTGAAGCGCCCTCCCGGCCCGCCCATCATTAGCCGAAGCGGTTAATGACTTTACCGGCGCTCTCTGGAACTTGATGGTTACTCTTATGCTTTCCGGAAGCGTCGATAAGCGCACTGGCATGCGCGGCGAGAAAAACCCGCTTCAATTCCTCGTTTCTTAGCGTGAACTCAAAGAACCCCCATCACACTTCCTAGCGTTGTGTAATTGGGGGATTTTTTCATTCCAGACAAGGTGAACCAAACCACTTTAAATATTTGATTAGTGAACAATGTGATTTTGTTAGAATATTTTTCATTCTCATTGTTCCTACACTTTAGCAGAATTGTTGACCTTCATCACGTTCCATTTGCTGTATATGAAGAAATACACACACAATTTGAAGATTATCAATTGTAGGCCAGTGATTTAAGAAATGTACCTAGCCAGCCCGCTAAGATAATTATGTTATCAATTGAGCCAATAATCAAATCAAAATAAGTGAAAATTTTATTTTACAGGATTCGAACACAGATCACTTTTCGCGAAAAGACATCTCTAATTACACTTGATTTATTCCAAATGATGTTTGAAAGGACATTTAAACCTTACCAAGGACTGAATCATAAACGCATTTACCCACGTCCCACGCATTACAGTTCATCATTATCAACTTGAGAGATTAACTTACTCCACAGATCTTGTGACGCGGTATGCGTAAGCAATGCAGTCGGCCGCTCTCCCTGATCCCTGAATGACGACCACCGGGGTGTTCTTGATCATGGCTTCTGCTGTAGTCTGGATTGTGTTCTCTCCTCCTTCCAAGACCAAGAGCACAACAGGAACATGCACACCTGAGGATTTAAATCATATTTACCTGAAGCCACTCAGACTACCTTCGTTTATTTCTCTGCACAAGTTTTTAAAATTCATCCAAAACAAAACACGTCCTGCTTATTATGTATATTGTATTTATCTAGTCCACCAATGCATGCCTTATCACTTTGAAAACTATGTCTTGATAGAATTTAGATGAATAGTGAGAGTTTAATATTTTGGATATTCCTAGTGGACCACGCTGGAAATAAGTTCTTCGTAACTTTTATGTACCATCCCTGATCTATTATTTATTACCGCAAAGTCTGCAAAGTCAAACGAAGTTCAAATATCATAGAAATTCTTTAAACTGAGACTTACTTTGGTTTCTTGCCACGCCAGTCTCCATCATCTCGGAAATGTAGTGCTCCAGAGCTGCTCGGAATTTAATCTCTGCTCCAAATTTATTTTCCGTGCCGTTATCCACCAGAATGAAATGTGTGTGATTGAAATCGAGGGGGGACACTCCTCGTCTTGATTTGGGGCTCAATTCATCGATGTTGTAATAGGCCGGGAACATCCCTTCCTCCTGAAAATTGAATAAATGAGATTGGATTTACTTAAAGGGGTTGTTCCACAACTTGATTGTTTACTTTCATCCAATTTCCTTTATATGGCATACAAAATTTACATCTATTGCCTCAATGATAGCAGGTCTGACAGTTTCACAGAAGTAAAATTTTAATTTATAGTTACACAAAATTGGGGCGGATCGGTCAGAAAGAAGATGGTTGATAAACAGCAAGAATCATGATCATCAACTTGGCCGGTCAAAAACAAACCTCGTCAGATATGAGACTCTCCTTGTTGTCGACAATCCCCCAAGTGGCAATTCCTAGAGCTACGACTTCTTGATCAGACATGGCGTGGGTCAGGGTGTGGTCCCTCACTGCTTCCCCCACAAACTCCATCACTCCCGCATTTGTCCCTCCTGTCACGATCCATGCTCCTGGAATGATAAAAGAGCAATCATTTCCTCACACATGTAGACAGGATGGAGACAGGAGAGGATGCATAATGTGGTTCCCCAGAGAAGCCAAATTATCTTTATGAAAAGTCTCAGACTATAGTAATACCACACAAAGTATTATTTTACTTAAAATAGTTATGGAACCCCAAGAAGAAACCTTCCGAAGGACTTCAAAACATAGTACAGGAACAGCTCTTCATACAATTTTATCATACTTGTTAGCCATTATATAAGCCATGCATGTATTCATGATGAAATATAGACCAAAGTTTCATTAGGAAGACAATTTTCTGTTAGTCATTATGTATGGAGGACAGATAAAGCTCTAGCTTCCACAAAGTTAAACATGCCACGCCAATGTGTGTGTGTGTTTGTGTTTTACGCCTCTGCAGCACCTTATTGGGCTATATCGAGGCTTGCTAGGTTGTTATTTGTCTTTGTTTATTTTCCTCATATTTTGTAGTATGTCTGTGTTTGGTACAAAAATGTGATTATGTTTTCTGGTTTATCTACGAGGAGTCGAAGTGGGTTTGTTGGGAGAAGTGCATTTCTTTGTGTTTGAAAATCTCTACAATCTTTTAGAATATGTTTAATCGTGAGGGGACATTGGCATTTCTCACAAATCGGGGCTGGGTCACCCAGTAGAAGATGCGAATGTGTGAGTCTTGAGTGTCCAATAAGACACCTGTGAATCACAACCTGGTCTCTCCGTGTTCTGGAGGTAATTTGTTGAACATCCCTGACTCTGGGAAAGATTACTCTGAGTTTATTATTCTCACATGCATTCCACATAACTTGCAATCCGGACTTTATATAATCGTTGATAGTTGGACGGAGGTCCGTGTACAGTATACTATCTAAAGTAAGATCTTTGGAAAGAGCATTTTTCGCCATAAGATCTGCTTTTTCGTTTCCAGCAATTCCCACATGACCAGGAATCCAGCAAAAAAGAATTTCTTTGCTGTCTAATCCAGACAGGAGCATGATTATGTCTTGTAATATGGGATGATCCAGCCTCTTGCTGGCAAGTGCTTGGATTGCCGATTTGGAGTCGGAACAAATTACAAATTTGTCTTTTTCAGACATCCCAGCAAGCCATACGGCTTTGTAGATTGCTAAAAGCTCAGCAGTGTATACTGAGCTTTCATTTGGTATGCGCTCACTGTGCAGGTTTGATTTACAGGAAGTTACAGCATAAGCCGTTCGGTTTCCATCTTTTGATCCATCTGTATATAAGAACTTATGATCATGGTATCTTAGTTTGATATCGTAGAACCTTCGTTGGTACTCTATCGGATCTGTTTGTGCCTTTTTCAGGTCTTCTAATTCAGTGTTAACAACTGGTGTTTCTATACTCCAGTGTGGAATTTGTGGAACTTTATTCTCAACAATAAAAAATGTGTCTATTCCGGCGGCTTCAAGATGCGGTTTCATCCTCAAACCGAGTGGCCGAATAGCATTTGGTCGTCTGTCATATTTCTCTGCATGGCTTGGATGGAAGACAATTGAGTGTGCTGGGTTAAGAGGATTTGCAGCCAGTTTGACAGTATACTGTAGAGATAGCTTCAGTCGTCGGAGTGATAAAGGAGGCTCCTTTGCCAGAACATACAGACTATCGACTGGCGATGTCCTGAATGCTCCAAGGCTCAAGCGGATTCCTTGATTGTGTACAGTATTCAGACATCGAAGATAGGATGGTCTTGCTGAGCCATATACAATGCAGCCATAGTCGAGACGTGCCCGAGTCATTGCACGATAAAGTCTGAGAAGAACAGTGGTGTCACCACCCCAGTTTATTTTTCCCACTACTTTCAAGATGTTCAAAGACTGTAGGCATTTTGCCTTAAGTGCAGTTATGTGGGGGATGAAGGAGAGTTTTGAGTCAAATGTAACTCCAAGAAATTTATTAGAATTTACTACTTTGATTGCACAATTATCAATTGTAAGTGTTGGTTCAGGATGGGGAGTCCTAAGGTGGCAAAAGTGCATGCATACTGTTTTTGACTTAGAGAATTTAAAGCCATTTTCCTGAGACCATTTGTGTAATTTATTTAGATTTTGTTGCAACTGTCTTTCAATAGTTGACATTTGTTTGGATTTTAGTGCAATGAGAAAGTCATCAACATAGAGTGAGCACATGACATTTTCACGAATAGCTTTAACAATGCTGTTGATTTTTATGTTAAAGCAAGTGGGAGATAAAATGCTTCCCTGGGGAACACCCATCTCTTGGGGATATTGCCACGCCAATGAGACAATAAAGCGATCGTTTACAGACGATTAAATGGTTTATTTCCAACCAGAAGATTCAATACAGCATGGCCAGAACAGGAACCGGAACTACCGAACTAAGCGTAAAATATGTACGCGCACAATAAACACACATAGGCGTTGCAACGCCATGGCGTCACCACTTTCCTCTACAGGAGTGGAACTACCCGTTTAACTCATACGACGCCTCCTACTAAACATGTAATATATAGGCCTAATATATACATTGAAATTTAAACTGTGATATATTACCATGGAATACTAATTTACTTGGGCGTATAAAAAATATATGCGAATATACAAGTGCAATATATTTTTGATGTGTTACTACATACATGTTAAACTTTAAGCATACTAAACATCTAAACTTATATAAAAGTATATGTTTAAACTGTGGGATATGAAGTATAGTATCTACTATACTATAGCTACTATGACCGGTATCTAAATATACATGTGTAATACATAATAGTGTTATACATGTTTATATGCTACTACAAACACACACAAATGTTAAACCTGGGTTTATGTGGATAACGGTAAGATATACATAGCGACACCCAAGGCAGAATATTTAATGATAAATGACATTGGCACAATAAACATTTAAATGACAGTGACACAATAAACGCATAGAATATATATAAAGGCAATTCTTTACACACTGATGTCATCAAACATGTAATCAAGAGGCTAGCCCATAACAAAGTCATCGAAGTGTTTAGGTTGGCGTCTTAGACGAGTTGGTCATTGACCGAAGTCAGGTAGGTTAGCACAGGGGCTCGGGGGCACTGGGGTAGGCACATTGGTAACGGTTGGAGGGGTAGGGTCACTGGCAGGGGTGAGTGGCGTTGCATCATCAGGGTTTTGGAGCACAGCGGGGATATTTGGGGGGCTGATAGGTAATGGTGGGGTGATCGCACTGGGGAGTGGCTGATCGACAGTCATGTCCAAATTGTTATCGACACAGGGGCATTCGTCCTCGGTTTCTGACTGTATTGGAGGTGGGCGTTCGTGATCAAATTGTTTGACCTTGATAAGTTGGGAACGTTTGGTGCGATAAGATGCATCACGCAGTTGTTGTCCCACAAACTTTCTGATATTGCACCAGTCGGGGGGGTCCAGAGAAGTCACCAGGTACCTGTCCCGTGGGTGTAACTTAGCATGTTCTTGGTGTAAGTAAACTATGTCACCCGGTTGCACCGAGTGGTTCGTTGCCCTCATCCGTCCATTGGCTTTACTATTTTCACTGGGGCCATGATTTGACACACGGCGGTCATGTTGGGACTGTATGATTGCTCGATCTTGGAGTGGTATTTGGACATTGGTAAACTGGTCTCGTTGTAGCCGCATTTCACGGGAGGACAGTCCACTTGACCGTACTCTGGAATTTAACTTTGCGGTGGCAAGTGCGAGCGTGGTAGCAGAGATTTTGTCTGTCCTTGACAATAGTCTGCGAAGTTCATCTTCCAGTTCTTGAATGGCTCGCTCGGCGACAGGGTTCTTGTTAATGTTCTTCAGCCGACCAATTTCAATGAGAATGTTATGAGAAAGCAAAGTTTGATCTCTTGCAAGAGATTGAAATGCCGGGGCACCATCAGTACGGATGACCGCTGGGGGTCCACTGACTGGAGTCACACTAATGCACAACTGGAGTAGATTGTCACGGAGGGTGTCTCGTTTTTCATCGGGGATGATGGTGGTTACCGTGAATGACGTAACAGTCTCACGAACTAGTAAGACTAACTGGCCGTTTTGTTTAAGGACATCAGTGGCGAATGAGACACCGACAGTTTCGGGGGGATCAGATGTTGATTGTTCGACAGAGACTTGGGGGCTTCGGGTTAATGCTGCGCATTGGTGGCAACTTTCCGTGACATCATCAACTGCTGCTGCAAGGTCGAGGGCATAGAAATATCTCTGCGTTACGGTCTTGAGTTGGTGTCTTGACGGATGGGACAGTTGCAGATGCAGAGAAGTCACAAGACCATGGAGTACTTGGCGAGGGACTATGATGCACTCCCTGGAGACTTGCAGGGGGTCACTGCGTCTGACTACAAGGAGGCCATCGTGGGCGATTGTGGCAACCTGTAGATAACGTTTAACATCTTTGATGTCTGTTGCTTTACGAGATGGTCTGGTGCCCTGTTTCAGATGGGCACAAGCGCGTCGTAGGTCTCGACATTCAGACTGGAGTGAGAGCCAGGTTGACCGTGTTGTGAAGGGGGCTTTAGCCTTGCCTGACAGGATATCTTCTGGGGGTACCCGCAGTATTGTCGCATTTGAAGTTTGTTTTATGAATGAGCAAATTTGGCACTGTGGCGTAAGACATGGTGATGCATTGCGGCTGGCAAAATCTGACGGCACATTGGAAGTACCAGCTAGATGACTGATTGTTACGTGATAGCGGGCTGCCGTGGACAAGAATGTTGTGATTTGGGGACTGGCAGAGAATACTCCTCGTAACAGACGCTCATAGGCCTGCACACAAGGTTTGCTGTCGGTTAGTACCCTGGCAGGGCTTCCTGATTGTACTATGTAGGGGGCAAAGTGTTTTATGGCAGACACAATGGCTAGCGCTTCAACTTCACAGGGGATCCACTTTTCTTGGTTAGGGCGTAGTTTGGCACTGAAGAAACCGGACAGGAGTACTTTGGAATCACGTAATACGTACATGGTGGCGCCTATACCTGGATCACGGACAGCTCCATCGGTTACAATCCAGAGCTCATCTGAGGCACGAGGTAGAGTGATGGTTTTTATTTGTTTCTGAAGGCACAGTTGAGCATTGTTGAAATGAGCAATGTTTACATCGGACCACACAATACGATCAGCGGACTGTGCACCAGCAACTAAGGAATCAAGTGGTGATAAGGCTCGGGCACCTCCGGGTATCACTTTGGACAGGGCCTTGAAGGCACCTATGAAGGATCGCAGTCCTTTAACGGTATTCGGGGGGTCACATGTGGATAGCGTGGCAACACGATGTGGGCTAGCGTGAAGGGTGCCTTGTTGCCATACCCACCCTAGGATGTTTGTGGATTTGGGGCACACAACTGTCTTGGTGGGGGAGAGTTTAAGACCTGCCTTCTGGATGCAAGTCAGTAACTTAGTCCAGTTTACGAGAAGTTGCTCAGGGGTATCAGCGCCACAGTAGAGATCGTCGGCCAGTTTAGCGAAAAAGCCTTCTTGAAGGAGGTCTCCAAGCACACGGCACATGAGCTCTTCCAGAGCGGTTTCTGACCCTGGCATTCCCATGGCACATCTTGCGTACGTACGTATTCCACGGTACGGAGTTACGACGCCACAGAACTTAAGCGATGACTTGGATAGTGGAATTTGGTAGAAGGCGCTTGTCAGGTCAGTTGCGATGATATAAGACCATTGGGAAATGTGTCGGAGTGTAGACTCCACATCTGGCATAAGAGAAGGCTGGGGCTTGCTGTATTGGCCTACCTCGCCAAACGCTGTGACAAGTCTTGTTCCGCCGTTAGGTTTCTTAATGAGGAAGGAGGGATTGACATATTCTACCGCTACATCGGCAGATTCTGGTTTGACTAGTATACCAGCCTGTTCGAGTTCGTCAAACTTGTCTTGTAGTTCACTCAGTCTTGAAGTGTTATATTGGGGGAGTCTGCCCTTTCGTTGGGGGGGCAGAACGGGACCCATGTTTACAACGGCCTGATACGGACCATAAGCACCGTTGTAGCATCCAATGCGAGATTCTAACACATCTGGGAACTCATCAAGGAGGGAAAGAAAGTTTTTCTTAGTGTCTGCGGTCAAAATGTTGTCTGGGTCAATAGAGACAAGGGATACCTTCGACGGTTGGACAGTGCGAGCGGTGGGTACCACGGTGTCATAGGGTTCAGGTGTCAGGCATGGGCTGTACACAGGCAAGATCTGACAAAAGTGATCATGACGATGCAGGGTCCTTGGAAATTCATCATTGTTTGGAATACGAATGCTCCGTGAAACACTAGACACAACACAGGGATGGGGCCACGTTTGGGAAGGGTGAAGATCGCGATTTGTAGGACTGTCAAGTCTTGGTTCAAGGGCAAACGATTCACTGTCAGTATGGTAATCAGGAGGGATGGGGACTTCCACATAATCTCCTGGCCATAAGGTAATTGTTTCTGGGGCACGTAAGACGCTTGCACGACGGGCAGTGGGGCTGGTGTCTACGTTGTGGCCGTATTGGAATGTTGACTGTCCAACACGAACTTCTCTGGTCGACGGGCGGGCATAGACATCATTGTATTCCATAAAGGGAGTTCCTGCCAATAAGGGGACATCAAGGTGTTGCACCACGAGGCCATGGAATAAGAGCTTGTGGTGTTCGCGGGTGACCGTGAACTTAGTTTCACCCACAACATTCAACTTGGACAGACCATCTGCTTGACCGGCAGACTGGCTACTGGATGTGATCTTAACGCCTAGCCAATCAGCGGCAGCTTTGCTGATGAGGTTGGCTGTAGCACCACTGTCAATCACAATGCGCAGAGTTTTGTGGCCCATGTAAGTGTCCAGGTATGGTGACTGACGCACTTGCACGCGACGAATAGAATTGTCATCATGGGCAGGAACAGTTTGTAGACTTGTGTCGCATTCTTCCGTGTCATCAAATTCACAGTTAGGGTCGTTGTCAAGCACCTCAGCGATCAAACGTGCACGTGTCATGAATTTGCGATCTTGCTCCGGGAGGTACTTGCACTCACTTAAGAAGTGATTTTCTGGACGGTTGGAATTCTTACAGAGCGGGCAAGATTTCTGCTTACGTTGGGGTGGGGGGCGGCTTTGTCGATGATATGGGGGTTGTCTACTTTTGGTCGCTTCTGTTCGCATAGCTCTTACTTCCCCGGTTGTTTGTATCTCCTCCATGAGGGACTGTAGGGCCTGTGAGATTTCGGGCTTAATTGAAGCTAATGTTCTTGACCCCAATTCCGTTCTATACTTTTGTTTCACAATCTTTGGGAGGTCAGGATGGATCAAGTGGAGCCACATATATACAATAGTGTTCTCCACAGTGGGGGACAACTCTTCGTCCGCGGTGGGCTTTTCATCACAATGGGTAATACCTCCCTCTTTTGACAATAAATTGTCTTCAAAGAATGCAGCTAGTCTTTGGTAGAGATCTTCATATCGCTCACCATCAGCCAGTTTGATGTCGGCAAGATCCAGGAAATGCGCTCCGGACGATTGGAAGCCATAGTGAGTCCGTATGGCCTGCCAGATGGTGTCTAACGATGTGGCTTTCTTGGTGATCGTGTTACGGGCAATGACCGGGCAATAGTTAGCGATCTGCCCAAGGAACAGTTCTAGGAAATTGACTTTCTGTTGAGCAGTCAATCTCGCCTCCTGGGGGATTGGTTCGGCATCTGCTTTGAGGCCCCGACTAGCGTCAGCACTAGGTTTTTTCCATGTGAAACCGGGGGCCAGGAAGACAGCAAAGTTTCGATCCAGGGCTAGGCAATACAGTAGGTTTTGTTTCCAGGCTTCAAAGCTTGTAACTGTCTCTTGTTTAGTGAGGGCCCACTGTTTGGGGGCACGATTCGTGGCCATTGTCAAAAGTTTTGAATACTCACATTCACAAGGTAAATCAGAGGTTGGTGAGTTCAATTTTCGTACGTTTTTACGATGCCTTTCGGCGACACAGCTTCTTGTGCCTCACTTTGTTTTGTGCTTCGTTGACGTGGGTACGTTTCTTTCCGCTGCCACCACGCCAATGAGACAATAAAGCGATCGTTTACAGACGATTAAATGGTTTATTTCCAACCAGAAGATTCAATACAGCATGGCCAGAACAGGAACCGGAACTACCGAACTAAGCGTAAAATATGTACGCGCACAATAAACACACATAGGCGTTGCAACGCCATGGCGCCACAAATTTGTCACATAATCCCCTATAAGCAAGATTTTACATTTTCTCAAAGACTGAAAGGGGTCCATAAACACAGATTTTTCGCCAAACAACAACATTACTTTCAGACAGAGAAAACTTCATGTTCTTTCTTTAGTAACATAATAAAAATGCAGCAGTAATTAAATGACATGTACCTGTGGTGGTGGCAGCATTGATCAGCCCTCTCTTGAAGCTCTGTTTCAACCGAGACTTCATGAAGAACCTTTTGGCGCCTCCTGTGACCGAGATGATCAACTTGGGATTTGGTAGTTGCCAGTGGTCAGACAACAACTCCCAGACAATTTTGGGCTCTGCTTGGTGGTCCACTCGCACATACTGCAAATGAGAGGGTGAGAATACATGAGATGAGAAAAGAAGTTTGTGCAAGACTGATACCATGTTAATCTATACATCCAAGATGTTAATGTGAACGACATGGTCAATGGCACCGCAATGGTCATGGAAGTTCATAGCAGTATCTGATGAGAATCAGATTCATGTCATTACAGCAACGGAATAACAAGCTTTTATTATACCTACGGCATGAGAGCAAAGCCCTCATTTGCTGAGGGACAGTGAGGGTGGGTAACATGTCAGTCATTATGTAAGTATATTGTCCTGCAATAGTTCATAAACAATTTAAACTCTGAAAAGAGGCCATTAGCAAAACGAATGCTCTGCAATAGTGCAGGAAAACATAAATAAATAATTTAAAAGATGATGGCAGCAGTAAAGATTACCAAATTGGCCCTTATTATTCCTTCATTTGCACAAATGCTGGTGCAAATCTGATTGCTTAGTGATTATTGTATACTTCTCAAACCTATCTTATGCTATTTCCCAAAATATAAACCGGTATACATATTTCATTGCTTGCTGAACCTTTCATGGCTCTGATATGTTATTAGTTAAAGAACATTACTGACAAGATCAAAAACATTTGACACAATACAATAAAAGCAATAGAGCATGTCTGCTTATAAGCTGCTAATACACACAAAATATTGAAATACATTCATAAAATACAATATCACAGGCAAATTTCTATAAAACAATTTCTAAAAACACTAAAACATAACCTGTGAATAGTTCGCTTTAATATGGTGAGCTTAAGCCGTAATTATATTTGACAAGTTATTGATGAAACATAAACGAGATCCAAAAATTCAATACAGTTGGACATGGTACATTTATTAATATTTTAGAAATCGATTTTTTTAAATATCTGCATGAACTTCAACTCGAAATTGATTAAATTTCTAAGTGTGGATTGGTAGCCTCTGTCAATAACTTCAGAAGCAATCTAATATGCATTTTTCAAAAACAGTCAATTTAAAAAAATTTCCCATAAATTTATTTTTCCTCCACACAGCTGAATCAACTTGCTTGAAAAATACTTCATGGATCTATTCATTGGTCTACTTATAACAGACTACACTCATCAATATCGAAATAGGGGGGTCAAATGTAAAGAAAACTGACTGTGTCAAGTTCCTTGGTGTACACCTAGATCAACATTTAGATTGGAATAACCATTGTCAATACCTATTATCGAAACTTGCCATTGGTACGTACAGTTTAAACATGACAAAGAATATACTACCATATTTTTCAAAAAAGCTTATCTACATGACAAATATAGAAAGTCATCTTTTATACGGGATATCTGCCTGGGGTCCAATGTTAACTGGAAGCAACTTAAAGAAATTAATAGTCAAACAAAACATAGCAATTAGGGCAATATCGAATATCAAGCGTCGAGTGAGAATTTTGCCGTATTACAAAAGAGCAGGAGTTTTAAAACTTGAAGATTTAATTGAGAATACATTACTAAAACTGTCTTATAGATATATAAATGATACATTACCACAAAGAATAGCAAACATTTTTGAATTTAGCAATCACAACCATAATACTAGAAATAGTAACAATCCGAGAACACCCCATCATAGCCTAGAAATATATAACAAGAGTTATTTAGCTAGAGCACCACATTTGTGGCAAAATACACCACAACATATTAAAGATCAGCAAAATATTAAATCATTTAGTAAATGTATAGCACTATTGAAACTGGAAAATTATTAACTATCATGTACAAATATAGGTAGTGGTCGCTTCAGACCCTACTCTCTAATGTTTCTAATTCTTCAATTATAACAAGGGAAGCGGTCGGTCCAGACCCACCCGCAACTAAATAGTATTTTTGTATTATTACATCTGTGAATTACGTGGGTCTTATTACTGTTCCAATTGTGGGATACTTAAAGGTATGATGCACAGGCATTGGAGGTCTGGCTATCCCAACTCTGCTGTTTAACATTGAACCAGATGAGGGATAGTACAAAACTGAAATTTGCCTGATGTCATTTTAGCTGGGGAATAAGTATTTATAATAATATCGATCAAATGTGTCATTGAGTTATTCAGACCCTACTGTCTAATGTTTCTTTATTCTTCAATTATAACAAGGGGAGCGGTCGGTCCAGACCCACCCACTACTAAATAGTATTTTTGTATTTATTGCACCTATGAATTACATGGGTCTTATTACTGTTCAAATTGTGAATTTTAAAAGGTTATGAGGCACGAGCATACGAAGTCTGGCTATCCCAACTCTGCTGTTCAACATTGAACCAGATGAGGGATAGCACATGACTGAAACTTGTTTGATGTCTCTTTGTTATGGTGTACCATATTATTTTTTTTTAGATGCGTGAATGTGTATTCATAATAATATTGATGTGTCATTGAGTTATATGTGTACATAGATTCGAAAGTTTTCTGACATAAGTTTATCAGTGGATTGACCTGTTAATCATATGAGACCTGCATAATATTTTGGGATATATGTATATAAGGGGGGAGGGGGTGCACCCACCTACGGGTTATGGCAGATATTCTGCTCGGGTGCCCTCCAGCACAACACTGTTAAATATTTATAATTACTGATTATATAACTTATGTATAAATTGTAAGTGCATTATGTTGTGTAAATAAACTTATCCAATCCAATCAAAGCAAATAAATATGTGCAAGATGTAATTAGGCATATACATAGAGCTATAATATCATATATACATTACATATATATATTTGGAGTTTAGAAACATCCATAGATTAATGCTTAGATGTCCAGGCATTGTCCACTAAAATATTCAGGATAATTTTCCAGGATTTCATTTAACACATTCAAAATTCATCATCATATCAATAAATGATTCATCATACGGGCCAATGTCAAAAGTTGTGAATGCAACTATTTCTCTGTCTAATTATCTGTCTTTCAATCTAACACCGTTTTCCACCTAGTATTTCATTTCATTTTCTGAACTTTGCTATAAAATACTTGGGGGGGGGAGGGTGAGTACAGTGGTAGCATGCTGGGCTGCCAACCGCTGGGTCCCGGATTCCAATCCAGCTCTTACCGGGTCAACTGGGCCTATGTTGCAGAAGGCTGTCTTAATCATTGTTCACCTCATTGCCGTGTCCTCCTACAATCCTAATTAGCCTACCAAGTGCATATATACAGGACATAAATCCCCATCATAAATCATCAATCTTTTAAAAAAGTGTCACTTACATGTGAGAGTTTAGTGGGCTCATGTCCGAACCCTGAGAACTGGATGGTCCCGTAACTGTCCGCATTTGTGATTCTAGAATGTTTGTCCGCGTTCCATTTCTCCGAGGCAGGCTCTTTTGGGATTGTCACTCCAGCCGTCACTTCATGCCAAGCGTACTCTCGGCCACACTGACATTTCCCTCTGCAAAGAGAAATAATATTTTAAGGTAAGTGACTCTTGAATTTTTACAAGAAAGTAATTACAACTTGCATACAACTCTTAAAGTGGCTTTAGGCTAGACATAATTGATTTTTAGCTTCTCAGATTTTCTTGGGGCACTTTTTCTGGGGTAAGTCGGACGAAAAAAAAAAAGCTAAATTTTTTTTTCATAATTATTATGCCTATCGACCGACCCAAGAAGCTAAAAATAAAACATGCTGACCTTAAATGAGATAAATGGCTGGCGTATAAAATTTCATCAATTAACTACAGTCCTCCAGGGACATTCATAGTGAAGTATAGGATTCAATATACCAAGTTTCTTTATGGTTACCTTTCCGCGTTTTCCTGGTTAATTTCAACCAGGTTTTCTGCAGCATTAGAATTGGTATGTGACAAGATTTTTGTGCATGTAAAATCTGAGTATTCTACATATTTTCTGACATTTTTGCCTGATCTAGTGAAATTTGCAAAAATAATCAATTTTATTTTGCTAATGTAGGTTTCCGTTCTCAATTGATCTTCCAGAGGTAAAATTATTAGCCATTGTACCTATAACACCTGCAGGCGACAAAACATTAGTCCAGGACTAAGCTTTGTGGGAGAAGTCACCTGACAGCTGGTCTAATAGGGGATATTTATATGTTCATAATCACTCACAACCTTTTCAAAATCAATTTCCAAGTTAATTGTGAAATGTCATAAGTGTGTGCAACGCCATAAAAACTAAAATCCAACCAGCTGCATGTATATTATACAGTGATTGCATATAATACCATTCACACAAGGAAGCAAATCAATTTTTTTGAGACAAAAAGTATTTAAGATGGTAGAGTGAAAAATGCAAAATACCAAATATGATGCTGAGACAAAAAGTATTTAAGATGGTAGAGTGAAAAATGTAAAATACCAAATAAGATGCAGCTAAATCCAATATAATTGATTATTAATTTTAATATATATAAATATTTTACATGTATATTGTGACACAAACATCAGTGTATCAAACATCTACAATGTACAGTAAAACGGGGTAAAGTTGGCAAGCCGGGGTAAAGTTGGCAAGCTATTTTGACCCACTTAATGGCAGAAATGCCAAATTTTCTAACTGACAAAGGTATCTTTGGCAAAGTTGCCATTCGTCTCAGAGAGGAAAAGTTGGCATTTGTACCATTAAGTGGGTCAAAATAGCTTGCCAACTTTACCCCGGATTGCCAATTTTACCCCGTTTTACGGTACCGGTGTTATCAATTTGTGGAAATAATAAAACCAAAAACGTTAATCTTACATCAAGGCCTTTTCAAGTTGTTCATTAACAACCCATCCTTTCAACTTAGGAATACCAGAAATTCCACTGAAACCATTTAGAATCAGCAAATTTTGAACCACCAATGAGTCTCCCAATATATTGTCCTGGAATAATACTAAACTGAGCAAGGCTTGTAGCACAGGAACGTGTACACTCACTTTCGGTTTGCTTCTAGAGCTTAAATGTTTTGAATATTTATTCTTAATTGTTTCAACTTGCATAAGGTGATAGCTTGTTTTTCAACGGACAATTTGATATATAGTTTGTAAAGGGTCCCATTGTTTTGTGGATCCCACAAGGCAATTTTAGAGTAAAAAAACAGGGAAATTTAGCATTTTATTGGAACACACCGCTGAAAGGGGGTCACAGAAGTGAGAGGAAAATAATTCTAAGCTGTACCAGCTACTTGGAAACACTCACAAAACAACAGAAATACATGTCAGTCCATGAGGAAAAGCAATAAAGCCCCTTTCACACATTCCCGGTTTTGCCGTGACATCACTGCCGGTTCTGAGATATCCAGGAACCGCCCCTGTCCGCCGATAATCCGCCACTGGCCGCCGGTAACTCCTCCGCGTTTTACGGCATACCGTCAACTACGGGGGATGAGAACGATATCCGGGGCAAAATCAAACTTGTTTGATTTCTGTCCAGGCAGCCACGGCAATGAATTAGCCGTAGAAATACGACGTAATTACGACGTATTGTCTTGATTGAAACGATTAACCGTAAGTACAGCCCTCAATGTCGTCGTATTTCCTTATTTCCAAAGGTTAAACTTGTCAAGCAGCCGACATTACTCCGTGTCTCCGTTCATTACTGCGACATTACTGCGTGTCTCCGTCCATGAAAAATCCGTGAACAGGCAGATTCCTGTAAAAAAAAGTAGGATTTCCGTAGGATTTCCGCCGTTTTTCCGAAGATTAACCTTGAAATACTCAAGGTAAACCCCCGGCAGTCAATGCCAGGCCAGCTACGGCAATACCACGGCAAATCCGGCCATGTGTGAAAGGGGTTTAATGAAGCAGCTGCATATATTTGGTGCCAACATTTCTTACTGTTTATTCTTTCATTGATTACATCAAGGAAACATTTTTTAAATCACCTGTGATATGTATGTAACCAGATCAAAATAGGTTGTATGTCAGAAAGTTTGCATGTTGTTTTAAGATAGCCATGTTGTGTACAGCAGAATTATATCACAAGTACACCTATCCACTCAGGAGAGTGAGTGAGTGAGTGAGTTTGTGTTTTACGCCCCATCAGCACCAGTGTGGGCTATTTAGAGGCAACATTGGTTAGATAGATTATCCTGGAACTAATTTCTCATAATTTGTAGAAGTAGCCGTTATCTCTGAGGAACTGTGTTATACTGGACGCTGAATTTTCTAAGAATAAGTGTTTGAGATTACCTGATTGAAAGGGTCGGTGATGTAGATTGTTATTACATTCTATCAAGATATGTTTGATCGAAAGTGGTACTTGGCACCCTTCGCATATTGGTGCTGCGTCATTGTTTAATAAGTGTGAGTGGGTTAATCTGCTGTGCCCTATAAGACATCTATGAATTACGATTTGCTCTCTGCGTGAGTGCACATCAATTTTTATATCATTCATGACGTGTGGTATTATTGTGCGTAGCTTGTTTCGTTGGCAAGCATTCCATCGTACTTGCCAACTATACTTGGTAAAATCATTGATATGCTTTCTAAAATCCGTATAAGGGACAACATAGTCCGTTAAGTTTTTACTTAAGGCTCTCTTCGCATGAAGATCAGCCATCTCATTTCCTTTGATATCAACATGACTTGGAATCCAACAAAATATAATCTCCTTGTTTTCTTTCATTGCTGCTAAGGTAAAAAGAATGTCTAATACAAGAGGGGTTTCGGCCTGCTTGTTGGCTATTGCCTGCAAGGCAGACTTTGAGTCAGAGCAAATTACAAAATTGTTAGTTTCCGAGTTGACTGCCATTTCTACCGCCTTGTAGATAGCTGTCAGTTCCGCTGTGAATATCGAGCACACATCAGGTATACGTTCATTACAGTAACTTGTCTTTGCGGAGGTGACTGCGTAACCAGTCAGAAGTCCATCTTTGGACCCATCCGTGTAAAGAAACTTGTATGATGGATACCGGGATTTTATTATGAGGAATTTACTCTGGTATTCCAGGGGACTTGTAGAAGATTTTCTAAGACTTGTCAGGTCTAGAATACAAATTGGTGAAGGAAGGGTCCACGGAGATATGGATGGAACCTGCACTTCAGCAACTATGCAATTGTCTTTGTTTATTATATCATAGTAGGGTTTCATTCTAAGCCCTAGGGGTTTTATAACACTTTGTTTAGTCATATAAATTTGTTGGTACTTTGGCTGAAATACCGGGTAAAAAGCCGGATTTGTTGGACATGCTGCCAGTTTTACAAAATATTGCAGCGAAAGTTTTATACGACGTAGTGACAATGGTGGTTCTTTCGCAAGGACATATAGACTCTCTATTGGCGATGTTCTAAATGCCCCAAGACACAGGCGAATGCCCAGATGGTGTACTGTATTTAGACATCGGAGGTAAGACGGTCTTGCTGATCCATATACAATACTCCCATAATCGAGACGTGATCGGGTTATAGCCCTATATAGTCGTAGCAATACAGTGGTATCTCCACCCCAACTGAGCTTGCTGACTACTTTGAGAAGATTAAGAGATTTTAAACCTTTAGCTTTAAGTTCATTGATATGTGGAATAAAAGAGAATTTAGAATCCAGTAAAACTCCTAAGAATTTGTACTGGTTTACTACTTTGATTTTCGAATTTTCTAACATTAGGATTGGATCCGGCTGAAAGCTTCTGGGAGGATAGAAGTGCATACATACCGTTTTATTTTTGGAGAATTTAAAACCATTCTCATATGACCATTTTTGCAACCTGTTTAGGTTAAGTTGCAGTTGTCGTTCGACACTTGTCATTTTGGTTGACTTAAAAGCAACGAGGAAATCATCAACGTATAAAGAGCACTTGACATTCTCCTTGATATGTTGGACTATGTTGTTAATCTTAATATTAAAACATGTCGGAGAGATAATACTTCCTTGAGGAACTCCCATTTCTTGGGTAAAATTGTTGGATAGTGTGCTTCCTATTCTGACTTGAAAGTTACGATCTTGAAGGAATGAATTTATAAATTGAGGAAGCCTTCCCCAGAGACCCATTTCATGAATGTCCTTCATAATTCCAAATTTCCAAGTGGTGTCATAAGCTTTTTCTAGGTCAAAAAATACTGCAACTACATGTTCTTTCTTAATGAAGGCATCTCTTATGTAAGTTTCTAATGATACTAAATGGTCCAATGTACTTCTTTTGGACCTGAAACCACACTGATATTCTGTTATGGCTTCAGTTGATTCCAAATACCATACTAGTCTATTGTTGACCATCCTTTCCATGGTCTTACAAAGACAACTGATGAGTGCAATCGGACGATAGTTAAGTGGATCACTGTGGTCTTTGTTAGGTTTTGGGATTGGTATTACTATCGCTTTCTTCCACAGCGTTGGGAATGTACCAAAGTCCCATATTCTATTATAAATCTGCAGCATAATTTTAAGGCTTGTTTCCGGTAGATGCTTTAGTAGTTGATAATGAACTTCATCTGCTCCAGTAGCAGAGTCTTTAGCCTTACTCAATGCCGCTATGAGCTCTTTCATGGAGAAGGGCATGTTATATGCTTCAGAGTTATCAGACTGGAAATTTAAATTTTGTCGCTCGGCCCTCTCTTTAAATTGTTGGAATTCTTGGGTGTAATTGTTCGATGAGGAATTAAATGCGAATTGGTCACCTATTCTATTTGCAATTTCCTCAGTTGTGGTTATCTCTTCTTCGTCGATGACAAGATGTTGAATATGTGTGGATGTATCTCTTCCCTGTATCTTCTTTATCATTTTCCATACTTTGGAACTGGGTGTACGGGTATTAAGTTTAGAGACATAGTTTTGCCAGGTAGCCCTTTTCTTTTGTCTTATTATCCTTCTCGCTCTTGCTCTGAAGATTTTAAATTGATTTAGATTTTCCTGTGTTGGGCGAGATTTAAAGGCACGTAATGCTTTTTTGCGGGCTTTGATAGCCTCTTTGACCTCTGTGTCAAACCAAGGTTTAGGGCTTTGGTGAGGATTGGCTTGAGATTTCGGTATCGCTTTATTTGCTATGTCTATAATATCTTTTGTGAAATGGTCTACAGGGGAATCGGAATCTGCATATTTCTGTTGGGTAATATTTTTGTTGCAGAGTTCTGAGAAGAGATTCCAGTCTGCTTTATTGAATTTCCACCTTGATAAACCGGAGTTAGGACCAACATTTAACGATTTCAATAGGATTGGGAAATGATCACTTCCATGTGTATCCTCTAGCACTTTCCAATCAAAATCTAAAAACAAATTTGGATCACTTATACTTAGGTCAATAGCAGAGTAAGTGCCATGTCCTGAATGTAGAAATGTATCTGACCCATCATTGAAGACACAAAGATTATTTCCATTTATAAAGTCCTCTATCAGTTCACCTCTACTATTCAGGTCTGCACTACCCCATAAAGGGCTGTGACCATTAAAATCTCCAAGAATAATGGAGGGGGCAGGTAATTGGTCAAATAGGTTATTTAGATCTTGTAGGGTCACCCGGAAACTCGGTGACAAGTAAAGGGAGCACACGGTAATCGTTTTACGTAAAGTTAGGCGGACGGCAGTAGCCTGCAAAGTGGTGGTCAGATTAAGGCAAGTATGTATTATGCCCTGTCTGACCAGAATGGCAGAACCACCTATTGCCCTATCATGGACAATTTCTCCATATGAGTTATACATATGATAATTTCTGATAGTAATGTTGTCGGATGGTTTTAAGTAGGTCTCCTGGAGACATAGGATGCTCGCCCTATGCTCAGATGTCAATATTTTTATTTCATCAAAATTTGCTCTTAAACCTCTGCAATTCCACTGAACTATGTTGTCCATGGAATGAGTTTGTTCAGTTAAAATGTTGTCTTCTTAACGGGGCTCTATTCGTGACTTTATGTTCGTCACGTTTCAGAATTTGATTGGTGTTAGTAGTTCTTCCCCCCATATTTGTGTTTGGAGGGCCAGGTTTTTTTGTACTTGTTGGTTGTGTTTGACTTGTGTTCTTTGAGTCAGGACTTTTCTTTTGGTGATGTGTTTGAGTTGTTGGGGTTCCGTGTTGTAGTTTGTCCTGTGTAGGGTTTTTAGTTTTGTCTGGTTGACCTCCCTGACCCGGCTTCCCACCTATTGGAGCAGCGGATGGGGTCTGGGAGGTGTTGTTAGTTTGTTTGTCCTGAACTATCCCAGCCGCAGAGGGAGGGGTTTGAGACTCCATATCTTCTTCCTCGGTCTGTTGAGAGTCTACGGTTTCAAACGTGTCGTTGAGGTCTGACTCGACCACCTCTGTCGCTGGGATTTTTGAAGGTGTTCTTTCATCAGAACTACTGTTGTCTGACTTCCTTTTTGTTGATTTGGCCTGCGTGTCTTTCTGTTGCGTTTTGCCTGTCTGGTCATGTTGTTGTTCAATGTGATGCCCATGTGCTTCAAGGAGTTCACCCATCCCTGCATGGTCAAACAGTGCACAGAACTTCTCTTGGTGGTTTTGAGAGTTAGTTTTGTCATAATTTTTTGAGTAATTGTAGGTGGTGTCTAGGTCAAGTCTTTTCCTGGGAGTAGTTCTGGGCGAGGACCTGGGTCCAGAAGAGTAATGATGGTCCGATCTCTGTGACAACTGCGATCCTGCATCACGATTCACACTATCTCCACCAGTGAGTGCCTTGGCATAACTACTAGCCCCGCACTGTGACTGTGCTAACCTTCGTGCTTCAGGAAATGATACACTGGAAGTTGCCTTGATCTCAAGGACTTTTTTCTCAAACGTCCATTTTGGACATGATTTGTCGAATGACGTGTGGTTTCCGTTACAATTTACACACCTTGGTGGATTGCCACACGGAGCATCCTTTGTGTGTGTGTGTTCTGAGCTTCCACAGGTGGCACATATGTCCACTCTGTTTCTGCATGTCTTTGTAATGTGGCCATATCTTTGGCATCGATAACAACGCCGAGGATTTGGAATATAGGGCCGTACCCGACAAAACTCAAATCCGATTTCCACGGCATCTGGCAGTCGGTTACCCTTGAAAGTGAGACTAAGGGTCTCTACTGTGGATCCGTCTTTTGTCTTTCTTTTTCCCATCCTATATATAGACACAACCGGGATTTTACGGAATTCAAACCAGTCAAGTAGCTGGTCATCTGAACTCTCGTGACTATCGAATGAATTGATTACTCCCCTGATAGAATTCAGCCTTTCATGAGGAGTCACTTCCACCTCCGCAATATCCAGTTTTTCCAAATCAAGTAGTCGTAAGGCTTGCTGTCTGTCCCTACACTTAATCAAAAGTGAGCTAGGGAATCGCTTGACATCTGCAGGTTTGCCGATTGCCTGATGGAGAGCTTTCGCACGAACCACCGAGGACAGTTTTTGGTATGTCTCATCTTTACCTTTCAGTACTATGTACCTTGGCCAAGGGTCAGTTTCACCGTTAAAAGATCCTGTTTGAGAAAAGTTGTGTTCGAAAAAATCCATGAAGATTTCTATGTTTCATCCTTCATGGTCCCCACCCACCACGGAGCCCAACAAGGGGAGACCAATATGGGTAGGGCAGTGCCCAGTACCCTAGTCCCAGGGATACATGGAGGATATACTCTCAAAAGGGTAGTCAGTATTACAGCCGCAATCATAGTACAGGACATGGCCGGCACGTATACTTGATCATAACCTCCGTTGATTGGCCCATCAGCCATGGCCAAATAGGACCAAAGTCCTATTGACAACATGACAAGCCGATTGACTGGACCGGGCCAATCCAGCCTCCCGTCTGGGAGAAATCCAGGCCAAAGTAGTGTATTGTATGGGGGGCCAACTTAGTCCCACCCAACTCAACTACCAGGACCCCTTCATCCTCCAACACGGGTCGCAACCCACGGCAAACAGGTTGCCCCTTTTCCGTCGGGGAGACGTGTGCTTGCGCACTGTCTCGTGTTGGCCACTAAGGATACAGGACTTCACCTTAAGTGTTACCACCCACCGCCGCGAGGAGGCCCGAGACCTGCGGGGGCATCCACTCAGGAGATCACTCCATCACCATAGCCTTTCTTGACTGCCGCCAAATGTGAGAGAGTACGTAATTTAATTTATGGCTTCGAACAACACCCATAAAGCTGCTTCATGAAAGTTTTTTCAATACAACTTAATCATATATTTTATGATTAAAATGTTTGTGCAACATGGTCAACCTACAGCATCAGGACTTCCAACGGTGGACCATAATGCGGTGTGAGAGTGTACGGTACATTCTTGTATGTCACAAAACTTGCGACAGCAGAGACATACCAATGGTTCAAGGCAGCTGTTTATGGTATGTTAGTAGTTGTACTACCTGGGCATATTTTGAGCCTATGTACTTAACTGGTTCTTTGAATGTATTTAATAAAACATCCAATAATGATACACAAAAAAATACGTCACGTTTTTCGTACGTCCCGCTCTCTTTCTTTTTCTAATTGACGGAAACAGTTTTGAATCATGTCAAGAGGTAGTGTAAACTGTTGTCTGGAACATGCAATAGGGTATAACTTTGAAAAGTTCAAGCGTTAGCTAGAGTTTTCAAAAAGCTCTTTCAATGTTTCTGTCAAAATACGTCACGTTTTTCGTACGTCCCATTTTCGGGCATCACATATTTGGCCAAATATGGAAACCTACTTTGGAGAGTTACTAATTTTGGGGAAGTAGACATAGTCACAAGGCCAAGCACTGGTAATGAAAGCATTTTTGAATTGCAGGCCTGAAGTAAAGCCTATGTCATGAGTGGGTCGAATTGCAGAAAATGCCCCATGTTATTGTGCTTCACAATGGGAGTAGATACGTATCTCATCACATAGGAGGTATTAAGCTCTGAAATTTCTCTGGTTCATGCCTGGGATGGTCCCCTTTGAAATGGTGTTTAGCAATGAATATTACAGGACACTTTATTTTCCACCCTGTGGTGGCCAGAATCTGTACGCGTTCCCATGCTACAAGCCGCAATAGAAAGTTATAACCCTGACTGAATAATGAATACATTTTTAAAACCAATTTTTAGCATTTTTGAAAAATCACTGGTTTCCTAAAAACGGTTAACTTTGGATATAAATGGCTATTTGGTCTCTACTGCTATTATTACATCATAGGCTTTAAGAAAATCAACAGTGATCTGATTTTAAAAGCCATATCAATGAACTAAAGAATACATGTAATATTTCGAGCATGCAAAAATTCAGAGTGAGAATAAAGTTGTAAAAAGTTCTCATGCATAAAAACATTGATACAGACATATTAGATAAACCGTAGGCATTACTAGAGAGGGTAGATTTTTGAAAGAGATCTACTCTTGAAGTGATTAATTTGCTTGATCATAAACTTACTCTTTGTTCTTCTTGTCCTTTATGTAATGCGAGCACTGCCGATGGCGGATATACTGAGCGACATATTCCCGAATGCCAGCCTGAAAGAAAGTCATGAAGTGTTGAAATAATATGAGGAATTCCAGACGGAGCTGAGACAAATTAGGATTTTGCCACATCAAGTGTGCAAACTTCAAAATGTTCAATCACTAATTCAAAGCATAGTGAACACCAAGAGCATTACAACTTTTTATGCTTACTCTCTGTACAGACATAAATGGCCATACATGGCCCTACAGGCAGTAAGCCGGGGATGCACATAAATGACCCTTCAGTCCAGTAAGGGTTAATAATTAACTTAATTAGTTAGCTAAATATCCTGTGTAACAACTATATTTCATGTTACACAACTCCAGAGAAGCTGTTACCAAGGCTATGTCGCTTCGTAAGAAGGTGGATCCATGAGATTACGGATCTATCCGAATATCGCAGAAATTTTCTAATAGGACCTTGAACGCAGTCTATGGCATCCTCAAGACTGCAGATCTTGTTATAAAAAATCATAAAATCATCTTTAACATACCACTTGTTGCTCAGGCATGAAAAACCAGACATCTCCCATAACGCTATCATAATGGGACTTGCGTCGAAACTGTTGAAGGGCATTTTTGAGCCTTTCCTGAAATGTCGTGCTACGCTTCATTGGTCAATTTTCACGTTTCCGACCCATGAGCAGAATTATAGCAGAATTATATCCGTAAAATGGATAAAATGTCATAAGACACCACATAAGCTCCTGAGTCACAATATGCTATCCCCATTTATGCAAGCGATAGAGGAAACTGCAATACAGGTTGAAATGAGTGGGATAGACCATTGACGCAACAGATCAATTCCGCAAGGCACAGCTGCATGTGTTGTCATTCGAAAGGCTCATCGGACCCAGATAGCTTGCTAATCACAAGTATACTATCATAAAGGTAAGTATTATGCATTATATTCAGCATATATTGAGGCTACCTTTCATCAGATCCAGATACAAGCATGATAAACAAGGATTAGCAAGCCCTTTTAACGGTCTCACAACCTGTAATAACCAAGCAGTGTAAGCATAACACATCTTTCTATACCATTGATATACCACTAAAAACATTTAAAATGGAGTTAACACCGCTAACAACATTCAAAATGGAGTTACTATGCATTGAATCATCTATTAAATCAAACCTTAATACACCAAAAGAAATGTTGGCTTTACATCTTGTATTTATTTATAACCAATGTAAAAACTTTTCAGAATATTTCTCATTTTAGGCAATACACTGGTCCCTGTGACAAACATGTTTTGAAACGGTCACACTCTGAGAGGGCAATATCTTTTTGTTACAAAGCAAGACAACCTCTTCACCAACTGGCTTATACTTCGAATAGAAAATTCATTACAGCGAGGAGTGAGCTCATCATCATATTCAATAGATAGATATGTAAGTGCAGCCCTCTAAGCCCAGTTCTTGGCGATCAAGAGGATTGATTTATGAGATGGGAGGGAGAGCGGCAGTCCTCAACATATTGCACATTTATCCCATGTCATGGATCTTTTACTTGCCCAGCATAAACACTGATACAAGGGGCCGCCAATTTAATGTCTCATTTGAACGACATCCCGCAGAGATTTTGCTCATGAAGGCCTACTGAAAATACTTATTCCGCAACCGGGTTTCGAACCCATACAGGGAGGGATAGACTTTCAGTGGGTTTGAACTTTAACCACTCTGCCACATTGGTCCCTCCGAGTCTGTGAAAAACACTTTTGTGAAACGGTCCAACCCTGCAAGAGCAAACTCTTTCGTTATATAGCAGACTACCACTTTTCAAACTGGTTCATATTTTGAGTAGAAAATTAAGGAGAAAGCTCAACATCATGAGAGACCACTCCGGTCAGCGGCAGCAGGTTGCTTGTTTTTAGGTCCAGTTTGAACACAATATCTCAGGGGTCTGGTATATAGTAGACCAGAAAAGTTCAGGTCTCTTGTCAATACAGGAAAATGCAGCAGTGTTTGGGAATTGGTCTCCCTTTTTCAGGAGTTGCTTTTCGAACCCAAGACTAATGGTTATCTTGAAATGAAATATTCCATGATACAAAACTATTTCAATGTTCAACAGAAAAAGGACCTTCACATAGACTAACAATAATAATCATGATAACAGTGACGATTCAAACAATATATTTATACAATGTTACTTAAGTCATGCAACAACTTCAGTAAAGGTCATAAACCAACTTCAAAAGTCACTGTAAAGGCATTTACCAAGTTGAGAAATCAGAGCTTCAGAATCCACTGTAAAGTCATTAAACAACTTCTGCAGCCAACTTCAGTGGTTGTATTGATAGAAAGTCATTCATTAAGTTCTGCAGCTACTGTTATGTCATAAAGCTACTTCAACAGCCACTGTAAAATCATTAACCAACTTCAGTAACTACAATGAAGTTATCAACCAACATCTTCGGCCATCATAAAGGCAAAAGTCAAGTTCACCAGTCCTGTAGACTGGTTTATGTTTATAAATACAAATTTGTTTATCAGTAAGATACTACTAAATCCTATCAAAAAGATGAGAAAACAGAATTCAGGCAAATGCGAAAAACTTCTTTTTTTGACCGGATAGCCTAGACATTTAAGATCATCCTGAAGGTGACTTTTCAGTGGAATAGCAAAAAACGAACGTCGTCATATTTTTAGACGCAGTTTCAGAAGGGTGACTATAACTCAATATCAACTCATGAATGTGCACCAACCCGAAAAAGGCGGTTCTCAAGGCTTTTATCAAGGGCCTCCAACAAAGAAGAAGTTGCAACAGAAGCAAACGGATATAATCTGATACACCCGGCCTAAAACACGGGGAAGATGGAAAAAGCCCCGAGGGCAATATGAAAACTGCCCTCATCATTCATTGTAAAATTTGATCCGAACGTGAGCTACATGGGGTTCACTGATCAGGCCCACATCAAAAATTCCTTACCGAATTTAGACAAATATAAGCCATGTATGATGAGTGAACCCTATGTAGCTTGGGATGAAAACTGGCCTTGAAAGTTTGAATCAGGGAAATTTCAAAATGGCCACCATTTGTTATAGCTCTCTGCACATGCTCAGTGAGAACCAGGTCACTCCTGGGCATGCTCAGTGCCAATTAGGTCAGAGCAAATTTTCCATTGCATTTCTATAGTGGAGGGGCCCATATTTGTTTGCTGCATTTAATCGGATACATGCACCAGATGGACATGACAAATCTCCTCACCTCACTGAACTGCTGTCCTCTGCTCTTCCTTCTGTCTCTTAAAATCTTCTTTCGGATCGTTGAAGCATTCTTCACTTTAACTGAGAACTTCTCATCATCAGGGATCAACTCTGCCTGGGAGTCTGTCCGATCTAACACATAGGTCTTGGCCGAATCAGGGCGTCTTCCCTTTGCTGCTTTGGCTTGGTCTTTGGTGTATGTCGAGTTGAGAGTATTCTGATGAGATGTATTTGGCGATCTATCTTGATGAGACTTCTTTTTATGATGATGATGATGTCTCTTATTGTTTGAATTGTCATTATTGTGATTACTGTGTGAGTGCTTATTACTATTCGAATGTCTGTCGCTGTGTTTCGGTGGCATTTTCTCCATTGCAATGTCATTTCTGTGCGATTTTCTGGAATGTCTATGACTCTCGCTGTTGCGTTTTTCTTTGGCAGGACTTGACGGGGCACTCGGTTCTCCATTAAACGGATCTGAGGCCTCCATGTTCCTGAGGAGTTCCTCGTAGGACTGGTATGCTCCGAGACCATACCTTGGTGTCCTACTGGTGGGTATATTAGACTCTGTGCTTGCTCTGACAATTCCGTTATCTATTGTTCGAAGATCGGAGACCCTCATGACTCCGTCTTCGGGAATCATCATCTCGTCCAAACTGCTGCCCCTCACGGGTTGAGGGATACGACTCGGTCTGTTTCTCTCATTGTTTACTGCTTCCAAAACATCAATCACAGCGGGAGGGGAGGGAGATGTGACGTCTACGGGAGGGATGATGCCCTCCGAAGTCATGATTGTGGTTGTAAATTAATAGAGTATTAATCCAAAAATAATGATTATGACCAATCTCAGTAAAAATCCATGGGGTTAATCTCCAATTAAACTCGTTTTTAAATATAAAATGATTTTTCAGTAATAAATGTATAATTTAATCCACTAATAGGTTGATAAATATATATATATATATATATATCAAAAGTTATCTCTTAATATCACAGAAATTACTAATAATCCTGGTAAAACTTGCTTCAGTCATTATGTCATAATCTCAACATTTCAAGTATTAAAAAAGTGAGTACAAAAATTATAGCCAATGTATTGAAGTTAGGGCTATATCAATCATAATGTGTCACAGGAATCCACAGGTCAGCCAAATTGAAGTACAGAATTGTTCAAAATGAGTATAGTATTGGATCTGTTTAAAAAAAGTATTCCTGAGATCAAAGTGAGTATTCCTGAAAGGGTTCTGATGGCTTTCCTTTTTCCCCTCACATCTTGACACAGACTTGATGATATCCAGGCAATTCTGAAACTAAGGATCAATATAAATGTAATACCAGAATTTTAGAAGAATAAAAAGGCAATCAAATAATTTAATCAGTTCTCATTATGCAGTGCTATTTTTTATCGCGGTCAGTCTGAATAATATGACACGCAGCCAGAGGAAGACACAGGCCTAATTATGGTATGAGGCCTAATAATGAAATTAGGCATCGTAAACACTATTCAGTAATATGTCCCTTTGTCTTCTCTCAATTTCCTCCAACTTAATTCAGACAGAAATTGTACACCATAATTATAACTATGTTGCAATCTGTTGTATTGCTAACAGACTTCATGGAAACTATCCTTATACCTACTTCAGTAGACATAAAGTGTCAAATTTAAAAAAAGGTAGGCCTACATCATGTACATGTATGTCCCAGACCAATGGTGTTTAACAAATTACATTTTACCTGTACAAGAGACAAGAGTATCATCAGAGAGAGATTCTTTATTAGCCAATATCAAATAACATTAACATCGGAATTCATGTTAACTCTCTCGTGAGTGTGCAGAGAGGCTAATTGGGATGCTGTGACAATGAGAGAAATGTCACTGAACATGGACTTACAGATAAATAATTCATTGCTAAAGACAGTGTGGCTACCTCCACTCAGTATATTATCAGCAATCATGCAGTGCTAGAAATAAGAATAAAGAAAAAGGCATCCTTACATATTTACAAATAGCAACACCAATCAACTATGCCAGTCCTGTGTAGATTGGGGTGACTCAGTCATCACAATCAATAAAGAGTTCAAATCAATCGGATCAATACATGATAGTATTAGTCTGTGATCTAAAATTCTGCCCATTGCTGCTGCTATGGATTAACACACATGGAATAGGTCCAACTTTAGATGTCTTTCTAACTCATCCTCAATTCATTTCTGAATCATGACAACTGTATTCTTCCATCCCATGGTTGTTCATGGACCAATTTGCACCAAATCTATCACCAAACACCCAGCCCTTGCAACCAAAAACATTGTTTACCTGCCACCAGTGTTTACAGTTTGTTTACAATCGCCATCTTGTATCCATCGCAGGTCCCATCCCACCCTGACAAAAAAGCACCTGCCAGCCTGGGGTGCCCCCTCACGGTTTAGTTGCTACTGCAACTTTGTGAATTTATCAAAGATATAATAATAACATTACTTAATGCCAAAATGCTCAGAGATAGAGAAGAGAACTTCATGAAATTTAACTTGCATGGAAATTAAATTATGTTCATGGTGTTAACAAAATGTAGAGTATTGTCATTACATGAATTGATCAATGCTCAAAGAGAGAAAGAGAGGGGCAGGTCATTAATTTAGACCTACCAGTGTCCTCAATAGAATCCTAATTGGAGAATCAAAAGATGTTACTAAACTCTAAACTGACCTAAAATGTAAAGCCGTGTTTCTTAAACTTTGTCAAACAGAAAATGTTATGTCAAAGAAGATGTATCAGATTGGGCTAAAAATCCATATATGTGCAATGGTGCATATTTGTAGAGGAAGGCGAAAATTGGTAAAGATGTTAAATAATTCAAACTGGTATACATGTTTTTGGTACCTTCAAATGCTGGTACAAGACTGAAGGCTGGCTGAGTGAAGTAAAGTCACCTAAAATGGCACGGAATCCGAAATAATTGTTGGAAAATTATGTCTGAGGACACGGCGGATCTCTCTCAATTTGAATTCTTAATTTGCTTGTCCAACGGTGTGACATGAAAGCCAAAAATATTACTGCTTTCGACCAAAATCAATTTGATATGCATTATCAGTAATAACTGGATGAAGCATATACACAATTACCAATTAAAAGTGAAATTGGTATTGGTTATTACCTTTTTCGACAAATTGGCCAACTTCTGAAATATTTTATTGATCATCACTATAAGTAATGCTACAGCGTGGTCACAAAAAAACTTTACATTTGATATGTCATTATCCAGGCTTCCACGATTGAGTCAGTGCCTCGGTACTTATTGTGTATACTAGCCAAGTATGTTAGATCTTCAGAAAATTGGTTAATGATTAAAACAGATCATTAGTTTTTTCATAGCAGACAAAATAGAAGCCAGGAATGCTCCTGAATTTTTACTACTCTCGGTTGGTCATGGCCAATCAGCTATTTGAAGCAACTGAGCTTCACAAGATGAATTAAATACAACATAAAATGAAAATGAGAAGACGGGGCACAATTCATCGCAGGCCAGAAGGCGCTAGACCAAGTTCAGTCTGCACTATGGTCATTATAAGATTTCCAAACAAAGCTGCCTGAAGGTTGAGGATCAGGGTGTTACAATCACAGGAAAAGTACACATCAACATCTATACAGAGCGTCTGAAGCCCTGGATGGATACGACATACAGTGCTACAGGTGATCTTCAAACAAGATAGGGCATCAACCACACTCCCATGGAAAACCCAGAAATAGATCAAGGTTTGCCCTGCCAAGTTTCTTGGCAGGACAATATGAACCCTATTATCAACAGATCTCAATCAATGTGATTATTCTGGGTGGGAAAATTTAGAGGTAGATCCTGCAAGACACCACAGATCTCAGTTGCCCAATGAAGGCTTCCATTAGGTTTGTAAGGGAAAAACGAACACAAAGTTACGTTTTTGACACCTCTGCATCATTTAGGCCCACTGTAGAAAAGTCATCAGTCCAAAAGGCCCTCCGAATGAATAAATTATCTGTAGAAAGGTTGTTCTTTGCTATACAAGTTGTTTTTGTTGAAAAATAAGTAATTGTTACAATGAGCATAATCCAAAAAACAATTCATAAGTGTAAAGTTTTTTTTTACCACCCTGTAGAATAATTGCTTTATTCTTTACAAGAAAACAAGGGAAATGTGATAATATTTTCCATAGCGTTACACTTGCAACAAAGCTGCATGTAAGAAATCGTTGTATTTTACAACAGGAAACCAGCTGCTGGCCAAGATTACGAGATGGTTTCTCGAGACTGCACATATTTTGCAATATTGCAAGCCAAACCAGATTAAAATCGGAACTCTTATCAATAGCTGAGTGGCACTGCAAAGTATTCTAGGTGTTATGCTTGCAACACATTTGCCAACCCTGCTATTCACTGGAATTTTTCAATGAACTAGATTTTCCACAACCATAAAAAGCTCCAAAACAAGTAGGTGGATATTATAATACTAGGTGTCAACGGCAAAAAGATTCAACTGACACATGTCAAAGGCAGCCTAGAGCATCCCAGATCAGTAAGTTTTAAAGGGTGAGTGAGTGAGTGACTTTGTGTTTTACGTCTCATCAGCACCTGATTGGGCTATTTAGAGACATACTTGGTTTTTGGTATGTTGAGTTAGTTATCTCATCTTGGTTGATGGCATCTAGATCTTTGAGGTGTCACTTTGACAGGTATATCTGCAATAATTTTCAATTCAAGAATTTCCTTGCCTGAGTGGCATTTATGGCTTGTACCAATAAATTACCGTCAGGCTGTCGATCAATTGAGTGCGGTTTTCAAAATTTCTTCAACATTGTTATGTAGCTAACAAATGGTGATACATCCTTCAGTCTTCCATCGTTGGACTTGATGTGAAATTTGAGACCAGTGGGGAGTTCTTTTTTGCTGTTGGTGAGTGTCGTTTTACTCTTGTCTTTGTAAGGTAGCAAGCCGATTGTTGAACTTTTTTGTTTTGTTGTCTTGGGCGGTGTCTTGTTATCTGGAGTAACATCTTTTTCCTGTGGTTGGTTGAGGGACTTCTCAGTCCTTTGGGTAACAGAAGAGAATATTTTAACTTTGTTGGATCATCTTCTTTGGTGATTCAGGGGAGTTCACAGGTTCTTCCTTGCTTGGCCGGTCTGGTGGTTGAGGCGGTGAAGGTGTTTTCATTAAGATATCTGTGAAGAGGTTCCTGTCCAGATGAATCTTTCTCTGTGGTGATGAATGAAGACGTGGTCTAGCGTAATCTGCTTCTAGGCAAGGTTTGTCCGCATCCTGTTCTACAAGGCGTCTGGCTTCGGGAAAGGATAGTTGTCTTTCAGTTTGTAGTTGTAGAATTTCTTTTTCCTTCTTGAAGACTTTGCAATTGTGGCTGAAGGCAGGATGGTTCCCTGAACAGTTGACACAATGTGAAAGTTTAGAGCAAGGTTTATCGTGTGTGTGTGCATGACCATGGTCACCACAATTGGCACAAATTGTTGGCCTAATGCATGTACGACTAAAATGGCCATACATTTGGCAATTGAAACAGCGTTTTGGTTGAGGAAAGAATGGAGAAACTCTGCACCATTCAAAGGCTACAGGTACTTTCTTTGGTAATCTTTCGTCTTTGAATGTTAGCAACAGTAACTCATAACCGTTCTTGTGAGCAAGACGTTTGAATTTTGCGATGCTGTGTTTGTGAAACCAATTTGTAAGTTCATTGTCTGAGCAGGTCTTACTTTCTTTGGAGAAGATAATGCCTTTGCCTGATCTTTGAAAAGGTTCAATGACGACTTTGGTATTGGCTATCTCATGGATGCCGGTCAATTTATCTTGTTGGTCAGAGGTCGCAGGTTTAAGAAGGAATGTGCCATTGGTTTGGCGCCTAAGGCTATCTGCGATTGTGGTGTTGCAAAGGTCTGCAATTGTTTCGTAGATCCAACATATGATAGGTCTTCCAGTGATTGTGTGACACCTTTTGTAACCAGCAATTTTTCAGTCTTTGACAGATGTGGGGGGTGGTCAGGGTCAGTCAAGTCACCCGGAGATGTCCTTGTCCATTGAAATCTTGGTAGTCCAGTCGCAAATTTTTCGATCTCAGCCTGGTTTCCCGCTGAGGGACGCGCACCTTTGTAACACGGTTGACGTACGATCCGGTTTGGAATCATGGTAAATGACATATTCATTGATATTCCTCTGTAAGGTAGGCGACACACCGTGCATTCGCACTGTCTCATGTTGGCCACTAAGGATAGAGGTCTTCACCTTAGCGTTACCACCCACCGCCACGAGGAGGCCCGAGACCTACGGGGGCAGTAAGTTTTCAATTTGACTTAATTCTTCGAAGTCAACCTTTGAACTAAATAACTCAATAATGTCAAAATAGGCAAATAAAAATACTTGGTTTGATGGATTTATGAAGCCTTAGGATGTAGAGATTCCAAATGTTGTGAAATAGCATTAGAATATATGTCAAAATTTATTAAACTGAAAGAATTTAAGTGGGAATAATGTCATGTTACATTATAAATAAGCGAAAAAATATATGTTTTTCAATGTAAATCAACTCTATCTCCATAACATAATGTCATGAAATTTTCAGGAATTTGGCATAAGAATGCACTTGAAGCACTGTACCATGAAGTTGTCACTTACAGCCATTCTCAAAATTTGAGACCCCTACTCAAACTATGTTGTGTCTTCATTATTTTTGAACTAGGCCTTAAAATGCAGTGTATTCAAAACGAACCCTTTTTTATTCACTTCTGCAACAAAGACTTGTATGGTATCACCATGATACGTGCACAAGTTCTGTGGGATAATATTCTTAAAACAAACAAAATACAGATTTTTAATTTTTTCCCCTCATCACACATTCTATGGTGTAATTAGATAGTATTTCAGAAAGCAAGTGTTTCACTTTTTGCCGGCCTTAAACACAGGGCCATAATACCGTGATAGGTTTGACTAAAAACTATATTGTATATACCGTAATATGGGGTGAATCGGGACATAATTGGCCGTTTTTCTGTCATAGCATGGACAAAATTCAATCTAGAAATCAAAATTTGGTGTCAAATTGTGTCTGGGCACAAGGTCTAAGTACCCCTAGAAGCTTGAAATGATATCTTAAATACCCAATCCTCAAGGCCCAGAAAACCACTGTCCCAATTCACCCCATACTTTGGGTCAGCAAGACATGCACATTTTCATAAGAGGTTGGGACGGGGCAGGTTGGACCAGCATGCAGTGGCGTAACTGAGGGGTCTCGAATGGGGGGGCACGTGGGGGGCACGCCGGGGCACGTTGGACCATTATAAACTGGATTGAATCGGCAAAATGTCGGCTGTGTAATTTTTAACATCAATAGAGCACCTAAGTCATTCCTGTACAATATGAGGGTAAAATCAATTCAGTTGGCTAATCTGCTAGCCCTTCTAGCTGAAACAAGACTTATTAAAATTATCTGGGTAAATATTCCGATATAATCATTCTGCAATGACACAAAAGGGTGTGTTGTGATCTGTGTGAATAAAATATGGTGTTTGCTCACTTTCTTCTACTTTCCTAGACTTTTATTCCGTGGTCCAACACGCCCCACATGGCGGCCCAACCCGGGGCACGTTGGACCAGAAAAAAAACTTTTTTAGAACTTATTTTTCTCCACAACTATAGAAGGTAGGTCAACTTGGTTTGGCATAAGGGTAGTGCAGATATTTAGAAGTCAGTCAGTAAATTATTTTTCAAATATTTAGAGAAGTTTTTGATTGAGAGCCAAAAAATAAAAAAGCGGACCAACGTGCCCCACTCTCCCCTATATTGCGCATTTACAATGATACGCACAGCCCTCTTTTGCAACCGAAAGGGTCTATTGAACTGTGAGCCCCAGAGTAAGATTCCATAATTGAGATGTGGTATTATACAGTATCCCCAGTAAATGAGTAGGGGAGACCGGGGCACGTTTGACCACTTTTTTATTTTTTGGCTATTGATCAAAAGCTTCTCTGAATATTTGAAAAATCTTTTTACTGACTGACTTCTAAACATCTACACTACCCTTATGCTAAACCAAGTTGACCTACCTTCTATAGTTGTGGAGAAAAATGAGTTTGAAAAATATTTTTTTTGTGGCCCAACGTGCCCCGGACCCGGGGCACGTTGGACCGCCATGTGGGGCACGTTGGACCACGGAATAAAAGTCAAGGAAAGTAGAAGAAATTGAGCAAACACCACATTTTATTCTTATAGGTCACAACACACACTTGTGTGTCATTGCAGAATGATTATATTTTAATATTTACCCAGATAATTTAATAAGTCTTGTTTCAGCTAGAAGGGCTGGCAGATAAGCCAACTGAATTGATTTTACCCTCATTTTGTAGATGAATGACTTTGGTGCTCTATTAATGTTAAAAATTACACAGCTGGCATTTTGCCGATAATTTTTTGTTAGTCAATCCAGTTTATAATGGTCCAACGTGCCCCGGCCATACTGGTCCAACCTGCCCCATCCCAACCTCATATGAAAATGTGCATGTCTCGTTGACAAGGTTGAATGTGAACTTGGGAAACTTATATCAAAGTTTACTTAAGTAGTGATAGTTTCAATCTATGAGACTTGTCCGACTAGATGCCCCATATTTTAAGAAGGGTAACCTCGCCATCAAGACTTGAAAAAGTCACTTTTTAGACCTAAAATCAGGAAACCTGAAATAGAACTCACACTTTTCCTTCAATGCTCTTGAAATTTTTTGGCAAAAAGGCATACCACTAAAGGTCTTTTCATCGGGGATTTGGATAACTGCGCATTTTTTATTAAAAAAATATTCGCAATGGTCCAACGTGCCCCGAGGTCCAACGTGCCCCGGTCTCCCCTACACCCTAGCGACACATTGAATAATTTGCTTATAAGTCAGGAACTAACTTAAGTAATCCAACTTAACCAGCATATGATATCCCTTGGACCTAAGAAAATGTGTCGGTAAAATGTCAATGGTGCAGACTTACATATTCGTAAGTTGTGTTTAAAATACTTGTGCTGCAAAATAAGTGAGTACACCTAATGAAAAATACACATGGGGGTGATCTAAAAATTGGCAAGTTTTACATGTTAACATCATGGAAATTGTGTACAAAGTATGTAATTATAAAATAGATCACATCCAGTGGTGTATTTAAGGGGGGCTATTGGGCATGGCCCATCGCCCCCACGCCAAAAATTAACATGGAAGAGATAGGAAAAGCTGCACCCTCTGCCACTCATAATGTGGCAGTAGAAATTGGCTGTCCTTTGCTACAAACTTAGTTGATGTGATGTAATTTACACTGACAATGCCATTTTCATGAATAAAAATTTTCGCTGCCATTTATAAGCAATAATTACATATTTCTCCTCAGGTCATTCCAATGTCTCTTTTGCATTGGGTGTACTCACTTATTTGGTGGCGGCGTGGCGCTTTTACCTTTTAATATTTGTCAGTTACAAATAATTGATTGCATATCTTTCAAAGTTTACATGGTCATTCTGCTAGGTCTAGGCTATATCATATCATGAACTTGGTGGATTATTTCACTTGAGTGTGGAGCTCTGAGCAAATCAATCCAGGAGTCGCAGGGGTGTACTCATTTACTGGGGATACTGTAAGTGATTTATAAATTGTTTCTAAAATAAAGCCAGGAATAAAACGTTTCAATTTAGTCGTAATAGCAATGATCCTAGATATTTTGAAAGAAATATGACTTATGTGTTCCTTTCAGTTTAAGTTACTGTCTATCACTATACCAAGGAAATTAAAATTTATCAACCCATAGAATCCTTGTGTTATCTGTTGTCAAATTAGGTAAATCTATTCTACCTGTCCTAATACCTGTGGCGAAGAGCATAGCTTTAGTTTTTTTCAGCATTGAGTGAGAATTTGTTTAGCTTTAACCAATCTAAAATCCTATTTAGCTCCAAGTTAATTTCATTACTGTTATCAGCTGAGGTAAATGTATTTAGAGTTGTGGAGAGAGTCGTGTCAAGATTACAAAGGGCGAAGGGCGTAAAAAAAACAACATCCAAGGCCTTTTATCATTAACTCAAAGCCAGTGACACAAGGATGCAATTACAGCTATTCACATTAAAGGAGATATTTTTGCCTTTCATATGATCCGTAATACTGGCATAAATTCCATCAACGACCTAAAATGCATGTGCATTTTTGGCCAAAAAACTTGAATTTTACCACCCCATCACAATGGACCATAAAGCAAGACACATGTATTCAGCAATAATTTATTCAAAGAGAATATTTCAATTTCACCATATAGTACATAAATATATTTTTTATCACAAAGATAAATGAACTTGAAACTCGAAATATAAAAAAACGCTATCTGCCTGTCTAATGGTACAAATTCAATATGTAACAAAATCAGTCAACCCGTATATTCCCTTCAAACCATGCTGTCATCTGTGCAAAGTGTGTCACATTTGCAGGGCTAAAATTTGCTACTTGTAATAAGGTATTCACCGGTTAAGACTAAACAAATTCTTTTTTCCGACAAGTCTATCACATAAACCTACATGTCTATTCACAATATGCCAATCACAAACATGTTTATCACAAATATTTATCACAAATATTTATCACATAGATTGCACTACCCAAAATGTACATGTTTATCACATACATGATTATCACATATTTTGATCAGAAAAATAAAAGCATCACACTTAAGATAGCATCACCTATTATCACAATAAAAGAATGTTATGCAGTAAAAAAAGCCATGTATATAATATATATACATCTATATAATTAATATAATGATATTAATAAGTTAACAGTCTGACTTTCAGACGCTTAGCATTTTGGGATGGGCATTCTTTTCGGGTGGGTAAAAATAAGAATGATGAAGTAAAGCTATTTCTCCTAAACCCGTCAAGTACAAAACAAATTGCACAGACATGTTTTATGGTTAAATACTTCTATTATAAAATCCTCAACATTCACTTTTTCTAAAAAAGAAACCCGATGTGTATTAAAAGCAACTTCACGAAATATGTATTCGTCTTTTTGTCGAAGACAGGTTATGACCGTGTCAAAAAACTCCAGGTACTTTTGTAATCCATAATTGAATAAGTTTCTTATTTGTCAAGTTTCAAAAGTAACAGCTTCAAATGTTGTTCAATCTTCATAGACAAGCTAGTGACTCAATCAGCAGTCATTTCCACTATCACAAGCCAGTCCTTTGCACAAGCCATATCGGTGACAGATTTCCAGCGCAGACAAAATATATCAATCAATTCAACATCGACAAGACTTGTACTCAAAGAACTTTTTTTTAAACCTTCCACAGTCTAAGCCCTGGATTCTGCAGACCCTGATTTTCTTGGACTGCTAGCTCCTATATCTGTCAGCGTATTTTCAGCATTCAGAAAGTCCATGTTAGTGCGTCCCAAGCTTATCATGGTCGTATCTCTTGTACCTGGGTTAGCACTGAACAGGGTGTCCGTTCTCGCTGGCTTATTTGGAGGCAAATCACCTTGTATGCTGTCACTCCTTAATTTGCTGCAACAAAAATTAAGAAATTGTTTATTGTGTGTTCATAATTTCTAGAATACAGTCATGGCTGCACCAGTGATCTCAACATAGAGATCACTGGGCCACAGACATGGGCGGCCAATACTAATCATTGAGAGACAGGGCATGCAAATGGCTTCAGTCAACCTGTATACTGGCATATGACAAATCAAAGAAATGCCCAAGACATGTGTGTTTTGACATATTTGTCACAGATTTCATCCAATTTTACAGTTGATTACGAAAAACATTTTCTCAAAATTCACAGTTATTGTTGGGCGTTGTTGGTTCTATAAGTTGTAGATTCTTATCTACTTCTACTTATGTCTAACTGTTAAAAGCACAATAGTAACTGTGGCCCTGTAGTCATTTCTTGTAATTAAGCTATGCAAAACTGAAGACAAACAGAAATTATTTATTTTGTAAGACAACTGCACAGACTGCAAATCTGCACAAAAGTAATTGAAAATTTTTATAATGCCATCATTCAATCTGTTATCTCTTTTTCAATCACATGTTGGTATGGAAATTGCAGCAAGGAATCCAAGGATAAAATTAGGAAAGTTATAAAAATGTGCAGAAGGTTTGGAATTGACAACACTCCAATTGAAGGTATATTTTTGAAGTACAGTAATATTAGATGTAAGACCATTATCAAAGACAGTCAACACCCATTGAACAGCAGCTATCAATTGTTACCATCAGGACGAAGATATATTTCAGTTAAGTGTAGAACGTCAAGGTATTCAAAGTCATTTGTACCGTCTAGCATCCGACTTTTAAATGCATGATATGTTGTTAAAATAGAATGTATGTGTTTATGACTGAGTTGTATGTATGAATGTGTGATTCTGCTCTGTATGAATGTCTTCCTTTCCTGTATTTGAGCACACAAGCCAAGTTTCACAAGTTGTGATTAATAAAGTATTTATTATTATTATTATTATTATTATTATTAAATGCATACTCGTAATCTTTTCGAGAGGGCTTGTCGCGATTACCAGCCCCTCGTGGTCGGTCTTTCCTTTCAACATATTCTTTGGTCTTATCATCAAAGACCCCGCTGTCAGCCCTGGACGGGGAGAAGCCCTCATTGTTGTAGGCCGTTGTATAGGCCGTTGTGTCTCTGCTGAACCCTATGAAGGTGGATTCCAAGCTGTCAAAATGATGGAAGGTCTTCATTTTGGGTAATCGCACAGGTGCCTTTTTCTGCTCTTCAAGTTCCTTTGTTGCTCGCTTTCGTACGCGGTCTTTGATTTTAGCATAGCTGTAGTACATCTGCAATGTATATGAGTAACGTGTTCAATAAGTGTCAGGGAATTTGGTAGAAAAACAAGGGAAGTTTGCATATGGGTCAAAATTTGAAAACCTTGAAATTTCAGCTGAAAAATTTTGACCCATATTTTTCGTTCCAGAAATGCCTTTTAAAGTTTGCGTTGGGTGGGTCAAACAGTCAGCTATCACCGCACTTTCATTTCCAAGGGTCCCAATGCCCCGCTGATCTGTACTGAGGTGATAAACATAGCTGTTATGTTTTTTGACTGTCATTAAAATCAAACTTCTAACTAAAAAATCCTGACCACTTAGGACTAAACAATCTATTGCCAATGATTAGGCAAGTTGCTTGCACATTTTTGGCCAAGTTCCAGGTCTCTAGTGCCAATCATTTTTGAAAAACTTCATTTAATCAATTAAAATACCAAATATGTGTGTCATTAGCATCATGCCTATAACTTGAAATCCGTACCACTTAGAGCTGAATAATGCATTACCAACAAATAGGAAAGTGGCTTTTCTGCACACATTGAGCTATATTTCAGGTCTTTATGACCAATAGTCATTGAGATAGAACATGTCCTTGAACCAAAAATGTACAAAAACAAACAAAAACACTCTTTTCATCAATAGTTTGGATTCTGAATAATAAAGATGATCTCCACTACTTCCCTCAGTGCCCAGTGTCTTTACTAAACCATATTTCAGATGCTAGACAATGGTTAAATATTACTGGCACCCCATATTTGGTTAGCAGTTTCAGAGAGGCATCAAACTTTATACTAAGCATGTCAGATGCAAGGAAAATGCAAAAATGTTATGTAATAGTCTGTTGAAACATTTATTGATAATATATATTCAACTGATTTCAACTCCAGTCACCTGCAACAAAATTTTAGTGACCTAAACGCAATAAGCCATTTTTGACATGATGCTAATGACAGCGTGATGCTAATGATAATAACAGTAAAAATCTTTGCAGGGACCAGTGGGAAACTGGCAGTCTGGCAATATGTGCATGCAATGACCTTATGAACACCAGAAACATGTTCACAGTGATTTTGGTACAGAAATATGTAGTCAAAATAGAGCAGCAAGGCGTTTGCTAATGACAAATTGAGATAGGACAACTGACATGCCAACAGAAATACTCTAATATTTTGGTTTACATAAATGATACAGAGCTACAGATAATTCAGTTATTTTCTTGGGTTCTCAGACAACATCAGACACAAGGTTTTCTCACAGAATGTGTGTCCTTTTAATTTTTATTAAGAAACAAATCCGGCGTGATGCTAATGACGCAATATTGGAGACATCGACACAACAACCTCCTGCTGTTATACAGAATATTATTTCAGCTATTGGTGACCAGTTTTTAGAAGACTGACAGTCAAGTCTCCATGTATGGAAGAGTTTAATTGAATTAGGATCCTGTACTAGTTTTTGTGATACGATCTTTCAAAGAAAATGTTGTTGGAGACAGGCCATTTTCAGGGGGGTAGGCCACTTCAATGCTATTTCTGGATGGGATAAAAATATTCTGCCGCACATTTTTTGTGTTAAAAGTTTTGCTAATATCCTTGTCTATGACAAATGACAACAAGAGGTCCTCTATTGGTCTTCCTGCCATCATGAATTATTGTTAAACACTGGAGACAAGAATTTCAGACTTATCAAATTTTGACCCATATGGGCAGTGATTGGCTCTCAAATTGAAATATCTCTCAAATCACCCCCGCCAATGTCAGGAAAAAATACATGATGGCATTACGGCACAAGTCAAAGCATAACTGCCAGAAGGCGCTAGATAGACGTCATATTTGAATGGCATTCGATAACACTAAATTGGGTATGAGATTACCAATGTCATGCTAAAGAATCTAGCCAAGTACACAGGCCCTCTCAAACAAAAGCAGTCATTCAATTACGCATGTATCAATCTGAAGACAAATCAGCGTTTCTTAAAATTACTTTTGCTGCTATGAACACACAAAGTTGTAATATCCTCACCTGGAAGTTGGTAGCAATGATGGGGATGGGCAAACCAGTAGCCAATAGCCCAGTCACAGCACAAAGGGCCCCAACAGCATAGCCAAGATGAGTCTGAGGGTAGATGTCTCCATATCCCACTGTTGTCATGGTAACAACTGCCCACCAAAAGCTGAATAGAATAGATTGACAAATCTTTTAAATATTGGTTTGAACCAGAGAACAATCATGAACAATTAATCTGCGAAAAGAACCGATAAACATTTTATGTAGGAAGCTGGAAACCGTCTTTACTAATAAACCAACTCAGTTTCCGTCTGTATGGGCATCTTCGTGAATCTTTGTGCGACATCTACCCCGCACCATCTTCTTTTTAAATATTTTTTTATTTAAAGCGGCTTCCAGAAAGTAACTGTAGGAAATTTATTGAACTAGATTGAATATTATCATGTTGACACAACTGCCGATGCCAGTTATTAGCCGTTGAAAGACTGTCCTCTAGATCAATTAACCAGCCAATATTGCAACTAATGCACTGGCACCACATGAATATTTGATTAGGTCCCACAATACACAGACCATTGATGAATAGTTGCAACAAATCATTGTCCAATAATAGTTCCAACAAGTGTATAAGATGTATGAGATAATAAATATGCTGCACGAATGAGATAAATTTCCAGGAATACTAAGGAGCGACATCAAAAATCTGGTTTATATTCTCTAAATTATTCATGTAATTAGGAACAATAGCCAAAGGCTAAGGTTAGAATCAACCAAAAGTCTGTACTAATGTAACATATTTCAATGACATAAGAGAGAGGAGATGCAAGGTTTTTCATAAAACTGGTCTGACATATTTTGTCCCATGCATCAAACCTCTCAATCCTGAAGTCTCAGTTCTCACAATATTGAAACCTTTTTTTCTGCTGCACAGTATAAAACATTAGATAATTTTGTAATTATTTTGCTTTGTCAATTTTGAATGTCATAAGGGTGTACAAGGGTAAAATACGACACAATCAACATGGCGGCATAGCCCTTCTTTCAAAAGTGATATTGCAACAAAGGCCCTCTTAAAAATTGGCCAACAGTAACGGGACCACTCACAGAGAGTGACCGAAGAAATTTTGCAGTATTTATTTTTATCATTCACGTTCACATAAAGTGTTGACCAAGGGAAACACTTTTGACTTTAAGTTTAGAAATTCTGGACTGCTTTTTATGATCCATATATTCCCCCATAACATCCAATTTACCGACATCGTAAAAAAAATGAACCAACCTGAATGGAATATCGGGGAAATTATTGTTAGGGTCACTAAACTCTGCATAATAAATCATGGTTGCAAAGATGACGATTCCCATGAAGAGAAGGACAAGAAGCAAGAAGAGCTCTCGGATAGACGCCATCATTGCCAACATGAAGATGCGAAGACCTTTGTACGTCCTGGCTAGGCGGAACAGACGCATCACCCGTAGCACTCGGATGAACGAACAGACCTGAAAGGACATGAATAATCTTCATGATACAACAATCAACAGAAATCAAGATACTTCTGAGAGAACCATCCAAGTTCCAACTGATCATATCACTATATCTAACTGGTTATATCACTATAGTTCTGGGTGATTAGCCTCAAGCAAAACTGTCCCAAATTTTCCCTTCTCGGCTGACAAAAATTCCACAGGACATCTGCCAGGAAATGTCTAGGACTCGGAATTGCTTATTCTAAACTAATTGAAGACTTATTTGATCTATATACAACGATTTTGCCTCAATAATAATCATTTGCATTTATAAAATCCTCAAAATTTGGTAAGCAGTTGCGGTCTTAGGGTTATGTAATTTTTATTCATACACATTATACATGTCACAGATGTCAAAATTGTGGTCATTTGGTGAGAGTTTAACAGCTAATCTCTCTCCACATCTCAAATCGAATAATGATCACTCAAAATTTGATGGGTATATTAAACATCTGTGACACTTTGGAAACCAATTCTTCTAGGATTACAAGGAATTTGAGATAACCATCTTCCTTTGAAAGCAGAAGATTAAGTACTTTTTTTGGAGACAATTTTTGAGATTTATGTAAAAGCATACCTTGTAAACTATCAAGAGAACGTCATCACTCCAGTAATCGGTGAATGTGATGAGAACTAGCAGAATCCACTCAGCCGCAATACTCAAGAAATCCGTTGTGTTCAGAATGTTGATGAATTTTCTATACGGAGAGGAACTGAAATAAAAAACGGTTTTATCAACTTCATCCGCTTTGAAGATGAGTACTTTTTCTTTATTGTTTTTTCCTTCCGTTTGGCCAACACCATCGAACTAATTTGAGACAGACAAATTGTGACTTTTTCTGGACCCAATATTGGGTTACCGCAAATTTCAATTATTAGAACACTTCTTTATTTTGAAAGTTCAAATATATATAAACTGTGAATGCTGAAATACTGAAATAGAGATCTTGGCCTTGCCATACTCAAACTATACATTCCCTTAGAATCTATCTATCACAAAATAAAACAAACGTTTTCATACCAGTAAAACCTGAGAACCAGATCAACACTAAAGAAAAGTGAAGATACGATTTCTATGATGATGATTGCAGGATGGGAATCGGTCGTGTTCAACATAATTTGCTTCTTGTTTGTTTCGTTGGCGTCGCCACGACTGCTGTCTTTAGAAGCAACACGACAAGTGTGGACAGTGTCAAGGATGAGAGAAGCTGTGGAAGCCAGGACCAGCAACACGTACACCACAGCCCACAGCTGGAAATCAAAGAACAATACGTATTACATAATGGACTGAACCACCTATTTCTTTACAACTTTTACAGAAATACGGCCAGGCATCATTGATCGTAAACTTGCCAGATCTTCCTGATCAGTTGGCAGGGCGAAAATAAAAGCTGTGACCTCAATTTTATCATGTGTCAAACTTCAAATAAAATTACGGGTAAGTCTCTTTTTTTGCAAGAGAAAATCTGTCGGGCTGGTCGATCATGAGGAACTAAAATCAATAATTATGTCAGGCAATACTCTGGCATAATATAAGTGACTTAAAAATATACAGACCAAGTCTGATTCTTGACTGCTCTCACTTTTAACACTGACACAAAGTGTAATTTTCTTATGAAATTTCTCAATTTTTTAAAAATTGGGTGAAAATTATCCTTCACTTACAGTGGCATACCAGGAAGATGAGGGAAACTCTAACAACAGCCACAGTTGCTTTCTGCAGGATTCTGAACCACAACAGGATGTGTCAATATTCCAAGGGGGGTCCACCGAGTCCAGTTCCTTCGCAACCTCATCTTCTTGCATGGGGCGTGAATATGTCTCCCAACAACAAGGAGCAATGACAGAGTCAGGTAAGCGCCAAAACCGGAGCTCGTAACGCAAAGCGTGTACACAGACATCTGCAGAGAAATGCACACTGTATTAAGTCATTCGAATGCTTTTGGTGAAATAAATCCACCAGGCTGCTTAAAAAGTTACAGAAAGACTGCTGTATAAATTGCCGAAAAAGTTACAAAAAGACATTGTAAAAATAACTTTCTAACTTCTTCTGTTGTAAAAAAATCACTTTCAGTGTCTGACTTCTTAAAGTTTTAATTTTGATAATTATACGGTACTCACAATCAGGTAGACCATATATTATATTTCATTTTTTCAAAAATCATAAGATTTGCACAAAACATGGATCAATATTTTTCAGACAACATTGACACTAAAATTACTAGAGCAAAGTAGTTCTTAATCTCCAGTCAAACAGCAGACAATGACATGATAGGAAGACAACTTTTATCTAAAAAGGAAATTACCACAAGGGCCAATTGCTACCAAGCAAGAAAGTCCCAATAAGCCCACAGAATTATTGTTGCTGTCAAAATGTTTTGAAAATTTCCATCAGCAAAGGTGATACTTTTCTGACAAGTAGGGGAGACCGGGGTTAGTTGAATCGCCAATTTTTTGTCGCGTTCTACTGAGCTTATGGTAGAAGATACAGGTACAATATTTTAGCAAGTGCTGGCTACAGTATTCACCTCAACATTCCATGGAACAACTTTGTTTAAAATATTGACAAGTTCTCACTATGAGCTTGAAAGTACCACGAGACCAAGTGTTCCAACTAACCCCGGGGCCGGGGTTAGTTGAAACAACGCATGGGGTTAGTTGAATCATTGAGAATAAACTAGCAAAAATCATAATTACTGATAAAAATTTTGTTCTATAAACATTTATAATACAACAACTGATTCCTAAATAGCAATTAGGAATTATGTATTTCAGAATTTAATACAAAACGTATAAAAAGCAGCAATGTCAAACTCGAAAGAAAACTTTGAAATCTTTGGAAATGATGAGATGGTTGTGCAGTACGAAAACTAATTCAGACAGTGATGTTAACTGAGAAGAAGGATCTTCGTAAGGAGACAAGCCAATGGGGAAAAGGCTTTTTTGATGCTGTCTCTTTCCTGCATTGTATTAAGGTGTGAACGCTTTGTTACAATGTCAGCAAATGGCCGGCTTGACTGCTGGTAATAACTCGGTTATTGAAATGACCAGTGCAAAAGACTCTCTTTTTCTGCTTTAAGACACTGATATTGTATAAATAAATAATATATCGTTGCCTGAAGAATATAACACTCTTGGGCTACCGTTCAACATTATCGTTTAGCAATTAAGGCTTCTTCAAGGGCTGCCTGGGTATTTCAGCAGGCACTCATCCTATTTCCTTTTTTCTGATGTATGTTATTACACCAATAGGATCAAACTATACAATGCAGTAATGAACATTTACTTTGCTGTTAATAACGAGACTATGCATAGCATTGCTTCAGCGTTTCAACTAACCCCACGGAAAATGATTCAACTAGCCCCAACCCACCATGTGGTTTAGGTCACAGATTACAGCACATTAATCAAAGGCTTACCAAAAAATGTCTTTGCCTGTTGTTTTGTAATACCAAAGGCTTCCAACTTTTCATAAAAAATGTTGTATTAAATAGTTCAAATAGCATACAGGTCAAAATTATTTCAACTCAAAATATTTACTTCAGGAGCACAAAAATCAACTTAACAGCCTGGTGAAGTACACAATTCGAAATATGACTCATGTAGGAAGTGATGTCATGCCTTGACGAATAAACAATCTGCCAGAAGTCAAATTTTGGTTAAAAAATTCAACCCTGGGAAATAAGAGCGAATATTCAACTAACCCCGCGATTCAACTAGCCCCGGTCTCCCCTATATTTTTCCTACTTTTGAGACAAAACCGATTCACAGACAAGGTGCTGCAGGTGCTTGTTATTCTGAAACAGAAAGGTCGCATAGCAATTTCTTTACCTTGAGGCATGTGTAAGAAGCCAGATCGGTAATAATCCAAGATGTAAGCAAAAAGGACCGGACTGCGATCGAAGCGATATTCTCTCTCAACATCACTTGGGATATTGTCGTAACAAACAATTTCTGTCAAGCGACTCCCAGGACAGCGGGACAGAGTTGACTTCCGTGTGTGGAAAATAGTTCCTGAAAGAAACGCAACTTAAGAATCTCAATTAAGACTTTGCGGCAGGTTAATATTTCCTCAGTTTTCATTAATGGTTTATAAAATCTCCCTTGTTTCTAGAATCCAAATACACTCTATACAACAACTTAGTGACCTTTACAGGACTTATCTCAGTAATAAAAAAGCGATATTGGCAGTATTTTTTTTGATTGATTGATTGATTTGGGATCACAGACAGTCATATACATACATACATACACACATACAGGGGATGAATGAAGTAATGAGAGAACAGCCTGGAAATTTGATATGCAAAAAGAGTGAACTGTTGCACTGTGAAAATGGCACTTCATGACCCATGATAGCTGATGAAGTGTCGTCTTCCCCACATTCAACATGGGAAACATAGAGGCTGTCTGATTAGTCATGATCAAGAGAAGGCCATTTGATTCGTCATAACTGATTTCACAGTGAAAATCAGATGCATAAACCTTTCGTTTGCCTGTCACCCACAGGTGGGATTAGTCTCCTTAAATCAAATTAACAATGAAAGTATTGGGTATGATCATAACAAATCATCAGCATGATGACACACCAAGTGCATTTTCGCAGTGCAGCAGGCCACTCTTATTGCACATCAAATTTCCGTGCTGTAAATAAATTACCAAGCCCTTATACATATTCTATATCTATCATTGGTTGTGCCAGAATACAACAATTGAGATTAGATTGTTGGGGATGCTTGTTTAAAAAAGTCTGGGTTGTATTTAGGACCAGTGCCAACGAAACTTTAAATGAGTGTAGGCCTATATCATATTCATAGACAGTTGATCAAACTTTGGACACCCTCCGCCACTTTTTTTTATATTCGCGAAACTTTTCAATACCCTCAGTCACACAATGTGTTTGTGGATGTGCTATTCTTTTTCAGTACATAACCCAGCCCTCACTGACCATTCACAGGCATTCTCTCAGTGCCTGTCACCATCTTATTTACTCTCACAACAATTAACAGTTGGCATTCATAATTTGTCACCTGCACATTAAACTGGATACCAGAAAGTTTCACTTTTGTTAACAATTTGATGAAATGAGCACAGGTCCATGAATAATTCATGAATATGTATGCTAGCATAGCATCAAAAATGTACTCCCTTAGCAACAACTCAGTTTACTCTAGTGAATCAATAGTTAGGCCTATGTTACTGTTTTGAAAAATGCATAAGTGACAAATGCTTGATACATCCACGTGCTGCAGGATATAAACAAAAACAATAATATCACAACTGCAAAGACAGTTTTCAACTCCTTAAATTTGACCTTTCCTTTTATAGACTAGTGTACTGAGATTCATGCTCAGAGGAAGCTAAATGCTCCTTAAGCCTGACTTTTTTTTTGCATCTGTTCAAAAATTCACTAACAACAAAATGACGATGAGCTTATATCAATCATTGTGACACTAAAAAATCCTGTAATTTAATTATTCAATAAATTATACAATTACAACAAACCTCCAATGTTAATGCGGACCCACTTGTCCTCATTTCCTTCTGGACTTTCAAGGATAGTAGGAGGTCTCGCCTGCCTCGGAGGTGGTTTGGGCAAAGTAATGGTCCCATCTCCAAATGGCCACACCACTATACTGTCTCTGTGTCTATTGTCAAAATTCTGGGTGAAGAAAGGTTTCCTGGCATTCGCAGGATCAAACTTTGCATTATTGTTATTTGCCGTTCCCTGTGCGGGTCCTCTGAGGACCGCGTCCGAATTAAACGCAGGGAAGTCCTCATTGCTTTCTGTGCAGTCAACTAAATCCACCAACTGCCCGTCCAAACTTGTCTCAGGCCGTGACCTAGAGAATCTAGCATACTTTGAGCTATCCTTCTCAAACTTGGTATTTTCTCGTCTGAGAAGAGTCTTCTCCCTTGGGAATAGAGTGTTCTCCCTGTTCAAGCGAGTGTTCTCTCTCGTCACCATAGAGTTGGCGCTGTGGAGATTGACGTCCTCCCTGTTGAAGCTGTCCTTCTTCAGGATGCTCTTCTCCCTCCTCATGTTGTAGCTCAGGTCATTACTCCTTTCATTGCTGACTTTCAGATCATCATAGACCGTCTCATCGAATGTCACACCTGTTGCTGCAGCAGCCCTGTCTCTGTCCCTCTTGTTGTTCTGCAGGGAATTTGATCGATCTCTCAGCACCGGGGACGATGACAAAGGGGATGACGCGGGGGCCACTACCAAAGGTTCGGCTTGGGACGATCCACCTTCATCCTTTGATCCTTTGCCCTTTGATTTGCTCTTCTTACCTAATTTCTTCGATTTTGAGGCTTTAGATTTCGATTCTTTTCCTTTACTGAATCCTTTTTTCTTCCTCGATAACATTATTTCATCAATCTCAGAGGTAATCCAATAAAATCCTGTTTAAATGATGAATCTTCATTTCAAGGTTTTTAAAATGTGACAGTAAATCTTTTCTTGACTCAAACAATCCGATTTGTATATAAGAAAATACATAAATACTCCAAATTATTACTGAAGTCACATAGGAAATGTTGACACACAAACTGAAGCAGTCCTTGTTTCAAAGTTGTCGTCACACGTCGTTCGAATATATACTAACTTCATCTGTTGCTTGCACTTGCAAGCGAAGATATTATTGATCGCGTATAGGCTAAATATAAGGCTAAAATATTCCAATTCAGTTGAAGGATCCAGTTAAGTTCTTAGACAAAAGACCAGAGACAGCAAACAAACCGCAAAGCATCAAGTGGACACTTGTTTGTTCACACAAAATGAAAAAAATAACCCAGCCGAAACCATGGCATTGTCATGGTCTGGCGAAATGCATGCATTTTTAATTAATGCCTTTTCACCACGCCCAACTGTAAAATTAACCAAAATATATTGCAGCCTATTATAAATTTACCAGGAAGCAGCAACTAGAGAGTACAAATCAATACAATGACATGCAATCATGATAATTGCAATGCTTTAAAACTGCTTTAATGTCAAATACTTGGTAAAGATGCCTTTCTGATTTTTTTGGCAATTCCACTGGCTTTGTTCAAGTCTTAATTAGCAAACCATTTGGGATATGATTCATAAAAGAAAAACAGAATAATCAGGAAAAGGTGTGCGCCAGAAGCCACTCAAAATTGATAAAAACCAATATGATTTAACACAAGGTCACACTACTGACACTGGACAAGGCTCATAAATAGAATATAACTCTTCAGAAGTGTGACACCAGAATGACGCAAATGCAGCCAGGCACCTGTTGCTAAGCATTCGTAAATCGAAGCTTATTGATCTGTGCACATCCATAGAATATGCGTAGTTGGTTATGGAACATATACTCGATCAATAAGATTCAGAGAGCAGGTCCTTGAACGCAGAACATTTTAGCCATAGAGCCTTCAGTCAACAAGAAACTGCACAACAGCCAGCCAGACAATGAGACCTGACAAGCTAAAACAGTGTAGACCATTACTTCTTTTTAAGAGGCAGTTTTTCTAAGATTCAGGCACTTCACCATTGGGTGTGCTACTCACCCGACTCAGATTTTGTTCATATTTTTTTTGATGATAAACAATTACTAAAAAGTGGGAAAAACTGCATTTTTAGACCTCAGTACCTTTTAGGTAATTTTTAGGGGCTCTTTGATATATAGGGCCAAAATTTAGATCGTGTCAAAGTCCGGATTTCAGAGAGCAGGTCAAATCCCATAACCTGAGTACCTTCTTGGTGTATCTCTGGTATATTTTAATGGCAAAATATATTGACCTACTGTTATCATTTGGTAGCGCATTTATGATGATTGAATCAGGGCGCAGGCAACAGAGGGCACTCAAAGTTCCTACTTCAGTCAATTTTCAGCTGAATGGATGGGGCCAACGTGGCTTTTTTATGGGAAACAGCGCCCCCTGTGGAGATACGCCCTCACTGTACCATTTTAATTTTTATGTAAACTTATAATAAAGGTCCCCTGCTTCATGTGCATGCACAAAACATTGAGGTACACAGAGGGTGCAAGCCACATTGGCCCCTTCAATTCGACTGAAGTAGGAACCTTGAGCGCCCCCTGTTGCCTGTGCCCTGAGTCAATCATCATAAATGCACTACCAAATGATACCGATGGGTCAATATATTTTGCCATTAAAATATACCAGAGGTATACCAAGAAGGTACTCAGATAATGGGATTTGAAGCCCGACTTTAACACGATCCAAATTTTGGCCCTATATTTCAAAGAGCCCCTAAAAATTACCTAAAAGGTACTGAGGTCTAAAAATGCAATTTTTCCCACTTTTTAGTAAGGGGCCGACCAGATGATCTTTGGGGGGGGGGGGGCTATGGATATTTGGTGAAAAAAAAAGATTGTTTCCCACTTGACACTAAAAAAAAAAGTTTGTTCAGCACATGGAAATAAAAAAAAAAGTTTGTTTCTACCTGTAGCTAGGGTACCGTAATGTTAAAATTCCGATAAAAAAGTTTGTCGCGAGTGCGCATGCGAAAAAATTGTTCGTCAACCCGTCGCGAACGAAAAAAAAGTTTGTCCCGGGGTAAAAATCCATAGCCCCCCCCTAACTATCGTCTGGTCGGCCCCTAATTGTTTATCAACAAAAAATTATGAAAAAAATCTGAGTCGGGTGAGTAGCACACCCTGCCTGAATCTTAGAAAAACTGGCCCTTAATATCTTCACATGTGAATGTGAAGTTTTTGGTGGACACTTCCAATCACATGCATAACTCATCATTAGGCCAGACTTTTTTTCATTTTTAGCTTCTCGGATCGACCGACCCAAGAGATTTTCTGCTTACGGAAAAAATAATTGAGCATACCCACAATTTTTATCAAATTGACATTAAAAAAAATTGAGACTTCACCTTTTTTTTCTCCTGCGACCGACCTACCCTAGAAACAGTGCCTAGAGGTCGAGGAGATCCGAGAGGCTAAAGCTCTTTTTGATGGACCCTAAGCCTTTTTTCCACAGAGTTGCTTTTTCCACTCTCAGGCTGCTTGACGACCTGTTTCCATAGTTGCATTGCTTCACTGGAATATCATTGCGTGTGACAAACTCTGACATGACTTCTCAAAAAACAAAATTTTAAAACGTTGCGTGACAGTAGCTGAAGTAAATTGTATGGCCTTTTTCATCATTTTCTTCAAGCTTTCATAGATTTGCCCTATGGGGTGCCTAATAATGAGTAATACCCCGTCCAGTGGCCATACCCCAATGTGACAAACCTGGAAAAAGACACAAGAAATGGTCACAATTGATTAATTTTATGCAAAAGGGTTCTTTGACACCTGATTATACATATGCATGCACTCAAAAGCCCATCTCAAACCTAAACAAAAAAAATACTGCCCTAGAAATGGTTTTGCGTTTTTAATTTGGCTCAGTTTAGGTACATTATTTGTCAGATTATTTAGACAAAATAGCTGAACCTTGGTTTTCTTTTGTATTTCAGCTAACTGCATCAATATGCACTCTGTATGCATTCATGAAAAAAGCGAGTTTGACCTAAATGGTCTTTGGATCAGTTTCATGAAAAGCTTGGAAGTCAAGGGATTAGAAGAAGGAAAGTGTTCCCCTAAAATTGCTGGGCAATTTGTAATCCTAGTTCTGTTTTTTGGATCTGAGGACATCCACAATCCACATAAATACCAAACGGGTCGATAACTTCTCATCACTCATGAGAATTGTTAAAGAGACAGTCAGAAACAAAAGTAGTCCTTATGCCATTACCTCCGTCCAACGGACCGTACATTTTGGCTACAGACTTTGTTTAATTTGAACTCGGCCAGGGAAGTGACCTCAGCTCTGTTGAAAAAGCTCAACATTAAATTTACCCTTAACTCCAGGGAGGACCTTTCTCCAAATGACCAAATAACTAACAGAAAAATTTGCACCAAACTGATGTATCAAACCGAAAATCAGGCTGCATGATCTCTCTGGAATTTTTATTAGTCGCAAATGACTCACAATAATTTTGGGGGATTGTCGAGATATGGAAACCGCAAGACGAAAATATATACTGTGCTCAACTTCGATCTCTGAGGTAGTGGGATTTAATCCAAGTGACCAGAACACCGGGATGTAAGAATTTGAAAAGGTGACACCACAATCATTAAGTTTCATTAAGATAGAGGCTCAGGAAAAATCGCAAGTTCTGTAAGAAAATCAGGTTGCGAAAAACTGAAGTGCTGGCTGCTGCAAAAGTTAACCCAGACATCTGGGCCAGAATGAGGCTCACCAACAGGACCGCGCAAGACACATTCCATTCAAGAATCACATTAACACTATTTAAAATTTCATGGGATTTTCGACATACCAATTTACAAAATCAATTTTATTTCAAATCAGAATTCAGTGAAAATAAAAATCTCCACGTTAATGAAATTCACATGCTGATGGTCGAGCATTTTAAAACGAAAAATTGTCAGAAAAAGATCCACAAAATTCAGCCACATCTCAACATCGAACGCTCCAGGTGACAAGGAAGTTCCGTTTCAAGAATAAAATTCACCATTTAATGAAATTCACATGCATCCAATGACTATGGGCGCATTTTAATATTAAAAAATAACAATTCAAGATACAAAAAAAGAACGGCCAAAACCTTGACTTACACAATCATTTGCCATTTGATGAATTCACATGCTATCATCCATTGGACAAGCATTTTACTATAAATAAATCCATAAAAATAAAGAAAAAAGAGGATAGTTGTTCTCAAGAGAAATGTGGGCAGAAAACCTCTCCCAATTTTGACTTGGTAGGATAATTGGAAAGAAGGACATGGCAATGAGACGAATGATTGAAACTGCAGTCCAACATAGGCCAAGGTGAGCCAGATTCAATCCCATCAGAAGAGCAGAAGATTAGAAAAAGCCCAAAATGTGATGCATGACATTTGTTGTATTTGTTCAGCTTTATAAAATCTAGGAAATCAAGACAACCAGGAAGCCAGAGCCAAGGAACAAGATTCAGGAGCTATAGAAATCCAAACAAAAGTATACAAGACTGTGGGCGCACTGTACAAAGGCAGGTGTGTGAGTGAACATAATTTGGTTGGGAGCAGAGACTTAACTTCCAAGTCAGATGCAGGGAACAAATCAAACGGGATCTGATCAGTCAACATTGGTCCTTTATTTGAAACAAGTTCCAGTTTTAATACTGCACCATTCAATGTGATGCTAAAGTACAGACAGACAGACAGACTGGACTTCATTCTAATAAAACGCTCAACAAGATGAAACTTGCAGCAGCAGAGAAGAATTAAACCACATCGCAGTTCAAGTGTCATTTTGATGAGATTCACATGCAAAAGCCAGCACTTTAAATTACACACTTGGGAATAATCTTTTCAGAATATACTATTTCTACACATATTGTTTAGATGAAATTCACAAGCTGCCGAAGAAATGCAACAGTTTAATAAAGTAATAAAAGTGATAGACAATCAACTCGCAATTATAAAATAACAGTATTTTATTTTTTTTAAATATACAATTATACATACAATGTATCACATCAGAAAAACTTATTTTAATCTAATTCCCATATACTTGTAAATTCGTCATTTTTCACGCCAAACAATCCATGAGGAGGTTCGAACGTAACAGGAACAACTTTGACCTTTTTCTTAACCTCTTTCTGAAAAAGCTGCAAAAAAAACACCGTTGTTTAATTTATAATAGGACTAAAATTAAAATATTATTATAGATTATTTAAAGACTCTGCATCTCAGTTTATTCTCATGCTGAGAGTTACGTGAGGCGTGATATTCAACCATAACTAGGTGAGAGGGTCAATGGACACTTACGTCATTTACTGATAATTCTAGCAGTTCTGCTATGTCCTCTTCATTGGAACCTATTGGGAAGTTGATCTTCTTCGCCTCATTAGCTACCGAATGATGGTAATGATCTTGTAGAGTCTAAAAAAAACAATAAAACACCATTGACATATTCAATTTGAAAAATATTCAACTATAATCAATAGCAGTGAACATTTTAGCTGTTGATCAAGCAAGAGATGAGAAAGAAATCTTTAGGCCAGACATTAATAGTTGTTTCGATTTTTTATTATATATTAAAATTAAATACAAGTTGTGGGTAAGCTCTAATTTTTTAACCCAAAAAATATGTATGGTTGGTAATTCTGAGAAACAAATTAAATATGTTTGGTCTTACAAACTGTAACAAACACAATGACAGCATGAGTTTCACACACAGACTAACTCTACACCTACAAATTCATTTTTTGAGATTCACAACTAAACTAAGATGACCTGGTACAATTCGGCAAACATGAAACATATTTTGCAAATTCAATAATCCACAAAATCAGGACAATCATCGGGTCCAAGATCCACGGAGTGTGGATGATGCCAAGCTTGCGATATTAAGCTCTATCAAAGCTGACCTAAGAAGTCTTTTTTCGCTCTCACTCAGGAATCGGAGACTCATTTGTGATTAGAAATAGGAACTCATTGAAACAATAATGCTAGAACATACTTTGACTTCCCACAAGGAGCTCTCCAGGGCATTGCACTTGGCTGGGTCTTCCTCATGCTCATCATAGGGATCAGAATTCAAATCTGTAAGACAAAACCCAAAGTTTAAAAATTCAGGCTTCTTCCTCATTTATACAATTTAGGCAAAGTTTTTTACACTTTCATAGTGAACATTATCGCGTTACTGAGTCTTTTGACGACAATTATTGCAACCAGTCAACCACAAAGTTCTGAATAATCAGCTATTTACCATAGCTTCACATATATTGTGATAAAAAGACATTTATCTGAACCAAAATTGAAATCCTGAACTTTTATTCATAATTATGACCAGAACTTCGACAAAAATGTAAGTTTTGAATTTAAAAAACTTACTCAATTCCCCAATACCTTACTTATTCAAGAGCATAAATAACAAACGGTTATAAACGTAATCACCTTTGACTTCCTCATTTCTGTGTATTAGCAGTTTACACTCCGGGTGACGCTTCATGAGGTTGTAGATGAAAGGTAGTGCCAAGGACACACCAGAGGGCGGGGCAGTCAGTAATAATCTGGATAGACGTTTAATGAAGGCTGCCACTAGGTAGGCTGGCACGTGTCTGAACAGAAAAACATACAAAAAGAACATGAACATGAATGTTGAATTAGGATGAAATTTAAATATGCAGAATTAGTCTTCGAGTTTTCAACTGAGCAAATGACCAACAAGCAATTACATTGTATAGCGAAAATATAGCACAGACCAAACTTCAAAATATTTTAAAATAAATATCCTTAACGGATTCTCATTAATCAGTTTACGAATATTTCAGTTAGAAAGAAGATAATCTTAGCTACCTTTCAGAGGTTCAATTCTGGTTAACATTCAAAAATTAGTATCAACTTTTTGAAGAGCTGGGCAGCTGGCCCAAATTGGAACCACCCATTTCTACTCACGTAGATGTCAAGAAGAGGTCAGACAAAAAGAAGAATCGAGCTCTGTACTTGACATGGAACACTGAAGGTTGGAATAGGCCGTACAATTTCTTGAAGAAATTAGGATAATCTCTGCAAATGAGATAATATCAAAACTCAAACAATTGCAGTGAAGTGGTTTCAGCGTTATTCATCAATAATAGTGGTTTCAGCGTTATTCATCAATAATAGTCTATAATATATAAAGTATGATTTTTAACTATAGAACAGAATAGAATACAACAGAACTTTATTGAATCCCAACAGACGTAATTTTGGTAAGAGCTAGTTGAACGCATGTGTCACCATGAGAACAGCTCCACCTATTGATAAAATAACAAGATACCAATCCATGGAATTTCCTAAATAACGAGATATCTATGATACTTACAAATTATGAGAATTCACCAGGATGAACAAGCCGTTGAGCGACAGAAGACTAATAGCGCCACCTGGAGAAAAACAGAATTCACAAAATGAAAATCTTAAATATCATCCTCAACTAAACTGCACGAAACAACAAAATCAAGCATGTATCTTAAACCTGTTAGATCCGCTGATTATATGAAGCCTAAAAGTAAACTTATTTTCAAATAATAAAGAAATATATTTTGACTATATCGTGCTTAAAATAACAATTGAATAAATCTGTTAGAATAAGTTAAATGACTATAGTATTTCTTTTACTTGTCTTTTAAATCCAGAGACACAATAACTTTATTTAATGTGGAGGTTTAAACAGATGAAGCTTACAACCTAACATCTTAAGGTTATAGTAGTGACAAGAATATACATAATTATGGCGTCTAAAATATTTACCGATGTTGTATGAAGCAGTTAGGAAGTCGGCAAGCAGCAAAGGACTCGTCATGTGGGGCATAACTTTGTCAGCCACTCCAACAAGGACTCTTTTGTAGACACTGGTGGTTAGCTGGACATGAAAGACATTCAGCCATTAAAATAAAATATGATTGAATAAACGGACAATTGCCAGACAATTAGTGATGAGTACCATGAGCTGAATATCGATACGATACGTATCGTGATACGTCCCTTACGATACACGATATTATGGTGATATAAATTTATCGGCATTTATTAGGAAATCAACAATATTCGCAACTTTTCCGGCGAATTTCGGGCCGTCATCTCGAGTTTCACGACATCCCGCCGTTTTGCGGCAAACAAAAAAACCAATGTTTCTGCGCAAAGTTGAACTGATTCCACGACAACTTTAAGTGATGTTAAGCAAAAATACTGATTTTTGGCCTGGAAAAATAACCGGTTAGACGTCATACGATATACCGGTGCATGCATCGACGTAAAAAAGCGGTTTATTTCGATGCGGTGTATCACGGTACTCGGCACTACAGACAATTAGCAAACAAAGATACGGAATTAGCCTAAGAAGAAACTTTGAGGTCACATATTTAACCATGAACCTATAATGTAATTGCTAGAAGTTTTCTTTTACCTTTAGTTTCAAAAACTCCAACCACACAGATGTGAAGAGCTTTTTATGCTCCTTGAAAGTGCAGATCTTCAAATTGCCTGAGGAATCTATAGTAAACGAAACATATATATTTTTTATTTAAAGGAGCTAGAAAGGTACATATGCGAGGACAAACATCATTCAAGGATACAGTCAATCCAAACCATCGATGATAACACAAAATGCAAGAGTTCAAATCAAGATGCTTTGGACAGGGCTATTCGATTAAATCAAGGCAATTTAAAATCTTGACCTATTATTGTCACCTATATGATATTTATATATATATAAAAAGCAATTAATATAAATTTAATTGATTAAAAACAATTAAATGTGATTTAAATTATTTGATTGTTTAATATTCTTTTAAAATCAAAATCGCAACCCTAACTCCATCATTCCAAATGGTACATTAACTTTTTAAAATGTGTCATGCATCAATCAAAATCATTAACCTTCAAAAAAGGCGATGTAAATCCCTTACCTGGCAATTTGGAGAAAAATTTAGTTAATGGTTCATCATTTTGAAGAGTTGGCATAGAGAGATTTTCAAGTAGAGTTAACATGTTGTTGAGATAAATATTACTTGTTTCCTTCTTCTGAAAAAGAAAGAAAGAAAGAAATGCACAACTAGACAAAATAAAGACCAAATTAAGACATAAACTAATTGCTAATACACAATACAAATGTGTGCAGAATGAAAATACCTGAGTTACAGAGTCCTTCAAATCCTTGAGGCAGACTTTCATAGCATGGTATCGCAGATCATCAAAGAATAGATATTCTTGGAATTTAGTTATTAAAGGAGCCATGTCGACATCAGGACTGATGAGGGCGTGCAGAAAATCCTATCAAAGAAAGTAGTACCATCAGTAATTACATGTACCTTAAATTCATGACACAGTGCTCCCGAATAAATTTCAAGTTAAAAAAAATGCAACAAGAAAACCGAAAAATTCCGTTGGGAAAATTTTGAGTTATATTCATTTTAAATTTTTTGTTTATCACACTTATATTTTCATGCTGAAATCGGGGCAAAGAAAGCTGTTAAAGACATTTAAGATGTTTAGGGAGGCAAATGTTGATGGTAAGACATTATTCTGTAATTAACATTACCATTGTATCCGTTTTAGATATGTTTAGATCAAAAATATTGTGCAGGGTGTGATAAACACATGTGACTGCATGTTACAAGAATTTTACACACCTGCAAGTAAGTTTGCAGCTTTTAAACACTGCCTCTGTTAATTCCTTTGAATGATCTGCTGTATTCAGGCCAGTTTTAGCCAAATTAAATGTATATTACATGATATATGAATATTTCATGCATTTTCTCAGCCCAGAAAAGTGTGTTTTTCGTTATCATATATCTCTGTGAGATTTTATTTATCAATATTTTCAAATGTCAGGCAGTGCCGCAGTTAAAATAACAATACCTTTGCATAATAATCAGCTTAAAGCATCTATTAGATATCTATTAAAGTGATTATTTGACCCATCATTGCTCAATCGTCTACCTTTGCTGTTGTTTGCACATGAATGACTCTCTTTCAATGTCATATAGTGTTTCAGTATCAATTGTCAAGCTATTTAGCATCTCTCGTTTATATTATGATTGCTTGGATGAGTAAGTTAGTCCACTAAATGGGTTTTTTGTCCAGAAATTATTGCAAAAAAAATGCAGCCAGTAATATTCATTAACTCACTTCTTGGATCACAAAAGGCCAAAGTTGGGGTTTATTTCTTAACATTTATGTAATGTTTATATGATATATTGAGGCAATTTATATAAAATTTAATCACATTCAGTCTTAGCAAGAATTATCCACAAATTTACCTCATTTGAAATATCTTATTTTGATGAAAAGCATTGCAAAAATTAAAAAGAAAGGCTAAATTAAATTCAAATCAAGCTAAAAGCAGGTGAAACATTCCCAAAAAACGATCGAATAAATTTACTGGGGCTAAATATTCACTTCTGTGATAAAAATGTATCTGCATGTGCTTATAACACTCTGCACACTATTTTTAGCCAATACATATCTAACATAGATACAATTATCATGTAAATTAAACAATGATGTCTTACCATCAACACTTGTCTCTCTAAACATGATAAATGACTTAGACAACTTTCTATGTCCCTGTGTCACCAAGAAAATATGAATGTGATAAACTTTTTTAATTTTAAAAGACGATAACTCAAAATTTTTCCAACAGAATTTTTCGGTTTTTATCTTAAAATGTGCTCCTGACCCTGCTCTATAAGCGTGCGCTTTCGGTTTTCTTGTTGTATTTTTTTAAACTTGAAATTTATTCAGGAGTGCTGTGATGAGTAAATAAGTTTTTTGGTATAAACATACTCATATTACTCCAAGTTTCAATACAATAATGCCATTTCATTAGAATAAGTAGGCAGGTAGTATATAAACAAAGCCCTCTATTTCAATGGACAATTCAGACTGCTCAAAGAGGGTTAATAGACGAGATGATCGAGACGGCAGGGTCCCATAATATCTCACACATTTACCCCAAGTACAGGATTGTTTTACTTAGCCAGTACAGACAGTGGTGCTGGTAAAAGCGGCAGCACATTTCACATCATATCAGAATGACCTCAGGCCTCTCAATCTCTTCCCGAGCAAGCTTGTCCTCCCCCAATGCTCTTCATACTTGTACACACACAATCGTGTCAAAGACTATATATAAAGCGGTGCATTCCAGCCTCTTTTAACAGCTGGAATTCAAAAGTTTCAAACAGCTGAGGGCGTCTGCTGCAGTGCTCACTTACTTGTAGACCCTGCAGTGGAATATAAGGAGTGAGTGAGGGTCTGAGGGATGGGCAACTGATGTGTCAGGGAAAGAGATTCAGGGCCTGTGTGAAAAACATTCAGCTGTAATGCTGCTCAAAATTGGCTCACTCAGTCTGATCCTAGCATCTGAGATTATAATTATATAAATCTGAGAACATGTAGAGTATTATTGAATTCATAGGCACAAATCCATACTTACAGCAAAAAAACCTGTAGGAAGTGACAAGTTTTTACTTTGGATTTTACTTAAAGGCGAAACTGATTCAGATTCCAGAAATTTTATGAGACTGCCAAAAGCCCGCTTCTGTAAAGACAAAAACAAATCTCAGTGGGTACCACGTTTTAGAAAAATTAGACAAAATCAGACAACAAGAATAACCGTCAATCAATAAGACCAGCACTAGCCACAGTCTACTTCGCAAGTCCAATGTCATCATTGATCAAGATGAAATGCCCCCTTTTTTTTCTTGGGCCTGTACTGATTCAATATAAATTTTCAAATAGATTTTTTTTTTCATTAATAGGTCAAACAGCAAATGCTAATGAAATATAAATATCGCTTATTGTAAGATTAAAAACTATTTGAGACATTGACCTAGCAGTGTCTCTCATAGAACCTCCCTCTGCTCCAAAGTGTTTTACAAAATTTGGTATTTCAGAAATTTTAAGATTCTGCACGGAATAACCCATCAGAAGACATACCTGGACAGGAAGGCTATCGTGATTCAGCCATTGTAGTAATTTTATCCTCGCTTCAGTATATCTTTCCCTAAGCCATATCTTGTACTTTTCTTCCGCATCGAGGTCTGTAAAAACAACCCTGAATTTCAATTACCCACATTCAAAACATTAACTACAGGATCAAGTTATCTTATCACAATAATCAAATACTTAGTGGCGATTCAGTGGCTTCTTGCAATTTTTTAGGCTATTGGTTTTATCGAGGAGCTAGAATTTTGGGGAAATACAGGCATTTTAAAAATGTCAAATCACTTTAAAATACTAGACCTAATTATTATTTTGGCTTTCAAAGTTAATTTAAAGCTTCAAGCCTTCAAGGGTTGCATATACACAAATTGCCCAAATAGATTGAAGACTGGACAACTCACTGAGATTGACTGGAGTTAATTGAGTATGCCCCTTATTCACAAACTGCAATTTAGACAATACTTGATTGCTCACTGTTTTGGCTTCAATTGCGCACTTTCTGACAACTTACACAGCTCCAGCCTAACAGCCATGAAAGAGGCACAGCCTCTGAAACCATTGTGTTAGGTACAAATACTGATAATTTTGTCGACATCAAATCTATTTCTTACTTTTCAAATCGTCCTCATCTTTCGGCACAACAGCAAAGTACATCTCCCCTTGAGAGATTAGCAGAGAAAAAATAGTGTTGAAAGACCTGATACATTCACTGATGACCTCTTCATCCTCACTCTGAAAAACGAAGAATAAGGATTGGAAATGAGATGGAAGTCATGTCATCCAGAGGAGCAGACCTGCCAGAAATGATATAATAGGCCTACAATATGGCCATAAAAGGAAATTGTCTCCAGAGAAGGCAACGAATAATTAAATTCAATAAGCAGTCATTTCACACACAAGAGATCTATTTACACAATAGCTGACTGTTAGAGGTCTACATGGGTCCAAAAATAGATGCATGTTGAATGGCTGATTTTAAGAGGATAGGCCTAGTATCATTTCTTTTCCAAACATGACTTAAAAGAAATCCAAATCTCACATGTCACTTTAACTGAATCTAAAATATAAGAGTTTTATAGACAGATTTATCGCCCTATAGAGACAAATATAGATAGACCACATTTTTCCACAATAATTCCTATAACTCCACAAAGCCACTTGCACTATTGCTTTCTTATCCTCTTCCCTTATGGACATTTCTAGTAATTGACTCTAAACCACACCTAGCTTACTAGAACCCTCGATGCACCCAACCGGTTCTATCCTTTGCCTTTTAACTTAAGCACGGTTTTTATGTATCACTGAAGTTATAGTTCCTATAATATGGTGTTTTAAACAGGAATTAGGGTGGCACGCATCGACCAATTAAAAGGTTATATAAAAGGTTACATATTTAAACAATGAATATATAATTGCCTTTGCCAGGGCTTTGGCCGTAATATCAGCAGCTTGTGAATTAGGGGGGAGAACAATATTTTTTTTTTTTTCATTACGACAACGAAAATGTCACATCTGACATATTTGCCAACACAGAAAATAACAAAATAATAATACAAACATACAATACTAGAATTACCCAGTGATAATAAATAAAGGGGGAGGACTGCAAATTTGGTGTTTTTTTTTGGGGGGGGGTGGGGTGCACTTATGTGGCGTGGATACAGAGTGGTATGGGCGGGACATGCTACAATATTACTGCAGTCTGATGTTGAATTCAGGAATGAATATTGAAATTTCGATTGTTCAATATATCTATATATCTATCTATCTATCTAGCTATCTATAGTCTGTTTCCCCTGAGTTGAGAGCGGTGCTTCAAACAGTTCCTAAACTGCAGTTGTCAACAGCATTGATGAACCATGACCTGTTTATCACTCTGGAAACGACAGAGGTCCTGGTGACACTGGGAGTTGTATCAGTGGTGCAGATATTCAATAAAGGGTGCACATATAAAGGGTTTTACCTCTGCTGAAAACCCCTAAAAACTACCAGATATGCCCATGGACACTGATGAAGCAGGACCAGATATGACGCTTTATGAGAAACAGATGCATTAGCTCAAGATAGAGCAGTTTTTGGTGTTAAAGGTGAGGAATTGGATAGGCTTGTGTGGCAGTTTGAGCATTTTTCCGCTCTCAACTCAGGGGAAACAGACTATAGCTATCTTTCTATCTTTCTATCTAGCTATCTATCTAGCTATCTATCTAGCTCTATCTTTCTACCTATCGACCTACCGATCTATCTAACCATCTATCTATCCATCTAACTGATGCCCTATACAATATATATAATGCCTTGATTTTACCCCATTTAAATTATGGTTGTACAATATGGGGCTGGCAGTCCAACAACTTATTCAAAATTCAAAAAAAGGCAATCAGGGTCATAACAAAGAGCAAGTATAATGCACACACAAATGGTTTATTTAAAATGTTAAATACCTTAAAAGTTAATGACATATGTGCACTGCATGAATACAAATTCATCTATAAATTGTTGAATGGTTCGGTTCCCAGTTTCTTTAAAGATCTATTGAATATTCATACTTTTCCATATCACGAACATAACACGAGACAAGCAAGGGATCTGCGCTTACCTGCTGTGAGACATGAATTTGCAAGAAATGGCATCAAATACAGATTTCCCAAAATATTCAACAGTATGCCAATCAATTTTAAACAGAAGATTTTCACCCATAGTCAGGCTGGTTTTAAATTATATATAAAACAAAAAAGGACAGACAGTTATTCTTCTGAATGCTCCATTACTAATTGCTATATTTGTAGGTAAATTTTAATAGTATTTTTTTTTTTTTTTTTTTTACATATATATATAAAACTATTATACATAATACATAGCCATTAAAAAAAACTATCATACATCTCACATCTATAAGAAACTATTTTACATCTCTTTGAAATGGCAAATTCCAAATTTGATTTAAAAAAAAATAATTACTTGTTGAATTTAAGATTGATTTTCTCGTCCTCTATGTTACAAATTCCCAGTCACTGTACTCATGTCTTATTATTTTTTTCTAATTAACCAAAAAAAACAAAATATCAAAATTTTATTTAATTTTTTTTAAATATATATTTCTTGATTAACATATTTATCATACTGTATTTTTAAAACTTATACCATATATTCTTGTATTTTACAATATTTCTATCTGTATAATAATTTTGTATTTTGAAGGTAGTTCCCTAAAAGCGACCATCTTTGGTCTTTGGGAATTTCCTAAATAAATCAATATCAATATCAATACTTGTGAAACTTGTAACTGTCTATCTGTGTATCTATCTGTGTATCTATCTATCTATCTATCTATCTATCTATCTATCTATCTATCTATCTATCTATCTATCTGTCTATCTACCTATCTATCTGTCTATCTATCTATCTATCTATGTATATATGTATCAGCAGATTCATCTTTCATGTGAAAAGTCAAAAGACAGGGAAGATGAAATGGATGATTAAATTGGTAATTCTATGATTGGGCTGTTTGTTTGTTAGTTTGAAATCCGTTATTCACATCAAAAGATGTACATTGGTTTTTTGGAAAATGTGAAATAAAAGAGTAGTAAAACAACAGAGCACTAAATATAAAAAAGGAATTCAAGTTGTACATAAAAACGTAATAATGTCTTTACACTGTGGATAGGTTCTTCTTCTTCTTTAGTGTACTTGTCCACATCTGGTGGGTTACCGTCTCCTAAAAATAAGAGATGGTTGTACATTTATTGGTTATTTTCAGTGAGGTATTTTATTGTTTTGATTAGTTTTTCGCTTGCTTCTTTGAGCACTTCCTTGTTTGTGGAGAATATTTCACCCATTGTTGTTATTGGAGCTTTTGATCTGTCAATGTCAGCGCATTCCTCAAGTATGTGTTGCTGTGTTTCCGTGTTGTTCTTGCAGAAGCGGCAGTTGTTGTTGGTGTACTTGTTTTTGTAGTTATTTTTAACAGGGACCATTCTTGTCCTTGCCTTGAAGATAGCACTTACTTGCATTCTGTTGAGGTGGTTTACATATGTTTCTCTTTTAGCTTGGTCGTTTTTATTGTCTATAAGGAATTTTACCTTCGACTTCTTCTGTCCTTCTTGTACTAGGGTTTCTATCCACACTTTATTTGTTAACTTGTTGATTGTGTGTTTTGATAGTTCGTTGTTGATTACATTGTCTTTGAATTTTTCTTTTTGTATTTCCTTTAGGTTATCTGTCCAGGATTTCTTTTCCTCGTTCATTATGGTCGATTTTAGGGTGCTATTGTTTTTCTTTTCTATCGATGCCATGTAGTTTGTTTTGTCCTTCAATATGGTGTGCTCAATGTCCAGTAGCCCGGTTTCGATGTATATTGCTTCTCTCGGGGTGGAGGTGGGTGTTAGTAGGATTCTTTTCAGGATATTGTCTAGGATTTTGTTGAGATCGGTCATTTCTGTCTTGTTCCATATGGTGCTCACTGCACCGTAGGTGATTATGGGTATAACGCAGGTGTTGACAAGTTTCCATATTGTTCCCATTTCAATTGCTTTTAGGTCTTTGGACCCTGCGATTGATAGAATTGTTTGGTATGCAGCCTCGGCTTTCCTTCTTACATCCTTTATGTGGTCCTTGTTGTTTCGTTTGTTGTTTATTATCATGCCGAGGTATTTGTAGTTATCGGCCCAGTCGAGTTCCATTTCTCCCAGTTTGCAAGTCCCTTCTGTTTTCTGCTTTTTCCCGAATTTCAGGGTTTTACTCTTTTCCTTTCCAAATACGATATGGTATTTGTCCGCTGTTTCCTGAGTAATTTTTAGTAGTCTGTTTAGGTCTTCTTTTGTTTCTGCGATCAGGGCCACGTCGTCCATCCATAGTAGGCATCCGAGTTTCATTTCTTCGTTTATCTGTATGCCTAGCTCTTCCTTTTGTATTTCTTTGTTGATTTCATCCATGACGGTGGCATATTTAATGACGGATAGGACTCCTCCTTGTCTTATGCTGTCCTTTATACTGATTTCTCTTGTCGGTCCGTGCTGTGTCATTATTTTGGCTTTTAAGTTTCTGTTGATTTGGAGGACATCAAGCCACGTTCTGTCCTTTAGTCCTGATTTATGCATTGCGTACATTATTCCGTCCAGCCATGCCTTGTCGTACGCCTTTGTTACGTCAAGGAATGTGACGTATAGATTTTTGTTTCTGTTGATTATCTCCTTCAGAATGAGGATATGGTCAGCAGTGCAGATTTTCTTTTTCCCTCCTCCTTGGGCGTCAGTGATAGTAGTGCTGTTCCTCACTCTTTCGTTTAGAATTCGTTCGTAGAGTTTGCCCATATTGCTGCTGAGGGTTATTCCCCTTTCGCTGGAGCATTTTCCTTTTACCCCTTTTCCTTTATATATTGGCAGTATGTGGCCTAATTGCCACTGTGTTGGGATATTTTTGTCCCTGATGATATCATTGAAGATTTTCATGTATATCTCCATTGTCTGTGTGAAGGTAAATTACATTTGACAAAGTGACACATTAATTGTTAATTGCCATCAATGCATCAACACTGATCAATGTGTTCAAGTGTCACCAATCAAAACTATTGTGTGCAGCAGTGTGTACACAATTCAATCCAATTGAAGAAAGCAGCAATTGTCAATTGAAGCCAGATAGATAGGCAAATATCATGGAAGAAAATGAAATAGAAATACAGAAAACGGCGCGAAATGCTGGATCCTCCTGGATCACAACAAAGAGTTCAGACCGGAAGTATAATTACGAAGGAAAGGCATGGCTGTTGTTGCATTGATTATTCTATGAATCCATGGACATTTGAATCATGTTACATGGGTATGGGAAGTATTCATGTTTTAATGCATATGGAGGATGGTGAATGGGGAGGAGGTGAAAATGGGGTGATATTGATGGTGTCGGAGGTGGGACCCCAAGTGGCGAATATGCCACTGGCTTAACACTTTTATTAAGATAGATATTGGTTTAATTATGTCAGCATCTCTTTAGCTGATTAGCTCTCTTTCACTTTCAGGCTAAGCATCATCACTTCATCATCATCTACTTAAATAAAGCTGTAATGTCAGTGGCACATTTCTCATACTTTTGTCCACGACTTTCAACAGCTCTGCCACTCCTCACACCATCTAATGTGCACATTTGTTCCTTATTTTTACATACCCTTCTGATGAACACACATGTGAATAGATTTTTGCTTCCCCTTCCCCTTCGACTCACTATTATTTCTATTTTTTCCCTTGCTGCTGATTCCATCCATTCGTCAGCTTACTTCCGTTTCGTCTGCTTTGTTGTGATCCAGGAGGATCCAGCATTTTCGCGCCGTTTCATGTATTTCATTCACGGCGATTAAACTGCATAAAACCATTGTATGTGTGCTGCCCTATATGGACTTTCTTTCACTATTCCATACTTCAAAGACAACTGTTTTTGACACTCCCTAACAGATTGCTATTACGCTAATTCACCATAATTTAGGTATAATGTTGATTGCTATTGAAGTGTCACATCTTGATTGGGTCTGTCGTGAAGTGCAATTCACAGCTCACATCCTGACAACCCTTCATTTTTCTCAGTATTTCTTTGAAAACAAATCTCATATTGCTCAACTTTTCTTCTATTCACGAATTTTAAGCAATTCTTTTACTTTTTACAACACTCACCAACAGAAACAACTCTTTTTACTTTTTTCATCATGCAAAATTAATTGCCTCACTGTTGCACTACCTCTTTTTCTAATAACCACAACTTCACATTCAGGGCCCTATCTACAAATGGCCTCAAGGGGGGGCCAAAACATTGCCTGAATACGGGGTCCTCTCCACAGTTTCCTATCTCATGGATTTTTGCCCTGACCGTGGCCCATGGCCCAATGCCCCCCCCCCTTAATGGGCCACTGTAATTGCATTGCCACAATACATCATACATCGATACATACATACATTCATTCTTCGCTAGTATCGCTACACTCTCACATCCATGGCAGAATTCCTCATGCTTCAACACAAAGCACAATAAGATTGAATTCAGTGGCAGTATTGTAATGATGATATACTTAATCATGTTTTTAACTTTCCGTAGACTAGTTTAGAGTTTGATTTTGCTTTGTATTATTGATGATTTTGCTTTGTATTATTGATGACACATGTATCTTTTTTGATATTCAGTTTGTCAAAATAAAAGTTTATATATATATAATAATCCACAGAAAATACACTGCACTGTCTGCAGGAATGAGTAAATGGATGTGTGTATTTAAAGATGACATCGTTGTCATGGGTAAATTCTAGTCATATATATTAGAGCAGGCTATAACTGTTCTAATGGGCCAAAATAGTTGTTTTGTTTGTTTGCAACCTACATAAGTTCCAATCTTAAATGGTCATTGGTGATTGGATAAATTGTGTAGAAATGGGAAATAACACTGGACTTTTTTCATCTCACATCTGCCCTCTAGCTCTGACAGTGACACCACAGAGACATGTCTGAGTGACGTGACACTGAGCATGGACGATCCCTGCATGGAGCATTGAATGACTATCTGAGTCCTGACAGTGAGAACAAATTGTATTGTATTTTTAAATAATTTAATCAGTATTGACAGTGAGTAATCATGGTAATATAGAATTCAAGACAATGATTCTCACCTCAGAGTGAGCCAAAATGTCTATCAAGTTATTAGCATTCTTTCTGTCGTTCACAAAAGCCGTTGTCTTGGCCCTAATTTCTTTAGAAGCCTTGCTTTTTTCCATAATTTTCACAAAATGTTCATTCTCCACTAGCAACCACGTGTTTCTGAAATGACAGGAAGCCGGCAAAGCAACATCGGCCAATAAGAAAAGAGCTTACATTGAGTGACGCAGTTTTCAAAACGAGGCATCAGGTGACTGCGCATGCGCAGTGGAAGTTCATACCAGACGGCCATATTGTGCAAGGATTCCTGCGAAGAAGCTGGCTAAGATGGCCAACTGGAAAACGCAAAATTAACATATTATTTTCTTGCGAGGGTCGCCACATGGTAACAAAATGCGTCAATAAGAGTGTGATGTTGACGGATTGAGGGGTTTCGACCGCCGATGGATAGGTTCTCACCGTTAAATTTGTAACTCATTCCGGTAAGTTTTGCAACCAGACTGCAACGTCATCTGCAATGGCTGCGGCTTTGTGTAGCGCAGTGCATGACCTACATTATGAGGATAAAAATTGGTTTTGGGTGTGTTTTGATCATGACTCAGTCCTTAGGAACATTAAATGCAATGTTTAAGTTCTAATGAATGGAAATTACAAAGAATTAATTGCGCTTATTTTGTACAAAGCGTCATTGACGAATTTTCATTTTTGTCTTCGCTTTTTTCGCGGCAAAAGGCGTTGGGGGCCATGCTTTTAATGAACTCGCTTCGGATAATGTCAGTTTTTTCGTTTGAGTGTACACGAGGTATGCAGTAAATGTCCGTGGTTGTGTCGAATTATGGTGCGAAGCTCAGAAAAACGAGGTGACCGCTGGAGAGGAAATTGCTCGGGTGACATTTGACATTTTTGACAGCTGTGGATTGCAGCAATTGGGTTTCTGGATAGGCCTATATGGATAGTTTTCCAGGCTTTTCCTGGTTTGACTTTAAATGTTCAAACTCTGTAGGCCTATGTTCTTGTCCTGCAATACTGTTGGATTACATTTAGAAAGGCTTGCAATATTTGCTGATTTTTAACTGTTTAAAAAAAAATTGTAGAATAGGCCTAATGTACCATGAAGAAGAATTATTTCTTAATGTAACAAATGATGTCAGTAATAAATGCAGTTAGACAGACTCATCTGCTCATGTCAAATGAGTGGTTCTTTCCTTGTCAAACACTGATTGCTTCTTGTTTGATTCGGACTGTTGTGGGGGGGGGGGTTGGTCTAGTGGTAGCGTGCTGGACTGCCAATCACTGGGTCCAGGGTTCGAATCCAGCTCGGGTCAATCATCTGTTTCAATCATCTTCCGCCTCATTGCCGTGTCGTCCTTCTGTCCTAATTAGACTTCGAAGTGCATAAATACATGACATAATGCCCCAATCATCCATCCACTGGACATAGTGAGACAGAGGTGCATAAAAATCATGACCAACAACTGTGAGATAACTCGGATAAGGCTTCTGAATACTGATTAAATCGAGTTTATCATATTAATTTCATTGCCGATGAGCTTTTCTGTATCATTAGTGATAAAAACATCCATTTGGAGTAAATGCCGAAGGGAAATGAAACTCTTTTTGTCATTGGCTTTTCAAAGAAATTTACTCATATTAAAAATTAATTTAAAGTTTGGAAACGACCATTACTACCAAGGTTGCAAGATTGGTTTATAATATCTTATCAGGTTCCAATGATGTTTAAGATTGTCTTTCAATTTTTAATTTACTGTTAATTTGTTAATGAATCGATTGACCATGGCTGGAAAAATTATGAAATTCGGGCATGTCATTGCATGGAATTCTATAAATCACGATGGAAATTTTTGAAGAAAGGTCCAAATTTCTGACTTGGAAGGCATGGCTCAATTCATGACCATTAATAAGAAATTTTGTCCTACTTAATCAAATTGCCTAGAAATTCAAATTTTTTGTAGCCGTGTAATGAGTGATTGACAATCTGAACTTAACGATGTAATTAACAATCAAACTAATCCTCTTCATGTTCTTCACAAACAGGTCCAGGAGGATGAGGGGGTTTTGTAACTTTGGAGCTTGGCTGATGCAGTAGACATCATGCGTCACCAAAAGACCAAACCCGTGGAGGATGGGGACAAGGTGCAAGCGGGCGCTGATGCCACTTCTGTCGGCCAGTCGCCCGGAACATCTCAAGTCCGACAGAGTCCACTGCAGCACTACATCGTCACCGGTCAGCTGACCCCTGTGAGCGTGACTGACGTGTCCACTACCCAGCAGTCTCTAAGCCCTAGAGCTCGCATGCTGGGTGAGTTACTTTGAATCTTTATCGCATGCTGATTTGTTGGTTCTCCTTTCTGTATTTTTAATGTTATCGTTGACTGACCTTTGAACGACCTAGTTTATGGCATGGGTTCAATTGATATTATTGGAATCTTCCAATACATTCTTACTACTTTACTAATATGCTTAACTTTGGCTGAGTAATTTGATTCCATTTATAATTTTCTTGGGACCTACCTCTTTGAGTTTGTTGGTAAGCTTTGTGTAAATAGAGTTCTCATAATTCAAATTTGTATGCACCCTGCCCAGTATTCTTCAATTTTAAAACCCGGAAAACCTGGACATGATGTCACAATGACAAGCTGTGTGTTTAGAGCTCTCTTATTGGAAAATTTGAAAAACATATGAAATTGGGTTTGCTGCTGGCATTCGATGAATTATGACCTAGATCTATGGGAACCCTCTTTACACAACTTTTGACCATGTTCACTTTGCCTAACACTTGAGCTTGCATGGTTGATTTGTGACATTGAGTATTGTTAAACAGTTGTTGTTTAGCTAACACATTGGTGGTGGTGATTTTCAGCCCAGATCCAGGGGCTGCATGTTCCTCTGAACACTGCTCTGTCTCAAGTAACCTCACTTAACACTGCTGGAGTCGCCCTGGCTGATCACATCCTATCAACCAGTCCTGCTCCTGGAACTAGCACCTCGCACAATCCGCTGCAGTCTGTGTCGGCTAACTCCCATCAGAGACAGCTTACCAGCCAAGGTGAGGACCGAGAGGAGGCCAATGCTGTGCAGTTGCTAGTTCCTCATTCACTGATTAAGGAAACTAGCCGAGTGCTGTAGTTATAGTTTATGTAGTACATTGCTAGATAGAATAAATAACTGCTTGATAGTAATTTAAAATAATGATGTAGATACATGGTAGAGAGAGATGCAATGTTTTGGGGTGTTTGTGAAATATGATTTTCTGTTGCAGGTGGTGTAGTAGCTGTTCCCCCCGTTAGTCCCGTGAGGTACCAACAACAACAGGCAGGTGTCCAGAGAGGGTCGACCACTCCCAGCCCTGTCAGTGGACCAGGAACTATAATTCTTCAGCCTGCGGAGTTGAGGGAGTTGCAAATAAGCAGCGCCACTCCAAGCCAACCCGCTCAACAGCTGACATTTCCAGCAGTCAGCACGGTGAGCGCATCTGGAGGGACCATCCACCATCTCGGTCAGAGCCCAACCAAAGGAGGTATTCCGCCTCTCCTCAATCCAGTTCAACAGCAACACAACGTTCCCAAAATGAATGTTCAACAATTACAGCAAGCTTTACAACAGGGTGCTGTTACTCCGCAACAGGCCACCCCTGTTACGGCCAGAAGGACTAGTGGTAGTGCCAGCCCTGGGAGTGCTAGTCCCCGGGCGTCCCTAACTCACTCCCAGAGCAGTCCCATGTTAAGTAATTTTGCATTGACTCAGAATCCTCTGAGAACTAGCCCTGTTCACAGTCCGGAGCGACCCCGTAAGCGAGTCAAGCTAGAAGAGAAGCCCGCTGCCAACCAAGAGGTAGCCAGCTTCCGAAAACTGATCTGTGATGAGAAGCAAAAGTTAATGACTGAAATTAAAGAAAACTATAAGGAACATTTGACGGAATTGTTCTTTCTGCAAAACGGATGGAATCTCATGGACTACATGACGTGGAAGAAGAGGCCAACTGTGCAGTTGCTGAACTTCCTAAAGTCCGGGAACCTTGACAGTGATGATGAAGAATTAGGACAAGAGGTGAAAATTAATGATGAGGTGACTATATCTCACCTTCTCATTTACTGCTTCATTTATTTTCGACTTAAGTTTGGCCATTTATTCCAAAATAACGAAATTCAGTTGCATTTCGTAGATATATTTTAGTTGCTATTAAGTTTTAGCCACATGAATTTGTAGCATTTCATCTGATACAGCTTTTAGATTGCGATTTCAAACCTATAGTTGTAGTTGAAAGGCGACATTGAACTTTCGATTATTTCTGAACAGGTCAAAGTAATAACATCCAGTGGTGGCACCACCCCCTTGGCTACTCCTGTTGCGATTTCCACAACTTTGCCTCCTGCTGTCTCTGCAATACAGCAAGGTAGGTTCAGGTTCTTGATACAGACTTCCAAATCAGAATATGCGCTAATTTTTGTCTCTCTAAAAATGCAAAGTTGTACTGATTCTTCCCGTCTCTCATTTCAGCTGGTAACACTGAACCTGGCAAGAAATTAGGGGGTCGTCATGGAATGGTGTTTGGTCATGTCCAACAACCTACGGCCACACAGCCGCCCCAAATGCCTGGTAAGTTGTCAGCTGTTGTAATACTGTTTTGAAGTGTGGTGTGAAAGGAATGGATGCTTCGTATGCTTCAGTAATTTGCTGTATTATTTTTACATGAGCATGCATGTTGTAGAAACTTCGGATAGTCTTTATTATAAATTTATTTCAATACTTCATTATTTATGCAAATGTTATTATTAGTACTTATTTTCCCCAGTTACGATTGCTTGTGTATTGAATTGTTCCTTGCATGATTTATTTATAGCTGTGCTTTGTGTTGTTGACATACTCCCCTTAAAATGGAAAGTAAATCGAAATGTTTGGTGCTCTTTAATTTGGTTGACATCTCAGCATTTATCTTTACTGAACTGCAGTCGCTTGACATTTCTTTTGTTCACTTGCCTGCAAGTTAAATTTTGGGCCCATTTCTGTCCGAAAATGCATGGTTTTGTAGTTGACCAATGTCTGGCTTCCCAATGCATCTTTCTTCCCCCGCCCCCCTTCCCCCCATTTAATGTCCATCCCTGGTAATCTTTAGTCCATATTTAGTTTGCCGTGACTTGTTTTCTCTTCTTTTTAATTTTGGTTGATTTATTTGACTTGGTCTCTTTTGAGTTCCCCTGCTGCCTTGTTGGCTGGGTGTGGCGAATGGCTGTTGTGCTGTATTGTTAACCCTTGATTGATGTCAATGCAGAATCATCCGGGTCTTCCTTAGGTGGAGTACCTTTAGTGGCTTCCCCAACAACCCCTGGAGAGACAACCACGGCAAGCACTCTGCAATCGAGCAGTCCCAGCATCAGCCTCAACTTGACCACAGCAGCTACCAGTATTGCAAACCCCCATGTGCCAACCAGCCAAACCAGCTCCACTCCTGCTGCCACTTCAGTCGTGTCTACTGTAACCACTGGAACCAGCCTCCTTGCTAAAGCCATGTCCGACACTACTCCAACTGCTGCTATTCCAAAGGCAACTTCTGCATCGTCTACAGCATCAACCAGGTAACCCATTTCATTTACATTTCTTGTGGAGATGTTGTTCAGTTGGACTAGTAATTTGTGACCTATTTAGCTTGTTAAGATAATAATAAGATTACAAAATGTTTTAAATAGAGCCCATCAGTTTGTTTCATCAAATGAGCCTGCATCTATGTAATTACTGTCACTTGTATTTGATTTGTGTCTTGTTCTGTTACAGTGTCTCTCCTGCTTCAACCGTTAGTCCTAAGATGCAGTTGAAGAGTCCATTCAGTCCACTGCAAAGACTTGGAACAAGACAACATTCCATATCTGCCTTTGACCAATCCATGGGCTCCCAAGAGGCTATTGTTGAAAGGGCTAAACAGGTCAGTTTGAGTGTTCTTATTGGTATTAAGTATATCCTAAATTAAGCCAAGCCACTATGTTATTTTATTGGATAGACTCTATAGTGTCTTTTCCATCGCAATGCAGTGGCTAGATAAATTCTGAAGTGCTTCCATGATTACCTTTTAAGTGGTGATTGTGGCAATGATGTCAGAGACAAATTGATTTCTAATTTCTTTATGGGCATTGCTATACTGTTAGGTATACTATACTCGAAATTAAATTGACTATTGTTTATTTTCACAGGAAGCTCAAGTGATGCAGAGAGTCGCTGAACTGAGGAAAGAAGGACTTTGGACCTCTCGGAGACTTCCGAAGGTGCAAGAGCCACCCAGGAACAAAGCGCACTGGGATTATTTGTTGGAGGAGATGCAGTGGTTAGCGGCTGACTTCAGTCAGGAGAGGAAATGGAAGAAGAATGGTGCTAGAAAGGTGAGAATATGGTATTATAGAATTGAGTGTTCAATCCCTCGGCTCTAGTATGTTATATGTTGTGCAACACGTTTCTTGAAGCTGCCATGTAATCTAGCGGCTTGGAGGTGTAGGTGATACCTTTGGATCCATCGTTTCTGAATTGTTAGCTCATATGTCAGTAGTTCTTTTTGAAAGGGTAGGAATCCGTAGAATGATAAAAATTTGATTTGTTCTTGCAGATTGCCAGGATGATTGCCAAGTACCACCAAGACCTGCAACAGAAGGAGATAAGAGCGGAGAAGGAGGAGGCTCAGAAGTTGAAGAAGATAGCTAACAACATGGCTAAGATGGTTAAAGAATTCTGGAACAAGGTGGAAAAGGTATGAGGTCGTTCTCCGAGACTATACTTTGATCTGTGTTCTACCTACACTGTGTTTTGAATCTATGATGATCAGTGATTCAATAGATTTTCACTCCACACTCCACGGTTGATGTCTTTGTTTTCTTAGGATATCGACTACTAAAATGTGGATATATTGACTGCATTGTGGCTCTTTATATGGCATTTGTTCTTTCAATTGTCTGAGTGGTTATTCTGCTACATTTATGGGACTATTATAGTTAACGTAGTAACTCAACTAATTGGAATTATCCTTCATACTTCTTAAATTTAGGTACAATCTTAATGGTGTGTCCTGCTAATGTTGGGTAATTTTCCTACTTAGTTATTTTGTTTAAGGGCACATGCTGGTCGAAAAATGGTGAAAATATTTTAGAAAATGGAAATTCTGATTTTGACAGTTTCAATAAATACAGATGTCCAGACAACAAATGCAACTGACATTACGCAAAAATTCCTATTATAACCCTGTAAACAACCTTGCCGATCTTACCTTTACAGTTAAAATTATTAAGAGTTTATTTCCTTTTTTTGCCATTTTCCGAAAACTGCGAATTTTAGTGACTTTGAGTGCTTACAAAAAATTCATCTCAAAAACCGCTGAAGGCATCATAATGAATTTTGGCATACTGCTTACTGACAAGTTCGCTTCCGCAATAAGGCTATTTTCAGAACTGTATTTCGATTACAAGCCGAGGGACAGCGATTCAAACCTGAAAGATTGTGAAATAGCTCCATAGTCCCATGTTCGCGAACCCAGAAAAACCCTATAAAAACATATTTTTAGTCTGATAATAGTCTTATTGCGGATCCGAATACCTCAAATTATGAAAATAAATGAGTTCTGATTATTCTGATAGCTCAGTCTTGAGATGAATTTTTTGTAAGGCAGAATACTTAAAAATATGTAAAATTCTTTGTTGCCATGGCAACCGTAACCATGGCAACTTAAAATTTCACGGAGTGTCATAATTTGGTGCCCTGAAGACCTGTGTAAAATTTCATAGCTCTAGCAGCAACAGTTTCCTCTGGACAGCATACACACATTTTTCGACCAGCCTGTGCCCTTAATCCCTTGTATACTCTTGGAAATGTAGTTCTTGTATACCTCTTCCGTTTAAAACACAACTTGCAAACTGTCTTGTTTGATATTGTTCTGTTCCACACTCCACGGTTGATGTCTTTGTTTAGTGGGATATCGACTACTAAAATGTGGATAAATTAACTGCATTGTAGCTCTTCACATGGCAGTTGTTCTTTCAATTGTCTGAGTAGTTATTCTGTCACATTGTAATATTGGACTTGGTAACATAGAAACAAAGTGAAAATGGATGGTTGCAAGATGCATCTTCTGTCTAGATTTATCTTTGAATACACTTGTAAACTTTACTTACAAAAAATCCACACTCCACGGTTGATGTCTTCGCATAGTGGGATATCGACTACTAAAATGTGGATAAATGAATAGCGATGTACGGCTTTATAAATGGCATATGCTAATGCAGCTGCTTCGGCTGTATTTGCTACATCTTGGAACTTTCGTTGTCTGAATCGATGTTGCTTTTTAATGAAATTCTGGAATCGTTATCTTCTCTTGAATATTTCATATTCATGCCACGTTCCACTGTTGATGTCTCTCCTTCCGTAAGATATTGACTACTAAGGCGTGGCTATATTAACTGGGCAGTCCCCTTGCTGTGTTTGCCTTTTTGTAGGTTCACATGGCAGAAGGCTGTTCTACAAAATGTCGAAATTCTTGTGTTCTGCAGAAGTAACATTTCATGTAGTTATTGCATAGGTCTGGTTCAGAACAAAAGTTTGTAAATAGGCTTATTCGTATTATGTGGACTTAATCACAGAGTTTCCCAATTACCATTGGCAGGTTGTGCAATACAAGCAGAAGAGTCGTTTGGACGAGAAGAGAAAGAAGGCCATGGATCTGCACTTAAGTTTCATTGTCGATCAAACGGAGAAGTATTCCTCGTGGCTAACTGAAGGCTTTGCTGGTGGCGCATCGAGGTCAATGAGTGTTGCATCATCCTCCCTTCCTACCAGTCCTTCCCATTCCGTGCACTTTGATGGTAAGTAGAAAATGTAATTTGTCCTAACCTGTACTTTCGACACCAGAGTCATTTCTTAACCTAACTTCATGGTTAGGGATTGCTAAGCGTAGTCGTACATTAATTGTGCTGGATTTATGCTCCAAACGTCTTTACCATAGATTGTTTGGACACCTCAAGCCAGACACATGTCTTTGATAGCGACATAGTATAAATCTTTCAAATTTGCCAAATTACAAGTTTGATGGGCAGCTCCTTGTGGCAGTATTAGATTGCATGCATTTGTAGCTTCCATTCAGCTATTCAAATGAGTCCTTTGCATGTTTTGCTCTCGATCCGACACCAGAGTCATTTCTTAACCCAACTCTATGGGTAGGGATTGCTAAGCGTAGTCGAACATTAATTGTGCTGGATTTATGCTCCAAGCGTCTTTACCTTAGATTGTTTGGACACCTCAAGTCAGACACAGTCATTATTTAAGTAAATGGTTGAAACACCAATTTGTATAGCCCACAATGTACTTGCCCTTGTCTGGTCACATAGCTTGTGCTTAAAAGAAATTGAAAATTTCATGTCTCGTGGCGCTGCGGAATCCTCCATTGTGTCACAATGTGCTCAACTTTCCTTGTTGGGCTGCAATGGCCAATGCCAAGTAGATATCTTCGGTTTTGCAGTTCTGCTTTCTATTGAAATAGCCTGTCGTTGCTGCACTATGTGTCACTTAACTACATTATTAGACACCACCTTAAGCTGGATGGCAGGTTTAATCAGCTCATCCTTTGCGTCGTTGCCATGTCCTCCTGTCCTACTTAGCCTGCTAAAGTGTAAAGCTGCAAATCATCTATCTTTATTCGACACCAGAGTCAGTTCTTGACCACCTCCATTGGTTTAGGATTGCTAAGTGTAGTCGTACATGAAATATGCTGGACTATGCTCCTTCAGTCTTTGCTGTGGATTGTTCGGACACCTCGTTCCAGACACAAGTCTGATTCAGTGATTCTAGGGTCTATTGTATTTGTTTTCCTCATGGTTACTGCAAATCAAAAATATTTATATTGATTTCAGATGAATTCAAACCGGACGAAGATGACACGGATGACGAGGAGACGATTGAGAAAGAGGAGGAAGAAGCTCCCGTGGACGACAAGGCCCAGCAGGACGAGATCGAGGCCCTCAAGATGGAGAGTGAGATGCCCATAGAGGAGATCTTGAAGAACCTCTCCCAAGAAATGCTCGACGCTCCACCTGAAGAAAAGAAGCCTCAACCTGTTAAGGTTGGCAGCTTAGTTTATTTATTATTTAAACTCATTTACACTGTTTGATGCGTGAAGTTGGTCTTCAAATCTGAGTGGTTGTAACCTTTCATCTTCTCCCTCACAACGCCCCATTCAGATGTACTAATCATCTGTGGTGGGTTTTCTTAAATTGAAGGGAAGATAAAAAAATCCTGCTAAAACTCCGTGAGGATGCATCATCGTCTAACATGGTACCTGTCGCAGGAGACATTTACTTACAATTCAACTGTAATCGCTAAAATGGATTTATTGCTGCAATGGTTTTTATGCAGCACAGTCTCTAAATAGTAAGCCTGAATGTAATGCCTATTTCTTTTGTTTTTCAGGTTGTGGATGAAAAAGACAAAGAATTCCGAGCTTCTGACAAAGAAGATGAGGACATGGAAGATACGATAGCGGAGCAAGAGAAGAAAGAGGGAAAGAAAAATGTGCAAGAAGAATTGAAGGAGTTAGAAGCTGAGAATGAAATGTCCGTTGAAGAACTCATGAAGAAGTATGCAGGAGCATATGACGAAGATTTTGAGGAAGAATTAAGGCAGCTGGAGGATGAAGAAGATGAGGGAACCGAATCAGAAGGTGGGTCTAATTCCATTTGAGAATTTATCACATCTTTCATAATGTGAGGAGTGTCTTTGTTCACATAGTTCAGTGTAAGAAGGCTTGAAGTCGCAGCTGTAATCAAATGATCGTAAAAGTTTCCCTCTCAACGCCCCATTCAGATGTTACAATCATCTGCTGTGGGTTTTCATTTATTGATGGGAAGATAAAAAATTCCTGCTAAAAACTCCGTTTTGATGACTTATCATCTCTATGGTACCTGTCACAGGAAACATTAAACAGTCTCATTACAATGTATTCTTGTTCTAAAAATTGTATTGTATTAAAAAGGCTACATGAGTAGAAATTTCCCTCTCAACGCCCCATTCAGATTATTCAATGATCTGTTGTGGGTTTTCATTTATTGATGGGAAGATAAAAATCCTGCTAAAAACTCCGTTTTGATGACTTATCATCTCTATGGTACCTGTCACAGGAAACATTTAACAAAATAATTTAATGATTTTCTAGTTCTAAAAATAATCATTGTTGAAGCTATCAAGAGTAGTTCTAGATTTCCCTCTCAACGCCCCATTCTGATGATTCAATCGTCTGTTGTGGGTTTTCATTTATTGGAGGGAAGATTGAAAATTCCTGCAAAAAACTCCGTTTTGATGACTTATCATCTCTATGGTTCCTGTCACAGGAAACAAGTTTTCATTGCATTTATTCGTCATGTGAGGATATTTCGTCCTCATATTTTGATCCGTATCTCATAGATTTTCCCTTACAACGCCCCATTCAGATGTCTCTTTCATCTGCTGTGGGTTATTTTTCAAATAAGGGTAGAGAAACATCCTGCTAAAAACTCCTTGTTGATGTTTCATCATCCACATGGTACCTGTCACAGGAAACATAACACTCCTTCCATACTTTATGATGCTTAATTACTTAATGCTGCAACTTGGCCCTAAAGTTTTAAGCTCAGTTTTGAATATGTTGTTATGGCCTAAATATGTTATTTCGTCAATGATTAGTGGCATCTGATTGTGTTTGGAAGGTTGGATTACACGGTTAACATTTTGGCTTTTACTTACTACGGTCATCTATTTGCAGATGATGAAACTGAAGAGGAAGATGATGATGAAGAAGAGGAGGATGAGGAAGAAGAAGAAGAAGAAGAAATGGAGGAAGATGAGGATGGGACGGAGGAGGAAGAAGGCTTCGGGTTGAAGAACTTGATGGACTTGCCAAAGGAGGATGACTCTCCGATGGTTGTTGATCCTTTGCTGCCTAAGACTGCGGTTAACGAGAGACAGGAGAAAATGGGCAAAGAGTTAACAGACGCTGCAGCCACCGCCCAGGCACTCCAGCCCACTGGTTATACCTTAGAAACCACCCAGGTGCGCACACCTGTGCCCTTCCTTGTGAAACACACTCTAAGAGAATATCAACACGTTGGCCTTGACTGGTTGACGACATTGCATGAGCGAAAGTTAAACGGCATCTTAGCCGATGAAATGGGTCTTGGCAAGACCATTCAGACTATTGCTTTATTAGCACATCTTGCTTGTGATAAAGGTGTATGGGGTCCTCATCTCATTGTCGTACCTACTTCCGTGATGCTCAACTGGGAGATGGAGATCAAGAAATGGTGTCCAGCCTTCAAGATTTTAACGTACTATGGCTCACAGAAGGAGAGAAAGCAGAAGAGGCAAGGATGGACGAAGACCAATGCCTTCCACGTGTGCATCACCTCTTACAAACTGGTCATCCAGGACCACCAGGCATTCCGACGCAAGAAGTGGAAGTACTTCATTCTTGATGAGGCCCAGAATATCAAGAACTTCAAATCCCAACGTTGGCAAATGCTGTTGAACTTTTCCAGCCAAAGACGATTGTTGTTGACTGGCACTCCTCTGCAGAACAGTCTGATGGAGTTGTGGTCTCTCATGCATTTCCTCATGCCCCACGTTTTTCAGAGCCACAGAGACTTCAAGGAGTGGTTTTCAAACCCGCTCACAGGCATGATTGAAGGAAGCCGGGAGTACAATGAAAGTCTTATCAAAAGGCTGCATAAGGTGTGTCCGTTGTTTCATTGAAATTGAACCTTTCAGTTGCTTCCCAGACCCATATATTTCTCAGTCTGGTATTACTTACATACAATTGGATTTGGCTAAATCTCATTGTGATCTTTTACAGGTGCTACGACCGTTTCTACTGCGTCGACTCAAAGCTGATGTAGAAAAACAAATGCCAAAGAAGTATGAACATGTTGTGATGTGCCATTTGTCCAAACGACAGCGATATCTGTACGATGACTTCATGTCTAACACAAGGTATGTATTGTCGGAATATTTTGTGCAACTTCAGCGAGCAAGTTTGATTCATTCATATAATTGCCTGAAACAAAGCAGTTCTCGGAATGCAAAATCTCCCCTGTATTACAACTATATCCAAACTGAGCGCTACATATAAAATGGATAGATCAATAGATTATAGTAATGTAAGAACTGATGACTGAAGATACAATAATAACTTTGCATCTTCCAGGACTAAGGAAACCTTGGCAACAGGACATTTCATGAGTGTCATCAACGTGCTGATGCAGCTTCGAAAGGTGTGCAATCACCCTAACCTATTCGACCCTCGGCCGACAGTGTCTCCTTTCCAGATGGAAGGAATCTCCTTTACAACTGCTTCAATCGTCTTGAAAGCATTGGACAAGGATCCTTTGGAGGTATTTATTGAAAAACTGCTGTTTTTACGCTTATCTTGCTGACTTTCTGAGTTTCTGTGCAAGGTTCCTCATATAATGTGGTTGGTCATATCATGCCAGCAGCATTGTGTACACTTGCAAAGATAAACCTTCCTGGATGAGATATTTATTTTTACACTGGCGTAATGTCGTGCCATGTGTATTAGGCATATCTTGTACAGTGTCAATTTGTGAACTGCCAAATTCATGGCCCTTTAAATTACATTTCATTTTGTTCAAATTTATGTTTGTGCAACGTCTTGCAGGTGATCCTTCTTGGAGTGGTTGGTTGTATTGTACCTTCAACTCGTGTTACTTGCATAGATAGACCTACCTGGATGAGATATTTATTTTTACACTGGCGTAATGTCGTGCCAAGTGTATTAGGCATATCTTGTACACAATATCAATATCCGCAATTTCTAAGGAATATTCATCAACGTTTATTGTGCGCACGACTTAATATCTTACAAATCGGCTGCACTACAATTGTATGAGTTAGTAATGCAAGAACAGATTCATTGGGAGTATGAATTCATAAAGATATGTCATCATTATTATCTCTCCTTCCAGTATATCAGTCCGACAGACTTCCACCCCTGCCTGTCTGATACCGAGATTCATTTGCCTGCCTTTGCGGCTCACCGCATCAAGAAACTGCAGACTCCTCGTCCGTTGATAGAGGAGATAGACGACCTGCCATCACCTCCTGCTCGTCTACGTCCGGTGGAGACCGTCAAGCCTTTCATCTTCAGAAGCATTTCACCCGCACCTCCCCTCGGCACTGAACGAGTGTCTCCTCTCACTTCATTCCTCCAGTCATCCTCTTCATCGGAGAAAACCGCCACCACACAATTGCCTAGTCCTGCACCTTGTAAGTTACTTGTATCAGATTGATTGTGATTGTGTCTTGGTCATTTACCAAGGCAGGTATGTGGTTCTCCAAACTAAATGGTACCTGCTGTGACCTTAGCTGTAAAGATATGCTTTTATTAAGGGTTTTGAAGTTGCATTCAGTGCTTTCTTAGGACCGAAATTCCATTAGCCGAAATGGCCAATTTTCAGGTAAATGTAGTGAAAATTTATATTTGTGGCTAATTTGCAGCCAAAGTATTTAATTTTCATTAGCCACATTGATGATGCATTAGCCAATGCTAATGTGGCTAATGGCTAGGAAAAGCACTGCCATTTAAATTTCATAGCCTTATTTCCATATTGTTGGTTGAGGTAACATGTATAAGTATGGAATACTATGATTAGATAATCCATATAGATCTGATTTATATTTTGTTGCATTGCACTTATTGAATTTTTGTGGCCATTTACCAAGAGAGGTATGTGGTTCTCCGAACTAAATGGTATCTGCTCTAACCTTGGCCCGACAGAATTTTTGTGGCCATTATTTACCAAGGGAGGTATGTGGTTCTCCGAACCAAATTGTACCTGCTGTGACCTTGGCCCTACAAAAATATTTGGTTCTCCCTACTAAGGCCCCACATAATTGATCTTTAGCTTCTCGGATCTTCTCAAGGCACTTTTTTTAGGGTGGGTTGGTAGGACAAAAAAAAAGGTTAAAATCTTTATATTTTTTTTCCCGTCTGCATAAAATCTATTGTCGACAAGTCCGCGAAGCTAAGAATCAATTATGTGTGGCCTAAATGGGTGCCTGCTGTGACCTTGGCCATAAAGAAATGCTTAAATTCAGTGTTTTGAAGTTTCATTTAATTTTCATAACCTTATTTCCATATTCATTGGTAAAGTAACTATTACATTGTGTTGCTATCATTAGGTAATCGATATAGATCTGATTTATATTTATCGCATTGCTCTTATTGAATTTTTGTGGCCATTTACCAAGAGAGGTATGTGGTTCTCCGAACTAAATGGTACCTGCTCTAACCTTGGCCAGACAGAATTTTTGTGGCCATTATTTACCAAGGGAGGTACAGGGTTCTCTGAACCGAATTGTACCTGCTGTGACCTTGGCCCTACAAAAATACCCTGTAGCTCCTTTGATAGTTTTAAAATGCTGATTTGGATCTTTTTGATTGAGAAATCGGGGGTGGCTGTACCTGTTGGTAAATTTTAGTCTACTTCATTTCAGCATCCATCTCTTTGTCATCGACATCAACACTAGTCTCAGCCTCCACACCCGCTACCACAATCAACGCTGTAAGCGCCACTCCTAAAACCCAGCTTGTTGCCACTTCACTCCCTGCAAGTAGCTCCGGGCAGCTCCTCACCAGTCAACCCATCACTGTACAGATCCAACACACACAACAGGGTACAAGACTCATGATTCCATCGGGCCAACTATCTCAATTGCCTGGTAAGCATCACTATCTTTATCTTGTTTCTTTGGATGACATAATAATGTTGATTTATTGCTATGTCTGGCTAAGTGTCAGGGTAATTTATTCTTCCTAGTCCTTGATTGTTTTCGGGTTAATTGCCAGTATCTTGAGTCCACACAGCTTGCAATGATGACAAATTTTTTCCCCTTCTTATCGAAAAATGCTGATTACTATGCTAATCAAGTCAAGACAAATCTGAGACAAGCTGTTAGACTACTGATGCTAGCTTCTTGGTCTATTTTTTGACCAATTGATATGCTATTTGTTGTGAACATTGCGTGCGGAAAATAGTTCCATTTATTCCCAATTTGAGATTTCTTCCTTACTAAAAGGAAATGTTGATATTTCAGGTTTCATCCAGATAGTCCAGACATCAAGTGGACAGCAGATCATCGCTCCTTCTCAATCAACAGCCCAGCAGTTACAAGTTGTAACTGCTGGCCAAGCTGTGGCAGGGATGAATGGCCCGTCATCTACTCAAATTTCAACTGGTGCATCTGTAAATGCAGTTCAACTGCCAACTGTTACTGTGTCAGGGGGGAAACCCGTCATGAAAGTATCTCCTATTTCACAGTCGGTCAGCTCATCATTGTTAGATAACCAGGGGACCAGCTTAGCCACCACCGCTACTACCTCCGTCGCTTCAACGGTCATGACACCTAGTGTATCCAAAGTGCAAATGAAGACGAAAGTGATGGAGAAGAAGATGCAGAAGTCTCCGTTCCATTTGGTACGTCCTTGTTCAAGTGTCCTTTCTCAAGGGTGTTTTTACATGTCCAATCAGTACTTCTATAAGCATTTTATCTTCGACCTATCACTACTCTTAGAAGTATTATGTGTTATGTATGTATTCCTGATGTCTGTTTGAGAAAAAAAAAAGAATTACAATTTAACCTGGAAAGATAAAATCTGCCTTAAATTATTCTCTAAATAGCCTACTCATGAGACGTCAATGCAACCTAAATTGATCCTTGTGTGTCATACTCAGAATATTACTCATGAGACGTAAAATGCAACCTACATTGATTTGTGTGTGTCATACTCAGAATATATCTTGTAAAACTTGTGGCCCTCTTCTTTGTTTTCAGAAATGGTTAGAAGACAGGAGAGCGAAATACAGGAAAGAGAAACTGGGCCGCTTGGCCAAGCAGAACAAGCATATTTGTGATACAAAACCAGTTTATGGTTCGGACTTGTGTGATGTAGTGAGAGTGGTGTCTGAAAGGACTTCATGTCTGGCCCATCCCATGAGGGGCTGGAACTGTGGCCAAGGCTATGTGAACTGTCAGTCTGTGAATACGTGTAGTAACCCCAATCACCCTGCCTTCTTCTGGAGGCAGACCAAGACGCTGGGAGATATGCTGCACACTCCGGAGCAGTATTTGAAGGAGATGTTACACCTGCTTCAAACGTAAGTTCTGATTGAAATTTTATAGCCCTCGTTAGCCCCCATTGTAGTGTTCTTTTAAAAATTAGCAGTTAATTAGATTAGTGACGTTCTATGATATGATTGTTTTTAAAGTACTGTTCTATGTTAATTGGGGTCATTATCTGAATTGTGTCACTCCATGGACTTTGTCAATTTAACATTGAAGAGTAAAATTACCAGCAGATTGACAACCGTGATTTTAGTGATTACTGACAGATTCTCTTTCTTACAGATTTGTCTTCGTTGTACCTCGTGTTATGGCGCCCAGAATACAAATGCATTGCATGCACCCCCCTCCCTCATGGCTGAATGAACAACGCATGTTTGAATCTTCTCTTCATCATAATCTATCTCCTAAGACGGCTCTCTTACATCCCATCTCAAGTAGAATGACCGTACAGTTCCCGGAAGTTCGTCTGATCCAGTATGACTGTGGTAAGTTTTCTCATCAATTTATTTTATTTCAGCTGAACTTCCCTTGATCAGATTGACTCAAATTTTCCTTCTTTACATTGACAGTGTTGCTAAAAGTGTTTTTCTTCCTTCACAGGTAAACTCCAAACATTAGATATCCTACTACGGCGGTTAAAATCGGGACAACATCGAGTTCTCATATTTACTCAGATGACCAAAATGTTAGATGTCTTAGAATCGTTCTTGAACTATCATGGCCATCGTTACCTGCGTCTAGATGGTACTACGAAGATTGAGCAACGACAAGTATTGATGGACAGATTCAACATGGACAAACGTATCTTCTGTTTCATTCTGTCTACAAGATCTGGAGGTGTTGGAGTGAATCTGACGGGTGCTGACACTGTTATATTCTACGACAGTGACTGGAATCCGACCATGGACGCCCAAGCCCAGGACAGGTGTCATCGAATCGGTCAGACAAGAGATGTGCACATTTACAGGTATGTAGTCTGAAAATAGCAATCGTCTTATTTCCTCTCCTTTGGAAGGATCGAAGTAGAACTAAGCGAATAGGATTGGCTTCTGTAGACCTGCTGAAACTGGTTCAGTGCTTCAGGAGGGGGAAAAAGGGCCACAGATAAAAATTCTGCCTCTTGCTTACCCCATCACAGCTTTGTAGCTATGTTGGATAGTTCACGGGAGAGACATTTATCATGACATGATTTCATCTTTTTCACACTTTTATTAACTTGAAAGATTTTCGGTATTGCTTGCCTGATGGCTTTCATATTTCGTTGTTGTTGCTGTTAAATCCGCCTTTTCAGTTGTTCTAACTTCGACACCAGAGTCATTTCTTAACCCAACTCTATGGTTAGGGATTGCTAAGCGTAGTCGAACATTAACTGTGCTGGATTTATGCTCCAAGTATCTTCACAATAGATTGTTTGGACACCTCAAGCCAGACACATCTTTGATTGTAATACTAATTTGCAATTTTCAAATTTTGGTCAAGCCCTCGTGTGGCTGCATTAAGTACTGATAGCAGTGTTATGACTTCCATCTTCCATTCAGCTATTGGAAGGTAATTCCTTGGTAGTCTGTGCTGCAATTCGACACCAGAGTCATTTCTTAACCCAACTCTATGGGTAGGGATTGCTAAGCGTAGTCGAACATTAATTGTGCTGGATTTATGCTCCAAGCATCTTTACCATAGATTGTTTGGACACCTCAAGCTAGACACAAATTTATCTTTGACTAGTATGATTTGCGTTATCAATTGCTATCAAAATATGAATTTGCAGAAATTTGTTCAATGTCAAGATAAAACCCAACAATTGCGATTCCTTTCATGTGACAGTTTCATGTCATGATTTGACATCTGTCATTTCTTTACCCCACCACATGGTTAGAGATTGCTTATCGTAGTCAACATTAATTGTTCTGGATTATGCTCCCAGCATGAAATCTTTCAAATGCCTCAAATATCTGGAATGTTTATTACCTCTTTGTTTATTGTTTATTAGAAGCATTAGTTATCGCATTATTGGCTTCTGTAGACCTGCTGAAGCTGGCTCAGTGCTTCAGGAGGGGGAAAAAGGGCCAGAGATAAAAATTCTGCCTCTTGCTTACCCCAGCACAGCTTTGTAGCTATGTTGGATAGATCATGGGAGAGACATTTAATAACATTGTTTTGGATACTTAAACTACTTGAAGGTTTTCAGTTTATTGCTTGCCTGATGGCTTTCATATTTCTTTGAGGTTGCTGTTATTCTACTGTTTCAAGTTCTGCGTTATTCTCGTGTCGACACCAGAGTCATTTCTTAACCCAACTCTATGGTTAGGGATTGCTAAGCGTAGTCGAATATTAATTGTGCTGGATTGATGCTCCAAGCATCTTTATCATAGATTGTTTGGACACCTCAAGCTAGACACAAATTCCTTAAATATCTCTGCATGAATATCACCTATTAATTCTATTAATGAAAGCGTCTAATTATTGGCTTCTGTAGACCTGCTGAAGCTGGTTCAGTGCTTCAGGAGGGGGAAATAGGGCCAGAGATGAAAATTCTGCCTCTTGCTTACCCCAGCACAGCTTTGTAGCTATGTTGGATAGTTCACGGGAGAGACATAACATTATCAAATGATTTTCATCTATTTTGACACTAACTTCAGATTCTCTTTATTGCTTGCCTGATGGCTTGCGTATCTCTTAGCTGCTGTTTTTGAGCTGCTCCAATTATCGTTGTCCTAACTCTTGACATCTAATTATTTGGATAGTTAATTGGAAAGACAATTGAGTCTCGCTTCCAAACATGTTTCTTGATAAGTCAGTGACCTGTCTTGGCCAATGGGGTGAGAACAGATCTGTACAGCTGTCTTCGTCTTGATTGTGTGCCTGTCAAATTACATTTGGTGTTATTGTGTTGCAGATTGGTCAGTGAAATGACGATTGAAGAGAACATATTGAAGAAGGCCAACCAGAAGAGACTGTTGAGCAACGTAACGATTGAAGGGGGCAATTTCACGACTGCGTTCTTCAAGGAGAACACGATCAAGGAGCTGTTCAACGCTCCGTCAGGGTTGAAAGAGTACGCAGCCGAGCAAGAGGCCATGGAGAAGGCAGCCAAGGAAGTTGCCTCCTCAGAAGCCAGTGCCAAGGAAATCACGGCCAAGGAAATCAAGGAGATCAAGGACACCAAGGAGGGCAGGAAGTCACCTCTTGATAATGCAGCCCTCACCAAGGAGCAGATGGAACAGGTGCGTTCTTACACAACAATCTGTTTGGAGTTGTTTGACTCTTGGGTGGAAGATTCAGAGGCTGAATTGACAGAATGAAACATTTCGGAATGATTACTTGCTCCCCTATCTCTACTAGCTTATATATAATTCTGAATGTGAAATATATTCTTGGTGTATCACTTTCAAAAGCATATGATTTTCTTCATGATAGTGTGATGCTTCAGTGAAGTCATCCAAGAGTCGTCTTGATATGCATCCTGATATTTGTTGATGTCGATTTTCATGTTGATATCAGTTACCGGCAGTCTTTCGTTTCTCATGATGAGGGATTCGTAGCAATATGTATATCATGGTTATGTGTAAGGCATGCTCTTGAAAAAAGGGGACATTGCTGATAGTCTTCATTACCTGTATTCATTGAAGCAAGTTTCTTCTTTCAGGCACTGTGTCAAGCTGAGGATGAGACTGACGTCCAAGCTGCTAAAGTGGTGCACGCCGAACAGAAAGCAGAACTGGCCGAGTTTGACGAGAACATTCCTTGGGATGAGAGAGAAGCAGAGCTGAAGGAGAAGAGAGACGAGGAAATATCCCAAGTGGAGCAGGAGTTGGCTATGCTGGACAAAGAACTAAATCCAATTGAGAGATACGCCGTTCGTATCGTGGAGGAACAGATGGCCCCCTTAGCTGCTGAGGAACTGGAAATGGCTGAGGTATTGTTCAATATGACTTTTTGTTTCGGTATTTATTGGTGTATTTCTTTGGCCGTGAATGATGGAAACCTTTTGGGTTTAGAAGCCTATTCATTAATAGGCTCATGAATATATAAACGTATAGATAGTATCTGACAGGCCACTTATTGAAACAAGAATTCAAAATTCTTGAATTCGCCATTTCGTTTTCTACAAACCATTAATTGCATTTCAGGAGGAGGTATCCCTAGCCAAGGAAGAATGGGAACTGAGCCGATTGAAAGCACTGCGAGAAGAAGAGGAAAGAAGAGCTGAACTCGAAGAAGATGAAGTCCTCTACACATACTCCAGGGATGATGCCTTAAACCAGGTGAAGAAAAAAGCTAAGGCTAACCGTCCCGCTGCTCCTTCCAGGCAGTCCAATCGCAAATCTGTTGGAGCGGCTCCTGCACCATTACCTGATAATAATAATGAAGTGAAATTAGCCGATTCCGCTAAGAGTTCTAGGTTATCATCACGGAGGTCTAGTATTGCCAGTTCTTGTAGTAACACTAGTCTTAGCACAGACAGCTGGACGAGTTCACAGCCAAGCAGCCCTGATGATTCTGCTAGGGCTAGTCGTCCAGGTCCAGGCCGACCTCGGAAAGACGCCAAAGCGAAGAGGAGATACGAAGACGACGATGACTTTGACATTGGAAATAAAGCCCTTCGTTTAGCTCATGTAGAAAAACCAAATACTCGCAAACATCATGTGGATGATGAGGTGGTAGGTCAGGGTAAAAAGGTAGTTAAATCTCAGGACAAAGCCACTCCCAGGTCTCAGGTTGCACACAAGAAGGTTACTCCAAGGAACACCAAGCCAACGCCCAAGAGTAACCACGCTGCTGCTAAACCGGCACCTCAAAAGGTAGCTGTTGCCTCTCCCAAGCCGGCTGTTACTTCTCCCAGGCCAGCAATTATTTCTCCCAAGCACAGTACTCCAGTGCCTCAGCCTTGGTCCAATCCCAATCTTGTTATAAGAACAAGAAGAGCTTCAAACCATGCGCCGTACACTGATGAGAGCAGTTCCTCAGAGTCTACTCCTACAAGACCTGTTGCTGCCAGGAAACCAGCGAACAGAGTTGAAATTGTGCCTACAAAGACCACAGCGGTTAAGGCGAGTGTAACCACCCCTGCTCGTACTGTGACTGCGCCAATATTGTCGTTGTCTGGTTCTGAGATTATTGTATCTGCGAGCCCCGTTCATTCATCTGCTCCTCAGACTGTATTTGTGACTCGATCACCTGTAATGACTCGCCCTGCAGTAACGAGAGTAGTTATGTCTTCCCAAGGACTCAGACCAGCAGGCTCACCTCAGTCTATTGTGAGAACCATTGCCCCTCGTTCAATTGCCCCTGCTGCCGCTGCCTCCCAGTCCTCGGCTTCCCTGAAGGCCAACTCCATCACTCCCATCCTTGCCCGTGCAGCCGAGTTTCTCAGTCCTGTTGCCTCCAGCAGCGCTTCATCTTCCACTCCCACGTCTATGGCCACTTTCCGCCTGGGCAGTCCTCTGGGTGGCTCAGTCTCTATCGTCGGAAACAAAGCAGTATTGAATCAATCCGTTCCTGTCGTCAGTTCAGCGGGAGCCACCTTTAAACCAACCATTTTGTCAGGCAACACCCGCTTCATTCTCAATGCCTCCAGTATTTTGACCAGGCCCGTCACTGTTGCTGGCTCAAGCTCTCAAGCCTCCTTGACCAGTCCAGTTGCTACGCAGGTAGTGAGCCATTCCCCCACCAAAGTGAACAACACAGTGCCAATTCTGGAGAAGATGGCTATGCAACTATCTTCACCGACCACGCGGACCACCAGTGTCGTCTCTCCAGCCAAAGTGACTACAATGAGACAGCTAACTCCAGGCAAACAGACTGTGGCCCAACTCATTGCTGCTAAATCGGCAACCAGCCCTGGACGTGTTGTTAGCCACCCTGGACAAGTTATAACCCGCCCTGGACAAGTTGTTACTCGCCCTGGACAGGTTGTTACGCGACCTGGCCAGGTTGTTACACGCCCTGGACAAGTTTTAACCCGACCTGGACAGGTCGTTACTCGGCCAGGACAGATCATAAGGCCTGGACAAGTGGTGACTCGCCCGACTCAGGTTGTTACAAGACCTGGTCAGGTTATTACACGCCCTGGACAAGTTCTATCTCGACCCTTGATAGCACAGATAGTACCTGGTAAACAGGGGATGGCCCAGATAGTTGCAACCAAGCAGCAAGTGGGAGGAGTGACTCAACTTGTAGCCAAACAACCTGTCACTGCACAAGTTATAAACCCCAATAAAACAGTGACTCAGGTTGTGGGAGGTCGGACAAGCCTGGCCCAACTGCCTATGATCCAGGGCCAACAAGTCACTCAAGTTGTGCGGACTTCTCAAGGCATCACCCAGATCGTTCAAGGGGCCAAACAAGTTGTGCGGACGGCCTCTCCCGGCCAAGTTCACCAAGTGATACAGCAGGGCAGACCGCAGTTTGTGGTGGTTAGCAGTAATGACAGTGGCCAGAGATCGCGTTATGTGTTGATCCAGCAGCCGTCAGTGAGTGGCCAGGGCAAGCCGACCACCATCAAGACAATTCAGGGTCAGACTGTTGTAGCCGCCTCTCCTCAGACTCACATAGCTGCTAAGCAAGCATCCCCGGCTAAGGGTGCTCCCAGTTGAGTTTTGTAGGAATTTTATGATTTTCCAAAGTGACATTTGCATGTTTCTATTCTAACCTGTACACCTGCTGTGAAATTGTGACTGGACTGTAACTGGGCTTAGCTCCTTGACCATGTGATATATTTTACCTCCAGTCAGATAAACGCTCAATTTGACACTTGTAGGACAACCATGCGGTGATGAACAAATGTGATATCTTGTGCTAATAACTTATAAGTGTATGTGTGTGAGGCTTGGGTTCTTCGTGTGGGCAGGAACTGTCCTGGAGTTTTATAAGTTTCATTTCTACGCTTGGACTGTAATTTATGAACAATTAATTTGTCATGATTCATGACATTCCTGAATAATTTGTTTGAGTGCGATATCTTGAGAGAACCCGAGGTTTGTGTAATTGTTATGTGTAAGTGTGAAAGCTGATTCACATGGTACCGTATAAACCCGATGTCAAATGTATTTAAAGCAGATTTATGAAGAATGAATAAATTTTCTTAAGTGAACTCGGCAGTGTCGCGTCTCATTACCTTGGCTTGAGTTCTCTAGTGGATGCACGTTGCTGTTAGCATCAAGGTTCTTTGGTGTCTATGTAAGAAACCCACATATCTAGTGTGTCTTGTTCCTTGGCACAACCTGTGCAGTTTGAAGGCGACTGTACAGCTTGTGTGGGAGGAGTGGCCAGGCCTGCGTGTTGCGTCTTCATCCGCCTTCTTGGTCAAAAGCCATTTCATTGCCTCACTGCAGTCTTGGTCATTGAGAACCAGGCACCAAATAACCTTGTACCACGCATCAGCCTCGCCAGTCCACATTAACCCAACCAAGTGAATGAGATGCACTGAATGTGGGACCAGCTTTGCAAAGAAACGGCAGAACCAAAATTAAGATGTAAAGAGATGTAATCTGTCTCATCAGCTGTGAATCTTGTCACATCAGCTATTGAGCTGTTACTCCAGCTGTTTATGCAAACCAGTTCCACATTTGGCAGTGTCGAGGAGTGTCTTGCTTGGTCTGACCTCCTTACTCTTGTCATTCAGGTGTTCTTGACCGAGGATTCTGCTGAACAGATGACCGTGAGTATTTTATTGTCTCTTCTTAATCTTCCTTTTTAGTTAATTGCCTTATTGTTGAAGCATTTCTTAATACTAATAGTACTCAAGAAGGCGTAGCATTCAAGTTATTGTAAAAGTAATTGACACTTAAAGGTACTATAGGAGTTTCATAGCTGCAAGTTGTCGGCCCACTCGTCAGTGAATGATTTGCATTTAATATATGCTGTTATACCAACTTCCGCCCCTGTGCCTTAATACGCTAGAGTCGAGATGTCTCAGAAGTCTTTGTGGCAGGAGTCTAATGTGTGTTTCATTATGTAGATGTGGTCCCCTCCAACACCCCCTCAGGACGACAACGACCTCTACATTGACCAGACGGTGTGCTTCCTGTACGATGCCAATGTCATGTCCGAGAGCCAGCTGCCTCCTGTGTATGTGAAGAGGGAGAACAAGCGTCTCAGGGTGGATGGTCCGGGAGGTAAGACAAGAAGGGTTACTTGCTAAAATTTTATGAAGCCTGTTGATGCACCACTAAACAACACTCCCATGTGGAAATCTTAGGTTAAAAGATTTAAAACGATTGGTGCCGGTATTTGGTACACCAAAATTGTAAAATTGTCATGGCCATGTATTTGAGTGAAGCCTTGATATTTCAAATGTTCTTTGGAAATGAGCATCACAATCTATCAGAAGAAAATGCTAAGTGCAGGGTTAGCCCATTTAATAGGAATGTCATCCCAATTCAAATCTTATGCTTGACTTCTTTTCAGTTATAGGAAGAAGGCTGAAAGCAAGAAAGGACGACCATACTCGTGCACCACGCTCCTTGTTTGATCGTCAGAAGTTGCAGAAATTAAAGACCACTCCTGCTTTGCCAAAGCTCACAACGAAAGGTCTCATTGAGCCGCCTCAAGACCATCCTGAGTGGCTCATTCATGAGGACTGGGCCTTGTTGCAGGTAAGTTACTGATAAAGATCAGTACAGCTTTATTTGGAACTTCCACTGCAGCTTTTTATGATGACCACTTTTTTCCCCAGCTTATCGTACATGCTGATTTCTATGCTAACCAAGCTTAACACCAATCTGAAGAATGCTGTTTATAGAAGTAATTGCTAGCCTACGGGTGCATCTGTTCCTTGAAACTGATCAATTCGTAATAAATTTGCTCATTTGTTTCAGGCTGTGCAAATGTTGCTGGAGCTACCTCTCAGCCTCGTCACCAACTCCCCGGCCCACATCCCCAACTGGGACATGGTGGCTGACGTTGTGAATGCCTCGTCCAGGACGTACCGATCTCCCAAACAGTGCAAGAACCGTTATGAGAATGTCATCGTTCTTCGTGAAGAGGGCAAGATCTTGTACGACGCCAATCCACGGAAGCAGAAGAAAACCAAGGGCTTGTATAAGGTACGTGTTTCTGTGATTTTGGTTGTGATCAGTTATTTTGCTGATTAATTAATTTGTTGGATGTGAGAGTGTCAGTTCAGTGAGTGTAATGTCTCTCAGAAAATGATTTCCTTGGTTCAATGGGTTGTATAAATGTCACATTTCTGGGGTTGTTTCCTTTCGAACGTAAATATTTAACTTCACCTCTCTTTGCAGACCAAGAATAACAGGCCAATGAGAACCAGCCAGTTGTACATCAACGACAACAGCAGTGCCATCACCACCTTGTGGAACTTGCGGTTTGATTCTGTGAAAGGCATCGCTGCTAAGAGGACTCCTACTCTCAAACCCACACTTGCAAACCCAACTCAGAAGAACCCCAAACATGCTGCTGTCTTGGCTGAGAGTAACATCAACTATGAGCAGCCCCTGACCCCCATCCAGGTGGCCGACATCCGAGCTAGGAGGATTGCCAAGGAGAAGAGGCAGAGTCAGGTTAATGTAAGTGGACATTCGATCATGTGCAAATTATGTCTTTGTACTGTGCGACACTGTGTGGTAGTTAAGAGTCCTGCGATACATTCCCGAAGGCAAAAACTGATAAATTAGTATACTGCTTCGTAAATGTTTTGCTATTGTGAAATCCTGATAATTTGCAGGTTCACTTGACTGTACTTCCATGGAATTATTGTGCCGATATTGACTTGTTTTCGGTTCTCTAAATTAAGAGAAGTTGTGATTCCACAGCATTCAAATTTTTGAAGGACTCCCTCGATTTTCAGTCGGGTCTTTGTCAATCATTAATGTTAGGAATGACAATACTTTTGCCAATTTTGACCTTTGGGTTTCATGTTTTTATCAAGAAACTTCAATAACACACACAACTCAGTTCCTTGGCATCATATCACCATTTCTAATGAACTTATCTTTCCTTTTTAGGCTGAACAACAGTTGGCCCAGAAGGCTGCACAAGCTGCCCAACAGACTGCCAACGGACAGACCATCCAAGCAGCAGGAACCACCACAGTGACTGCTGTTGTGTCCACTCAGGCTCAGATCAACATAGTGCAGGGCCAGGCTATCCAGGTCACCTCAGCCACCCCATCTACTGTGGTGGTTAGTTCAAGAAATAATTCCATCGTTCATTTAAGCTTCTAATTAAAAATTATTAGAAATTTGTAAACCAGCAGTTTCATGTGGAGTTGTGCAGTCATCTTTGGTGTATGCTGAAGAGTAAGGGCTGCCATGAATTTAACTTTCGAGGCTTGCAATGATGACAAATTTTTTCCCCATCTTATCGAAACCTGCTGATTACTGTGCTAATCAAGCCAACACAAATCTGAGACAAGCTCTTGCTGCTACAAATTAGATATCTGTTTGTGCTCTGATGTAATTGAAGTAGGCCTAACAAAAATCCAATACTTGACAGGTATAGAAATGCTAAAGAAATTAATAAAGTGAACAGTTGTTAATAAATATTTCGTAATGTCTATTTCAGAGCGGCACAATTCAGAAAGCAGTGACTGCTGTTTCCCTAGCCAGGAGCTTGACGGCTGTTGGAACGGGGAGCATTGTAGTCAACACGGGGACCACGATTCCTGCAAGTACCATTGCTGCCATCAACAGCAAGAGAGTGGCACAAACCTTGTCGGGCTCTCCTGTGCCAACCACATCCGGGGTGAGCATTTGCTTTCTGGTAGACGTGTTCTTAAACCAGTTTCCAGTTTCAACATATCTAGAACATATGTATAGTTTTGTTTCTTAACAGCTTGCAATGATGACAAATTTTTTCCCCTTCTTATCGAAAAATGCTGATTACTATGCTAATCAAGTCAAACAAATCTGAGACAAGCTGTATCTTATTAAGTTGCATGTATTTTTGTTTTGATTTTGAAATATTTTTTAAATTATAGAGCATTTTCTTTGAATAATGATGGTTTGATGTTAATGAAAGGAGTGACTCGAATTATTCGTGATGATATAGTAACCTGGTGTTTGATTGGCCGTGAATGATGGAAATCTTTTGGGTTTAGAAGCCTAAGGCTCATGAATATATAAACGTATAGATAGTATCTGACAGGCCTTTTCTCACAAACCTTTAATTCAGTCTTAGATCTTTGAATTCTACCTGAAATTAGTTGAAATTTACTTTAAAGTACAATGTATGACTGATTTTGCTTTGTGGTTTCAGGCGGTGAGTGCGTCCTTGACCCAGATGCGTACCCGAGTGCCAATGGCCGTGCAAGAGATCACTGCAGTAGCCAATCCTGGTCAAGTAAGAGCTGCTGGTCAAACCACTGCTCAAGTTATTACTACGACTACTTTGACCCCTGCACAGCTTGTCGCTGGGAGAACTGGCGTGGTAACTGCTACTAGTGTCGCTACAGGTAAATGAATATTTGCTCAGCCTAGTTAAGGACTCATAAATTAGCTAGATGAACTGAATTAGTATGTATCTTACTCCTTACTTTATTATGGTTTTACATCAGTAATTTGGGAGTCAAACTTCACAGATTTCAGCTTTCTATGATGACAAATTTTTTCCCCATCTTATCGAAACATGCTGATCCTGTGCTAATCAAGCCAACACAAATCTGAGACTGACTGAAATCTGCTGTAATAAAGATGTCATAAGCAATATTTAACGGGTTCGTCAGGTCACTATTGGTCAATGTCTTCTGAGGAAGTGTTTAACACAGATAAATTTGGAACTTGTGTGTTTCAATTTTCACTTTGGTATCCTGTAAACTGAAATGGAATATTGGAAGTTGAAGAATAGATTGACATATTCTTTTCTTTCTTCAGGTGGTGCTACAGTGCAACAGCTTAGTCAAGCCGCCCCTACCCGTCTGACCGCTCAGCAGATGAAGGCCTTGCAGACAAGGACGCTGCAGATGCAGAGAGTGGCAGCCGCAGCTTCACAGGCTACGAGGCTGACCCCCGAACAGCTAAAGCAACAGCAACAGATCAAGAGACTGGCCGCTGTCCAGCAAGTCACCACTGGTCAAGTGGCCTCCAGTACCCAGGGAGCTTCAGCCGCCTCTGCTACTGCCCAGAAGACCGTGTCCGTGACTACGCCTCTGATAACTTCTGTCGGACAAGCCACCCACCTACCTCAAGCTGCTCGTTTGCAGGTATGCATTCAGAATTTCCACGAGCCACTGATTCTTTTGTGAAGTGATAGCTAGTGTATTCGCTTTCAAACAGACTGCTTAATTTTACATAGATTCTTAAATTTATTCAGACTTACTTGATTCCTTGCAGCTTGCTATGATGACAAATTTTTTCCCCTTCTTATCGAAAAATGCTGATTACTGTGCTAATCAAGTCAAACAAATCTGAGACAAGCTGATGAGGATACTAGATAGATACTAGGACGATTTATTGACCCAGTATGGTGAATGTAATTAACATTGCGCATACATGTAGTTTAGTTGTGGTTTTAGTTTGGTGTACTTACATATGAGGAAGTGGTATGCTTAATTTTACATAGATCCTAGACTCTAAGCAGCTTGCAATGATGACAAATTTTTTCCCCTTCTTATCGAAAAATGCTGATTACTATGCTAATCAAGTCAAACAAATCTGAGACAAGCTGATGAGCATAATAGGACTATTAATTGATCCAATATATTGAATATAATTAGCATGGCTCATAAATGTAAGTTGTTTGTCAATGCAGCTATATATGAGGAAGTCGTCAAAATGTAATAGAAATTGTGTACAACCATTTATTTTTATGAATAACTGAATAACTGCAGTTTACCACATTATTCTGTTCAAATTGTGCAGATATGATTTTGTCTCGTATAAGCCTTATGGCTGAAAATAAAATCTGTCCATCTATTCAACTGAAGTTTGAATTTAACGTGTTATTTGTTTTATGACAGTTCCAGGCCACTCAGTTGATAGCAGGACCCGGTACGACCGTACAAGGCGTGCAAAGCAGTCAGCCAGTTGCAACTTTGGTGAAGGCAGTGTCCAACCCTGGCACTGCCACGGTGCCCAGCATGACGATCCCTGTGAGCGCTGTCAACCTGAGCAACGTGAATCTCATGCCCCAGAAAGCTCTCGGCAAGGGTGTCACTCACCAGCAGCTTCAACAGCTGCAGATCAGGCAGATACAGCAACGGAAACTTCAACAGAAAGGTGTGTATGATAACACTATGTATTAACTTTTATTGACAAACAGTAAACAGATACATGTGTCATTCAAAAAATAAATTTGAATCTACATCTTCGGTACATGTATTCTACTTTGCAAAAAAATATTGAGTTTTGCAAAAATAAATAAAACTGATAGCACAGTATTTTCTCAGTTGTAATTTCTTTGTTAAAGATTTACATAGTAGGTATGTATGGTTGATAGTCGAAAAAAAAAAGGAGTGCTCAAGAGGAGTTTTACTAGGAGTTTCACTGTTTCCATGCAAGTCCTCTAAAATTGATATTAAATATTTAGAGATATTGACGGATGATGTTTATTTACTTAGGCACTTGATAAAAGGAGCCTTTAAAATTGATGTAGTTCTGTTTCTCAGTTTTCATTGGCTTGGTCTGTTTTCTTTCTCTTGCAGGTCAACTTGGAGTGAAAGGTCAACTCGGTCTGGGTGTCCAGATCATCCAGCAACAACAGCCTAAACTACCAGTGACGATGCAGCACTTGCAGCAGATAGTGAAGCAACAACAGCAAGCTGCAGGCAACCAACAACCGGCTGCTATTCAGCAGATCATCACCTCAGTCCCACCATCTTCAAGCTCTGTGACAACTGCCAATAGCGTGGTGGTCACCCAGCCCATAATCAACACCCAGAACATCACCATCAGCTCACCAACCATGGCCCTGACCACCCTGGTCAAGCCCTCCCCAGTGACCGTAGCCGGGCAGCTTCAGACCGCTCGCCAAGTGGCCGGCCCCGGCCAAGTGCTTGTAAGCCAGGCCTTGAAGACTGCCCAAGCCCAGCAAATCCCTTCTAAGGATGTTCAGCAGACAGTGAAGCAGATTACAGCCCATGCTGAGGCCCAAGCCCAGCAACAACGCCAGGTCTTGACCTCTGCAGGTGCTGTCCTTGCCTCTCCTGCTGGGGTGACCCCGATCGCAACCATCGCCCAGGCTGCTACAGTGGCCCAAGTGGCTGCTGCCGCGGCCAGCACCACCCAAGTCACTGTGACGTCCCCCTCTGTGACTGCCGTGTTACAGACCCAAGCCCAGGCTGGATCAGCCCAGGGGCTCGACCAATCTCAGAAATCTACCCCTTACACCATGCGATTGAGAAACCCTCCGAAACATTAACATATTTGAATCGTCTTGTAGCACCTAAAATATCGTTTGTGTGGATTGTGAGGGGAAGCATTGACTATTGCCTTTTGTGTGCTAGTATGTTATTCGGAGAAAAGGGTTTAACTTTTAGGTGCACATTTAAAGTTAAAACAGCTGTGTAAATATTGTAATTGGATATTGTGAATATGTTAATAGTGTGTATAGTAATAAGGTACGAGTGCACCTGTGATGGAAGCTTATTGTCAACATGAGTGTTCATTATTCTTTGTATATTGTAAGTGCTACTCTTGTAGATATGTCTTGTACAAATTATACAGTAATTTATGCTATAATGTGATAGATTCTTGTAGATACAAAGCCAACTGTCGGATATAAGTGCATTCACTGCGACAGTTATTGAATGAGCGACCTTTTTATCTGAAGTTTGCTTGCATGCTAAGAAGTGATAGCGTCAGTTTTACCTCATGGATCTGTGGAGAATTACATTTTGTAGAACATGGTGAAATATTGTGATGATCTGTCCTTTCTTGTTTAAGTATTGTTCTGTTTGTGTGAGAAGATCTTCTACAAGATGTTGTGCGCAAATGTTGAGAAGAACGTGTAACTTAATTGTGTAAGTGAATGTGTGTCCATAGTGCTAAGGCAGATGTCCTGAGCATGATCAAAATAAAGAACTGAAAATAACTTCACGCGTTTCTTGCTAGTAACTGTCTGATTGCAGTTTGTTAAAAGATCTGTTCAGTGATCGTTTTAAAAGATCTGTCCAGTGATCTGTGAATCTCATCAAATTGATATGGTGTGATCTCGATGACTCTTTGACTGACTGGCTTGAAATTTTGGAAGGTCTCTCGCTCATAGCTTTTTCTTAAATGTTTCAGTTTCAATTGGCAAACCAGACTTGGTTGTGGCCTTGAGCACTGCTCAAAAACATTTCAAGGAACCCATCTTTCGGGCCATTTTCTGAAACTGGGTATTTTTTGCTCCTCCAATTGTCCAGCATAGGGCCTAAAAGTGGACTGCGCCCTCTTGTGTTTTTGGTAGGAAAACACTGCTTGCTGGTACCAAGGTATTATCGCCCCCATGCTTTAGGAATAGGGGGCTGACTTTGCGGCTCTCTGGAGAGATCCAGTGGCTTCAAAAGCATCCCATTTCTAAAACCTAATCGTCCTTATGCTATTGGAGTTGAGTTACATGACTTTTTATGGAGTTTAAGTCAATGGGGATTCAGTGGCAGCTCCGTGGAAAATGTAAACAAATGACCGGCAATTTGCAGCTGCCTATGCAGGCAGATTGCCTGGCATGCAAAATTCTAACTGGATTATAGAAATACAGGCCTTACTTGACCATGGTTAATTTGTTGAATAATGTCTTATTTCCTCCCTGCAAAGATCGTTCCTATTCATTGAAATGTGCACGCTAATGGGCTTGGTTCCATGACTGCAACTTATGCGCGATCCTGCGTGATTTTCAGCTAGTACAAATGCGTAACTTTTAGGCCCTATTACCATGCAGCGATGTTAAACTGCTGCAGCAATGTTAAGAGTTCAACAGAGCCGCAGTTATCAGCAGTGACCTCTATTGTCTGCAGGTGCTAGCAGGTTTCATATTTGACAAGTGGGCGTCATGTCTGTATCAGAAGATGTTTTCCCAAGTGTAACATGTTCAAACAAGGTCTTTTTGGAGCTTTCTTGATGGTCAGGGATGCCTTGACATTGGAGGGGTAGGCGGAGTGTATGGAGTGCATACAGGACAAATGAATGGCATAATGGGCTTGTGCAAAGTCGCATTGAAGCCTAACGCTGGGTTAGGTGAAGAGAATTTTCTGCCCAGGATACCCCAATTGATGACCCGCAAGTTCATCAAAACATTGCAATCTCATTCAAGTAGTTTGTTCATGCTCACCTTGGCTTAAAGTTGAAAAGCCCACACTTGGCAAGAAATCTAAAATCCATGAGATATTCATGAAACTTGGCCAAAAAGTTCTTCAACAAGAAATCCTTCCAACGGAAAAAAAATAGGCGGGCTATCCACCATAATTTCGAACTATAATCTTTTCAAAATCTCAGGTCATTACATTAAAACCTACAGTAAAATACTAGAAAGGTGTCGGATTTATAACAAAAAGCAGCGTCACTCGAACAATATCTGGGAGATAATTATGAAAAATTAAAGGAATATAGCTGAAAATACACTTTTAAATAAGGAAAAGCTTGTCTTGGAAGGGAGGTAACCAATGTTTTTTGAGAGTTACGTGGTGTGCAATATGAGAAAATTATGAAAAACAGTTCCAACAAACATAAGTCCCCCTTAAGATAAACTTTAATATCTCAAAGATTCCTTCTCCGATTTTTATGAAAGTTGGATTAGATTATAGGCCTGTATATCGACCCAAAATGTGTGTATTTATAGTTTAGTGCCATTATTCCTGGCTGAACCAGCAGCCTTCAAGTGTACCTACCCCTGTTTTCAAAAATCTGTGGCTTTTCCAATGCATATGAACAATTTGACCAAGCGGGGCAGCCACCAGCTGGGGCATTTTTGTTGAACCATTTAGTTACGCGGATTGCAATAGGTGGAGCAACTGTATTCTGTGGGATTCAACTTTTAACAAAGTTTTTAGAAACATTTGGCTGTTGTAGGCAGTCAATTAAACAAAATTTTGGATTTGGTCATATTGTGATTTCACATCAGTTTTGTAGGTAACTGAGGTTTCAGGGTCCTAGTACAGAAAATATTCATCTAATCCATTCAGCTGTGAGTTGATGAACACTTCAAATGATAAAGAAGATCAACTTTGCATTGAAATTCATTTGCATCTTCCAAGTTCCTAAAATGTACTCAAAAAAGCTGTTCCTTTTAATTTTTTTTGAGCAGTGTAGATAACTGTCGGTGCTGCCTTGATAAACATACTGGTTCTTTTGATTCTTCTATTGGAGGTCTCTTGGTTCGGTTCGTGAGCCATCTATGTGAAAGGTCCGTCCTGTGATCTGAATTTCATGAAAGCTTTCTTTGGAGTGCAACGGTTTAATGGACTCCTTTCTGTTATGTCTGCCTTTGTCAATTTTAGATTTGGTCTAGCGAGACAACCGACAACCCCTCCTGGACTGGTGACTCTTGGACTATCCAAAGATTTATATGTACATGTACCATATTTGCTTCCAATTCACCAATCTCATAGACGTCATTGTACTTCAGCCAGGTTTCAGTAAATAAGAACATGTCTACATCCTTTTGAGATGCATAGTCAAGTACCACCGGTGCTTTTTGCTTCAGACTACGTGCATTCCAAAGACAACTGCAAACAATTATGTTTCTCTGAACTCAATTTAGCTCTTGGACGAGAGATGGTTCTTTCAATGCTTTTCTGAGTTTCAAGGCATTCAAACCTCTCACTTGACAGCACATCGTATTTATTGTTGCTCAAAATTCTATTCTCAGGACCTTTATTTATGGCCGTAGGGATCTGATATTTTCAGATTTTACTCCAGTGCAACCAATGCATCTTTTTCCTTTACCACTTTCAACCAATTAAGAAAGACAACCAACACACTCATAGCTGCTGAGGGTTTTATTTTTAAACAGTGTCGCATTGTCATCAAATTTTCCAGATCCCTGAAGGCCAATTCAGGGGCGGACTGGCAGTATTTCGGGCCCGTGGCAAAATAAGTCAATGGGCCCCTACGTCCATGCCTTGGCGTTATTTTCAAATGCGAAAAGGAAATTATCATGCCCTATACAATTTGTTAAATTTGTGAGAGGGTCTTGTCCTATTCAGTCAACTTGGTTGCATCACAAAATCGTAAACCGGATAACAAAATTTAACTTTTTAGTTTTTTTTTTGAATTTCTATTTTTTTGACATCTTGAATGGGCCCCCCTGACTGGATGGGCCCGTGGCAGTTGCCACTCTGTCACATAGGCCAGTCCGCCCATGAAGGCCATGCAGTCTTTTTGAGATATTTTTCACACATTTTTGGCATTCATCACATTATTTAGCTTGTCAAATAAAAATGTATATATATTATTAATTTCACCCTTGATTATCACACATCAAACTCCTGCTTGTGTCCTTCTCCACCCTTGACTTTCGCATGCCACTAGCCTACTTCCGAAACAACTTCATGGTCCTCACACAGACCATTGATTGTATGGCCCCCTTTACCAACGAGTTTGCCCAAATTAGCTTCTTGATTTCCACAATACAGTCAATCGATAATGGTTCATTGGTGTGCGATGAGCCTGGCATAGAACGTGACATGTCTGTTTTCAACTGTGAGATATTGGCTACAGTCCTGTCAAAATCTAACTCCTCCAATACCTTGTTGAGGAGGTCAGCGAAGAGTGAAGTCCTTCAGGGAAAGGCTCGCGCCATCAGTATCCAGTAAGCTGTTCATGCACAGGGCGTTGACATTAAATAATTTTTTTTTTTAGCAGGGACAGTTTCCTCGTGGTGCACTAATGTGGCAGCACTGTACGACTTCCTGTTTGATAAAAAAAACATTGGCTTAGCAAAAACACGATGTTTCAGAAAAAGCCAATTTGTATAAAATCAAATTGCTGTCTGTCATGTACTGGGCTAACAAGACAATTCCAAATAAATAAACTGCAAGGCAAGATTGCTGGGCAACAACGTTCTAATTAGACTAGCAGGAGGCTAGTCTCTAGAGACACTACAAATTGTCAGGATCCTGTTGCCACACTCAATGTTTGTACGTACACACTTGTTGTCTGCTAACTCATCATCACATGAGCTCAAGTAGCAGCTGCAATCGTCGTATTTCCACATTGCCTACCTGTCAGTCAAGTGAACTAAACCTTGATAATGTGACATGCCACATTCTTAAACAATTATTATACTCAGATTCGTATTAAATTGCTTTATTTTGACTGCAAATGCACAAATCTCCATGCACTGAAAGAATAGTTCATTGTGTATCCACTAGATGGAGATTGACAGCGTTGCATTTCAAATACACTAGGTGGCATCTTGGGGCCAATATGGCTGCTCTCATCATGCTGTTGCACAGAACAATTTCAATCAAGCTATTTATTGTCATTAAAGACACAGGAAAGACACAAAAGTACATTGCAATGCTATTAAAGTTTTCTTTAGGGAAAAATCTACACTTCTGGTAAGTTTTTAACAAAGCAACTCATTCTTTTTTCATAAATTTCATTACCATTTCTTAATGGGTGATAATATGACTGTTTCTATGTTAATGATCTGTTGACAAACATACATTTCCAATCAGTGATTACCATCAATGATGGCAGTCTATTCCCGGGGGGGTTACTCACTAAGAGAGGGTGTATATAGAGGCGCCGCTAGATGGTATTGGTTTTTTGGCCTTTTTGGATTAAAATGGTTTTGGTTTTTTGACAATTCTGATTAATTTGGTTCTGGTTTTTGCAACCCCAACATGTTTGGTATCGTTAGAATCGGCTTGAAAAGAGGATTAAAATGGTTCAAAAACCATGAAGATTAAATTGGTTGCCAAAAATTTTATTGAAGGATTAAAATGGTTTGTGGTTTTGGCGTATTTTCCGGATTAAAATGTTTCTGGTTTTCAAAATTGCCGTGGCGCATTCGTATGCAAAAGTCCACGAAGTACCCCCCCCGGGAGTCTATTCTGGCAATCAAGTGTAAGCTACCTGCTGATTGCCTTTGTTCTCCTTCTATTTCTTGCCTTTTAGTTACACTTCTCAGTGGGTGATAATTATTTCATTAATTACACATATGATTATTTCTCTCTGAATTTACTTGAAAAGTATAACACATTTTCAATCAATGCCCGCTATCACTCATGACATTTGGGCCACTCAATGCTGCTAACCTGTTGAGGCCCTTTTGCTCTCTTTCCCATGTTACTTTGCCTTCACATTGTGAGGCAATGGCCCAAAAGCACCTCCCTAAATATGCCACGGCCTGCTAGTCTTGCTAATTTTAATTTGCCTTCATCAAGTTTTTTTATTCCACGCCCGCACAATGGTGATGAGATGGCGTACGTCACATGACGTAATGATCATGACCGAAGTTAAAATGCAACCGAGGCTAAATACATCACACTCTCCCAGGCTTATTATGACCGCGCCAGCAGGCTGGCCGGTCATTTTACTATTGGCACAGGTTGGCCGATTTAACGCACATTTTTGCGGCAGGATAGAACAACTTCCACTCAATACACAGACATGAAAGTTGCTGTATACACGTAACTTTACACCCTTCACTCGCGCTTCACAAGACAAAGTGGCATCAGGCAGTCTTTAATATAGTTCTCACATTCACGATTTTATAGTCAAAACCTCCACCTTATTGTTTTTTGTCCATCTTTTCATGTTTCCAAACTACTTAAGTCCATCCTCGGCTTGCGAGGGTGCTGCTCAACACACCGCTACATCCCTCTCTCTCGCCAATTGCTTTAGACCGATGCATCTGGCTGTTTCCCTGGATATTGACAAGCATGCATTAATTGCATTTCATATACTTTTGTACATTAACATCATTTTAAATTGTTTTTTGGATATATATCCTAGTTTCTGTTATGCCACTTGTCATGCCATACATAATTACATATATATAAACTTTTATTTTGACAAACCGAATATCAAAAAAGATACATGTGTGATGTGTCATCAATATCATAATACAACGCAAAATCAAAGTCTACACTAGTCTATAGATAGTTAAAAACATGGTTAAGTATATTATAATTACAATACTGGTCCCAGTTCTATTGATTAAACTGTTATAAATGTTTGTCGTTTTTTTTATCTTTCTTTCTTTAAAGAGTGTCCAATGTCAGTTTAGATTTATTTATCAAGTAAAATATAGTTTAAAAATGTCCATATACATGTAATATCAGTCCTTAAAACATTATACAAAAATATGTCAGATTGACCAGCAGCAACTGCTTAAAGGCCCTCCAACATAAAATTAGTCCTGTAGATATTCCTAAACAAAAACTACATCTAGTTAGCAACTTACGTATCATTCACACATTATAAGGTATACAATTGTTAACAAAAATGTAATATATTCTGAAAGATATGCCTTACACATATCTAGCATTCAAACATAAATTTAGTACCAAAATTAATTTTGCAAACTCGTAACTTTAAATACAGAGGAGGAGGAAGAAGGCCAGCATTGTCCATTTTCCAGGAGTCAAGGGAGAGGCCAACATTTCGGACTAATCCCACTTGGGCTGAGCTAATATAAGTTGCTATGGCAACGCAGTGGCCTCAGTGGGCCTCTGGCCATGGTGGTGAGCACATGGAGGTGCTGCTGAATTTCTGGAGAAAAAAAAATGGACAATGCTTTTTACAAATACTACAAGCCTATTGTTCAGATTTGTTGATTGCCTTTTATCTGTCATGAAGCCTATAGTACTAGGTGCTGTCCTAGAATACAGGTAGTTGCATCCACAAAGCTCTGGACACAGTGCACAGCTGGTTGCTGGAGGCACAGCACAGCAGCATATTTCTCTGAGAGCAGAGAGAATAGTCTCTGCATGGTGTCGCCACTGCTGCTGGCCAGAAAATATCTGCCAGATTCTCTGAAAAGTGTCCCAACTGACTTGGTCAAAACTACCCTTTTTTCCCCATGATTTTGGCCCCAAAAAGGATTAAAATTAAACAATTTCTTTATTGCAGCATGCAATATAGATGTGAAATATGACGTATATGAGGTTTTATGACTTTGGTGAGATATTCTTAAATATTAGATTTAATGGTAAAGTTTTCAAAGTTAATTAATTTTACTTTCTGGCTTGAATACGCATATGGGAGCTAGTGTCTGATGGGCAATATAGTTGGCTTTAATTTAAGGTATAACTCAAAATTATTGATCCAGGGAAAAGGCAGAAATAATTTTATTGGTCAAAGTTCCTGATCAGCATCATTCGCCGAAGGGCCTATATGCGGCGTTATTGTTGGCTAAAAGGCCAATCTGTTAGATGGACTGAATTCTAAATTAAATTTTGATGCATGCAGGTTTTTGAATTTTTGAAATTGACCAATGTTAACCAATTTAGCAATCTCTTTCCATAAATCAGACTTCGAGCACTGAACATGCATGCATTATGGGGAGTGAAGAAGCACATATATATGAGCCTACACAATACTCGAGTATCGAAATCCCAAAATTTGTTTAATTAATTTTAATATATTATGAAACTTCACGTTGTTAAACGGAGGGATTTCAAAAAATGACAGCTTGATGACAGCATCAAAGCTGTTCAAGACATACAGGCAAATAAAAGGAAGGACTCCATCAAGCTATTTTTACAAACAAAAAAAGAAGTTCAAAGAAAAACGTGATGTTGGTCAGTAGAAGTAACTCAAGAGTAAAATTTATAGGCCTGTGAATAAATTAAGCATAAAGGTCTATTGCCTTGTGAATATTAAACTATCGGGTATGGTCCATATATACTAAGTTTTTAATCTGACTTACACTCTATGTAGCAGTCTTACTAGATCCCATCTGACGACTTTTTTAAACTCCAAATTTAATTTAAATACCCTTGACACTTAAAATTTTCAAAATAAGTAAATTATTAGCGAATTTAGAGCAAAAACAGCCAAAGATCTTTGAGAGTCACCTCATCAGTTCACTGAAAATTTATGCCGACACTTGTGTTTCTTGATGTTCAACAAGTACTGATTTCACCCCCATGGTCAATTTCTTTAGTTTCATGTAAAGATAATTATGTTCAGAGACGTGATACAAAAGATTGAGAAAAAAGATTCATTTAGTGCTGAGATAATGACTTGGGACGCTTTTTTCAGGAATTTGACTTTTTTTTCACTCTGTGACTGACTGGATAGGGTCACTAAAAATGCCTCTGGAGCACAACAGGGATTGCAAGTGGCATAAATGATGACTGATTTCATTAATTGACAGAATATTTAAAGATGGACTATTCTCCCTACGGAGAGCAACAGTTGCAGTAGTCAGCCAGTAGCCCATGATGAATGATAGCGGTGCTCCAATAGTCCATGAACCAGTGTCCCAAAATGTTGTTAAAAAATTCATATTTTTTGGAATCGCCCAAATTCCATGCAAAGGAAAGAACAAATATTTAACAGGTGGAATTTTAGAATATCAGAAAAATTGTACTGAACTTTGTTGAGGCCCAGTTGGTTTTGTGTTCTTGTATCTAAGGCTACATATATGACATTGTATTCACATTTCAAAAAATTTTTTGTTATATCTTTTTTTTAAACAAGATTTTCTTGTTCTATTATTGAGATACATTTTCCCGACGTTGATACGTATAATATAAAGACGTTGATACAACCTCTCCATACCATATTATCAACTGCGTATCATTGCGAAGGTCCCCAGACCTATAAATAACATTTTCCCGCCAATACATCCAGACTGGGCGAAACTAGGTCTAGTAGTGCATTGTGGGATATGCATGGTGCATTCAGTGGAAAAAAAAATGTTAGTGAATGTTTTTGGATGGTTTGCTTTCTACGAAGGAATGTACACATATACAAGTGTAATCAACCAGACATTAAAAGCCTGGACAGTGGTAGCCCAACCACTGGTTGAGAGGGGGAGGATTTAATTATTTTGACACATACATGGGTGTCCACACACGCATGGTCATCCACACACACATTGTCATACAGATGGGCGCGCCCATACATATGGGCACTCACACACAGATGGGCACTCACACACAGATGGGCGTGCGCGCACACATGGGCTGACACACACGGCGGGCATGCTCATATGGGCGGATACATACAGTCAGATGGGCGTACATATGGGCATGCGCACACAGATGGCCATACTTATGGGCGTGCTCACGAAGGCCGTGCACGTACAGATGGGCGGACACACAGAGATGGGCCTACACACACAGATAGGTGTACAGGTCGGCTTGCGCACAAAGCTGGGCGTGCACTCACAGATGAGTGTTCCAACACAGATGGGCATACACTCACAGATGGGCATATAGGTGGCCCGCGCAGGGGCGTATCTAGAAATGGCTTGAGGGGAGGGGGACAGGGTCCAAGATAAGTACTCGTCCGCTCGTCTGAGACGAGTATAAATTGAGGAGGACGAGTAAGTTTGCTTATCTACTTGTCCGTCAGACTAGTAACATCAAAATGAAAATATTTGCTTTTATTGAGGGATCAGTTTAATCAGCAACCAGTATCCATATAAGCATAACATTCAGTAACCAGTTGTTTACTAAATAAACATGTTCTCCCTTGTGATGTCTGTGCATTGAGTTATTGTTTACATTTCCCTGGACTTTTAGTGTTATGGATGTTTATGTAAGTGATAAGGGCCATTTGTTTCGAGTCCCATCTCTGACTTTTTGTTGCTCTAAAATTTATTTGGACTTATATCTGTGTTTTTCTAATCACACCACTTTCTTAAGGATGTCAAGACTTTCTTAAACTCTCTGACCTTTTAATTAATTATTACCTGTTTAATAAGAAAATCAGGATTTATGAGAACTGCTTGTATCGCTCTGATTTGAATGGGATTTTTATTAAATTTAATCAGCTAATATACTTAATTCCTTGACTACTGCACCAAAATAAAATACTTTTCTTTCAGAGTATAATAAAACTGTAGTCTAAAAAGACGGCCGTTAATGAAAATATCAATTTTGCTATTGAATTGGCATGTTTTAACCAATATGAACACTGGTAATAAAAAAATAACGCGATTTTCAGGACGAGTAAATGTTTGGGAGGACCAGTAACTTTTGGAGGATACTCGTCCGTTGGACTAGCAAAATTTTTGGCTTAAATTTGACCCTGGAGGGGGACCATTACATGGGCTAAATACTTCAAAAGAGCCCATCTATTGAGGCCCGCTTGAGTAGAGACCTTTCTCGCATATGCGCCTCCCTTGAATAGAGGCTTCTTGTCGGAGTCCTTGAATATAGGCCCCTCAAATAAAAGCCCCCCTTAAATAGAGGCCCCACTATGCCATGGACAACAACAACCGTATATATCTTATTATTATTATACAATTGAGTTTTTTTACGCTAGGGCTAAACAAGCTCCATTCAATATACAAAAATTGTTCTTCATCTTCTCTGGATCGACACAATCACACTTGATTGCACGTCACAACCAAAAGGCGTCCAGCACTGCCCGCGGTCATATTATCATCGCTTGCGATTCTAGTTCAAATTGTATATTTGACGAACAGCAATGCAACATTATTAAACAATTAATTCTTATGCGTATAAGACTTTTAGACTTCACTTTTATATTATCTTTTATACTAATATGTAGGCTAACAAATTATGAAATATACAGCCGTAACTAAGGCTAGTAACCAACTTCAAAATTATCTTAATCAGAACTCTTGAAACGTTTACTTTTACAATAATGAACAAGCATACTTAGTATTCAGAATCCCCACTCATCAGGATTTATCTCTATCTATCAGTCTGTTGTAATGATAGATTTTATGGTTTGAAATGATTTATTACTAATTGGGCCAGCCTAGCAACAAGACTACAAAGTCAAGTTCCTCTTTTATGTTCCCATCTTCAAATCAGAAACCCTACTTTACCAATCATGCTTACAAACTATTTCCCTAATTGGTTCCCGTTGCCTCTGATTTTCAATTCACATGCTCAAAACACTAATAGCTCATTATGAAGTCCCTAGCAACCATCCAAACAATTCACACTTTCCACAAGATGAGGCTACAACTACAATATTGTACACTACCCTCAGCTGCATGGTGTTTGGCATTCCTCACATCTACAAGTGGGTCATTCCATGCCAAATCACCCAGAGCCTCCCACCTGACCATCTCAGATTTTGTCGAAAAAATTCACACATGTTCTAAAATCTATATCACTGGTGGTTCCCAAATTTCAGGTGCCTATCACTAATAGTTTAAAAGTTATGACCAATAACGTAAGAGGGGGTATTTTCTGACAAATTGCAAGTCTGATTTATGAGTTTTGAGATTGGATTCTATAATAGTTTGTAAGCATGATGAGACGGTCAGGTGGGAGGCTCTGGGTGATTTGGCATGGAATGACCCAAGTGCAGTCAGCGCCCCCTCCTGCAGCTGGGGGGGGTCAGAGCCCCCCTCCTGCAGATGGGGGTCAGTGTCCCACTTCTGCCAGTGGGTCAGTACCACCCTTCCAGAGGGATAAAATAGGGGTCATTGCCCCAGTGCCCCTCTCCTACATGTCAAGGCCCTCCTGCAGATGGGCATCAGAGCCCCCCTTCTGCCAGTGGTTTCAGTGCCCCCTTCCAGAGAGCTCAGGGCCCACACTAGGTCAGGGTCAGTGCCCCTCTTCTGTAAGTGGGATTAAGTTCCCTCCTGCAGGTGGGTGCAGTCCCCCCCTACTGCAACTGGGGGTCAATTCCCCCCCCCTTCCAGAGGGATCAGTGCCTACGCAATGTCAGGGTCAATGCCCCTCTTCTACATGTGGGAGTCAGTGCTACCTCCCGCAGATGTGACTCAGCATCCCCTCCTGCAGATGGGGGTCAGAGTCCCCCTCCTGCAGATGGGGTTAGTGTCCGCCTTCTTCCAGTGGGGTCAGTGCCATCTTTCCAGAATGATAAGCGTATAAAATAGGGTCACTGCCCATCTCCTACAAGTCAGGACCCCCCACTGGCACAGGGGGGCACTGACCCGCATCAGCAGGAGGAGGCGCTGAATCCCACAGAAGAGGGGCACTGACCCTGACCTTGTGTAGGCACTGATCCCTCTGGAAGGGGGACACTGACCCCCACTGTTAGAAGGGGGGATGGGAGCCCCATCTGCAAGAGGGTCAATAGTACTCAATACCCCCCTTCCACACAGACCAGTTCCTACACAAGGTCAGGGTCAGTGCCCCTCTTCTACAAGTGGGAGTCAGCGCCCCCTCCTGCAGATGGGCTTCAGTGCCCCCCTTCTGCCAGTGGGGGTCACTGCCCCCCTTCAGGGTTCAGCACCTACTCAAGATCAGGGTCAGTGAGAGGGAGTCAGTGACCTCTCCTGCATACGGGGTTCAGTGCCCCGTTCTGTCAGATGGGGGTTAGTGCCCCCTGCAATATATGAAATTACGACTCCCGTTCATTGAACGGGTATTATGCTTGTATTTGTAATCAGAGTCCATGGCCAATCTAGCCCTGAGACCCTGCGTGTAGCGCAGAGTCCTGAATCACTACATAGTAAAAACTTTAGATTTCAGCATACCCTTCAGGAGAATCAGAATGGTGTCATTGTTGTGGCTCTATTGATCATTGTGATTATCTCACAGTAATCTCCATGTATTTCGCTGCTGATAGCACATCATTTCAGCCCATACACTGTAGACAACAGTTTTAAATTTTCTAAGCCCCATAAAAACTGTCTCCTCAAGAAAATAAAATGGCTGCTCAACAATGATTGGTCTAAACAGAGCAGCAGCACTTATGATGTCTTAAATACTGGTGATGTCAAAATCTCTGGTGATGTCATAGCGATTTGTCAACAATCATGTTGTGACATCACCATGCAGCTGTCACTCTCTCTTAGCCAATCAGAGCGCAATTTCATTACAATGTATGAGAAAAAATTATTAAGCTCAACTTCAATGCCTTTGTGTTGTAGGTGGTACTGTTCTCACAAAACTGAAAATATGTGCTATCAGCAGCAAAAATTGTCTATTTTTAATATACCAACACACAATATCAGTAATTCATTGAAAATTTAGCTACAGCCATTCTCCTAAACCCTTGTTGAAAATCTCAAGTTTTTCCAATGTAGCGACCCATGACCCACGTGCTAGAACATGTGGGTCCCAGGGCTATGGCCAATCATTGTCCATTAACACTTCAATTATCTGCATCATTGAAACACATTGTAATTTCAAAAGTCCATATTCCTTTTCAAAGTCCAGATAGCATTTTAACAGTTATTTTGCAATAACTTTGGTTCATCAACATTAATAATCAATACATCAACATTCAGTTCACTTCTCCTCAATTAACCTCTGAGGTTTATGTCTTGGTCGCATTGACCTTCGAAGAGCTGTAGGTTGTTCTGAACGACCTGGAACACTGACGTCGTGTTCTGATGAATCAACACCATTGTAAGATGGTTCAGACACATTCTGGGGGTACAACTGGTACAATGGGGACAACATTATCATTCACAATTAAATTATCAAGATTCACATCATTCTCATAACTATTCTCACGAACATGTTCACCTGTTTTGCGGAGGTTCTAAAAGTCTTAACTGCACTAATCGACACCTGTCAGTGTCGCCAACCTTCACTGCGTATCTATAGATTCCAATTCTCTTTAGACAATCACTTCTTGTACATATTTCTCAATGCCACTGTGTTGGGGCCTAACTCTAACTATCTCGCCCTCATTGAATTCAACAGGGCGTGTTGTTGAACTACTATCATGACCTTGTTGTATCCGCATGTCTTGTGTTTCTGAGTTAGGAGATACTAGGGTTAGTTTATCTTCTGGTTACGGAAAATATGTATCTCAAAATAAGAATGAGACAACACTCGGACAAAACTCAAACAACCCGAAGGTCACCTATCTCTATCAGTCAATCAACAGCATTTGCACCATCGTCGGACAATTGTCTTGAGTTTTGGTCGAACGAGGCTGTAGAGAAAAGGATTGATGGCAGAATTGCAGGTAAGGATAATGCCAGTGATCTGCAAGAGGGATGTTGAGACAGGCACGTTGAACACCATGAGAGTGGAGACAATAGTGTACGGTCCCATGCAGAAGAGGAACGCAAGGATGAGGGTTATCATTGCTTTGGCCACTCTCTGATGCTGCGACTGCTTCTCCTGCTTTTTTATTTTATCCCGCACCATCAGCTCACGCGTGTTTGGTTGCGGATTGGCCCCTGGATCAGCCCCCGGATCAGCCCCTGGACCAGATGCATCCGTCTTGCCTGAGTTCCCACTAATTGCTCCCACTTGTTGGTCCGTGGCATTTTCTTCCACTGGACAAATTTCTTGAACCACGTCTTCCTCGGCCATCTGGTCAATGTCCGGCAGCTGTGATGTGGCGGTTTCTGAAATTATAAAACTTTTGCTTAGCTCCTTATATAAAAAATTGATATATATGTAATTGTGATTAAAATGATTCAGGATCATGCACAAAATCATATGCCACCTGGTGATTATATTTTAGGAAAAAACTTTAAAAAGGCCATAAATTGTCTTAGAGCCTTTTTCTCAAAGATTCAAGTCAAAAGTTACATATAAGCATCCAGATACAACCATTGATAAATTGCATCACTCATATATTTAAAATTAGAACTGTCACTAATATATGTTTTTGTGTCTGTGAGCAAAACAGTCAGCTTGAGCAGGCTGCAGTAAGATGCAAATTACATGCTCTTTGATAATTTTCATGTATTACTTGAGTGGCCAAGCGAGTGAAACGTAGGCCTATCAGAATGTGTTCTGGGATGTCTTACTTGCAGTCTCCGTCCCCTCATTTGTTGCATTTTTTTCCAATCTGGATGTACTTGGACCCGCCTGCTCATTGGCTACGAGTTGTCTGCCAGAGGGAGCCACTTTCCCTGCTGAAATTATTTGAAATGAAATTGAGGTGAAATTTCATTCACAACATGCATTTTTTATATTTATATTGTAATGAATATTAGCTGACTCAAGGTAAGATTTTGGCAGTTTCAGAACACTGACCCAGTGGAAAATGCCCCCGACTGTGCTGGAGTCCAGTTTGAGGTTGCACCAGGGGTCCATGAGAGACCCAGCGAAGACGTGAGGTCATACAATGTCAGTATGAGTTGTTTGTTCACCCATCATATTGATGATGTATCATGATGATTGCACTCTGATATCATGGTTAGCTTATATTTTGTGATGTTTTTAGCACCAAGATGCCACAGGATTAGATCATTGCAAGACTCTCTTGAGAGCTATCTTCCATAGCTCGTGGTTTTGGCCTAACAGCCCTCATACATTGAACACTTCCTCTGCGCTGCTAATGACCTGTCAAAGATTTTCTTATTTTTGAGCTCATATCTTGTGAAGTCAGGGTGAACTCACAACTGTATATCACACAGTGAGCTCAATATGAGCTCAAAGCAGTGGAGGCATGGTTGGCTCACACTTTGTCATCACATGTGTGAGTTCCACAGGATTTAATAATGATTTCCCTGTTGTTAGCACACTTTTTGTGAACTCTGGGTCAACTAATAAACTGATGTCACACCATGATCTCAATATAGTGCTGCAGAGGACCAGCCAAAAGGGCTTTATTTTGGGAGTAGGTGCAACCCGAACATACACAAAACATAATTGGTATGGAAATGTTCCTAAAGTTCTCTAGTTTAAGAATCTGCCGGTAGCAAAATCCCCCAATTACACAACGCTAGGAAGTGTGATGGGGGTTCTTTGAGTTCACGCTAAGAAACGAGGAATTGAAGCGGGTTTTTCTCGCCGCGCATGCCAGTGCGCTTATCGACGCTTCCGGAAAGCATAAGAGTAACCATCAAGTTCCAGAGAGCGCCGGTAAAGTCATTAACCGCTTCGGCTAATGATGGGCGGGCCGGGAGGGCGCTTCAATTCCTCGTTTCTTAGCGTGAACTCAAAGAACCCCCATCACACTTCCTAGCGTTGTGTAATTGGGGGATTCTATTTCGTTCACGCAAGAAAGCGAGAATTGAAGCGGGCTTTTCCGCCGCGCATGCGCAGTGCGCACATCGACGCTTCCGTCCAGCACAGTTTGAAGCCTTGATGGTTACTCTCTCAGAACAAGATTAATAACCATAATGCATAACTTACTTATGTCCTGTCCAGGAGTGTGGAGGCCACATCCGGTCTCAGGGGAGGCTTGCAATAGTACCTAGCGAAGGTGTTGCTGGAGGACCAGCCGGCCTGCTTCAAGATATCTTCAATTGGTATTGAATGGTGCCACGCAGACGTCGCTGCGGCTGCCCGAGTAGAGTGAGCCTTGAAATTATCGGGTACACCCGCCCTGTGAAGGGTGGTTTTTATCCATCTGGAAATTGTCGACTTAACAACAGGAACATGTCGTCGTGAATAACTTAGGAAAAATTGTGAGGACTGAGTCCGGAAATGTTGAGTTCTCTTAAGATACTCCCTGATATAAGTAACTACACACAAACGACGATCTGGCGCGTACGCCTTAAAGACAATAGTTGGATTGGAGATCCCAGGTCGGGCCTGCTTTAATGGCGTACTGATAATAAATTTCACATTATGCTTTGAAATAGTCATTGCATTAGTATCCAGCAAATGTAAAGTTTGTGCGCGTTGCGCTGAAACGAGTGCCATTAACGTGGCTAACTTATGAGTGAGGTCCTTTAAACTAAGGAATTTTGCAGGTGCAAGTGTTTTGAGGAACTGTAATACCAGTGCGGGGTCCCAGATCTCCTGATAACGAGATTGCGGAGGTCGCAGATTATACACCCCCTTCATAAAACGGATCACCAGGGGGTGGGAGCCTGCAGTAACTGTGTCGAAAGTGATAACAGTAGATAACGCACACCTGTGGGTATTGAGGGCACTATAACCCAACCCCGCTTCGAAACGTTCCACAAGGAAATCTAGAATGTCATTGACAGTGGGTTGATAGAAATCAACACCCCGCCCACGAGCAAAGTGTGCCCATTTTTGAAGGACAGATCCGTATTGCTTCGTGGTGCCGCGGCGCCAGGAGTGGCATAAGATGTTAAAAGCCTTCTGTGAAAGGCGTCGCGACGGTCCCGCCTCCCGGACAGCCTGGAGGCAAAAAGCCTGAGATGTGGTAAGGGGTAATTTTCCTGTGGTCGATGTGGGAGATACAAGACCTGGTCCTTGGGAAGAAGGACCGGAAAATCCACCAGAAGGCTGGCTAGGAGGCTGTACCACGGCTGACTCGCCCACAGTGGTGCGATGAGTAGTGCTTCTGTGCGATCCAGTATTAGTTTGTGCAGACAACGTAAGATTAGGCTGAAAGGGGGAAATAAATACATATAATCATTTTCCCAAGACATCGCAAAAGCAATAACCGAATAGGCACCAGGTTCTGGTCGCCAAGATACAAACTTATCAAGCTTTTTGTTTAGCCTGGATGCAAAGAGGTCAATTGACGGGGTGCCAAACCGAGTACATAAAGCTTTGAATATCGAAGGATAGACAGCCCACTCTAAGCGATCATCAACATGGCGGCTTTCATAGTCTGCATGGATATTCTGAACGCCAGCAATGTGCTCTGCAGAAAGCCATATATTATGGTCTTTACACCAGGACCACAACTCAATTGCCAAGGAATTACACAACGCTGATTTGGTACCTCCCATACGCACAATGTAAGCAATTGTAGTAGTATTATCAGAGCGGACTAAAACTTTTTTGTCCTTTAGCAAAGGGAGGAAAGCCTGCAAGGCCAAGTGAACTGCTAGCAATTCACATGCATTAATGTTCCCGTGGGTCCGGTGTAATTCTGAGGCAGAAAAATGACCTCCAGTAGAGGAGTTGCAACAGCGGGCGCCCCAGTTTTCTAAAGTGGCATCAGTCATCAATTCTACACCAATCTGTCCCCTGGTAATTGCATTCTTGGCATCCAGGAGGTGGTCGGACCACCATTGTAATTCAGCCCGCATTGCCGGTGTAATTGAAAGAGACGCATCGTAATCTTGATCATTGTACTCGAGAGCTTGTATCTTAGCGACTTCCAGAACTCGATAGTGCAGGGGCCCATAAGTTACCCCAGGAAAGGCTGACACAACCTGGCCTATGACTCTTGCCAATTCACGCACTGTAACGGTGTTCCGGCTTGCTAAGGCCGAGCAGGACCGCACATAATTTAACTTCTTTTCCTGAGTTAGCATTACAGTCATATCTGCCGAATTGAGCTCAAACCCCAAGTAAACCACTCGTTTAGAAGGTTCAAAACAAGATTTTTCAGGGTGTATGACAAATCCACAATTTTGCAGCAGCTCCGCAGTAGTCTGAACTGCAGCAGTGCACTGATCAGCCGTATTGGCCTGGATATAAATGTCATCAATATAACCAACAACAGTATGGCCTAAACGATGGAGTTGAGCAAAAACAGGCTTCAAAAGTTTCGTGAAAACTCTAGGAGCATCAGAGTAACCATTTGGTAAAGCAGCATACTGATAAAGTGTGCCCTGCCATTGAAACTTCAAATATTTTTGGTAAGTTGTGTGAATTGGCACAGAGTAATAAGCATCAGCAATGTCGATTGAAGCCATAAAGCAATCTTTCTGGATTAATTGCAGCACAGTTTTGAGGGTATCCATTTTGAACTTCTTGTACTCTATATGCTTGTTCAAAGGTTTAAGGTTTAAGATCATCCTGTGTGCCCCATCTTTCTTTGGCCTGGTAAAAATGGTATTAATAAACTGGCCTGGCACAGGTTTGGACACCCTTATGACCCCTTTACTCAGGAGTCTAGAAATTTCAACATCAACAGCCTGACTCTCAGTCTGGCTAAAGGGGGGTTGGTGAGGCACCTTCTCTTGATGAGGAATAACACCGTCTACAAATGCAAGCTTAAGGCCTCTCACTGTTTGTAAAACAGTATGATCTTCTGTTAGGGTTTCCCAGAATGGAAGATATTGCTTCAATCGACCTGCAACGTGACTTACCTTAACTATAGGGTTCGGGTCCTCTTGTGACGTCGAAGCTACGGGGCCTGGTAATTGCCCGGCTGGGCCTGGGCTTCCCCCAAAGGTTGCCTATTACCACGACCACGACCACGGCCTCGACCTCGGCCTTTGAACGGCCCGCCTTTACCATCTCCCTTAGGCGTCTGACCCCTGCCACGGCCACGGCCTCTACCACGGCCGGACTCATAGTGTTTCTTCGTAGGAAACACCTGGTTGGTCACTCGATTAACATCCGAGAGTTCTTTGATCGTCTTTATGACGTCCTCCCCAAAGAGCTTATTTGTGTAAGGAGCACTCGAAGAACACAAGTGGAAAAATTCTGGGGACACAGCCGAGCGCATGAATTCTCTGCGCCTCATACAAACTTCATAGTTACAGTTCCCAAATAATTTTAAAGCACTAGTGACGTGGTGGGTAACTTCTTTAAGAGCCGCTTCAGAGAGCGTTTCAGTCTCTGCATCCCACTTAGAAATTAAAGTTTCTTGCATCTGCACTAGTGCAGTGGTGCCCTTGATAAGGGAGGAATGGAATTTCTGCATCTTTAAATCCAGACTTCGAGCATCATGGGAAATACGACGCCAGAGCGTGTCATTTACTCGAATGGTTTCTAACCCAGGGCAGTTCGCCGGAGCGAGGTACTCCTCTGACACTTTAGCTAACTTCAGATCATCCGGCTTGTTACGCATGAAATTAGTGACTGACTCGGCCAGAGTGTCATTAATGGCCGGAGCTCTGGGCTCCTCTACTGAGGCCTCAAGTTTCATAGATTCAAAAAACTTTTGCTTCTTGCTAGGAGGAGCAGGGGCAGAATCTGCAACTTTACGTTTGCGGGTGACAGGGGTCCCGTCATTAGCAAAACCCAACAGCTCATTCTCCTCAGCTTCATCTAAATCATATTGGCTGTCAAAATTTTCAGCATCATAGTTACCCTCCTCGAGCAAGGCGTCCTCGTCCTCGGGGGGGTACTGATTAGCCATCAGTGTATCTATCTGCTTAGACATCTGAGAGATGGCCTGAGCCATCATATCCATAGAAACCTGCTGGGTTCCAGCAGTATTAGTAGCAGAAACGGCCGGGTCGGCCATATTTGTCAAAATTTTGGCACCAGAGTCTGGGCCTTTTGGCGGATTTTGCGCCTCCGACTGCTGCTCACTGCCAACCTCGGCCGACAGAAGAGCTTCTGCAGACTTCGGTTTAACCAAATCTTTCTTTGGAGGCATGATCCTAGGCTCACACACGAACGGAGAGTCTCCGCGCTGACACGATGTTGACGTGGCAAGCGTGTTGAGAAAAGTGCTGGACGGAAGCGTCGATGTGCGCACTGCGCATGCGCGGCGGAAAAGCCCGCTTCAATTCTCGCTTTCTTGCGTGAACGAAATAGAACTCAAATGTGGGTGTGAACTGAGTTATTTATCTTCAAATGAGAGAAGGTTTAGGAACTTAAATGTGACGCTTATACTGGCGTCGACGTTACTAACAGTTCTTGATTACTCAATACTCCCTTAGATTTTACTCTATAGCATCATGTTGCATACCAAATTGATGCCAAAGAGTTTCTCTTTCTATTGGTGGTCAGATTATGCTTCTATCTGTCTCCTAACCAATTTTGTTGATGACCAACCTGAACCCATATTCATTTACCAAAAATAATTTCTCAAAATGTCATTTTTTAAATGTTAAAAATATTTTATAACACACCATATAGTTCCAAAGTTACAAAATGTCCCACCAATTGGTAATCCATGCTGTTCTGAGTCATTCTGCACCTTGATAAGGATGTTAATTTCAAATTCCTGTCCTACAAAAATAACTAAAATCTAGCTCATGAAAATATCACAAAATGAGGATTTAATCAGACGTTACAGCAAGTTCACATTAAGCTCATATGCTTGAATGCTAAGTATTCAAGTTATCTAGCAAATAGCTGGCAGACAGCTCATAGTTTTGAGTTCATACATATGATCCAACACTGAGCTATTAGAGATGGCACCAAGAACACTCATGGCAAGGTCATAGGAATGGGTTCACACTTGTAACCAAGGACACAGGTCATTGATAGCTAATTGGTGTCTAACGGCTATGTCATAGATAACTTACAGCAAGTTCATAGCCAGATGTCACTGAAAGCTCACAGATTGTTCATGGGCAAGTCACAGATAGCTCATGGCAGGCTCATAGATGTGAGTTCACACAGGTGACCGAACACAGAGGTCACTGGTAGCTAAATGATTGCTCATAACTGCGTCACAATAAGTTTATGGCTGTGACTCTGTGAGTTAACACTTGTGACTAAACAAAGAGGTTATTGATATCTCATCAGCTGTGAGCTATATATGTGACTCGTCAAAAAGTACCATAACACCTCAAATATGACACCCGGATGACTCACAGGGAGCTCACTGGAAACTCATAGCATGTCCTCGTTTTCTTCGGTCACACAGACTAAAACATGTTGCTTCAAAATTAGTTAAAATTGATCTATTTGTGTGAGGTTTCTGTGAGAACGATATAAACTCACAATGAGGTTATCATGAGATCAGTGTCTTCGCTGGGAAGTCACTGCTGGGATTTAATTGTGAAATTCCTTAAGTCGAGACATTTGTTATGTTTTGGCAGTAAGTTTTTAGCCAATAAAACAACCCATGATTAAGTCTGAGGTTTATTTTTACCCTGGGTTCCCCCAGGGTAATTTTATCTAAAAACCAGTCTGAGAGATTTTTGGAAAAAAGTTTTCCCAGCCTTAATACAGGTGTGTATATGGTCAAGTGGGCCATTTTGTGTTCATATAGAGGTGAACTAAAATGCGTTGTGGAATTGGGGATGGTGTGTTGTGGTTTTGTTTTTTTTAAAGTTTTTTTTTATTAGTTTGAAAAAAAAATAATTTAAAAAAAATTTTTTTTTTTTTTGCAGTTTGTTGTGTAATGGATCGTTTGAGTCTTGAGGGACTGTTTTCAAGCTGACTTTGCATTCTAATGTCGCCCACGTGACGGTCGTCCATGCGATTCAAGGAAGGCCTATAATGCATTTGGCAATTGCTTTTTTCAGTGCATATATTCTCAGGAGCAGTCTAACAATGCTAATTGCAATTCTGCAAGTTCTAAAGCTTTTTTTCACCCTCAGTTTACCAAATTGCCATTGGGAAACAGCACTCAATCTGACAGGTGTCAAAGCTGATTGCACTTCGCACTGCAGTGCTACTTTGATCTTGTATCGTCGGATCTTATGCTTAATCGCTAATTCCCAACAGAACCCAGGGTTTGAATCCTCGGATTCTTGTTTTAATTATTAGGGTGAGTACACCATGACCAAGGATGATTTGGACTAAATTTATGTCCTCTAATCCTACAGCTTTATCATACAGGCACTTACAATGCTAAATTTCTGCTGTTCTTTAGCACATTTAGAGCTATTTTTAGCCTTCTGTTGTGATGTCATCAACATTGTTGGCTCTATGACATCACTGAAACAATGGTAACGTCACAACAGCAGCAATAGAAGCAGTAGAAGAAAATGGCTTCTTGAGCTGTGTTGACAGCAATGTTATTCCAAGTATATATATACCATCAACGACATCTATTTTCGACACGAAAGTTGAATTCGATACTCCCTTACCTGCCTGTCAAGTGAATGAATCAGTTCAGCAAGTTGTTGACATTTTGGCCAACACTAACACAAATTATACTACAGTTGCAGCATGTGTCAAATGCACTTGACTGCCTTCCAATCTGCATGTCGAATTCAACAGTCGTGTCGAAATTAGAAGTCGTCAATGGTAGCATATATTATATGTGTAATATTGGAGACCGTCAGGTCTCTGCGCGAAGCGCAGAGACCAGAGGTCTTCAAATGGTAGGAGACAGAGCCACAGAACTTCTCACACAGGGATATACTAAGGAAAACTTTTGCATGTGCCAAAGCTGACATAAAGTGGCACCGTTTATGTGACGTCATAAATAATGGCCCAAGCTTGCTGTCATGGTAACAGTAAGGTGGCGTCATGAACAGACCAGCCTCATTCTGAGATTTTATAACGTCGCAACAGCAGCAGAGCACACTGCAGGACAGTGCAGGTAGCATAATTAATTAATGGAGTTATAGTGCAAGAGTTCGCAAAGCTGGTTCAGATGAAAAAAGAAAAACCTACAGTATTTGAAATTTATAAGGAGATAAAACTATCTATCTATCTTTCTATCTAAGCTATCTATTTATCTATCTGCAGATCTATCTATAGATCTATCTCTATATATCTATCTATCTTAGACATATCTAATGCACCACAAATAAATATCTAAAACACCACCAAAAAAATCCAAAATATCACAAATAAATATCTAAATGTCCGACGGTCTCACTATGCTCTTTGGCATCATCATATTAAGTATCTATAAGCTTAGAAGTCCCTATGATGGTGTCAGGAACAGGAGGAGACAATTATTTTTGACAAGTATCAGGTATGTTTTTAATTATCAGCCGAAAACTTCCTGCAAAAAAAAAAGTCTGAATAGTCCCGAAGTCGGCGAATGAAGGAGTGTCCAGTAACTAGAATCACTAGAAAACTAGAAGGCAAATTGGAATTTGCATATCTGGACGGAGATAATCGACCTGAACATTATGAAACAAGCCAGGGCTAGAAGTTTGGTATACTGAATTATATTTATGAGTGTGTGCGCCCTAAGTGTCCTTGAGAGGTAGAAATTCATATTTTGCTAGACATACAGCAAGACACAAAAGTGTTTTGATTGATACTTATAAATGTTGGATTGGGAGAGATGACAGTTTGTAGGGATTGACAAGTCGTGTTAATCCTGGGTTATGTACAGTAATTATGTATCATGATGTATTTGTTGTAATCACAATTCAGGACAACTTTTGACAAGTCCATGGCAAACCTGATCAATTCATGGGTATTTTCTAAATTGCACTTGATGAAATTCACACCTCTTGTCCTTGAGCAGTAACCCCATTTCTATCTTATTACAATTAACAGAAACCTATCCTCCTAAGTAATTGCCATTAGCCAAGTGTAATCCCCTCTACCTGTCATCAACATAGTACTGCTATCTTCATTGGAAGCCCATGGCAAACCAAACACCATCCCATGCACCATCCTAGCGCAGCATCCAAATCCACTTGCCCTGGTCGCATTTTGCACGCTTAATGGCTACGGAGAGTGTCCCCTTTGCGGGAAACCCAAGAACTACTTTGATCGGCACTAGGCACTATTTTTGTTCGTGGCGCCAAAGACGGCTTGGAACCAGCCAGACTACATCTACCAATCACATCGCTTCATTAGAATGGCAACCAGCTACTCTATGTATCGACAAATCAAATATCTACATTCCAATGGTTCCCCCCCCCCCTAAGCTGCAGACAGGTGGGCCAGATAGCAGTCAAAACGCATCGATTTTCACAATTTCTGCCTATTCTCGGCGCTGTTTGCATCTATCTACAGTCGTTACAGATAGATCTAGCTCTAATCTATCTGTGGCATCACTCTGACACATTAGGATGGCATGTGTGCAGAGGTGGAGCATGAAATAGGAGCTGTGTGGGGTAAACCACTATATGTCATGTTTAATGCTGGCATAGATGACAGGAAGTCAAGAGAGACAGAAGTAGCAGTGTAGCTCAACAGTATCTGGACTCCGCCCAGATAATAATCCCAAATGCCTGGTGAAATGTCTAAAAAAAGTTTTAGTTCTCCTACGCATGCGCCAGCCACCCTGCACAAACCCATTTCCATATATGACCTGTTTGCATGAATATCATTAATCGACTATGAATGTGATGCTGAGCGGATGTTATGTTTGATATGATATATATATGTAATCATATTGAAGCAAGAGCCTAATTGGATAGTATAATTGGATAGATGGATATAATTGGATAGTAGTGTTACCCTCGCTGAACTATAGGCCTACACAATTACAGTTTTTTTGTTATCTCAGATGTCACCTTTATTATATGGCTTCATTCTACAACTAGATTTATTTTCATGCACCAGGCAATATACGTTATTGTCTGCAGAACTTTATAAAGGTATAAAATAATCAGCTTCTCGTATGTCCCTCACCTTAAATGAAACTTGTGTTTGACATTGTTAGGCCTATTTACTTGTATAAGGCAGCTGACTTGGCTGCACTTGCTGCTGCATCCACCACACAGTGACAGAGAACATGCTTGAAACACATCTCAGGGGTCAATCCAGCATGGGACCCACTATTTTGATCTGGCAGCATGTCCAAACCACTCAACAGGAGCGGAATGTTGCTGGGTGACTGCTATCAAATGAATACTGCACAAATTATAGTGACCGTTTTGACTACTAGAAAAACATAGGCTGCGTGGCAGCATACCCTCGGCTATTCTGCAGGCTATTCTTATTGAAGTTCTGAAGCATGTGAAATCAATTGACGTACTGGCGGTGAGGGTTGGCAGCAAGACGCCTAGAGTACCCCCCCCCCCCAAAAAAAATTGGAAAAATCTGGATAATGAAATTTAGGAAAGTGGGCCTATCGGACAGTAACAGACAGTCGGGTGGCCTATAGCAGAATAGCAGTACTGTAACTAGAGCTCATTTTGACGGCAAATTAGCATGGATGTTTTTGGCATGTTATTGGGTTCTAATCAAACTGAGACGTGTAAATCACCGGAGTTATATTACAGATATGGTCGCATGTCATAAGGTCGTACAATTTGCGTTACATGGCAGTGTTGGGCCAAAAATTGTTTTCTTCAAAAATGACTAAAATAGACTAAGGGCAACCAATTAAAAGCAAAATTAACCACGATTATTCAATAATTAGGTCTGTATATGGCATAAACAAATTGTTTCACCACACAAATCAATGTAAAATCCAGATTTCAAATGCATTTTTCTCGAAAACTACTTCATTCCACAAAAGCTGCTGTAAAATACAAAGTACTCCATGTATCACAATGAAATTGTCACTGAAGTTGGCCAAGATGATGATCTTACTGATTTGAGCAGTGAAAGGAAGTGTCTCTTCTCCAAAACCTAATACATAGAACCACAAAGTTATGATACATGAACCCACAAAAAACGTTTTCAAGCATCATGTGTATAACTAAGCTAGAAGCCTAAGTTCGTCTTAAAATCTCAAGTAAAAGGTTTCAGAACGTTACCAATATACCTGAGAACTAGTTCAAACATCTTACTTCAATAATTATCAAAAATTCACATGACATCTCACATATATTTCCAGTCGCAATTTTTGTTCGGTGATAAAAAATCAATATCTCAAGGAGTTTGTAATTTCAGAGCAATCCTTATATTTTAAAAGAAATTCCTGCCCTTTTTCATGATATGAGGGCACAAAAGTAAATTATGACTTGTTATTTATTAGTTTGATCACTTTTTGGGCATTTCTGAAGTCCGGTACATTGCTATGAAGCCAGCATAAAAATCTGTACCAATCATGCGTGCATGTGTTACATTTTTTTCAGGGTTTTTCCGAGCATCACAGAAGTCACAAAATCATTGCAAACCTAACCATATTTTATACCATAGTAAACCCCGGTTTATGAGCATTTGGAAAATAGCATTTTCCATATTGTATGATTTTACTGGTTGAAGCACTGATGGTTTGAAACTCATAACCCCTCTCCAATTTGACTGTTTTTTACAGGTGTTACAAAAGTTTCAGGGTAAACTAGACAAGCTATACAGCTAGTGGTTTAAATTCACACAAAATCTGAGACATGCAATCGAAAGTTGAACTCATGAGCATTTATTTGATATATGTTTGAAGTTTCTGGCTTCAATATTAAAAGTTTCAGACTGAATTTTAAAAAAACACGTTGATTTTTTTTGGCAAGGGGGACAGGTTGACGTTGCTTTGCATTAAAGGTTCTACAAAACACATGATAATAGTTAGGTAGATGATTTAAGCTTTTTGGGCTTGACAGGGAATTGGGTATTGCTACAGAGAAAACCAGAACAAGATATCTTTTGTCATTGGCATGCAATCTCACTTTTAATATGATTTTTTCAAATCTGATGTAACGCGGGACACAAAAAAATCACCTGTTTTCTCAAGGTTTTTGGTGGCTAACAGCCTTATTCTGTAAGGAAGATTAATTTTTTGAGGTCGATATGAAACTACAGAAGCTCAGCATTCCAGTGATATATAATAATTGATGGTACATACAAGATATGTGTTTGTAATCATCACATAAATGTAAAATTTCACAAATTGTACGACATCAAGACACACGACCATATACTCATTTACTTTTTTTGGCTGATGGAAAATGTTTGATGAATGAAGCATCCATTTCTCTATTTTATATGATTTTTTATTGTATTTAATTTTCACAGATTTCCCTGCCCAAGCATTCAAGAGATTCAAGGTACAAATGTACTGAAAAGAGATGTTGCAGTGAAATAAAATGCTCATCTCATTGCTATGTCCTCCTCTTGCCCTAATTAGCCTATCACGTGCATAAATACAGGAGGTAAAGTCCCAATCATCCATCTATCCATGATTCTCTGGATGTATTAATAAAACAATATAGATGATCAATCAATCAATCATCTATCTATCTATATATCTTTCTGTCTATCTATCTATCTACCTAAAAACTGATCAATAGTGCAATATGAAAATGTATTTTCAGGGATACATTCACGCTGTGAAACAATCAATTAATCAAACAATCAATCAATTAAACTATCAATCAAACAATCTTCAATCAGCTAAACACCTCATCTATCTATCTATCAATCTATTAATCCATTTATCTTTCTATCTCTATCTGTCTATCTATCTACCTTTTCTTATCATAAATTATAAATACAGAAAAAGGCCAGCCTCAAAACAAATAATAGATAGGTGTCTACCTATCCAATCTATTTTAAATAAACTAAAAACAATCTAATCTATTTTAAATAAACTAAAAACAATGTATGGCCTGCAGATACTTTTAAGACTAATGTATTTGCTAGTTACTACCAAAAATGTATATATATAAAAAGTCATATCTCAACTTCAACTTGGCCTATACTTCTGATTGAAATTGGAAATTTCATTATTTGTTTTAGATTAAAAAAACTAAGGTTATCAATGTTTGAACACACTTCTAAGAAAAACGGAATTTTGTTTAAAAAATGAAGGTACTATGCATCTGCTTCTATACCCTCCCCTTTGTTCTTGGTTTTCGTCATTGGAGAGGATCAGTGACATCATGTTACATAATGCCCATTCAACAAAAGCTGCACCCCCTTCCACCTTGATACTTGTTCTCTTCAAGGTGCTAAAATATGCTTGTGGTGAGTTGTGTAATGAATTAAAACGCAGATTTATCCAATAATATATTTGTATAAATATAAAATAAAATTAAATATTTGAATTCATAAAAAATAGGTTTTGTTAATTTCTAAATAACCCTGTATGAATTTACAATTAAATCTTACAAATTGTGTCTGGCTCTTTGAAAAACCATTGGATTTTCTTCAAACTTTCAAAATCGCTGACCAAGGGTTTAATAAGCAAGTTTGGAAAGTTGCATATAATTATCTTGAATAGTTTACAAGTTAGGTCTTTTTTAATAGGTGTGCATTTTAAGTGTGAGCAGTTTATGATTATACTTCATGACGACCCGAAATTATCCAAAATTTGAATTTTGGGTGGTCCAAGTCCAATTTTTAAACTTTCCGTTTGTGGTTTAATACTACTGGTATGATCATGTTACATCTATGGAAACTCTTAAATATTACTATATTTCATAAACATGGAAAATAACTGGGCTGTGACAACTTTTTATAAAATGCAATAATTTGGGATATCGAGAAAAGCCATAAATTTTAACCAAAATTACCTAAAAACAAAGACAACTTATGGCTTCAATTTGCGTTCTGATGTAGTTTGATGTAAATATAAAACAAAAATTTCATGGTGTTAGAATCGATAACAAACTAAACTTAGATTCACATGTATCTAATCTATGTAAAAAAGCAGCTCGACAATTAAAAGTTTTAATGAGATTTAAAGGTCTACTTGGTCCTAAAGAAAAAGAAGTATTATTTAAAACATTCATATTGTCAAACTTTAATTTTTGCCCTGTGGTATGGAATTTGTGCAGTAAAACATCACGCAATAACATTGAAAGAATTCAAGAACGTGCACTAAGATTTCTACTTATGGATTCAAGAAGCACTTATCCCGAATTATTGAAAAAGAGTGGATTCAAGACTCTATATTTGAATAGATTAAAGAAAATGGCTATTGAAGTTTTCAAATGCATCTATAAATTAAATCCGTCCTTCCTAAATGCAATGTTTCATGTAAAAGAGAATGTACGCAATTTAAGAGATCCATCTATTTTATTTGTTCCAAGATTTAATACGATAAGATATGGCAAAAAGACATTTACTTATTATGGTACTCATTTGTGGAATTTGCTACCAAATGACATGAAACAATGTATTGACTTGGATGGTTTTAAAAATTTACTACATACTTGGGAGGGGCCAACGTGCTCATGTAATATATGTAATATGTGATATCTAAGTACTATAATTTTATAGTATCATTTTATTTATTGTTATTGTTACTGTTTTAATTGTTTTATTTGTTTTGTCACATAATAGCCACTGAGCTAATGTTTTCATTGTTAACCTTGTGACGTAAAATGAAGATTTTTATTATTATTATTATTATATTCAAAATGAAGTATTTTTAAAAGACACCTCACTTTTCCAGGTGTATTAAAATGTTTGGAGGGTAATGTGCTTCGTTTTACCATGTGTCTATCCTGAGCCTCAGGATAGGGTTCAATTATAATTGTAATTGCGTAATTGTGTATATAATTACAATTACAGTGTATTTGTAATTGTATTTGTAATTGAGACTTTTCAATCTAATGTAATTGTAATTGTAATTGTAATTGACTGGATTTAGAGCTGTAATTGATCAATTACAAACCAATTACAAATCAATTACATGATCAATCACAACATTTCAAATCAAAAGAAAAACACATATATTTCTTCAATTTCTAAACTCACTTTTTCTCTCCAAGTATAATTTTCCAGTTTCTTTTTAAAACTGATAATTATCACTTTTATACAACAGGCCTTTTGTACTCCGGGTCGGTGCGGAATGGTCATACTTGACGTCAACATTGTAATTGTAATATAATTGTAATTGACCATTGTAATTGGTAATTGTAATTTAATTGAGGGTTTTTCAGTTAACTGTAATTATAATTGTATTTGTAATTGATTCTTGAGACACGCTGTAATTGGTAATTGTAATTGTAATTGATGATAGTAATTGAACCCAACCCTGTCCTGAGGTATAGTGTTTTCGATTTTGATTAGTTATTCTGTTCAGATATACATTGCTGCCTCCATGAGACTGCTGTATGTGTTAGGCAGTGCAAGCATTGCACTGCATTCTCCAGGAATTGGCCATGCAAATGAGCACAAGCAGCATGCAAATGAGCATGATATGGCAGAATGAACTTCAAACAAAAGTGTTTTCTTTAAGGTGTCGGAATTTTTAAATCATTGGATAACAATTTAATTGTTTATAATTCTAAGTTATCAGTCCCAACTGCAAGTCGTTATGTGACAATAGGAGAAACCAAACAAAGTGACATAACAAGTTTTTATAATTAATTTACAGAAGGTTTTAGGACATAAAACCCAAAACAGTAACTACTGTTTATGAAAAGTTATGTAAGCAGTCAGTTAAGATTTTGGAAAATAAGCAATTGCAATTAAAAGTTATGTAACCAAAGAGTAAACATTTTTGGACAATCCAATTTCTGGAGTTCCTGTGACACTGCGTGTCATCGGAAAAAGATACTGGAGGGACTCATGGAATCTGTATACACCGCGTTCCCAATTATTATGCAACTATGCTTTTTTGCATTATCTCAAAAAGAAATAACACTATTTGAATATTCTTTTCACATAATAAGTGTATCACGTAGCTAATATCCTGCAAATTTTGTCCAATTCCATTGACTCAGTTAGGAGTTATGCCATATAATGATGTTTTGGGGTGTTCCCAATTATTATGCAAATTCTTGGAAAAGCATCCATGGCCACCCAAAATCAACAAAATTGATTATGAATTGAAATTAGAATATACCTCATAACACTAAATAAAAAATGGAACCATCATTTCAAACGTGGATGCTTTCAAGACCAAGAAATCAATATAATACAACTGCATTGAAAAAACATTGAAATTGGCTTTTTTCTCAATAAAGAAGCCTCCCATGCTCTTAAAAAATTTAATATCAATAAAATTCCAGCTTAGAATATATCTAATAATAGCACACCACGGTCATAAAACACCAAATCTGGTATCTCTGCAAAATATGACACCAAATCAAAAACTCACACTTCTGTTTCCCATTGGAATAGCATTGGCAATTGGATGCGTTCAATTCATTTCAAGATATTTCTCAAATACAGTAGTGCTACTTAATTGCCATTGGCTTACAGGAAAGTTCTAAACCTAAAGAAAGTGGAAAATGACTTTAATGATTTTTCATTTTGTCTGGCTGACAGAGGCTTTTTATTGCAATAAAACTGTAATTTCAATGCTATTTCAATGCAGGCGAATAATATGAATTTCTTGGCTATGAATGCATCTATGTTTGAAATGATGGTTATACTTTTTCTTTTGTGTTATGCGGTATATGTTGATGGCATCTTCAGAATAGTTTAATTAGGTCATTTTGAGTGGCCATGGATGCTTTTCCAAGAATTTGCATAATGATTGGGAACACCCCAAAACATCATAATATGGCATAACTCCCAACTGAGTCAATGGAATTGGACGAAATTGGCAGGATATTAGCTCCATGGTACACTTACCATTATGTGAAAAGACTATTTAAATAGTGTTATTTCTTTTTGAGGTAATGCAAAAAAGCATCATTGCATAATAATTGGGAACGCGGTGTATTTAGCAATACCCCATAACGTTTATAATACCACATGAAAAAGCAGTGGATGTATCCCATGTGGTATTATAATAAAACCCCATGACAGTGTAGTTCACAGCTATGAACATCATGAGTGTCAGGTCTGCTCTGAATTAACACGAGTCCGAAGGACGAGTGTTATTCAGAAGGCAGACCTGACACGAATTATCAATGACTTTATCAGTGGTTTTTTACTAAATTTTAGTCTGATAACTTCAAATTCTCCCAAGTTAGGAGCAGCAGTTTGTTGTGACGTCACCAGCTGCCCATTGTGACGTCATGACATAAACAATGGCTACCCATTGTTTGCATAACAACGTCAGATAATTTATTTCATTGAGTTCACTAGGATGAACTCAATGGTGTGAACTCAATGGTTTTTCCATGGGGTTCACTCGCAATTGCGGGATATTACGTTGTATACTCAATTGTTTGTTGTATACTCAATGGTTTGATCATTGTTGATGATGTCATTGCATTGTTTACCATTGTGACATCATGTCCATGGTAACGTCACAACATTGTGACATCACCAGTTGAGCTGTTCTCTGTGCTCTGATTGGCTGATGCAACTGTTGAGTATTGATTATCTGTGTGAAGTTTAGATTTCTTTTGAATTACAATAATGGGGTATAAATAAGACCAAATGGCTGTATGGTGGTATTTTGAGATGTACTTCCACTCGTGAAGATATCCTGAGTCCTCTGAGGACTCAGGATATCTTCAACTCGTGGAGTACATCTCAAAATACCACCATACCCATTTGGTCTTACTATAATAGACTTTTAACCCTTGGCAGTGTACGTGTATATTGCTGTTGCTGGCTTCTAAATGATGGGTGCATTAGACCGCAGGCCAAAACTACAGCAAAAACTACAGCAAATACAATAGGACACATTAATTGCATTTACAATATCAATGTTTGCTCCTCACCTTTGGCTCTTTTGTAGAGAAGGACGAATGAGAGGGAGCATGTCGTGTTGATCCAGAGGAAGGTGGCCACCACGAAGGGGAGCAGCGAGTGGCGGTAGGCGGGGTTGGCGTGGTAGTCGTGCAAACACGTTTCCTCTTGGAAGAATTTAAGCGGCAGGTTGAATGCCAGAGACAGACCAAAGGCAACCACCCATGACACTGTCACTTTAATTCCAACATTTCTGCAAATGAAGAAGGTGATTGTGCGTAATAATAAATGGTTGTTGGTCATTTCAGTATTTTGAAAGACATGTATACATAAGTGTTGAGATATCTGGCAATATTAGTGATCTTATTTAAAGCACCCATACCTATAATATAGTTACCTTTGTCAATTCAATGATTGTCACAGGTATCCCATATAGAATCACAGAAATTAAGAACTTGTAAAAGATTAGGGGAGGTTCGGTATTATAATGTCCTAAAAAAAGAGAAAGAAATGGAATCCATGGCATCATTCTAACCAAGAAAGAAGTTCAAATAGAACAACCACCTGATTGGAAATTGTATATTCCCGTACTGGTGTGCGGAAGTTGTAACATGAAGCTTCCCTGCTTTGACAATTAAATTATATAAATTATTAAAGTACTTCTTTACAGATTTTAACATTTCATAATGGAACTAAGGTGTTAAAGGGAGGTCTTGATAAATATTAGACAACTCTTTATGTCATCACTGGAGCCTTACGGAACACATCATGCCTTTTGGATTGGGAATATTGCATTTCCAAAATAATATCAATGCTCAGAAAGAGAGAGAAAAAATACGATTTGCTTTTTTTGTGTGCAGTGTCATACAAAGGTCTACATCTCAAATTTTAACCTATCTTTATGCTTGATGTTGGCCGAGAACTTGTTTGCATCAATACCACATTGAAATTTTGCTTCTGACTTTCTATTCATTAAAAATTAAGTTGTTCAGCTGGAAAACTCGGCAAAGTTTCATAGGTTTGCCAAATGAAACTGTTACTCCCCCATATGTCCGATATGGCTCATCTTAAGACCTCCAATGCTTGTGAAAGTGTAATCCAGACGACTCACATCGGGTAGAATATAACCACGGACTAGTAAAAACACTTTTTTCAAGAAATTTCCTGTTTATTACTGCTTTGAATCATCAGATCTGACTTTCTTTCTCAAAATTGTGCATTTTATAAGAAGTGCAGATCAAAAATTATCGGAAACCCTTCATGTTTGTATTCAAATTGTAGGTCTTTTTGAGATATTTTCAAATATGTAGGTTGTATTACTCTGACGAGAAATGACAAAGTTATACGAAACCGCGACTTTGCGAAACAACCGAAAAATGTTCAAAATGTCAAGAATTCAATGTCATTTCCTCAAAAAAGTTTTCAAGTTAGAGACCTCAAATTTTGGATATAGCCTTTTGATATGAAAATCTCACTATCCCAACTTGTACAATGGTGAAGTTCCGAAATCAACCTACCCTAATACATCCTATATAATTAACACTGCCTAGCAACACATACAGCAGCTTGGTTGCTCATCCCAATGTAGCCACTAACCTGCTTCCCTTCCACTAACACTCACTAATTATGTCTATCCACTTCATTTAGCACTTTCCTGCATGTCACCAAAGGGTTCTCTCCTCCCTCATCCTCAGCAATTTCCAGTACGAATCCTTTACAAAACCCCTCTTTTCAAGGACTCCCAAACCGCCATGTTTTGTAAACAAAGTGCATTATACACCAGAGGGCTAAGGGTTGCATACCCAGTGCCTCTATTGGATTATTTCAGAACTACACTCCATCTACTTCAGGAAAGCAAGTCAGGCTTCACAAAATCAATTGCCACAGTTACAAGAGACGATGCAACTCCCTTCACCCAACTCCTATCCACCTGTTCCTATCCCCCTGACTCCTATCCACCAGACTCCTGTCCACCCGACTCCTATCCACCCGACTCCTATCCAAACGTCTCCTGTCCAACTGCCTCCTATACAACTGCCTCCTATCCACCCGTCTCCTGTCCACCCGACTCCTGTCCACCTGCCTCCTTTCCACCCGACTCCTAACCACCCGACTCCTATGCACCCGACTCCTATCCACCCGATTACTATACCCCGACTCCTATCCCCCGGTTCCTATCCACCCGAATCCTATCCACCCAACCCGACTCCTGGTCACCCGACTCCTGTCCACCCGACTCCTATCCACCCGACTCCTATCCGCCCACTCCCATCCACTGACTCCTATCCACCAACTCCTGTCCACCCGTCTCCTATCCACCCGACCCGACTCCTACCAACCCGACTCCTATGCACTCGACTCCTATCCACCCACTCCTATCCATCTGACTCCTGTCAACCCGACTCCTGTCCACCCAACTCCTGTCCACCCGACTCCTATCCACTGACTCCTATCCACTGACTCCTATCCACCTGACCCAACTCCTATCCACTGATTCCTATCCCCCGATTCCTATCCACCTGACTCCTATCCACCCAACCCGACTCCTGGTCACCCGACTCCTGTCCATCCGACTCCTATCCACCGACTCCTATCCACCCGACTCCTGTCCGGCCACTCCTATCCACTGGCTCCTATCCACCTGACCCACTCCTATCCCCCGACTCCTATCCCCTGACTCCTATCCCCCGGTTCCCACCCACCCGACTCCTATCCACCCAACCCGTCTCCTGGTCACCCGACTCCTGTCCACCCAACTCCTATCCACCCGACTCCTATCCACCTGCCCCCTATCCGCCCGACCCGACTCCCCTCCACCCGACTCCTATCCCACCGAATCCTGTCAACCCGATTCCTATCCACCGACTCTATCCACCGACTCCTATCCACTGACTCCTATCCACTGAATCCTACCCACCTGACTCGACTCCTATCCACCGACTCCTATCCCCAGACTCCTATCCCCCGGTCCCTATCCACCCGACTCCTATCCACCCCGTCCGACTCCTGGTGACCCGACTCCTGTCCAACCGACTCCTGTCCACCCAACTCCTATCCACCAAACTCCTATCCACCTGACCCGACTCCTACCCACCCGACTCCTATCCACCAACTCCTGTCCACCGACTTCTATCCAACAACTCCTGTCAACCCGACTCCTGTCCACCCGACTCCTACCCACCGATTCTATCCACCGACTCCTATCCACCTGACCCAACTCCTATCCACCAACTCTTATCCCCCGACTCCTATCCCCTGGTTCCTATCCACCAGACTCCTATCCACCCGACTCCTATCCACCCAACTCCTGTCCACCCGACTCCTATCCACCAACTCCTATCCACCAACTCCTATCCACCGACTCCTGTCCACCCGACTCCTATCCGAATCCTGTCCACCCGACTCCTATCCACCGAATCCTGTCCACCGACTCCTATCCACTGGCTCCTATCCACCTGACCCACTCCTATCCCCCGACTCCTATCCCCTGGTTCCTGCCCACCCGACTCCTATCCACCCAACCCGACTCCTGGTCACCCGACTCCTGTCTACCCAACTCCTGTCCACCAAATGCTGTCCACCCGACTCCTATCCACCCAACTCCTATCCACTGACTCCTATCCACCCGACTCCTGGCCACCCAACTCCCATCCGCCCGACTCCTAACCGCCGACTCCCATCCACCCACCACCCATCCACCCGACTCCCCTCCACCCGACTCCTGTCAACCCGACTCCCCTCCACCCGACTCCCATCCCCCCGACTCCTGGCCACCCGACTCCTATCCTAAATAGCAGAGGGGAATTAATATACATCTGTACGTCTGTTATGCTGTTGCAACTCATACATACAATTCAATAGCTTAATGGCAATTTATATGTCAAGCCTGCTGAGCTGAATCTAAGGATGCTGACCTGCACAGGTGTGAAAGCAAATGTGCAATTTCAGTTGTCATCAAAGCCCACATTTTACCATTATTATACATTTCGTTTCTTTCCTTTTTTCATACAAACTGAAATATTCACTCATATCTGTAATCCATTTCTCTACACATCAAATAAATCAATTCCCGTTCGTAGAACGGGTATTATGCTTATTACATAATTGAAGATGGAACAAAGTGTCCAAGAGTTGTATCATCACATAATATATCTTATACTACATGGAGGTGGGTTAGCTCAGTTGTATAGTGCTGGGTTGCCAATCGCTGGGTCCCAGGTTGAAATCCAGCTCTTGGTGTGTCACCTGGGCCTATGTTGGATGGCTGTTTCAATCGTTCTTTGCCTCATTGCTGTATCCTCCTGCTGTCCTCATTAGCCCACCGAGTGCATAAATACAATGTCATGACGTAAAGCCCCAATCATCCATCAATCATATTCTACACTGTTGCTCATAAATATGGAATACTTTAGCAAACACCATGGAAATTGATAACTTTGGCAAATTCCGCTTGAGCACATAATGGTCCAATTCAAGGCCGCCATAGGGAAGAACATGTCCTCGTTACAGTCCTCGTCATATTTAACACAGAATCTCAAGTTCTTTCCTATCCTGTTGAACTGTGATGTCAGAGATGACTCTATTCTAGCATTGCAATATATGTAAATTAACTACGAGCTGTGATGTCATTTTAAACTGAGTCAGATTCTCCAGCTTCTAGCCAATGTGGATCCGCCTGAAATGTGCTTCACAGTTTCAACATAGTGTCAGAGTAAGCGTTTTATCAGGGGTGGCCCTGCAACCACATCATCACATTCTGATGGCCAATGGGCTGACAGTAAACCATGGATTATGTGATATATATTTGTTCTGGCAGCCCACTGGATGAGAGGCTGTGATGTCGTACTTGCATTGGTTTTCCCGGCCCAATTTTCATTCTGACATTGAGTTCTCCTATACCCATTTATTTAAGAAATATGTAATATCAATGAGATGTTACTTAACTATTTTTGGAAAATAAATTAATCTGAGTCTGAGTCTGAAACTGTGATGCCAAGTTCAGGCGGATTCACATTGGCTAGAAGGCTGGGAATCTGACCCAGTTTAAAATGACATCACAGCTTGTAGTTATTTTACTTATATTGCAAAGGGTCATCTCTGACATCACAGTTCAACAGCATAGAAAAGAACTTGAGATTCCACATAGATATGACGAGGACTGTTAAAACTCATGTTACTGTGTCAATCCAGATGGAACTACAGCAGGTTGAAATAGGGTAATTCAGTGGGTTTATAAAGGTGGGGTGCACCCAGCAAATAATTGAAAATCATTGCTAAAATAGTAGTTCAGGCTTTCCAAGTGATTGAAGAGGATAACTAGATCTTTACGGTGGACCTTTCTGCCATTCAAATTCCAAATTTTACTTTTTCCCACTTTTTCTCCAAAAAAAGTACTCCATATTGATGAGTAAGTTTTAAGTGTGTCATTTTAGACTGTCTCATGCAAATATTAGGCAAAAATGGCGAGTGAAAGTAAATTTCCCATCAGTCGTCTAACGTACACACACTGTACAGATAATTTTAAAACTTACTAATTGCAGTTTTTTCAATGACCTTTTTGGGTCCTTGGTACCAAGGGCCACTGTCGTCATCAACACTTCCTGTCAACAGCAAAAGTTGATGTTGTCCCAAAACCATTTCACACAACAAAGTACAACCCCAAATGATGTGTCCTAGTGATAAATTTGGTACTTATGCATTCCTACCTACAATCTTGGGCCTGTCAGTGCTAAAGTTGACTCTTATTTAACATATTTCTTCAGGATTGCTGGCCCTACTTCCTCAAAAACTGGTCTTTAATATTTGGTAAAAAATTCATCTACCCCCTGTAAGCACCAACAAACACCAGCGAGTGCTGCAACCTTGTGTATACTCGGTCCATCTTGTAGCAGCTGGCAAGCTGGGTTCGTTGCAAAGCAATCTGAATCTGAGTCAGATATTCTGCTGGCACAACTTCATGGTTGAAAACTTATATAATTATCATTGTACACTCTTGGTAGAGAATTGACCAAGGACCCTGTGCAAGCATTGCATGCATGCTATTTTTAAAGAACATACCTCTTAGTTTGACGAATCTGGTAAGTGGCCCCATGGTAGATGAGCAGCAGTCGGTCGTAGCTGATCAAGCAGATGAGGAGGATTGTCTCAGTTGTGACGAAATGAATCACAACACGAGAAACAAGACAGAGCCACCTGGGGAGAATGTAGGAGCCCTGGTGGTTGAAAAATACAGCATTGGCTGGCATGGCTAGAACCGCACAGGCCAGATCAGTCACTGACAAATTGATGATGTAGATATCTTGGTTGTCGATCTTCTTGGCTTGGGACATAGCGATCATTACAATGACGTTTCCTGCGATGCTGGTCACTATGATTATCAAAGTGAAGGCAAGAAGGATTTCATAGATGAGAAATTCGCTACTTGACAGAGGCACATGACGACTTGCAGTGACAAGGCTTGCTTCCGCAGTTATCGCATCAAATGTCACGTCTGCCTGAGATGTGGGAGAAAATGTAGAAGGCGACTCGCTCAGGGAATGGCTAGCCATGTTCTAAATCTGAAACAAAAGCATTTATGACGACCTGTAAGTTCTGATATGTTTTTAGTCAGTAGGTTTTCTGCTTTAATTAAAAGTACTTGTCTCTCATATTCCTGGAACTGTGACCAAGCCGTTTCACAGATATTTGGAAGTACTGGCATGTTGAAATGCATACAGAAAAGAATAGGCTTAACCAGAGATTGCTTTACAAGCCAAAAACCGAATGACTCCCAAAAAACACATAGGCTGCGTAGCAGCAAACCTCCAGTGAAAAAAAAACAACATTGAAAAAGGATACCATTACACCATAAAAATTATGTGAACCGAATTGCATGTAGTATTGCAATAGTGGCCCGATCTTGGTCTGAAATTATCTATATGCCCCGCCATATGCCCGCCTGCATGCCAGGGTATGTTGAACGATGAAAAGGCCTTACTAGAGCAATATACACATATTATGGACCAGTTTCATGCATAAATAAGGAATAAGTTGTGAGGTATGGGTCAGAATATTTCAAAAAGCATTAGGAGTAACTATCAAGCAGACCAATAAAAGGCACTATATTACAAAGGTGATGTACATAAAATTTCATCTATGGACATGCAATGATGGCCAAGTTCTGGCCTGGAATGAAAAAATAATGATTTTAATTTTTTTTTGGTCAATATTTCAAGATGTATAGAATATCCATGAATCACACCCACAAAAGGCACAAATTTATCATATTGGTGACATGTGTTTCAAATATCATCCATGTACATGCAATTGTGGCCAAGTTTTGGCCGTATAGAATATCAATCAATCAGATCATCAAAAGGCACAACTAGACCATATAGGCTGCATGTGTAAAAAATTTGCATCCATGTACATGTAACAGGGGCTGAGCCCTAGCCCTGAAATGAAAATAAAATTGTTTTTACCTTCAGCGAACAAAGTTTGAAGTAGGTATTGTAATCACTTGGGCAAAATGTTGTCCGTCCGCCGTTTGGGCGGCGGGCGGATAGATCGTTTCCAGGCCAGCACTCGGCCTCTATTGAATGTACCTGGAAGAAATTTGGTACACATATAGCCTGTATGGTCTAGTTGTGCCATTTGATGGTCTGATTGATAGATATTCTATACTTTTTGAAATAATTAAAAAATATTAAAATTTTTGTTTCCGGGCAGAAACTCAGTCACTGTTGCATGTGCAAGGATGAAATTTGGTACAGGTGGGGCACTATATGGTCTTGTTGTGCCTTGTGATGGTTTCATTGATAGATATTCTATACTTTTTCTAAAAAATTAGGAAAAATAGAAAAATATATATATTTTTTGGTTTCTGGGCTAAGACTCGATCACTATTGCATGTAAATGGATAAAGTTTGGTACACATATGGCCCATATGGTCTTATTGTGTCCTTCCAAAGGTCTGATGGAAAATATTAAATGCTTTTTGAAATATTGCAAAAAAAAACAGAAAAAATCTATGTTTTATTTCTGGCCCAAGACTTGGTCACTATTGCATGTACATGGATAAGAGTTGGTATACGTATGACTTATGCGGTCTAGTTGTGCCTTTTCATGGTCTGATTGATAGATATTCTATACTTTTTGTTATATTGAGAAAAAACACTTTTTCTTGTTGCAGCCAAAACTTGCCCACTATTGCATATACAGCAATGAAATTTACTACACGTAACACCCATACAATGTAGCAGTGCATTTTGATGTGTATTTAACACTTTTGTATGATTGCTCATAACCTATACTTTAATTGTACATGCAAAAAAACTGTATCATAATATGAGTAAGTAAGTCTAATAAGGCCTTTCCCTGCTTTTACAAACCTAGCAAGCACACGGGCAGATGCCAGGGCGGCAGCCAAATAGAGATAATAGAAGGCCATTACTAGACCACTATTGCAAACTTATAATATATGCAATTTGGTAAACACTCCAGTTTATGGTGTAATTGTAATCTTCTAAAGGTGTTATTCGCTGAAGGTTTGCTGCTGCGCAGCCTATGTTTTATTTTTCTCAATATTTCAAAAAGTACAAAATATCCATCCTTGAGACCATCAAAAGGCACAACTAGACCATATAGGGTACTTGTGTACCAAATTTTATCTATGTACATTCAATAGGGGCTGAGTACTGGCCCGGAAACTATCTATCTGACCGCCCGGACGCCCGCCCGGCGGACGGACAACTTTTGACCAAAGTGATAACAATACCTTCTTCGAACATCGTTCGCTGAAGGTAAAAAGTATGGTCTTTAGTACAAAAACGATGAAGCCAAAAGTGTGACATAACTGACTGAAGGGTTTAATTTTACACACAGTAATTACATATTAATGATACTGAGAACAGTTATTTGCAACATCATGCAGTCGTCTTTTCCTGTAGGTCTTGGGTGACCAGAAGCTGATTAGTCTGTGAACAATACTTAGTGTCAGTAATCTTATTCTGGGTCTAGGGTGACCACAAACTAATGATTTTGAAAACAATACTAAGTAAGTGCATGAACTACTGGTATGATTTTAGTATTGACCACAGTAATAGTTGATTTCAGTGTATTTGCGACACAAATGCTGATTGAGACCTACAATACGATAATTCAAGAGGCATATTTGAACATGCAATTTACGAGTAGGTGCAGTAGCAAATTCAACCATAGATGGTCGGGACACTGACAGGTCGGGTTACTCAGGGTCCGTATCTTCCATGAACACATCATCCCATCAACCAATTAATCATGTGCCCTGACAACGAGTGCATTTAGAGCCATAGTCTTTCCTAGAGATTTGGTTATTTCCTTGATAATTTTGGGAGACAGGTGGCAGCCATCAGTAAGCAAGTGGTATTTCTAAAATGCTGTTTTTGTGATTTCCACCCCTATTATGAAACATGCCTTTAGGTAGCTGTGGGGTTTTGGTGCCGTAAACATCAGTTAAAGTATGAATGGCCTCATTGATCATATCAACCGTCTGCAGAAGTTGGCTTTGTCTTAAAATTGATGTTATGCCTTGGTTCAATCGTGCCTGATTCCAATCTCTATTTACATCGGATATACTGCAGCAATTGCAGGAACACTATCTTGCCTTGAGATGCATTTCTGAATGTAATTATCCCCCATGCTACGCTATTTATCCCCTATGCTATGCTATGGGGGATTGTACTTTTAGTCTCCATATGATGGCATCCGTCAAATATCTCGAACACCACACCATGCACAATGCTCATCCAGTCCCAATATTCAAAGACCCCCCTAAACTTGTCAAATCTTACCATAAATCAATAAATATCATAGCCATTTCCACATCCAAAATACTTTTTCAGCTGAGTTGCTGTGCTTTTGGCCTGCAGCCATGTTATTTTGAAAAGCGAATTCCACCCCCAGGTGTCTCCACATCGTTACATGTATACACAATTGTGCCCTGGTGGAAATATTTGGCATAACTAAAATTGGAATTCTGGTGGGTAAACGTAGATGTGTAGGGCATTGGGGATATGGAGGCAGTATACCTGCTCTTGTTTATTGCTCCTTTTGTTGACTCAACAGTCAATATTACCAACTGTGGTGTATTGCTTTTGGTGTCTCAAATTTTGATACATTTTAGTGTGCTTGTAACAATGGCAGAATCATGCAAATTTTTAAAACGGCATAATTTCCATTTGTTCAGCCATATTTAGTAGTGTTTCTCTAACCTACCAAGTACTTTGAAACGACATTTGAGTTTTGATTATTATCAGTTCAAGTAAAATATTTCTGCCTGATCTTTCTGGAAAATTATTTTTAAACGAGTCTCAGTTTTGGCCCGTCTTGATAACCTAGCCAATTGTTGGAATTTTACTGACTTGGAAAAGAAAGAAAAAGCATTTTTCGAATAATCATAATATATTGTTACATTTGGGCTGTTTATCATTCCAGCACTAATTTCCAGACCTATTATATTGCCGAATTAAAGTATTTTGTCGCAACGTAATGTTTAGCAAAGTTGCATGATCAAGTTACACCTACAGCGATAGACCCATGTTAGCATTTGAAATTTTTACCCTCGGCAATGTATACATTGGATATTGTAGTTACTTTGGGGAAATTTGTCCGGCGGGCGGGCGGGCGTCCGGATAACGGGCGACGGGCGTCCCACTTGTGTATTTGAAATAATGCCAAAACTATGAGATGTACCGTATGGTGCCCTATTTTCGTCAGTTATTCACTTTAAAAGGTTACCAGTGCTATACCATCACTATGACAAGTTGTGTCTTCCCTTCCAGTAAACAGAAACATTTTTTTGCAAAATTTTTCGAAAGAAGAGATGACATGCACCACTTTACAAGGTTTTGAGAGCAGTTATCCATTGCAAAGACATAATGACGATATTAGGACCCCAGGGACCTATTATCATCAGCTAGGGTGTCCTAATTCCGTCAGATTTCAAAATTACACTGTAAATTAACAATAAGTCCAATATACATTTTATATTTCTAAAAGCAAACTAGATTACTTAATTTGTCCCACACTTCTGCACTTGTGTCGTTTTCCACTCTTTTACTAAGTACAACAGAGGCATAAAGATGGGTCTAAAAATCAAAGGAAGCTAGGCCTGCTCAGGGCAATTTTGTCTCGAAATTACGAAAAATATTGTGTTTTTGACCACTCCATGTTCAAGAAGCTGTTGTAGAGTTGTTAATAGGGTCATTAACACTGTAAATGGATTAATGTATGCAACAGTGATTTTTCTTTAAGAATCATGACTTTTTTCCCCACCTATTCATAATTTGGTTAAATTAGGCTACACTGCTTAAAAGTGACGATAATAGGACCCTGACGAAAATAGGGCACCATACGGTATACTTTTTATTTTTCGGAAATTATTGTATCTTTTATCCTAGTTGTGCCTTTTGGGGTTTTAATCCACATGAGATTAATACTTTTCTCACAATTATTGAAAAATTTGAAAAAATATTTTTTGTGTATTGGGTGTCAAGCCAAAACTATGGCATGTATATTTATCATTTTTGGGCAAATATGGTATCTTTTATCCCAGTTGAGCCTTTTATAGGTCTAATCCCCTTGACATAAATACTTTTCTCACAATCATTGAAAAATGTGAAAAATAGTTTTTTTTTGTGTTTCTGGGACAGAACTAAAAAGCTGCTGTACTTTCGACACTGAAATTTGCATATTGTAAGCACTAAATACCCCAGATGTGTTTTTTATGGGTCTAAATGCTCTGCGAAAGTTTAACAAGCGACAATTTACCAACCAGAGAATCTACCCTAGACGAATCCTTACAGCGCCCCATATTACCATGGATTTTACGTCACAAGCATCTAGGCCAATCAGCACCCAGGATTCCTATCCACTTCAAACTTTACCGGCAACTTACGAAGCAACCATTAACTTCTCAAAGACGTACGACCTACCATTGTAAAGGTCTCAGAGAGATCTATATACCCATATAAGAATGGTACCTATAACCCTCACGCAAGTGTGCGAAATAGCGAGATCATCCTCATTTGCATAACATCTGGGAAGGCCTGTCCATTGGTCAGCTTTGTGGGCCGGTCTGACTTAATTTTTTTTGATGGTCTGATTGATAGATAATCGATACTTTTTGAAATATTAAAAAAAGGATAATTTTTTTTTTCATTTCCGGATCAATACTCAGTCACTATTGCATGTACATGGATACAATTTTGTACACATATAGCCTATATTTATATGGTCTAATTGTGCCTTTTGATGGTCTGATGGATGGGAATTCTCTAGGTTTTGAAATATTGAGAAAAATAATAAACAAATATTTTTTTCATTTCTGGCCCAAAAGTTGGCCACTATTGTATGTGCATGGATGAAATTTGATACACATATCACCCATATGATGTAGTCGTGCCTGTTGATGGTGTGATTCATGGATATTCACACAAAAATGTTACAAATCACTATTTTTTGTTTCGGGGCCTAAGGTGGACTGATGGCTGGGCAGTGGGCATATAGATAATTTCAGGCCAAGACTCGGCCACAATTGCATTATAGCAATTTGGTACACATCACTTTTATGCAGTAACTGTGTCTTTCAAAGATGCCTTTCGCTGAAGGTTTGCTACTATGCCGTGCAGCCTATGTTTATTTGTTTTAAAAGCGAATTCCACCCCCAGGTGTCTCCACATCGTTACATGTATACACAATTGTGCCCTGGTGGAAATATTTGGCATAACTAAAATTGGAATTCTGGTGGGTAAACGTAGATGTGTAGGGCATTGGGGATATGGAGGCAGTATACCTGCTCTTGTTTATTGCTCCTTTTGTTGACTCAACAGTCAATATTACCAACTGTGGTGTATTGCTTTTGGTGTCTCAAATTTTGATACATTTTAGTGTGCTTGTAACAATGGCAGAATCATGCAAATTTTTAAAACGGCATAATTTCCTTTTGTTCAGCCATATTTAGTAGTGTTTCTCTAACCTACCAAGTACTTTGAAACGACATTTGAGTTTTGATTATTATCAGTTCAAGTAAAATATTTCTGCCTGATCTTTCTGGAAAATTATTTTTAAACGAGTCTCAGTTTTGGCCCGTCTTGATAACCTAGCCAATTGTTGGAATTTTACTGACTTGGAAAAGAAAGAAAAAGCATTTTTCGAATAATCATAATATATTGTTACATTTGGGCTGTTTATCATTCCAGCACTAATTTCCAGACCTATTATATTGCCGAATTAAAGTATTTTGTCGCAACGTAATGTTTAGCAAAGTTGCATGATCAAGTTACACCTACAGCGATAGACCCATGTTAGCATTTGAAATTTTTACCCTCGGCAATGTATACATTGGATATTGTAGTTACTTTGGGGAAATTTGTCCGGCGGGCGGGCGGGCGTCCGGATAACGGGCGACGGGCGTCCCACTTGTGTATTTGAAATAATGCCAAAACTATGAGATGTACCGTATGGTGCCCTATTTTCGTCAGTTATTCACTTTAAAAGGTTACCAGTGCTATACCATCACTATGACAAGTTGTGTCTTCCCTTCCAGTAAACAGAAACATTTTTTTGCAAAATTTTTCGAAAGAAGAGATGACATGCACCACTTTACAAGGTTTTGAGAGCAGTTATCCATTGCAAAGACATAATGACGATATTAGGACCCCAGGGACCTATTATCATCAGCTAGGGTGTCCTAATTCCGTCAGATTTCAAAATTACACTGTAAATTAACAATAAGTCCAATATACATTTTATATTTCTAAAAGCAAACTAGATTACTTAATTTGTCCCACACTTCTGCACTTGTGTCGTTTTCCACTCTTTTACTAAGTACAACAGAGGCATAAAGATGGGTCTAAAAATCAAAGGAAGCTAGGCCTGCTCAGGGCAATTTTGTCTCGAAATTACGAAAAATATTGTGTTTTTGACCACTCCATGTTCAAGAAGCTGTTGTAGAGTTGTTAATAGGGTCATTAACACTGTAAATGGATTAATGTATGCAACAGTGATTTTTCTTTAAGAATCATGACTTTTTTCCCCACCTATTCATAATTTGGTTAAATTAGGCTACACTGCTTAAAAGTGACGATAATAGGACCCTGACGAAAATAGGGCACCATACGGTATACTTTTTATTTTTCGGAAATTATTGTATCTTTTATCCTAGTTGTGCCTTTTGGGGTTTTAATCCACATGAGATTAATACTTTTCTCACAATTATTGAAAAATTTGAAAAAATATTTTTTGTGTATTGGGTGTCAAGCCAAAACTATGGCATGTATATTTATCATTTTTGGGCAAATATGGTATCTTTTATCCCAGTTGAGCCTTTTATAGGTCTAATCCCCTTGACATAAATACTTTTCTCACAATCATTGAAAAATGTGAAAAATAGTTTTTTTTTGTGTTTCTGGGACAGAACTAAAAAGCTGCTGTACTTTCGACACTGAAATTTGCATATTGTAAGCACTAAATACCCCAGATGTGTTTTTTATGGGTCTAAATGCTCTGCGAAAGTTTAACAAGCGACAATTTACCAACCAGAGAATCTACCCTAGACGAATCCTTACAGCGCCCCATATTACCATGGATTTTACGTCACAAGCATCTAGGCCAATCAGCACCCAGGATTCCTATCCACTTCAAACTTTACCGGCAACTTACGAAGCAACCATTAACTTCTCAAAGACGTACGACCTACCATTGTAAAGGTCTCAGAGAGATCTATATACCCATATAAGAATGGTACCTATAACCCTCACGCAAGTGTGCGAAATAGCGAGATCATCCTCATTTGCATAACATCTGGGAAGGCCTGTCCATTGGTCAGCTTTGTGGGCCGGTCTGACTTAATTTTTTTTGATGGTCTGATTGATAGATAATCGATACTTTTTGAAATATTAAAAAAAGGATAATTTTTTTTTTCATTTCCGGATCAATACTCAGTCACTATTGCATGTACATGGATACAATTTTGTACACATATAGCCTATATTTATATGGTCTAATTGTGCCTTTTGATGGTCTGATGGATGGGAATTCTCTAGGTTTTGAAATATTGAGAAAAATAATAAACAAATATTTTTTTCATTTCTGGCCCAAAAGTTGGCCACTATTGTATGTGCATGGATGAAATTTGATACACATATCACCCATATGATGTAGTCGTGCCTGTTGATGGTGTGATTCATGGATATTCACACAAAAATGTTACAAATCACTATTTTTTGTTTCGGGGCCTAAGGTGGACTGATGGCTGGGCAGTGGGCATATAGATAATTTCAGGCCAAGACTCGGCCACAATTGCATTATAGCAATTTGGTACACATCACTTTTATGCAGTAACTGTGTCTTTCAAAGATGCCTTTCGCTGAAGGTTTGCTACTATGCCGTGCAGCCTATGTTTATTTGTTTTAAAAGCGAATTCCACCCCCAGGTGTCTCCACATCGTTACATGTATACACAATTGTGCCCTGGTGGAAATATTTGGCATAACTAAAATTGGAATTCTGGTGGGTAAACGTAGATGTGTAGGGCATTGGGGATATGGAGGCAGTATACCTGCTCTTGTTTATTGCTCCTTTTGTTGACTCAACAGTCAATATTACCAACTGTGGTGTATTGCTTTTGGTGTCTCAAATTTTGATACATTTTAGTGTGCTTGTAACAATGGCAGAATCATGCAAATTTTTAAAACGGCATAATTTCCTTTTGTTCAGCCATATTTAGTAGTGTTTCTCTAACCTACCAAGTACTTTGAAACGACATTTGAGTTTTGATTATTATCAGTTCAAGTAAAATATTTCTGCCTGATCTTTCTGGAAAATTATTTTTAAACGAGTCTCAGTTTTGGCCCGTCTTGATAACCTAGCCAATTGTTGGAATTTTACTGACTTGGAAAAGAAAGAAAAAGCATTTTTCGAATAATCATAATATATTGTTACATTTGGGCTGTTTATCATTCCAGCACTAATTTCCAGACCTATTATATTGCCGAATTAAAGTATTTTGTCGCAACGTAATGTTTAGCAAAGTTGCATGATCAAGTTACACCTACAGCGATAGACCCATGTTAGCATTTGAAATTTTTACCCTCGGCAATGTATACATTGGATATTGTAGTTACTTTGGGGAAATTTGTCCGGCGGGCGGGCGGGCGTCCGGATAACGGGCGACGGGCGTCCCACTTGTGTATTTGAAATAATGCCAAAACTATGAGATGTACCGTATGGTGCCCTATTTTCGTCAGTTATTCACTTTAAAAGGTTACCAGTGCTATACCATCACTATGACAAGTTGTGTCTTCCCTTCCAGTAAACAGAAACATTTTTTTGCAAAATTTTTCGAAAGAAGAGATGACATGCACCACTTTACAAGGTTTTGAGAGCAGTTATCCATTGCAAAGACATAATGACGATATTAGGACCCCAGGGACCTATTATCATCAGCTAGGGTGTCCTAATTCCGTCAGATTTCAAAATTACACTGTAAATTAACAATAAGTCCAATATACATTTTATATTTCTAAAAGCAAACTAGATTACTTAATTTGTCCCACACTTCTGCACTTGTGTCGTTTTCCACTCTTTTACTAAGTACAACAGAGGCATAAAGATGGGTCTAAAAATCAAAGGAAGCTAGGCCTGCTCAGGGCAATTTTGTCTCGAAATTACGAAAAATATTGTGTTTTTGACCACTCCATGTTCAAGAAGCTGTTGTAGAGTTGTTAATAGGGTCATTAACACTGTAAATGGATTAATGTATGCAACAGTGATTTTTCTTTAAGAATCATGACTTTTTTCCCCACCTATTCATAATTTGGTTAAATTAGGCTACACTGCTTAAAAGTGACGATAATAGGACCCTGACGAAAATAGGGCACCATACGGTATACTTTTTATTTTTCGGAAATTATTGTATCTTTTATCCTAGTTGTGCCTTTTGGGGTTTTAATCCACATGAGATTAATACTTTTCTCACAATTATTGAAAAATTTGAAAAAATATTTTTTGTGTATTGGGTGTCAAGCCAAAACTATGGCATGTATATTTATCATTTTTGGGCAAATATGGTATCTTTTATCCCAGTTGAGCCTTTTATAGGTCTAATCCCCTTGACATAAATACTTTTCTCACAATCATTGAAAAATGTGAAAAATAGTTTTTTTTTGTGTTTCTGGGACAGAACTAAAAAGCTGCTGTACTTTCGACACTGAAATTTGCATATTGTAAGCACTAAATACCCCAGATGTGTTTTTTATGGGTCTAAATGCTCTGCGAAAGTTTAACAAGCGACAATTTACCAACCAGAGAATCTACCCTAGACGAATCCTTACAGCGCCCCATATTACCATGGATTTTACGTCACAAGCATCTAGGCCAATCAGCACCCAGGATTCCTATCCACTTCAAACTTTACCGGCAACTTACGAAGCAACCATTAACTTCTCAAAGACGTACGACCTACCATTGTAAAGGTCTCAGAGAGATCTATATACCCATATAAGAATGGTACCTGTAACCCTCACGCAAGTGTGCGAAATAGCGAGATCATCCTCATTTGCATAACATCTGGGAAGGCCTGTCCATTGGTCAGCTTTGTGGGCCGGTCTGACTTAATTTTTTTTGATGGTCTGATTGATAGATAATCGATACTTTTTGAAATATTAAAAAAAGGATAATTTTTTTTTTCATTTCCGGATCAATACTCAGTCACTATTGCATGTACATGGATACAATTTTGTACACATATAGCCTATATTTATATGGTCTAATTGTGCCTTTTGATGGTCTGATGGATGGGAATTCTCTAGGTTTTGAAATATTGAGAAAAATAATAAACAAATATTTTTTTCATTTCTGGCCCAAAAGTTGGCCACTATTGTATGTGCATGGATGAAATTTGATACACATATCACCCATATGATGTAGTCGTGCCTGTTGATGGTGTGATTCATGGATATTCACACAAAAATGTTACAAATCACTATTTTTTGTTTCGGGGCCTAAGGTGGACTGATGGCTGGGCAGTGGGCATATAGATAATTTCAGGCCAAGACTCGGCCACAATTGCATTATAGCAATTTGGTACACATCACTTTTATGCAGTAACTGTGTCTTTCAAAGATGCCTTTCGCTGAAGGTTTGCTACTATGCCGTGCAGCCTATGTTTATTTGTTTTAAAAGCGAATTCCACCCCCAGGTGTCTCCACATCGTTACATGTATACACAATTGTGCCCTGGTGGAAATATTTGGCATAACTAAAATTGGAATTCTGGTGGGTAAACGTAGATGTGTAGGGCATTGGGGATATGGAGGCAGTATACCTGCTCTTGTTTATTGCTCCTTTTGTTGACTCAACAGTCAATATTACCAACTGTGGTGTATTGCTTTTGGTGTCTCAAATTTTGATACATTTTAGTGTGCTTGTAACAATGGCAGAATCATGCAAATTTTTAAAACGGCATAATTTCCTTTTGTTCAGCCATATTTAGTAGTGTTTCTCTAACCTACCAAGTACTTTGAAACGACATTTGAGTTTTGATTATTATCAGTTCAAGTAAAATATTTCTGCCTGATCTTTCTGGAAAATTATTTTTAAACGAGTCTCAGTTTTGGCCCGTCTTGATAACCTAGCCAATTGTTGGAATTTTACTGACTTGGAAAAGAAAGAAAAAGCATTTTTCGAATAATCATAATATATTGTTACATTTGGGCTGTTTATCATTCCAGCACTAATTTCCAGACCTATTATATTGCCGAATTAAAGTATTTTGTCGCAACGTAATGTTTAGCAAAGTTGCATGATCAAGTTACACCTACAGCGATAGACCCATGTTAGCATTTGAAATTTTTACCCTCGGCAATGTATACATTGGATATTGTAGTTACTTTGGGGAAATTTGTCCGGCGGGCGGGCGGGCGTCCGGATGACGGGCGTCCCACTTGTGTATTTGAAATAATGCCAAAACTATGAGATGTACCGTATGGTGCCCTATTTTCGTCAGTTATTCACTTTAAAAGGTTACCAGTGCTATACCATCACTATGACAAGTTGTGTCTTCCCTTCCAGTAAACAGAAACATTTTTTTGCAAAATTTTTCGAAAGAAGAGATGACATGCACCACTTTACAAGGTTTTGAGAGCAGTTATCCATTGCAAAGACATAATGACGATATTAGGACCCCAGGGACCTATTATCATCAGCTAGGGTGTCCTAATTCCGTCAGATTTCAAAATTACACTGTAAATTAACAATAAGTCCAATATACATTTTATATTTCTAAAAGCAAACTAGATTACTTAATTTGTCCCACACTTCTGCACTTGTGTCGTTTTCCACTCTTTTACTAAGTACAACAGAGGCATAAAGATGGGTCTAAAAATCAAAGGAAGCTAGGCCTGCTCAGGGCAATTTTGTCTCGAAATTACGAAAAATATTGTGTTTTTGACCACTCCATGTTCAAGAAGCTGTTGTAGAGTTGTTAATAGGGTCATTAACACTGTAAATGGATTAATGTATGCAACAGTGATTTTTCTTTAAGAATCATGACTTTTTTCCCCACCTATTCATAATTTGGTTAAATTAGGCTACACTGCTTAAAAGTGACGATAATAGGACCCTGACGAAAATAGGGCACCATACGGTATACTTTTTATTTTTCGGAAATTATTGTATCTTTTATCCTAGTTGTGCCTTTTGGGGTTTTAATCCACATGAGATTAATACTTTTCTCACAATTATTGAAAAATGTGAAAAATAGTTTTTTGTGTATTGGGTGTCAAGCCAAAACTATGGCATGTATATTTATCATTTTTGGGCAAATATGGTATCTTTTATCCCAGTTGAGCCTTTTATAGGTCTAATCCCCTTGACATAAATACTTTTCTCACAATCATTGAAAAATGTGAAAAATAGTTTTTTTTTGTGTTTCTGGGACAGAACTAAAAAGCTGCTGTACTTTCGACACTGAAATTTGCATATTGTAAGCACTAAATACCCCAGATGTGTTTTTTATGGGTCTAAATGCTCTGCGAAAGTTTAACAAGCGACAATTTACCAACCAGAGAATCTACCCTAGACGAATCCTTACAGCGCCCCATATTACCATGGATTTTACGTCACAAGCATCTAGGCCAATCAGCACCCAGGATTCCTATCCACTTCAAACTTTACCGGCAACTTACGAAGCAACCATTAACTTCTCAAAGACGTACGACCTACCATTGTAAAGGTCTCAGAGAGATCTATATACCCATATAAGAATGGTACCTGTAACCCTCACGCAAGTGTGCGAAATAGCGAGATCATCCTCATTTGCATAACATCTGGGAAGGCCTGTCCATTGGTCAGCTTTGTGGGCCGGTCTGACTTAATTTTTTTTGATGGTCTGATTGATAGATAATCGATACTTTTTGAAATATTAAAAAAAGGATAATTTTTTTTTTCATTTCCGGATCAATACTCAGTCACTATTGCATGTACATGGATACAATTTTGTACACATATAGCCTATATTTATATGGTCTAATTGTGCCTTTTGATGGTCTGATGGATGGGAATTCTCTAGGTTTTGAAATATTGAGAAAAATAATAAACAAATATTTTTTTCATTTCTGGCCCAAAAGTTGGCCACTATTGTATGTGCATGGATGAAATTTGATACACATATCACCCATATGATGTAGTCGTGCCTGTTGATGGTGTGATTCATGGATATTCACACAAAAATGTTACAAATCACTATTTTTTGTTTCGGGGCCTAAGGTGGACTGATGGCTGGGCAGTGGGCATATAGATAATTTCAGGCCAAGACTCGGCCACAATTGCATTATAGCAATTTGGTACACATCACTTTTATGCAGTAACTGTGTCTTTCAAAGATGCCTTTCGCTGAAGGTTTGCTACTATGCCGTGCAGCCTATGTTTATTTGTTTTAAAAGCGAATTCCACCCCCAGGTGTCTCCACATCGTTACATGTATACACAATTGTGCCCTGGTGGAAATATTTGGCATAACTAAAATTGGAATTCTGGTGGGTAAACGTAGATGTGTAGGGCATTGGGGATATGGAGGCAGTATACCTGCTCTTGTTTATTGCTCCTTTTGTTGACTCAACAGTCAATATTACCAACTGTGGTGTATTGCTTTTGGTGTCTCAAATTTTGATACATTTTAGTGTGCTTGTAACAATGGCAGAATCATGCAAATTTTTAAAACGGCATAATTTCCTTTTGTTCAGCCATATTTAGTAGTGTTTCTCTAACCTACCAAGTACTTTGAAACGACATTTGAGTTTTGATTATTATCAGTTCAAGTAAAATATTTCTGCCTGATCTTTCTGGAAAATTATTTTTAAACGAGTCTCAGTTTTGGCCCGTCTTGATAACCTAGCCAATTGTTGGAATTTTACTGACTTGGAAAAGAAAGAAAAAGCATTTTTCGAATAATCATAATATATTGTTACATTTGGGCTGTTTATCATTCCAGCACTAATTTCCAGACCTATTATATTGCCGAATTAAAGTATTTTGTCGCAACGTAATGTTTAGCAAAGTTGCATGATCAAGTTACACCTACAGCGATAGACCCATGTTAGCATTTGAAATTTTTACCCTCGGCAATGTATACATTGGATATTGTAGTTACTTTGGGGAAATTTGTCCGGCGGGCGGGCGGGCGTCCGGATAACGGGCGACGGGCGTCCCACTTGTGTATTTGAAATAATGCCAAAACTATGAGATGTACCGTATGGTGCCCTATTTTCGTCAGTTATTCACTTTAAAAGGTTACCAGTGCTATACCATCACTATGACAAGTTGTGTCTTCCCTTCCAGTAAACAGAAACATTTTTTTGCAAAATTTTTCGAAAGAAGAGATGACATGCACCACTTTACAAGGTTTTGAGAGCAGTTATCCATTGCAAAGACATAATGACGATATTAGGACCCCAGGGACCTATTATCATCAGCTAGGGTGTCCTAATTCCGTCAGATTTCAAAATTACACTGTAAATTAACAATAAGTCCAATATACATTTTATATTTCTAAAAGCAAACTAGATTACTTAATTTGTCCCACACTTCTGCACTTGTGTCGTTTTCCACTCTTTTACTAAGTACAACAGAGGCATAAAGATGGGTCTAAAAATCAAAGGAAGCTAGGCCTGCTCAGGGCAATTTTGTCTCGAAATTACGAAAAATATTGTGTTTTTGACCACTCCATGTTCAAGAAGCTGTTGTAGAGTTGTTAATAGGGTCATTAACACTGTAAATGGATTAATGTATGCAACAGTGATTTTTCTTTAAGAATCATGACTTTTTTCCCCACCTATTCATAATTTGGTTAAATTAGGCTACACTGCTTAAAAGTGACGATAATAGGACCCTGACGAAAATAGGGCACCATACGGTATACTTTTTATTTTTCGGAAATTATTGTATCTTTTATCCTAGTTGTGCCTTTTGGGGTTTTAATCCACATGAGATTAATACTTTTCTCACAATTATTGAAAAATTTGAAAAAATATTTTTTGTGTATTGGGTGTCAAGCCAAAACTATGGCATGTATATTTATCATTTTTGGGCAAATATGGTATCTTTTATCCCAGTTGAGCCTTTTATAGGTCTAATCCCCTTGACATAAATACTTTTCTCACAATCATTGAAAAATGTGAAAAATAGTTTTTTTTTGTGTTTCTGGGACAGAACTAAAAAGCTGCTGTACTTTCGACACTGAAATTTGCATATTGTAAGCACTAAATACCCCAGATGTGTTTTTTATGGGTCTAAATGCTCTGCGAAAGTTTAACAAGCGACAATTTACCAACCAGAGAATCTACCCTAGACAAATCCTTACAGCGCCCCATATTACCATGGATTTTACGTCTCAAGCATCTAGGCCAATCAGCACCCAGGATTCCTATCCACTTCAAACTTTACCGGCAACTTACGAAGCAACCATTAACTTCTCAAAGACGTACGACCTACCATTGTAAAGGTCTCAGAGAGATCTATATACCCATATAAGAATGGTACCTGTAACCCTCACGCAAGTGTGCGAAATAGCGAGATCATCCTCATTTGCATAACATCTGGGAAGGCCTGTCCATTGGTCAGCTTTGTGGGCCGGTCTGACTTAATTTTTTTTGATGGTCTGATTGATAGATAATCGATACTTTTTGAAATATTAAAAAAAGGATAATTTTTTTTTTCATTTCCGGATCAATACTCAGTCACTATTGCATGTACATGGATACAATTTTGTACACATATAGCCTATATTTATATGGTCTAATTGTGCCTTTTGATGGTCTGATGGATGGGAATTCTCTAGGTTTTGAAATATTGAGAAAAATAATAAACAAATATTTTTTTCATTTCTGGCCCAAAAGTTGGCCACTATTGTATGTGCATGGATGAAATTTGATACACATATCACCCATATGATGTAGTCGTGCCTGTTGATGGTGTGATTCATGGATATTCACACAAAAATGTTACAAATCACTATTTTTTGTTTCGGGGCCTAAGGTGGACTGATGGCTGGGCAGTGGGCATATAGATAATTTCAGGCCAAGACTCGGCCACAATTGCATTATAGCAATTTGGTACACATCACTTTTATGCAGTAACTGTGTCTTTCAAAGATGCCTTTCGCTGAAGGTTTGCTACTATGCCGTGCAGCCTATGTTTATTTGTTTTAACTAGTAGGTCATTATATATGCTCTCATAAGCATTGCAAACGAGTCTAATGTTCTTTTATTGAGTTTTTCAATTTTCCTATCATGTACGAGGGAGTAGGTTTGGCAAACAATTGAGCAATAAACAAAATTTGAAGCTACAAAAGCCTCATAGATTCTAAGTCGTCCTTCATAATCACCATTTTTATACAATTGTTGCTATGCATTTATTTACCGAGCAGCCTCTTTACAGATTTGTGAAAGGTGATGCTTAAAGTTCAGTTTATTATATAATGTGTACACCTAACATTTTAACTACTGTTTCTGATTTGATAGCACTAACATCAACTTTGAATTCAATTTCGCTGTTGCGTCTGCTGAGGCATATTGCCTGAAACTTTGATGGATTAGCCTCCATATAATTAGCTTGAAACAAAGTAATAGCCTGTTTAGCTACGCTCTCAAGAGTGTTCTTTTACTTTTGATTTATTAAAATGAGAATACGATAGATCGAGTGATTGATAAAGATGTTAAATATAAGAAGGCCGGTGATTGACCCCTGTGGGACACCGGTTTTTACATTTAACCATTCACTTCTAATGTTTCCTAGCTTCACTGCTTGTTTCCTGTTCTATAAAGTGTGTAATTTTGCTATAAAGAGTCCATGTGGTAAGCTGTCAAAAGCTTTAGAAAGATCTATTAATATACATCCCACATGACAATTGTTATCGAGGGCTTTTCTTCAATTTTGAATACATTTTACTGGTACATTATTGCAGCTATACTGTTCAGATAGATCATTTGACAAGTAAGTCCAAATAAATCCTAGTAACTGATCACGAAGTACTTTCTCAAATATCTTTGAAGTGGAAGGGAGGACACTTAATGGTCTATAATTTTTTTTGGCCGTCTGTTCTCACTTCTTATAAAGTGGCGTCACTTCGGTCTTTTTATTGTTGTCAGGGAATTCACAACTTTCTATGCTTTTATTGATTGTATGCTATGGGTAAGAGAGTTGCTAATATATTTTGCCATCGGATCCGAATTTTAGGAATTTTGCGAATATTTGATCAAAACCTGTAGCTTTGTTTGGTTGAAGCAGCTTATAGATCTTTGCGGATCAGCGGCCCACATCATTTTCACAATTAAATTTCAACTTGGGCATGTGATGGACGTCACTGGCTTAAAAGAGTTTTGATGATTTGTTTGCATCATTTACTGTTTATTGGTGAAGTTAGCATGTGATATACCTATCAGCATAGGTGTCAATAAACAAACTATTCAACTTTTTTTGCAAGATATGCACCTGATAAGAGGATTAGAAGTCCAACAGGTAACTGTGAATGACGTAGCAAAGCCAGTTTGAAAGTTGAAAATGAAAAAATCAAGACTTCCACTGGATCTGCAATGAGCTCTAAGTTTGCTAAGCACTGTTGATTGATTGAATGAAATTAAACTGTTGTTCATTGTTAGCAAACTCATGGATTAGTGTCACACTTGGGTGATCTCTGTAGTGGTCAATGACGTTGGGCCATTCCATGCCAAATGGACCAACGTCTCCCACATCATGGCTTCAGATTTTAATGAAATTTTTACACAAACTACATGTACATGTTTTATGACGCTATGCAAAATATTTTCCCTTTATTCCAAGTATTTTGAATTTGACAGCATTTTCAAAATTAAGGTCTGCAAACTAAAATTTCTGTTTTCCACTTGTCAAGTCATTTCAAAAAGCTACCAAAGCTACGTTTTTCAAGATATCGTGATAAAATTTTTCACAGACCATGCTCAGATATATAAAATGCTGCTGGCCGAAGCTAATACAGATGATGCTTTCCATCTGTTCACACTAGCCTGTTAAATTTGATTCATTTTTGCGAAATTTGGGTAAATTGTGGGTTTTTGGAATTTTTTCACTTAGAAACCAAGCTTTCAATAAACCTGAAACTTTGCATGAATTGAGGCAGTATCGAGTTCTATTGGTATGAATTTATTCATGTTTCTAACTCCAATACTTTTTATGCACATGAAGAAAATCTCAGGACAATTCCTAAAATTGACTAATTTCAAGTGCAAAAATGGCCATGTGGGACTTGTGATAGAAACTTGAAATTTATTTTTGAAGCAGTTCAAGTGATCATCTTTTATTTCTGCAAAAATGGTAGATGCATTACTTTTTATTTTTCTGGAATTAATTTTTAGAATTTGGAAGAAAAGCCTTATTTATGCTATATATAGTATGTAGGAGCCTTCCAAGACCAGGTGGAACCTTAGATAAAGAGCTTAATTTATTTCTGAAAGTACCTCAGATGGACACATTTTAAAATTCCAAACTTTAAAGAGGTATATTGGTTTCTCACAAAAGGAAATAGCAAAAAAAAAATATGTTAGTGAATTTTTGAAAAAAAAGTTCAAAATTGACAGTATGGGACTGTTGTGACAGATTTTGTAAATGAGATTAGTTGATACAGTTGCCTTTTAATGATGTTAAATATGAGAATATATCTTCGGTTATCAATATGTTAAAAAAATATCTCATTATTTATGATGAAAAATATGTAAAATTCATGTGCAGTGACATTAATTTTAGTTTTGGAAATAACGTTCTAGCGACAGATGACCAGAATTTAGCAAATGTGGCTTTATAATTATTAAGTATGTAGGTATATATACCCCAGGGACCCCTTTATGGGTACAAAGTAATGCATTCCATTGTAGTCGTGAGAATCTGACATGATTTCACACGCAAAGAACTGGACAAAATTTAAAAAAATTCCTGGTGATTCTAAATAAAACTGATTTGTAATGTTCAGAAGGCAATTTGAGGCACCTTAAAAAATTGGCACTTTATTTTGAGTTCCACCTGCTCAAGATTGGAAGGCTCCTACATAGTGAAAATAAGGCTTTTCTCCAAATCTCTAAAGATTAATTCCAGCAAAATGAAAAATAGTGCATCTACCATTTTTGCAGAAATACAAGATGATCACATAAACTGCTTCAAAAATAAATTTCAAGTTTCTATCACCTGTCCCACATGGCCATTTTTGCACTTGAAATTAGTCAATTTTAGGAATTGTCCTGAGATTTTCTTCATGAGCATAAAAAGTATTGGAGTTAGAAACATGAATAAATTCATACCAATAGAACTTGATACTGCCTCAATTCATGCAGTTTCAGGTTTATTGAAAGCTTGGTTTCTGAGTGAAAAAATTCCAAAAACCCACAATTTACCCAAATTTCGCAAAAAATGAACCAAACTTAACAGGCTGGTGCGAACAGATGGAAAGCATCATTTACATTATATTCAGCGTATATTATGCTCTATATCTCACCATGATATATGAGTAGTTTTGTGGCGATATCTTGAAAAATGAGCCTTCAGCAGCCTTTCTCAAAGATATCAAAAGACAAAAAATTAATTTTATGTTGAAAGCCCAACATTTTCAAAATGCTTTCACAAGCAAAATGTGTGGAATATGTCAGAAATATTTCGCATGTGCTCATTAAACATATACATGTATATCAGGTTAAAATTTCATCAAAATCGGAAAACATGATGTGGGAAAATTTCTTGATTTTGCTCCATTTGGCGTGGAATGGCCCCGTTATCAGCTGACATTTGCTCAACTTCAGTTGATTCACACAGATCATTTGTAACATTGATAAAATAGGAAGAACATTTCTTGGGCAGTTTTCATTTATATAACAATACTTTCTATTCCAGAATCATTTACAGCTATATCAGATCTATTTTTTTTTTTTTTGTGGGATTGTTTCTTTGACATAACATATCAGTCCACCACCATGGGTGTTTCTGTCAAGTCTGTGTATTAAAACATTTTCAATGGGAAATTGTGCATTATAGAAAGAGCTATCTAATTTGGTTTCTGATAGAAACAGAATGTCCCTATGACCTTTAGTTAGTATATCATATATCTCTAAATGTGCAGTGACATTAATTTTAGTTTTGGAAATAACGTTCTAGCGACAGATGACCAGAATTTAGCAAATGTGGCTTTATAATTATTAAGTATGTAGGTATATATACCCCAGGGACCCCTTTATGGGTACAAAGTAATGCATTCCATTGTAGTCGTGAGAATCTGACATGATTTCACACGCAAAGAACTGGACAAAATTTAAAAAAATTCCTGGTGATTCTAAATAAAACTGATTTGTAATGTTCAGAAGGCAATTTGAGGCACCTTAAAAAATTGGCACTTTATTTTGAGTTCCACCTGCTCAAGATTGGAAGGCTCCTACATAGTGAAAATAAGGCTTTTCTCCAAATCTCTAAAGATTAATTCCAGCAAAATGAAAAATAGTGCATCTACCATTTTTGCAGAAATACAAGATGATCACATAAACTGCTTCAAAAATAAATTTCAAGTTTCTATCACCTGTCCCACATGGCCATTTTTGCACTTGAAATTAGTCAATTTTAGGAATTGTCCTGAGATTTTCTTCATGAGCATAAAAAGTATTGGAGTTAGAAACATGAATAAATTCATACCAATAGAACTTGATACTGCCTCAATTCATGCAGTTTCAGGTTTATTGAAAGCTTGGTTTCTGAGTGAAAAAATTCCAAAAACCCACAATTTACCCAAATTTCGCAAAAAATGAACCAAACTTAACAGGCTGGTGCGAACAGATGGAAAGCATCATTTACATTATATTCAGCGTATATTATGCTCTATATCTCACCATGATATATGAGTAGTTTTGTGGCGATATCTTGAAAAATGAGCCTTCAGCAGCCTTTCTCAAAGATATCAAAAGACAAAAAATTAATTTTATGTTGAAAGCCCAACATTTTCAAAATGCTTTCACAAGCAAAATGTGTGGAATATGTCAGAAATATTTCGCATGTGCTCATTAAACATATACATGTATATCAGGTTAAAATTTCATCAAAATCGGAAAACATGATGTGGGAAAATTTCTTGATTTTGCTCCATTTGGCGTGGAATGGCCCCGTTATCAGCTGACATTTGCTCAACTTCAGTTGATTCACACAGATCATTTGTAACATTGATAAAATAGGAAGAACATTTCTTGGGCAGTTTTCATTTATATAACAATACTTTCTATTCCAGAATCATTTACAGCTATATCAGATCTATTTTTTTTTTTTTTGTGGGATTGTTTCTTTGACATAACATATCAGTCCACCACCATGGGTGTTTCTGTCAAGTCTGTGTATTAAAACATTTTCAATGGGAAATTGTGCATTATAGAAAGAGCTATCTAATTTGGTTTCTGATAGAAACAGAATGTCCCTATGACCTTTAGTTAGTATATCATATATCTCTATTAACTTGCACGACACGCTGTTAATATTTAAGTGAGAGAAAATTTGGTTTCTAACATTTATTGTTTTTGGAAAATTTAGAAAGTTCCTCATGGATTTTCTACAGAATCATTTTAGTTTTCTGCACTATGATCTGAGCTTGCTTGACAATCATTTGGGTTTTCTACACAATTTTTTGCATTTTCTGTCATATTCAGAAATGTTTTCCATGACCGGGATAACACCTACGACCTACGTTTACATCACAGTTTTACAATATTATCATCATTTGAGTAAATTCAGGAGTCATTTTCTGATATTTGCAAAATACATAAATCATTTGACTGAATTATTGTCCATGGTAAAAAAAGTCATCACCGTTAAAATCACACATTTCACCAGTAAAATCATCAAAGTGAAATTTTTTTTTAAATATCTGCATTCCTGCAAGGACCAGCCACCTCTCCCTGGCCAGATCTTTAATGTGACTGTTCGCAAAAAGTTCTTCTTTTGGCGGAGTCAGCATGTACATATGGAAAGTTTGAGTCAGATTCAGACTGAGAATGTATTTTATTTTACTGACTGAGTGACATTAGTGAACCTGAAGAACCAGCAGCCCCATGCCAAGTAGGTCTCAATGATCACAGTGACAAGGGCATTTCCCCCCGTCATGTCAACAAGCATGGTCACAGTTACCCTCGTCTTGGGATACAGATTCAGACTGAGACTCAGAATGTATTTTATTTGACTCGAAAGGAAATTTTACATAGAGTCAGGAGACCCCTTAAAGGCTTAAATAGCCAGTAACAAGGGGCCACCTTAATTATTGAGTAAACAAATATTGAAAACAAATAAGTCACTAAAATTATATCATCAATTACTCTGTACTCATTAGAAAAAAGCGGAAAATATACAAAAGGAGACAATAAGTAATATTTCGTCTTGGGACATGGTTACCTTCGTCATTTTCATGGTACTTTAAGCCATTTCTGGACTCTCATAGCCTGAATTTAACGTGGCTCAAATTCAATGCTACATAATAGGCCCGTTCAAGGCTGATTTAGAGACGAGGGTAACTCAGTTACTCTTGTCCAGTTTTGCCACACTATGAGTCCCAGGAGTATATTTTAGCTCATACCAGAAAGAGCTATTGATCTCTCGGCCTGTTTTTTTTCCCACTCATTTAATCTGTAAGGCACTAAGAATGACATGACCCAGCCTCACAGTCCTCTTGCGATTTTCTATCAAATTGTGGCAGAAAATGGATTGTCTTAAAAGTGAATTTCATCCACCGTGAGTGCCTCTTTACTATTAACTTCATTTCAAACGATAGTGCATTTTTTAACATTGTAACCGAGAGACCAAATGGTCTCCCAGTGAACAGATTTGGTCTCCCAGTCATTGCTGAATTAGTGTCATTGGGAGACCTCTTTTTTCCAGAGACTCTTAGTTAACTACAAATTTAGATGCCTTAATTTGAAGTTCTTGTGGGTATTTCAAACTGAAGCTTCCTTCTTTACAATAGATTTTTGCTTATGTCATAAATTGGATTTTTAATTTCCTTAAATTTTTAATTTGTTTAACAGGGCGTTTTAAACATAGGCTGCACGGCAGCATACCCTCGGCTAATCAGCAGCTGAACAGGCCTTCGTACATGTTATGCAGATGAGGCGGAATTTGCTGATTCGAGCACATAAGGCTCAATCCCAGTTAAAGGGGCAAATTCCAAAAAGAAAGAATGTTTGAAGATTGTTGGCTGTCATTTCAATTAGAATGATTTCACAATTGTAAAATGTGGCAGTAATTTAGAAAACGTATATAGAAATACAGTCATATACAATATACATATAATTTGTGATAGCAACTGGGCTAAATTCCATGTTAAATTCCCGAAAAATGGAAAAATAGCACGTGATGGTCACTGAGGGGTTTCATATAAATCAATTGCTGTGTCACCAATTTTGCAGGTATTAGCTTTAGAAGAGCATGGAAATGTACCCAACAATAATGGCCTTCCTGTAGAAAAAGTCATAAGGTCATGTAGAAAAGTCACATAATTCTTGTAAATTAAGTTGGAATTCAGGGCCATTTTAATCATATTAATATTTGCGGATTGTGAAAATTAAGAACTTTTTTAACAAGTTTGAAAAGTCTAGTTTTTGGTTCAATTTACGGTTTTGCAAAATATTGAGAACTCAATTCACAGGAGGCCAAAGAAGGTTTAAAAGTGATTTGTCGTTTTTCAATGTAAATTAAGTTACCATGCCCTATAGGAAAGACCAATAAAGGTAGAAAGCAATTATTTTGCATTTCAGTTTGCCTTTAATGTCTGAGATGATCTGGCAAATTTTATGAATTTGTGATAATTGTTTTTCCACTGAGAAGGGAAAAACTTTGCAAATGTGTGTAAATTTGTTCCAAACTGTGTAAATTATGTTGCCATTTCTGATTTTAACCTGTAAAAGTTGAAAAATTAAACTTTACATTAGTGAAAGATATTCCAGAAACTGCTGCTTTTGACAATATATGAAAGATATTCAGCAATATTCTTATTTCCGTGATGGTCACTTTTTCACTTTTTTTTAGACAGCAATTTGCCCATTTAACAGGGATAAAGCCATAACTCATACAGCTATGATTCTCACAGCAATAGAGAGATTATTTTTGCACAAGCAAATTCATATTCGATCAGTCAGTCAAACAATCAATTAAGCAATCATTCAATCAGTATATCAAACAATAAACTTATCTATTTATCTGACTGTCTATCTATCTGTCTAATCTATCTATCTTTCTATCTATCTATCTATTTACCCATTTCTATCATAAATTAGGAATAAGATTATGACTAACAGAAATAGTGGCTAGGCTGTCTACCTATTCAATCTATTTTAGTATTAACACTAAAAGTATGTATAAGCCCATAATACATACTTTTTAAGAAAAACAAAACATTACTATTTTTAATTTAAACTTGATTTGTGTCAATAACTGATAAATTTGAAAATATTAGCATGCACTAAAGTGGGTTTAATGTTGTTTAAACATGGTCATGGGGGTAACACAATAGGGGCATAAAAATAGCTGAAAAGAAAAAACAAAAGAACCATACCTGAACTGTCTATACAAAATAACACTAATGGCACTGCTGACACACAGATAACATAAATATGTGTTTTAAGTAAAATTGTTAAATAATTACTTTTTTCTTCCACAATTCTGTAACCAACACTTTGGTTGCACATGTTACATAGCCCATAAGCCTCATATGGGCTTGATAATCAAAAGTCATATCTCAGCATCTACTTGGCCCAGTGTTGTGATTCAAATTTTAAATTTAATTTCATGTTCAAAATTTTAAAAAACTAAGGTGAAATCATTGCAGTTTGGACTCATTTCTTTAAAAAGGGGAAATTTTGCTAGAAAGTTGAGGATGTTATGTAACTGATTGTAGGCACCCTCTTGGTTTTGGTCATGGAAGAGGATCAGCAGGGCAGACAATAGCCTCTGACATCATGTTATGTAATGCTGACTCCCTGGCACCAGGGCTCCATTCAACAAATACTCTACCACCTACCTGACCAATGAAGATATTTGTTCTCTTCAAAATGCTAAATAAATTGGTAGAAGTCTTGGAATTAATAATTAAAAGACAGATTTATCTAAATAATATCTTAAGATGTAAAATTATACATTGAAATTTGCAGAAATAGAGTGTGGATTAAAATCTAACCTTGGTGTTATTGAATTTAAAAAATAAAGAAATGTCAGCCTACTTTTATTTTGATTTTTTTTTTCATGAAAATTAAATATGAACAAATTAGACAGAGAGGCTTAGGAATTAGACCACTGAATACAGGGTAATTAAATAAAATTATTTGGCATGTTACAGAAGGTAAAAATTGGGATTTCAGGTGTCAAAATCTTTAAATAGTAACAAGCAAACGCATGTTTCATTGTTTTCTTAATACCTTAAAGTCCACTTATATATTTCCAATTGATAATATTAGATAAAAAATAGTAAAAATTAAAATTTCGACATGTTTGTAGAAATTTTGACTTACCATGCAAAAATTGACTGATATGTGATAATCTGAAAATCGGTAATATTTATTAAATTTTGCAAATATTGACCTCTGGTATGAATTAAAAATATTCATATAGCTCAAAATTAGCATCATGATGATGTGATACACTGTCATGTTTATTTTGCTAAATATTCAAAAGCATAGTATGACATCAGAAATGAAACTGTGGAGGAAGTAGACATTTGAGCAATTTTTTTGCTTTTTAAATCTTAAATTTTCAAAATTCATTCAGCAGCTGTGAGTATTCTTTTATTGTATGTTTAACTAAAATATGCTTTAAATTCAATCATGATTAGGCCTATCTTGGCGTTTCAGACAGAAAAGTTGGCAAATTGGCAAAAATTCTGATTTTTACTGGTTTTTGTTTTTCATAAAACAATCATATGATAAAGATTCCAACTGTTGAGATGTTTAAAGAGCTATAATTTAGACACCTAACTGGAATATTTCATAGACGTAGCTGCAAAATTGACTGAATAATGCAGGTTTAAAAAATTCGTAATTTATCACATTTTTAATGAATTTACGTCGGTCAGTTTTTCTTAGAGTATTGAGACCCCCAAAGGACAAATCTTGGGTATTTAATACATACCATATGCAGATTTCGGTGACATAAGTACAACAGTATTTGAGTCAATCCGGAAAATGAAAAAAATTTCTTTTTCACATTTTTCAATAATTGTGAGAAAAGTATTAATGTTTGAGAGATTAGACAACAAATCATTCGGTATTAATTAATTGGTCTGGTTTAGTCACTGACTTATCACTACTACTGTTATTTGATCTAGTCACTAACTGACAGATCACTAATAATTTGCTCTGATCTAGTCACTAACTGACAGATCACTATTAAATTGTTCTGATCTAGTCACTAACTGACGGATCACTATTAGATTTTCTGATCTAGTCACTAACTGACGGATCACTATTAAATTGTTCTGATCTAGTCACTAACTGACTGATCACTATTAAATTGTTCTGATCTAGTCACTAACTGACAGATCACTATTAAATTGTTCTGATCTAGTCACTAACTGGCAGGTCACTAATAATTCGCTCTGATCTAGTCACTAACTGACAGATCACTATTAAATTGTTCTGATCTAGTCACTAACTGACAGATCACTATCAAATTGTTCTGATCTAGTCACTAACTGACAGATCATTTTTAAATTTTCTGATCTAGTCACTAACTGACAGATCTACCAACTCCTTCGATCAATCACAAATTGATTGATCCTCGATTCTAACCAACTCCTTTGGTCAATCACAAATTGATTGATCCTCGATCCGAACTAACCCCTCGGTCAATCAAAAATTGATTGATCCTCGATTCTAACCTACTACTTTGGTCAATCACAAATTGATTGATCCTCGATTCTAACCTTCTCCTTTGGTCAATCACAAATTGATTGATCCTCGATTCTGACCAACTACTTGGTCAGTCACAAATTGATTGATCTCGACTCTTAACCAACCCTTCGGTCAATCACAAATTGATTGATCCTTCACTCTAACCAACTCCTTCAGACAATCACAAATTGATTGATCCTCGATTCTAACCAACTACTTTGGTCAATCACAAATTGATTGATCCTCGATTCTAACCTTCTCCTTTGGTCAATTACAAATTGATCGATCCTCGATTCTAACCAACTCCCTGGTCAGTCACAAATTGATTGATCTCGACTCTTAACCAACCCTTCGGTCAATCACAAATTGATTGATCCTCGATTCTAACCAAATCCTTCGGTCAATCACAAATTGATTGATCCTCGATTCTATCCAACTCCTTCAGTCAACACAAATTGACTGATCCTCGATTCTAAGCAACTGCTTCGGTCAATCACAAATTGATCCTTGACTCTTAACTTTGGTTAGTCACAAATTGAGTCATCCTTGATTATCAAATATTCTTAAGTCACATATTGCTTGCTTATCGAATTCTCACATCAAACAGATAGTAACAATGCACACATATAGAAAGCTTTATTCTGATGCCTTGCGAACTGGTCTAAATAGACATGTCAATGGGCTACAACCAGCAACATCCGCAACTAAGCCAAAGGTAAACCGTGTAATTCACAACAGTAGCTCAATCAAACTCTCAAACAGATTTGAGATTTTAGCACAAAATGACTCCATGTCAGCCTCTGCTGAACATATAAGAATTCATCCCCACAAGACTATTCTCAAACCAAACAATATTCTGAAAACCTGTGTGTGGAATGCTCAGAGTTTGAGACAGAAAACGCAAATTGTTAAGGACTACAATGATGAATATGATCTAGACATCTTTCTTTTCACTGAGACTTGGTTAAAAGATGATGATAAAGTTGAAATCGGCGAGTTGGAGCAAAATGGTGGATATTTCTTTCTTAGCTCGCCTCGTTTCAGAAGACCAGGTGGTGGAGTAGGTTGCCTTGTCAGATCTGGCATTCAAGCAATTCAAAAAGATTTCATGAAGACCAAGACCTTTGAACATATGGAAATACAAGTTCAAATGGATGGGAAAATTGTCACAATTCTTCTAGTGTACCGCCCGGAGCCATCCAACAAAAATAAATACAGTATTGCAGAATTCTTCACCGAATTCACAAAGTTTCTGGGACACTATCAAACATTCAACAATGAAATCATAATTACTGGCGATTTCAACTTTCATGTGAATAAACCGGATGATAACAAGGCCATTAAATTTAATGACATCCTCGAAATGTTTGGTCTTGTGCAACATGTCTCTGCACCAACGCACAAAGATGGCAATACACTGGACCTTGTTATTACTCGAAAAAAATCCATATTGAACAACTGTAGGGTCAGTGACCTGCTCTCTGATCATAACTGCATTCTGTTTGACATTCCAATCAAGAAAGCAAAAAAACCCAAGAAGAAAATCTGTTTCAGAAATACTAGTAAAATTGTTGTTCAAGATTTCAAAAAAGACATTGGAAGACATCTGTCTGTAAGTGGGATGGAACAGAAAGGTCTTAATGAACTTATTCGACTCTATAACTCTACTGAAGAGGTTCTGGAGAAACATGCTCCCATTAAAATCAGAGAAGTAACTCTACGCACACCCACTCCATTCAACAATGCTGATATCAAGCTTCTAAAATCAGAAAAGAGGAAAGCAGAGAGATTATGGAGGAGAACCAGACTTGAAAATGACTGGGAGACATTCAAAGAAAAAAGAAATGCATTGAATCTGCAGCTGAGTCACCTCAAATCGGAAGATCTGCGAGTCAAGATTAAAGATTCTAATGGTGATTCTAAGAAGTTGTTCAAGTTACTGAACTCAAGTCTGAACAGAAAACAAGAACTACCTCTTCCACCACACACAAATGAAATTGACTTGGCAAATGATTTTAATAAGTTCTTTGATGAAAAGATTAAAACACTCAGGTCTAAGTTGGACTCCACACACAATGATACTGCCAACAATATCGAAACTACCCCTCATACACTCCGACACTTCAGAAGGCTATCTCAAAATGACATAAAGAAACTGATCAGAGAAATGCCAGTTAAACACTGCCAACTTGATCCCATTCCCACATGGCTTTTGCTCCAATGCATTGATGAATACCTCCCAGTTATAACCAATGTTGTCAATAAGTCACTCACACAGGGAGAAATACCTCTTGAGCTGAAACATGCTTTAGTAAAACCTTTGTTGAAAAAATGTGGATTGGATCTAATCAAAAAGAATTATAGACCAGTATCAAACTTGTCATTCCTTGGCAAACTTATTGAAAGTGCTGTTATTAAACAATACACAGACCATCTTACTACAAACAACCTGAACGATGAGAAAGAGTCAGCCTACAGAAAATTCCACAGCACTGAAACCCTTCTGACAAAGATCCATGACGATATCATGTTGAATATGACCAAAGGTGAAGTAACAATGCTTGTACTGTTGGACCTTTCAGCCGCTTTTGACACAATTGATCACAAGATTCTACTGAAACGTTTAGAAAGCAGATACGGTATTCATGATTCTGCGCTATGCTGGTTCAAGTCATACCTTTCTGAAAGGTCACAGTCGGTGATAATTAACGACAAGACATCAACCAGACTGCCACTCAAATTTGGAGTTCCTCAAAGTTCAAAACTAGGACCAATCTTATTTAATTCATACGTCGCTCCATTAAGCGAAGTGGCTGAAAAACACCAAGTCAAAGACCAAAAGTATGCCGATGACGAGCAACTTATACTCTCTTTCAAACCAACTTTCTCAGAACAAGGAAATGCCGTAGTCAAAATGGAAAAGTGCATTGCTGATATCAGAAAATTTCTCCATGAAAATAAGCTTTGTAACAATGGAGAAAAAACAGAACTACTGCTCATTGGCAGTCCACATCAACTTAATAAACTCCCAAGTATCATCAATCCATGTCGACAATGTCAAAATCAATGCAGTCGATCATGTTAGAAATCTGGGTGTAATCTTTGACAAAAACATGACCATGGAAAAACAAGTCAACAAAATGTGTCGGAATGCCTATTTTAATATTAGAAACATTTCAAAAATCAGGAAGTCATTGGACAAGGAAACCTGTAAAACAGCGGTCAATGCTCTTGTCACACCTCACCTAGACTATGGAAATGGTCTTCTTTACGGAACATCGAATCGTTTGCTGTATAAACTTCAAGTGGCCCGAAACTCAGCCGTTCGACTCATTGAAAAATTAAGAAAGCATGACAGTGTTAGCCAGCATAGGAAGCAGCTACATTGGCTGCCCATTCCAGCAAGAATACAATTCAAACTCATGTTAACAACTTGGAAAGCAATAAACGGGCAAGCTCCCTTGTATATTCAAAATATGATTCAGCCAAAATCTGAACGAAACTGTAATCTGAGAAGCAATAACAAAATGCTCTTAAATGAACCACCCTCCTGCAATAAAAACAAATTTGAAGACAGAGCCTTTTCGCATGCCGCTCCGAAACTGTGGAACCAACTCCCAGAGATAGTCAAGGCCTCCAAAACACTTGAAGGTTTCAAGAGAAATCTTAAGACTTACCTATTTAAAAGTTTCTACAGATAAATCCAGCATCCACAAGCGCTAGTGAGCAGTTTACTGGAATTAGCGCTATATAAATGCCTATTATTAGACGCCCCCGCAGGTCTCGGGCCTCCTCGTGGCGGTGGGTGGTAACACTAAGGTGAAGCCCTCTATCCTTAGTGGCCAACACGAGACAGTGCGCTTGCAAACGTCTCCCCGACGGAAATGGGGCAACCTGTTTGCCGTGGGTTGCGACCCGTGTTGGAGGATGAAGGGGTCCTGGTAGTTGAGTTGGGTGGGCCTAACTTGGTCCCTCCCATACAATACACTACTTTGGCCTGGATTTCTCCTAGACGGGAGGCTGGATTGGCCCGGTCCAGTCAATCGGCTTGTCATGCTAAACCGATAGGACTTCTGCCCTATTGGACATGGCTTATGGGTTAATCAATGGAGGTTAAGTAACGGATATTTGCCTGCCATGATTTCCTGTCATGATTGAGGCTATATTGCCGACCTATCCTTCTGAGAGTATATCCTTCATGTATCCCTGGGGCTAGGGTACTGGGCGCTGCCCTATCTTTCAGTCTCCCCCTGTTGGGCTCCGTGGTGGGTGGGGAGCATGAAGGATGAATCCCTCAATCTCATGGCTTCTAACCAAACTTCCACGCGTTCGCCAGCGGGAAACCAGGCTGGGCTCGCAAATGTGGCTGCTGGAATATCACCAGAAGCGAAACGCTTCAGACAGTCACCTGACCTGTCAGATTTAATGAATAACACATTCATTCACCATTGGCCCAAATTTATCACAATTAGTGGGACCAATAAGGAACTTGAGTCAATGTCTTTTATCAAGATTCATGACATTCTAGAACATTTAATCGGAACTGTTGAAAGTGGAAGGAGACTCCGAACAGGAGACATCCTCATACAGACAAGAACAAGAACACAAACTGAGAAATTACTGACACTAACAGACATCGATGGAGTGCCGGTTGAGACCGAACCGCACAAAACACTCAATTCAACCAGAGGGATTATTATTTCAAGGGAGAGCCACAAAAGCTCGGATGGAGAACTTCACAGTTGGTTTGGGAAAAGAAACATTGGTTTCATAAAACGAATGAACCTGAAGAAAGAACCACTCCAACTGCTTACTCTAAGTTTCCCTGGAAAGTCCCTACCAAACAAGACCCCTATTGGATTTGAACAGTGCAGAGTGAGACCTTTCATCCCGAATCCACAAAGGTGCTATCGTTGCCAAAAATACGGACATGTGATATCAAGATGTAAGGGGCTAGAAAGATGTGCAAACTGCACATCAACTGAACACACACACTCAAAAGAACAACCATGCCATGAACCACCAAAGTGTGTAAACTGCCAAGAAACTCATCCGGCTTATGATCGAAACTGTCCCAAATGGAAGGAGGAGAAAGAAGTTCAACGACTAAAAGCAACGAAGGACATCAGCTTTCCAGAAGCACGTAGACTGGCACAACAAACCACAAACGAAGTCACTTACGCAACAGTTACATCAATGTCACCAAAACAAAGAAGTACTCCACGCCGCAAACTCCAGCTGGACTCACATTCTATCTCGAGAACCGAAGCATTCATGGGACAAGCCTTCTCTCAAACAGACAATTTCAGCCTACTACAAAATCATATTGCAGCCAAACTTCCTGCACAATCACAAGCCACGACTCAACCCAAACATCCAGCCGAAGACAGTACCAGCAACCAGGGATCCGAACATTCCGAGGATCCCATGGAAACTGGTACACAACAAACAGTCAGTCCGTCTAGGGCTGACCGGCGGGACCAACGTCCCCCACCAAAACCATCTGATAAAACACCATCGAACAATCCTCCTCCTAGACCATCCTCATCTACCACCTCTACACCCCAGTCCTCTAGAGGACACTCAAACACTAGGGGAAGAGGTTTAAATAGAAACAGCTTCAAAATTAATCAAAGTAGAAAATAACATCTACTACTTAAAACACCCTCATAAATCATGGATAATATAGTCCAATGGAACTGTCGCGGTTTCAGGGCCAATTTTGACGAAATTAACATCCTATCTCTTGAGTTACAACCATCCATCTTCTGTCTTCAAGAGACCTATCTGAAACCCAGCGACAGTTTAAAAATAAGAAATTATCATATTTACAACAACTATGGAAATATTGTCCATGAGAGGGCCTATGGCGGCTCCTCTATTTTGGTAAAAGAGGGCATTATCCATTCTAGTGTCATCCTTGACACAAATTTACAAGCTGTTGCAATCAGAGTAACAGCACATAAAACTTTTACCATTATGCTCCCTCTATATCTCTCCTAGCCATCATCTTACAATCCAGGAATTGACAAATCTTTTCCAACAATTACCAGCACCATGCCTCATCCTCGGAGATTTTAATGGTCATCATCCAATGTGGGGAAGCCAACAAAGTAATGACCAAGGTCTTATCATCGAGGAATTCCTTTCGTCAAACGATCTTTGTGTTTTTAACGATGGAACTTACACTTATTTACACCCTGGTCATGGTACCTATAGTCCCATAGACCTAAGTGTCAGTGACCCTGCCCTCTTTTTAGATTTCAATTGGTATGTCCTTCAGGACAGCCATGGAAGTGATCATTTCCCTGTTATACTAGAGCCCACATCAAACTCCCAAATGCCAAATCATCCCCGTTGGAAATTAGATAAGGCTGACTGGGACTTGTATAGCAAACTGTCAGCAAATCTCCATCTTCATACATACTTAAACAGTGACTCTCCTGTAGAAAAGTTTGCTGAAGATATACTAACAATAGCTCACAAGTGCATCCCTAAAACAAAAGGAGGAATTACTGGAAAATCAAGACCTTGGTATGATACTGAGGTAAAAGAGGCTATAAAAGAAAGAAAGAAAGCACTTAGAGCCTACAACACCAGGCCAACTAGTGCCAACTTGGAGAATTTCCGCATCTTAAGAGCAAAAACCAGACGTCTGATAAGACAGAAAAAGAGGGTTACCTGGAGAAATTACATTTCTAATCTAAATGAAAGAACACCGTCATCTAAAGTGTGGGAAATGATTAAAAAAATTCAAGGGAAGACGTCGACATCTAAGATCAGCCATCTCATAGTTAATGAAGAAGAATATACAACGTCGGAGCAAATAGCAAACAAGCTAGCCGAAAAGTTCTCATATAATTCTTCTTCAGAAAACTACACTCCAGAGTTCCAACATTTTAAAACACAGGCAGAAAGACTGGTTTTAAATATACGGTCAAATGACCTGGAAGAATACAATAGTTCTCTTACTATGGAAGAACTTGTGACGGCATTACAGAAAGCTAAAGATTCAGCTGTAGGGCCAGATGAAATCCACTATCAACTGCTGAAACATCTTCCTCCCCCATGCTTAGAGATTCTCCTCTACATCTTTAATATAATTTGGGATTATGGAACCTTCCCTGCCTCCTGGAGGGCAGCAACAATAATTCCTATTCCAAAACCAAATAAGGATCATACAGATCCTACAAATTACAGGCCCATTGCCTTGACAAGCTGTCTTTGTAAGACAATGGAAAGGATTATTAATGACAGACTTGTCTGGTACCTTGAGTCAAATGACTGCATTTCTGAATTCCAATGTGGTTTTCGAAAACAGAAGAGCACAGTAGACCATCTGGTCAGATTAGAAACATATATAAGGGATGCGCTAATAAAAAGGGAGCATGTAGTAGCTGTATTCTTTGATTTAGAAAAAGCGTATGATACCACCTGGAAATTTGGCATCATGAAAGACCTGCATGATTTTGGATTGAGAGGAAGACTTCCTCACTTTATTGGCTCTTTTTTAGAAGATCGATGTTTTAAAGTAAGAGTGGGGTCAACACTTTCAAGTGAATACACCCAAGAGATGGGTGTCCCCCAGGGAAGCATTTTATCACATGTTTTAATATAAAAATAAATAGCATTGTCAAAGCTATTCGTGAAAATATCATGTGCTCACTTTATGTCGATGACTTTCTTATTGCAATAAAATCCAAGCAAATGTCAACTATAGAAAGACAGTTGCAACAAAATTTAAATAAATTACAGAAGTGGTCTCAAGAAAATGGCTTTAAATTTTCTAAGTCCAAAACAGTATGTATGCACTTTTGCCATCTTAGAACTCCCCATCCTGAGCCAACACTTAGAATTGATAATTGTGCAATCAAAGTAGTAAATTCTTATAAATTTCTTGGAGTCACATTTGACTCAAAACTCTCCTTCATCCCCCACATAACTGCACTTAAGGCAAAATGCCTGCAGTCGTTGAACATCTTGAAAGTAGTGGGAAAAATTAACTGGGGTGGTGACACCACTGTTCTTCTCAGGCTTTACCGTGCAGTGACTCGGGCACGTCTCGACTATGGCTGTATTGTATATGGCTCAGCAAGACCATCTTATCTTCGATGTCTGAATACAGTTCATAATCAAGGACTCCGTTTGAGCCTTGGAGCATTCAGAACATCGCCAGTAGATAGTCTGTATGTTCTGGCAAAGGAGCCTCCTTTATCACTCCGACGACTGAAGCTATCTCTACAGTATACTGTCAAACTGGCTGCAAATCCTTTTAATCCAGCATACTCAATTGTCTTCCATCCTAGCCATACAGAGAAATATGACAGACGACCCAATGCTATTCGGCCACTTGGATTGAGGATGAGGCCTCATCTGGAGGCCGCTGGAATAGATACATTTTTAATTGCTGAGAACAAAGTTCCGCAGGTTCCACACTGGAGTATGGAAAAACCAGTTGTTAACACTGAACTGGAAGAAATGAAAAAGGCGGAAACAGACCCGCTAGAGTATCAAAGAAGGTTCTACGACCTTAAACTTAGATATCATAATTACAAATTCTTATATACAGATGGCTCAAAAGATGGAAACCGAACAGCTTATGCTGTAACTTCCTGTAAATCAAATCTATACAGTGAGCGCATCTCAAATGAAAGCTCAGTATACACTGCTGAGCTTTTAGCAATCTACAAAGCCATATGGCTTGCTGGAATGTCTGAAAAAGACAAATTTGTAATTTGTTCAGACTCTAAATCAGCAATCCAAGCTCTTGCCAGCAGGTTGGATCATCCCATATTACAAGACATACTCATGCTCCTGTCTGGATTAGATAGCAAAGAAATTGTTTTCTGCTGGATTCCGGGTCATGTGGGAATTGCTGGAAACGAAAAAGCAGATCTTATGGCGAAAAATGCTCTTTCTAAAGATCTTACCGTTGATACTATTCCGTACACGGACCTCCGTCCAACTATCAACAATTATATAAAATCCGGATGGCAAGTTATGTGGAACGCATGTGAGAATAATAAACTGAGAGTAATCTTTCCTAGAATCAGGGATGTACAACACATTACCTCAAGAACACGCAGAGACCAAATTGTCATTCACAGGTGTCTTATTGGACATTCAAGACTTACTCATTCCCATCTTTTACTGGGCGACCCAGCCCCGATTTGTGAGGAATGCCAATGTCCCCTCACAATCAAACACATCCTAAAGGATTGTAGAGTTTTTCAAACACAAAGAAATGCACTTCTCCCAACAAATCCACTTCGACTTCTTGTAGACAAGCCAGAAAACATAATCACATTTTTGCACCAGACACAGACATACTACAAAATATGAGGAAAATAAACAAAGACAAATAACACCCTAGCAAGCCTCGATATAGCCCAATAAGGTGCTGCAGAGGCGTAAAACACAAACACACACACACACACACGCCTATTATTAGACCCCTAAAAGACACAGAGAGATACAGTAATGTCTCAAAAATAAAAAATATTCGTGCCATAGTTTTGGCATGATGCCCAATACACAAAAAAATGTTTTTCCACATTTTTCAATTACTGTGAGAAAAGTATTAATTTCATGTGTATAAGACCCTTGAAAGGCAAAGCTAGGATGACAGACACAATACTGTCCAAAAAATAAAATATGTACATGCCATAGTTTTCGCATTACTCCCAATACACATCCGGGACGCCCGTTATCCGGACGCCCACCCGCCTGTCCGCCCACCCAGCCGCCCGCCCGCCCGCCCGCCGGATAAATTTTCACAAAGTAACTACAATACCCGTCGGCAATGTATACATTGCCGAGGGTAAAAAAGAATGGCAAAAAAGCATTTCACAGTAAAAAAATAATTTGCTTTTTAACATTAAGATTAGGGTGGTCCAAAAAAATATATTTTCATTGATGGTACCCCCTAACTTTTTTCCTTTGACCATGTGAAAGAAGCATGCAAGGTTTCAACCAAATTGAATAATATTTAGAGGTGGCTTATCAAGGTTGAAGTTTTGCTATATTTTGCTTAAAACGCCTATATCAAAATAGCCAAAATTGTGTAAAATCATTTTGTCTCTTCATTTGAGGCCTATTAAGGCACTGGCCAGCTGAGGAAAAAGCAACAAATCACTTGTTTATATATCTCCCTCTGCACATTAAAAAAAGGGATTTGTCAGTTTTTTCATTAAAATTGCTATGTCATTTGATGCGCATTGGGCGAAAATTTGGCAAAATTGATTCACCAATATACATTTATTAATAAATATTAAAATGTAATGAAAAGGTTTTTGGCGTCTTGTAGAACAAGTCATGGATAAAATTGATCAAGTAGCAGAATACCCCAGACCAGTTTTACATGCATCACGCAGAAGGATTCAACTGATAAGGAAGCTCTTCATGGATATCTTTCTGAAAATACCTTCAACCGACCGACCAAAGAAAGAAGAAACGAAATTCTCCTGAACCAGTTTTAGGCACTCCACCCAGGAAGGAAAGAGATCCACATAATTGCAAGATAGCCAAAGTATTACCTTTCTATAAAACAGATGACTCGCACCAAATTAAAAACTATATTGACCAATATCTCTCTAACCTACCTTCTCAAAAATTTTAGAACGCTTAGTATACACAATCAACTTAACAGTTACTTAAATGCACAGTATGGCTTTCAACAAAATCTTTCAACTGAAATGGCAATATTAGAACTACAAGATAGATTAGCCAAGCAACTAATCATAGGCGTATCGGAGGGGGGCAGGGGGGCAATCCCCCCCCCAAAGTTTGGGAAACAGTGAGATTCGGGGCAAAAAGGCTAAAAAATTCGGGCAGATAATTAAATAATCACTATTGAAAATTAATGATTTCCAGGCAATTTCATTTGAAATAGTATTAAATTTAGATCTTGAAATTCGGGCAAATGTCGCTCATCCCCCCCCCAAAAAAGAATGCCGCGCGTCGTACGTCTATGCAACTAATAAAGGACAGAGTCTTCACTCTAAAAACAAGTGTTTAAGAAACAACACCAAAATAAACACTTTTTTGTTACACTTAATTAACGCGTGAAAGTGTTTATGATTTTTAACACATTTAAGTGTTTTTGATTTTAAACACATTTAAGTGTCTTTGATTATAAACACAAAAACGCTTTAATAGCTTGTTACACTTTATTAACACTAAAAAGTGTTTATAACAATAAAAGTGTTTGATCTTAAACACTCGATGTTTTTCCAGGATGACTGCAGAGAAGGTGTTTATCATATTAAAGTGTTAAACAAAAAGCGTTTATAGTTAAACACTCTAGTGTTGCAGAATTAACACATTGTTAATGTACATCACAATATCAGTGGTTCAGCTGCTGTCTGAATAAATCACATGGTTACAATAGTAAAAATCAAGTAACAATTTATGAAAAAAACAGTACAAATGAAAATATAGATTTAATTGAATTTAAATACTTCATAATATTATGTAATTAAACTAACTATCCCCATTAACTTCAAAAAGGCTACTTGTAATAACCAGATGATGACTGCTAATATTAATGATGGAAGGATGGACGGGTGGTTGGGGCTTTACGTCCTGTATTTCTGCACTCAATAGGCTACCAAGTGAAGAGGTCACAGCAATGAGGCAAATGTTAATTGAAATAGCTATGCAACATAGGCCCAGGTGACCCGACAAGAGCCAGATTCAAACCCTGGACTAAGCAATTACTAATGCCACTTAAAGTATTTACAAAAAAAAAAAAAACTGGATGGTATATATTTGTGCCTGCCCTCCCTCGAAAGAGCATTTTAATACATGGGATGTTGGAATGGATTAACTATTGAAGCTTAAATTCGTTTATTTGACACTTTAAAGCCACCATTAGATAATAAGTCATCACAAGGGCTGGATTTGCCTTAAAGTTTGGGATAATTTAGCCCCCTTTGAAAGCCAATGAAAAATGACAAGAAAATAGATAGTTTGTGTACATATTTTATTCTTCAATTGAGCACTGACACTGAAGGATATATTCAATCATTGTGTAATTATAAAATAAAACCTTGCAAAATTCTCAAAGATATTCAATAATTGAATCATATTCCCAATGAACTGGTGTTTCGTATTACTGCATTTGAATTCCCCCCCCCATCTTACCCTAATGTGATGAAAAATCGAAGACCTTTTGGTTAGTACATTGGTGTAGGTACAGTCAAAATCTTACCATGTCATCATTTTTGGGCTGGCCGCCAGGGGCGCGACAGCCCTATACCGTCCCAGCAAAACCGATTCGGGACCTCAAATCCTGGAATTATCGCTCATTTCGATTGATTTTCGTCTCCGAACTTGGGCATTCACCTTAGTGGGCGTGGTATATCTCGATGATCGCTCTAAGTTTATGAAGTAGGACTGCTCCGCCATGGTAATAACTGATGAGCATGTCTTTATTTGAGCATGATGAATCCTCCAAATTTCGCGTGAATTCGTCTGCTAGACAGCCATGCGCTCTTTGGCGACACCTTGTGTTAAAATCGCGAGTCATTTTCCAAGATGGAAGCATGGCTGGACATGTGTTCAGTGAACTGTATTCAGCTCAGTTGACTTCAGTCTTTTATGGGGCTTGCACAAGCTTCTGGATTGTCAGTAAACAGTACAGTGTTACACAGGATCTATTGGATATTTCAAACAAATCTATACAGTAGGACTTCTGATGACATGTTATGGGCTATTTTGTTCAAGAAATGGAGGTACTCAATTATTGCTCACTCTGAGTCTGACAGTGAAGGAATTTACTAAGTGGCATGGAACTCTTGAAAAGGTGAGTGGATTTTCAATCTGTGACATAAATCACTTGTTATCTTGTTCATTGCTCTTAGGGTGCTGGTTGCACTCTTACCCTGTTACCTGACAGGCATGATCACTGATTGCATTCAATTAGAAGAAGTGCCCAGGAAACTGATGACACTCACTGACAGCTGGACACAGCCTCAGCCTGACAGGTCATTCTGACTGAATTGAAGTGGCAACTGTATCAGTACTTGTTACAATCCATTTAATAGCTGCTGAAATGTGATTTCATTTGATGTTTTAATTACTGTCTGCATTAAAAATTGGACTTAACAAATTGACAACTGTCTGCATTAAAAATTGGACTTAACAAATTTGTGCATGGTTGATGGTCTTTCTTACCAATGGTCCATGGAACTTTGATAGGGTTATGTAAGCTAAGCTTACAGTTACTTATTGTAAGCATACATAATTATCAATTCATGTGCCTCGAATAGCGGCCTACAGTCACTGTCATGTCTTTTAATGATCTACACAATGCCACTTTTATTGAAGAAGGTTGGCTGGTATTATGAAAGTATGATAATTCATTGGTCATAGCAATTCTGACATGTATTGGGAGAATTAATGCTGTCCTTGTTATGTTTTAAACTGTTCTTGCACCATTTCAAAATATTTTCTTATTTTCTAGATGAAGCAAGGGTGATGAGATCCCAACGATTACAGACACAGTGACACCCCACTTGAGCCGTTCTCAGCAACATGTGACATCGTGACTTTCCGGATCATGATACCAGTTCTGCATTACGAAGATGATTCGTCCCTGTCTAAATTAGCATTATGTCTTCTCCCGCCAATTGCACCGTTGATGAGAACTCGTAGCACGGCGTTGCAAGCTTTGGCTGAGTGGTTGGAACAAAAGTTGGGTCTTGGGTGCATGGGGCAATTTCATTTTGGGTTCAACATTTTATTAGTTCATTTTATGTATTGGAACACTTCTTGGAACACTTCACTAAATAAACAGCTTAAACTCAAGATTCAGTTTTCAGAGGATTAACTATATTGTATCAAATCCTTTCAATGTCTTTGAAATTTGTGTTATTAATGTATAATATATGCTGATGTATATTTACTGTCACTGTTGAACACCCACAACAAGCAGTGATTTCTGTCTGAACAAGACACACCATATTGCCACACGTTTTAATTTGTAAATATATACAGAAAGTGAATGTATCCTTTAGCGGTGTCTTCATATAGCATGTACACAAAGTGCTTCCTCACTTTCCTGTAATTTCAGTTCACATTATACTAAGGTGACATTTCAGTTGTGCTAAACTTTCCTGCAATACATTGTATTGATAACTTAATTCATAGACGACATGGCAATTGCCTTCGAAATTTCATAAATTCTCATTATCAACTTGAATTTTCTCTTGTCGTTTTACTCATGAATTTCATGCCTTATCAGATGTTTATGTTGTATCAGTGTTGATTTTGTGTCTAACATTGGCTACACCTATAACATATATACATGTATATATGTGACTCTGTCAGTTCACGAATAATTGGAAAATGTTACTTCATGGCTCAAGCGGTTACACAGTGGTTAGTGTGTTCTGTTTTGGTTGCTGTCTCTCAGTTCATGCCATGTGTTTTAGATTTTCAAACTACATGTTTAAACCAACAAATGTTTTGCTGCCTACCCCCATTTATGTCAACTCCTGAATTCCCTTGCCTCCGTGCCTCAGAATATCTTGCAGTGCGCCTGACTCCCAGGGCTTCAAAGGCAATCAAAGCTGTTGTATGTTTCAAGATTTCTGTTAAAAAGACTGCAGACAATTTACCGTTCACCTCACAATTCTTCTCTCCTCACCTAGGTTTTCTGTCTCATCAATACAATGCCATACGGCCAGCCTTTGAATCCTCGGATTCTTGTGTCTGCATTTTAATGGTATCCCGTTACTCCACGTGATCTATATCATTGATGTAATGCCATTCAAAAGTGTTTTGATTCTCAATGCAATCCATTTAGTGAGTGCAGAAAAAGTGACAAACTCTCACATAAGAGTCAAATTTCTTTATAGCACTTTAACTGTGTTTCTTTGAAAATGGATATGACTATTTTAGAATACAATCAAATGATTGTTTTAACATTCAAGAAGCTGTCCAAATATTACTGGATAGTCAAGGTCCTTAACACAAGAAGTGCATTGCCTCTGTAAAAGCTTCAAATAATGATTGCGACAATGATTGTCCCTCAGCAACGGTATAAATCCATTTGAGAAAGTGACTGAAGTGCAAAAATATGGAATGAGATGTTTCCAGATCGCGGAACCTTCTTCAATGTTACGTCATTCTGGTCAATGTTGTCCACCTGCAAATGAGTGAATCCTTGTTTACTATTAAATGTTTAGGCATAATATATCATGAATATTGACATAATATCTCCTCATACATAATTTTCAGAAATTTACTGAAATGGTGAAAAAAAATAGGAAGTGCTGCTATGCAGATCTTTAGGGAGTCGTGTATGAATGATATGACTTGCAGTTCATCAGTGAGAATCACGGCATGCTTTCAACTTATTTTGCAGAAGAACTGTTCAGGGATAGTGGGGACCAGACAATAGTTTAAAAATCTACCCCATATGATCAGAATAATATAAACCAAATTTAATGGCCAACCTAAACAGTTAAGTGTTCAAGTGACACTAAGTCTTGGTAAATTAACTTATATGAAAGTATTAGATGTATCAAAAGCAAACCACAGAACCAGGAGATTATAAACATAGGTAATATGACAGGCATGTTAACCAAATGTTAATTATGCTAAATATTTACCTCCAAGACTTTGTGGCTTTTTCTTTCATTTTTCTCCTGCTTTATGTTGCAGCTGTCTTTTTGTCAGATCTTTTCGGGTCCAAATTGCTGTGGAAAGAAAAAGTTACAAAATACAAAACTGCAATGAACAACTAAAATATCTTAAAGATATTCGGATGGATGGATGTTTGGGGCTTTACGTCCTGTATTTATGCACTTGGTAGGCTAATTAGGACAGGAGCAGGACACGGCAATGAGGTGAAGGATGATTGAAACAGCGGTCCAACATAGGCCCAGGTGACCTGGCAAGAGCTGGATTCGAACTCTGGACCCAGTTATTGGCAGTCCAGCACGCTACCACAAGACCAACCCTCCCCCTTTTAAAGATATTCGGAAAAACTAGTTGGGGCCTAAATTATATAACATAAGACCTCCATCAAAAATCCCTGAAAAAAAAAGTCTGAAGTTCCCCCAGATGCACAGCATGCCCTTATGAACAATCATATGCCCATCCCCTTCTAATCCAGTTCATCCCGAAATTTTAAAATATGATTAAATAATATGATTGCAGTTTGATGGTTTGAAATTTTAACAATTACATGTGTTTATAAAGATGGTTGATTGATGTTATCAAAATAGCGTTGCCTCTCTATAATGTGATATTTACCTCAGTGACTTGCTAGATACAGTGTAGATGCGAAGTTTATATTATTTTGGTTTGCCTCAAATTGTAGCTGGATTCTTCCAAAAATATTTATCACACTCGATGAATTGAGTCCAGATATCTGCTGAAAATAAAATAAGGTTGTCTCATGATTGTCAAATAAATTTGATAAAAGTAATAAACACCAATGAAAATACAGGGCACATATGGTCCCAACTCCCCCTATCTCTGCCCATTCCCCAGAGCACAGTGCAGAAAATATATTACATGTGTTTAAAATCTAGATATTAGATAGACTTCCAAATGTTTCTGATAAAATGATAATTAATAATGTAAAAATGCATGTTATGCTGTGTACAGATACTGCCATTAACATGTTCTTCTTAGCAAACGTATGCATGTATAGTGTACATAAATACCATTTAATCAAAATGTAGTTAAATACCTTTCTTTGCTGTTTAATAAATAGCATTCAAATATATAATTTTAAGTTGTGCTTTATACCAGTTATAAGCTACTTCAGTGAAGACTTAAGTGACAATACAAGCCTTCTAATCTGTGTTAAGTACAGAAAGCTGTGATTTCATGGTCGGTCGCTTGTGATGTTTTTTAAATTGTCTGCCTCCTTAAAGATTAACACTAGAAGTGTTTATCCGGCAAACTTGCAAAAACACTATGTGTTTAAAGGACTTTGAAATTTTAATTAAAAAGAAATAATACACATTTTTTTGCACTTGGGAGCATTCAAACAAAGATAAAAGACACAATATGCTACCAACAGACATTTTATGACATATTGTCATCTTATAACCAAAATTTCCTGGTTTAAATTGATCATTAATTTCTTAAACCATACATGAGAAAATATTCTAAGTTTGATAAACACTTAAATCTGTTAATGCTGGTAGAAAGTGTTTATTTTCAAACGTGTTTATGCAATTTAACACTTAAATGTGTTTAAAACAGGCGTTTGTTTTTAGAGTGTTGGGGTATTTCTCGACCTGTCAAAAGCCTTCAATAATCTGGACCATAATGTTCTACTAAAAAAACAATCAAAATTGGGGATTAGAGGACATCAACAATATATGGAGTAATAAATGTAAATGAGATATAAATTTGACTTTATATCATGTTTTGTTGTTTGTACTACTATCAAGACGGTGTGTGGAATCCCTGTAATATTAAATTGACAAAAGCAACAATCATCAGTCATTTTTCAAAAAATATATGCATGCAGCACTAGGCGTGTACTCATTTATGCAATCTGCCATTCATATTTTATTTGCCTTAGATCAAATTTGCTTTAAGATATCCAATTTTTTTCAATGCTGGGGAACAGCTGTGATGTTTACGCATAATAAAACCCCCATGTTTGACTTATTTCATAATAATATGAATCTCTACAGCCCAATTTGCAACCTATTCCGAGGTGTGTACTCATTTCTGCTGGATAGTGTATACACTGTGTACCATTTTCTCTATGCGCAGCGACCTAGTTAATCATAAAATCTTAATTTTTAGGCAAGAAACCAATGTAATTACAATATGACATAGCCAGTATGCTGTATTTATGTATCAGACATCTTGATATGAAATTTCAAGTTTTAAATATTTCACAATGAAAGATTTGGTGATTCTAGTAAAAAATGCACTAAAATTTACTAAAACTGCCTAATCTCCCAGAAAACGTGACTGATTGATTCCAAAATTTGTATGTGCATTACTTGTCCTTTAACGTTTAAGACAGCATTGGCCTACTGGCTATATAATGCAAAGTTTGTTGTTTGCTCTTTACACTGTGTCCCAAAAGTTCGTTCCACTCATTCTTGGCTCTTTGTTCTCTCACATAATAGCAAAAGAACCAATTTTTTACATATCCCGGATTTATTTGTTATACCAAACACAATTACATCGTGTTTTTTCTTTGTATTTATCTTAGTTATGAAATTTTGAGGGATGCCTTACAAGACTCAAAATTCAGTTGTTTTGTGAAAGTCAGGATGAGTTTACAAAAAGGCCTCCCATTTAAAAACGATCAAAGATTTTGATTTGAAATAAAGTCAGATGACTTACCAAGATCTTTGTCATCATGTAGAATATTCGAAAATCTTCTTTAGAAATCATTTGTTTTGCAAAATTACAATATGCTTGAGTGACACATTTTGACCAGAGCCATTCCGCCATGTGACGTGTCATGTTTCATTTGGGATTTCATCCAGGTTTATTAATTTTTCTTTATTGCGAAACCAGTTTTGGGTCTTAAATATAGTTACTTATGACTTCTATACCCTTATTTGTGCTCTTCACCATTGTATGTGAATAACTGAGGCCATATCTCTCATGGGTCATGGTATGCTTTAGGACCACTCTACGTCAATTGCTCCATTTAATTTATGAATACTAGCTAAGAAAAACGAACTTTTGGTATTTCGCTGTCAGAAAATTATAAAAGGGACTCTTATTAAAGCATGTCCATACATGTTATCCGTTTCCACTGAAAATATTGAGCCTCACAGCTATATATAAACTCGTTTTTCTTTGAAAAACCATGAAAATCAATAAAACTTGGAAATTATATTACTAATTGGGGACGCAAATTAAGAATTCAATTTGAGGGAGATCCACCATGTCCTTAGACATATGTTCCGACAGTCGTGAAAGAATGCAACAATTATATTGGACTCGGTGCCATTCTAGATGACTCTACTTCACGCAGTCCGTTTTCAGTTTTGTAGCGGCATTTGAAGTACCTAAAACATACCAGTTTAGTTGGGTTCCAAACATTATTTAGCAGCTGATTTTTTTTTCTAAATTTTTCTACACTCTTCTACATAGCTTAGGCATCAATCTCTGAGATTTTGAACCAATTCCTACCCCCTCAATTCAAATCACAAAGTAGAAACTACAAAATTGTAGCTTGTCCACTTGGGAGTCTTTTTGACAATATACATGGTTCATTCTTCAATGCCAAAATGACAGTTAAAATCATCCAAACGATTTCAAAATAGGTTTATCTGGTAGATAAAAGTTCAATAATCAACGGACAGGTGTATAACCCTTCAGATTCATCCAGTTTAGAAGATATAGGCAAAATTATGAGAGGCAGTGAGTGGAACGAACTTTTGGGACACAGTGTATATGAGAACTGGCAAAATGTAAACAAAAAAATCCTTAATTAGGTCACTTGGTTGGTACACAGTGTATAGTGAGCGTAAAATTACAGGGGAAAGATAGTTTTGAGTTTTGCATTATCGAATACCAATTCCCTTTGAAATCTTGCTTTCAATCATTTGAATATGATGCCGCTTAAATAACTCATAAAACACCCTCCCGGCCACTCACATCTTATATTTACGTACTGACTGACTAATCAAGATAGGATTTACCAAAATAGAAGAGTCTTTTAAGTGCTCCCTGAGCTCCATTAATTTTTACCTGCATTGTGTGTGCTTTGTAGACTGACACGTCCTATGTTGTTTATTGGGTAATTTTAAAGATATTTCAAGAAATAATTTGATCCCTGAAGGAGTTCCTGGATATGACCTTATTTCAGGTATTGTATTACATTGCAATATAAAATATCATCTATAGGTTATTTAAAGGGGCCCCCATGGGGCTTTGTTATTTGAAAGATCCAACCTTTACGCGACTGAAAATGTTCTGGTTTCTTCTTACTTATGAAGGCTTGGTCCAAATGTCTCAGCTCTGCCGGGCTCAACAAACAAAAATAAGTCTAGATGCAATGGATTTTTACAGTGCCGTCTGTAAGTTAGTGAAACGGTTGGTATTTTGCCGTGAATTCTCATCCTATGACAGGGAAACATATTGGCTCATAAAGGCCAATATTTGAGGCATGTGGAATAACACTGCCTGCAAATTTTCTTCCTGGGAGTTACAGTAGACGAAATAGTAATGCTTACATTCACTGCTCTGTCAGGCTGCCAATGATGTCATTCCCTATACCTGCCATGTTAATGCCAATGCTTTATATTACTAATAAATGTGTCAGTGACTCAGAGCCTATACATACCATGTAATTGCATGTGAGTAATACTCTCACCAATGACCTCACTGATTTCTCTCTGAGTTTGAGCCTGTAAGTGCTTTGACAAAAATTCCAGTCTTACGGAACTATAATAATGAGTAAAACATGCAGGATTAGAATGAGTGTTGCTGATCTTACACAAAAGAGATATTAGCAAGATAGATTGCGTACTATGCATAGTCTGTCTCTGTTCAGGACTGACAAGTGGCAGCAGCATGCTGACAGTCCCTGGAAAATCGAATTGGGTCAACAAATATTTGATTTGTTTTGGACAGATCACAAGATCAGGTCGCACAACAGCTGTCCATATTACTACGCCAAACTACTTTCACAAAGCATGGTTGCTGGCAAAGATCCAGTCCACTGCTTTGAATGAAAATGTTTGGAAATCATGAAACAAAAAGAAAGCTTTAAAGGGATGATTTTACTCTTCAGAAGTTTGATGGTTTTCAATCTACTTATGCCATTTAGTGCATGTTAAATTGTTGTCAGAAAAGGGCCCAAAAAGAATGCTCTCTAACTTATTCATGTGTCTATACAAAACCAATGTTTTTGCTTTGTGATATCAAAAATGCTCATTTGTATTTATTCTGTTACTTTATGGAGATTTATTAACTAGGACAACAATATAATTTACAATTTCATAAAAACTGTGTAACACTCAACAAGATGTCTTGTCCATGCCACAAGTGGCCCCCTCTATAGTGGTATTATATGCATGTGAGCTACAATGTATACATCCTCCAGTCTGCTCACAGACTCTAAACGAACAGCGCAGCTGGAGAGTCTGCCAGAAATCGGATGACCTCCAGCTGACACATTTATCAATATTCAAGTAGGTCAGGGCATGTCCAGGTAGAGGGACCTCATCACTTGTGCTCATACGCACAGCTGAGCTGCCAGCAAGACATAAACAAATTGTAATCAACAATGTTAAAGGATCATTGAGGTGACTGTTCCCATCAGAATTTTGAGCTGAAATTTTTTGTCCATGGTTATATTGTCTAGCCTCCAAACATATCATATAGACATCAAAATCTGAGAAGGTTAGAGGCAACTGATGCACCCTAGTGAACATGTAGAAAGACCTGTATGGCTGTCAAAAAATTAACAAAAATGACTTAGAAGAGAAAATAGCAGATTATGTCCCCAACTCAGATTGTCGAAATGCATAGCACCAAGTAGTTTCCCCTTATGTACAAGCAGTATACATATCTAGTAAGATTTTCCTTTTTTCTTTTTTTTGTTATAAATTATGTGGATGAAACTATGAGCTTTCGTTTGGTTTGTTGTTCATTATTTTATGGAATTTGTTTAATTTTCTTGTACTTGACTATTTGGAATTTGTTTTATTTTCTTTTACCTAGAACCACGCAGGTGACTTTTGGGTCAGGAATTGACCTCGAACAAACCTGGTATTTTTTGTTTACTTGCACACAAACACCATGTGCCAGGCTTGTGTTGTTAATTGGTGTCATAATTGAGGGCAGACGGAAATTCACCAAACAGCTGACCAACAGCTTGAGCTGGCTTGGCCTTCTTGGCTTCTTCCAGGTAGTTCGCTTTGGAATTTCAGCTTCTGTTGCGAGCTAAGTTGATCTGGACACACATCTTCTAATTATATGACTGCCATTCAATTGGAATATCTTTTATTGAACGATGTTTTGAATAGATTCTGGTGGACGTGTCATTTTCCGTCAATGTGCTTCCTCTTGTTTGATCAAGGCATATATGCCAGCCAGAACTCGGTGGTTTACCATTCACCTTGTGGGAGGAAGTTGGCTTGGATGATATTCACTTATTTTATTGACAGTTCATAAGGACATTTGTCTTATCTGATATTTTATCTTATATATGATATGCATTTTGAAAAATGAACTGGACAAACAAAAATTATGGTCAGGGATTTTTTGACTGCGAATGAAGGGCAGGATGATTTCTGTTAATTGGTTCTATCCACACTCCAGTGGCACCATTGCCCCTTTGATTTTGGCAACCACTGTAAAACAAGGCATAACAGGAAAGATTTTGGAAACATAAAATATAGCGTTGGATTATATTTCCCATGGAGTGTGCATAAAACAGTACATTCAGATCTAAAAGAAAAGTACCAGACTTAAGACTTGTGCTACAACAGTGGATGAAAACCAATTGAGTCACAGATTGTGCTGTCACATAACTGTCTGACTGTGTCTGGTGGGGTTGGAAAACTAATGATAGGATTGTTTGGCGAAAGGGGAGACGGAGATGGGCATCACAGTCTCAGTGGGACTCCTGGGGACTCGGTTATATTGGGACAGTTTTAGCTCAGCTGCTGTCTCTGCTTAAAACACTGGGGCTACCTCAGCAGTTCGGCTGGTCTTGCTGGTGCAGTGTTTAACTCATCATCACATGTAATTGCTGCACTTCTGCACCCTGTAGGAGTATATCAACTGATTTACTGTTTGTTGTAGAAATAAGCCTCAAAGGTCGCTGCACTACTTGTTGTACCTACTATGTGACCGGTTTTACTGTTTTCATTCAAACTCAGGAATCTTTCTGCTGGATGCACTATTATAAATCATCACACATAATTGCTCCTTGAATATAAGGAGGTAGGATTAATTTCAGATTCAAGAAATTGTATCAATTTCGCAGCTGGATTTCCATATGACAAATGTTATTGTTAAATGGAGCACGTGTGTTAATGATGGATATTAGCAGCCATTGAGACGTTGATCCCATACAACACAATGGAGTTCAGGATCACTCTCCTGCTGCTGGCAGTGGTTTGCAACGTGGCATCAGACAAGGTGGGACCCTGCCTCCATTTGTTTGGCAGCTGAGCGTTACATGCCTGTTATTGTTGCTACTACACATGTTATTGTGGGTTATTGTAGCTAAGAGTGCATAAACTTCTCAAGAATTCCTTTGTTACTTTTTCTTCTTGCATTATAGGACTGACTTGGGTTGGCATTGTGAGCTTATGTTCTTAATTTTTGTTTCAGGTTTCACATTCTGCTGGAAATGAAAGTAAGTTTCTGTTTGTAAATGAACACATGTATGGTATAAGAGTGACCACTGTCTTATGATATTTGCAATTCACAACAAATTACATATAAAGTAAAACATGTACACCGAAGAAAGGTGTGTTATAAGAGACCATGCCACCTGTAGCCATAAAGCGGTCTCTCATGGGGGTGTTTTCTCTTGTTGGGTGCAAAAAACTGTAGTGAGGAAAAAGGCAGTCTCATTTTAAAAGAAAGTCTTTAAGTCATATATAATGCATATATAATGAAAGGGCCAAGACTGCACCCTGAGGAAAGACTGCTTCTAGCCAGTCGGTGTAGGAATTACTCCTGCATATCATAATGTTCTGTCCTTTTGCACATTGAGTTACTATGTCATTTGTGCAACGCATTTGTATACATTACATTTCATACATACATGCCAAACATGTAGACATGATTGATGTATAATTTCATTCATTTGGAAGATTCACCCTCTTTTTGTGTAGATTTTTGCAAAGGTTCACATCAATTTTGGCTCCCAGCCTGACACAGACAACTTGTAAGCTCTTGTAGGAGCAGAGTGTTTATGTTGAGTCTGACAGCCTAATGTGCCCTTTAACAGTTGGGGCTGGCACATCACACGTGCCTGGCTTTTCAAAAGTATTGTAAGAACTTGTCCTGGTGGTCTTTCATTACACAACTCTGCCTGAACTCGGTGCTGCTGATCTGTTGTAATTGCATTGTAAATTGGTAATTGTTGCACACCCCAATGATTTGTCACTGAAGTCCATGTTAAACATGTCTTAGAGCTCTTTGTGAGTTAGCGGTCCACAGTCATAACTTTTTAACTTCCAGAGTGGCTTTTCCATGCCATAGACAGAACTTTACCTGAAGCTTAGCAGTTGTAGTTTATACCAATATTTGTTGGAATAATGTTATGTCCTGATGAATAATTGTATGAGAGTTTCTTAACTCACCGTGTAATGCAGCAATTTTATGTATACTTCTACTCAAAAATAGCTTTGCTTATAAACATCTTTTAAAAAGGTCAACTGATGGGAATGATTGTAATTTGCAGACGAGGAGGTGATGATGCAGGTCTCCGTACCATCCCTGTTTGACTCCCATGGAAGGACCGTCGTGTCTATTGCGGAGAAAGAGCAAAGCGAGAGAACTAGAAGGAGTATTGATGAGGATTCCGATGAGTTTGACCTTGACTTAGGGAGCAATGACCTTCATTTCAAGGTCACACCTCTAAAGGATGTTTTAGTGGAAAGAAGAAAGTTGAATTACAGTGAATCATATTTCACCAATGGATGTTTTTACGGTGGATTAAAAACCATGGATAGCTGGGTTTATGGAGTGTTCAATCTCTGTCGTGGAGTGGTGAGTCCTTTCTTTATTTATTTGTTTTTCAGATCGCTTTGTTTCTGTCACTAATTTCAGCCATTCTATTATATAACTATGCATGTTAGGACTATAAAAAGTCATTCATCACAAGACTGAGGTCACTATTGCCTAGTTCAAAAATAATGAAGCCAAAGTGTGACATGACCGTCAAAATTTTTAAATGTTTATGGTCATGCGTCATGAACTGGTCTGCTAAAATGGTGGATTTGTCGCACGAAATTTCAAAACAAAAAATTCAATAGAACTTTTCAACCACTTCTATCTAAGTTATTTCTACATATTTGACATCAGAAGAAAGGAAATATTCTCTAGTTTACAGAACTGTTATCCTTTTGAAAATCACTTGAACCAATAAAGCGCTATTGCCCAGAACGTTGAAGCATGTCAGTCAGAATCAGGGGTGGATCGGAGTCGGTGTAGCGGAGTCGGTGTAGCAAAATTGTGAAAAGAAGAAATCAGCCCCTCTGCACTGTCCCAATCATGGTTTATTTTTTCAGATAGTTATTTTAGTTCATGTGCTATGCTGTAGATGTCTTAATTGGGGTTTTTGAGTGCTTCTCAGGAGAAACCAAGCAGATGTCATTCTCAACCTTAGCAGTAATCTACAGAAGCATATTGCAAAATGATGTAGTTTGTGATCGCAAATATTTTCATGTACGTTTAAAAGGAAAAACCAAGCTTGATTTCATTCAGATTAGTTGCTAAATTGGGATATCCTGGTATTAGAGCCTGTGCTGGGCAAGGAAAATATCCCTCACATGGGGTAAATGTGTAGCATGTTGAGGACTCCTGCCCTCTCTCTCATTTCATCAATGTACCTTGTGAGTAGCTACAACAGGCCATACAGGGCTGTGCTTACCTTATCTATCGATATATCCATCTATCTATTCATCATTCTTATGCTAATTCCCAATCACTTTGATCCATGGACCAGAAATCTTCTTGTGTTGTAATTTTGGTACATTTAAGATGAGCTAGCTAATAAAATGACAACAAATTTCCAGAACATGCCTAGTTAAAGGGTAATTCCATGTCAATTCAACAAATGGCTCCCACTCGACCGATTCAGAATGCCTTGAAAATTTACAAGAATGAAGGTTTCTCACCTGAAAGCACAAATCCCAAGTAATATAGTAATATCTTGAATAGTTTTTCTGAAAAAAATTCATGAAAAATTCGAGATTTTTCCTGAAATTTTCTAAGTCCAGAAATTTGAAGGCATGTAACTCAATCAGTGTGAAGCCTCGAGACTTGCAATTAGGCAACATGTTTTTAATATAGCCCAGGTGTAATAACGCATTTTTTCAGCCACCTCAATGCATTTGCCCCCATTCAATAGGTTATTCAAAAAATCAGAAAATTGCAGTTTATATACATTTTTGTCCCCAAATTTCTCAGTCAATATAACAAGTGGAGATTTAATATCATGGATGAAGAATCTTTGCTATGACTTCAAAACATGTGCACAGTATCAAGCCAACCACAAAAATATTCTGGGAGAAATATAGTCTGAAAAACTGAAAATGTGTAAAATTGGTCAACTTCTGATCAAATTTTACAAGGTATAGTAGCCTATACCAAAAAAATGAATACACCGACCTAAAGAATGACATCATGTGTGTTCACAGAAAAAATTTCAAGTTGGTATCTGTTGGTGCTTTTGTTACACAGAATTTCAAAAATTTCTTGTTTCAAGTTTACAAATTTGTCAGATTGATACATATCCGCCATGCCATAACATTTTTGTGCTGTTATTTATACACACTATTGCACTGCATCTTATCAATGACATATTGATATGATTTTCTTACACTGAAAACAAGTTTTGCAGCTACCTGAAATAAACTTTGTTATATTGTCAAAGACACTGATGTATTACGAAAATATCTTGACTTGTTTTTGGCATTATCAAATGCACATCATCTTCAACGTTAAGCCACCACAGTTTTGCTTTGTGTAGAGTCGGTCAGTTAATAAATTAATTGAACATCTCCATATTCTTTTGTAGTCATTATGGGTTTTCTTAAGAAAATGTATAAAAAGCTGAGGATGATGTTCTTGTAAAATTGCTGAATCCACATTGTATGGTAAAGGCATAATAAAATGGTTTGTGCTGGGTACCAAATATGCCATGATAATACTTGGCAAAGCCAGAACGCCAATGGGGGAATTTGGACGAAGGTGCATTCTGGCCTCAGACAACAATAAACCAGTTAAGCTGAAATATGAACAATATTACTGAATTCAAAAAACACAATGCATAAAGACAACTTTTAATTATGGCAGAATACATTAAAATTGCTCACTAAGCAGATTTACTGGTACTTTTTTAAAAAATAAATTTCAGATAATGCCCATTTGATACAAAACAAAAAATTTATAAAAATCTATGTAGATAAAATGCCAAAAGATACCAACTTGAAATTTTTTCTACGAACACATGTGATGTTCTTCTTTAGGTCAGTGTATTCATTTTTTTGGTAAAGGCTACTATACCTTGTAAAATTTGATCGGAAGTTGACCAATTTTACGCATTTTCAGTTTTTCAGACTACATTTCTAAAAGAATATTTGTGTGGTTGGCTTGATACTGTACACATGTTTAGAAGTCATAGCAAAGATTATTCATCCATGATATTAAATCTGCACTTGTTATATTGTCTGAGAAATTTGGGGACAAAAATGTGAATAAACTGCAATTTTCTGATTTCTTCAATAACCTATGGATTGGGAGCAAATGCATTGAGGTGGCTGAAACAATGCATTATAACACCTGGGCTACATTAAAAACATGTTGTCTTATTGCAAGTCTCGGGGTTTTACACTGATTGAGTTACATGCCTTCAAATTTCTGGACTTAGAAAATTTCATGAAAAATCTCGAATTTTTCATGAATTGTTTTCAGAGAAAATATTCAAGATATCACTGTATTACTTAGGATTTGTGCTTTTAGGTGAGAAACCTTCATTTTGGTAAATTGTCAATGCATTCTGAGTCGGTCGAGTGGGAAGATTTTCTGAAATTTGATGAAATGACACGGAATTACCCTAAAGGGAATATCATTTTTCTTAATTCTTTGGTGAATTTCACTTGGAAACACAAGTAGAAGGTGGGATTTTAGAGGAATTTTAAAAGAAAAAATGTCAGTTTTTTCTGTCAAGATTTCATATCGCTCAATGGGATTTATGTAAACAGTGTCAACATATATCATAAGAGGAACTAGTCAGAATCATTTTGCAACAAACCCCATTACAATTGGTTAAGTAGTCGAAAAGTTACAGTTGTTTTACTAAAAAACATCTATTTTGAGATAAGCCTTAAAAACCTTCCCTTAAGTCTACACATTTCAATGAGTGGGGGAGGCACAAAAGTGCCCATATCTCGATAAGTATACAAGATAACTAAGTTCTGTTTGAAACACTGGATAGCGCTATGCTTCTGTGATGATATATCAGAAAATAGAAAAAATAGACATTTTTGACCTGCGACGCAAAATGGACCAGTTCATGACGCATGACCTTATATGCATCAAATGACCACATAATATTGTCACAAACATGTCTAAGTTCAAGAAACTCTATTTACCATTTTGCTGTGGCTTGGGGAAATAGCTGATAAAAGCGGAATATTACCAAATTTTATTTATTTTTATTTCCATGGCCGTGAAAGAAAAGTAGACCAAATGGTAACTTATCTTCAAATTAAATCGATTTTTTTTTTTTGGATGACAAAACTCAAATGTTGTCTTTATATCCAAATTCACCACATATTTTATGAGGAAAACTGTGTTTTTCGGAATTTTGTTGCAATATTAAAGAAAAAAACTTACATATTTTCTCCCCAGATGTACATATTTTTCTCTGAAATGATTTCACCTGTCCTGTGTTATGCATCTGTATGTGGGCTTCGAACTGGTACCAAATAAGTGTCACCAAAGTGAATACAAACAGAGCAAACGATGATAGAAGCATGATTTTTAGCCTATTTTTCCAGACAAAAAGCCAATTTTGGGTAATGGCATGACACAAAAGTAAAAAATTTTCTCTGGTTTGGACCCAAATCGATCTTATATGCATTATCAGTAATAACACGATGAAGCATAAGAGTAATTACAAAATTAAAGTGAAATTTGTATTGGTTATTGCATTTTTCAACAAATTGGCCCCAAATTTTGAGGAAAGCTTCACAAAGAGCAAAATTTTGATAATTAAACATTGCTGTCCCAAGAAACAGTTCCAATTTCATTGCACATTCACAAAATTTCTATTCAACATCGAGGTATACCAGAGTCAGACTCGGCAATCACATTCTCTAAGGAAGTAAACAAGGCCATCAGCACTCTCAGAGACAGCCCCGGTGTCTTCCAGACAAAATTGTTTGTGTTCCTCTGGTTGAAAGTATGTGGATGCTCGCGGGAGCTCGCGGAATAGCACACTAGTCACTAGGTGGCAACACAAGACAGCATATGTTCTGATTTGTGGCAATGCAAGAACAGTCCACTTGTAGACACAGGGATTGAATGAACTAGTGAGACCCCATTTTCCTTGCATTCATGCATATTTCTCTACATTTTTTGCAAATGTATCTAGCAATAGGCCTAATGCAGCACGACAGGACGACACAGAGATAGATCCCAGTCGAGAGAACGGCATGACAGCACACACCGACCAAGGGATGCGAAGAGAAGAAAAGACACAAGGAGATAGGAACCCCCGTCTAGTAGCCCGGCCATGAAAAAATGGTCTGAGGTGGACGGATATGAATGGTACGACAAAACCAGACAAAGCATAGGAGGGGGGGTGGCCATAGCAATCAAAACCCAGTGGGCAAAATATACAACCCTAGTAACAAACCTGGAGGATAATGACCAGGAAATAATATGGGTAGAACTAAAACCCCCCAAAAACCCCTGCATATACCTGGGAACTTTCTACGGCCCACAAGAAAGCAATAACAGAGACGACACCCACAGACAATACATGCAAATCAAATCACAAATACTAAACCTCAGGAATAAAGGCAGGATAATACTAGGCGGGGACTTTAATGGAAAAATACATGTAAACAATGACAAACTTAAACAAAACAGGAGCCCCAATGGAACACTCCTGGAGGAAGTAATAGAGGACACAAACACAGTCCCAATTAACCTTAAGTCAACAACGGGTAATTGGACTAGGGAAAATAGACATAACACAAATGAAAAAGCAATAATTGACTACATCCTCACAGACGCAATAACAGAGACACAAACCACCGACATCCAAGTGGACGAGGTAGGCACCTACAGACTAAAGGGTGCAATGACCCAAACTGACCACAACACTATCCTCATGACAACAGAGATAAACCAGAACCCAAACATCCCCAGGAAAATAACCAGATGGAAAGCAGGAAACAAAGAAAAATGGGAGAATTTCAACCAAGAAATGAACAAAGCCTACCAAGACAACAAAATAAACAACTACTTGCAACTGGAGAAGACCATAGATAACTGCGTATCCAAACATATCGGGAAGATCACCATAACAACAAAACCGCAGAAAAAACGTAAATCAGATGAGGAGAAAGGAGCCAGAAAAATCATGAAGGAAAAAAGAAAACAATTCCTAGAAGAAAAGGACAAAGCCAGAAAAAAGGAAAGGCTAAACGACCTATATGAAGCACAACGAAACCTAAGGAAAATGGTGGAAAAAGTTGAAACTGAAAATAGTAATAAGTAATAAGTAGATTCATGGACGCAGGTCCTGACGGTCCTCTTTGTCCAGCTCGGGTGTTTTATTCTTTGTTCCCGTGGTGATGAAAGGTGCAGCTATGTACAGTGCTGGTGACGCCCGTAGGAAGGATAAATACAAGGAGGAAACTAAATACACTTATAAAGTAAGGAAGGAGGAGTAAATTCAAACACTTTCTGGAAAATAAGGAAGAAACTAATGCCGAAATTGAAAAAGCAAGAAAAAGCATACAACGGAGGAAAGCACCAGGACCTGATATGATCCCTAATGATATAATCACGGAAGCATCAACTCAAACCCTTGAAATCTACAGAGAAATTTTCAACACCATCCTCAGGGACAAATCCATCCCAACCCAATGGCAACTTGGCCACATAATACCCCTACACAAAGGAAAAGGCACAAAGGGCAAATGCTCCAGTGAAAGGGGTATCACCCTCAGTAGCAACATGGGAAAATTTTATGAACAAATTCTAAATGAAAGAGCAAGAGAAACGACCAACATATCTGATGCCCAAGGAGGAGGAAAAAAGAAAACCTGCACCTCACCCCACATCCTGATACTAAAGGAACTCACAAAGAAACACAAAGATATGTATGTCACTTTCCTTGATGTAACCAAAGCATATGACAAAGCGTGGCTCGACGGAATAATGTATGCCATGCACAAAGCAGGCCTAAAGGACAGGACCTGGCTTGATGTACTGCTAATCAACAGAAACCTCAAAGCGAAAATACTCACCCCACAAAGGCCCAACGAGAGAGATAAACATCAAAGACAGCATAAGACAAGGAGGAGTCCTGTCGGTCATCCAATATGCCACAGTCATGGATGAGATAAACAAAGAAATCGAAAAGGAACAAATAGGCATCCAAATCGACGAAAATACGAAAGTCGGATGTCTCCTATGGATGGATGACGTGGCACTCTTCGCCAAAAGCAAAGAAGACATGAACAAGCTACTGCAAATCACCCAGGAAACGGCAGACAAATACCACATAGTATTCGGCAAGGAGAAAAGCAAGACTCTGAAATTCGGAAAGAAAAGTGAAAATGAAGAACCATGCAAAATGGGCGAAATGGACTTAGACTGGGAGGAAAAGTATAAGTACCTGGGAATGATGATTAACAATAAGAGAAACAACAAAGACCACATAAGGAGAAAAGCTGAAGCAGCGTACCAAACCATCCTGTCAATAGCAGGATCAAAAGACCTCAAAAGTATAGAAATGGGAACAATATGGAAACTTGTCAACTCATGCATCATCCCAATAATCACATATGGAGCAGTAAGCACCATATGGAACAAAACTGAAATGAAGGAACTAAACAAAATTCTAGACAACATCATCAAAAGAATCCTCCAGACCCCAACCTCCACCCCAAGAGAAGCAATCTACATCGAAACCGGGCTACTGGACATAGAACACACCAACCTAAAGAACAAAACAAACTACTGGACATCAATATCCAAGAAAAACAACAAACTCCTAGAAAAGGTCACCCAAAAGAGGGACAAAAAGAGCTGGATAGAAGACCTCGAAAGAATTCAAAGAGATATATATATAAGTCAAATAACCCATGTGACCAAATGTCACGCCACAAGGTTCACAAGACAACGCAACAAGCATGGACCGACAACCTGACCGAAAAAGGACGGGAAAAATCAAAGGTTAAATTCTTGATAGACAACAAAAGAACACAAGTGAAAAAAGGACAATCATATATAAACCAACTCAACAGAATGCAAGTGAGCGCCATTTTCAAAGCAAGATCAAGAATGATCCCAGTGAAAAACAATTACAAAAACAAATACCCAAACCTACATTGCAGATTCTGCTCAAACACCACGGAAACTCAACAACACATACTAGAAGAATGCACAGCCATCGACAGAAGAGTAATCCCGACAACAACAACAGAAGAAATTTTCTCAGAAAACAAAGAAAGCCTCAAACAAACAAGTGAAAAACTAATCAAAGTAATCAACCACCTCAACACAACACCATAACCTAGTACCACTATCTCTCTTACAGGAGACAGTAACCCACTGGATGTGGGAAAGTACACAAAGAAGAAGAGAAAGACTAGGGGCACTCATTTCTAGTACATTTAGAGTCTCAAACTTATTTTCTTAATTAATTTAGAAACAGAATGAGAAAGGTAATTGCCCAGGGGATTGCCAAGCTTTCTGGCAGTTGTAACAAATACTTTTAAAATTTTTGGTGATTTGATTTTAAGTTATCATGAATTTTAAGTTATCATGAATTTAAAGAGGCCGTTGATGAGTTCTTCATCTTCCCTTTTATTTAAAAAACTGATTTTTTGAAATTTATGTTGCCTAGAAGATGGCAAAGATTCAATTCAATTGTGACAAAATGACAGCTATCACTTCACTCTACACTTATACGCAACTCGCATGTTATTCGCTTAAAAAATACGCAACTCGCATGTTATTCGCTTAAAAAATATTGAAAGTTTTGAGCTTCCGAATTGCGTGTCAAGCGACTTAAAATGACAGTTAAAAAAGAAAAGATAAACTGTAACTGGTGTGTTGATTTAGACTCTACTAACACTTCAGAAGTTGACATTTTTAATGCACTGTTTGTTTTTGCTGTTCTTTTTCATGGACTGCAAGGCCATATTTCTTTGTAGTGGAATACCCCTTGCAGTTTGTACTTGGATTTGACAGTTCAATTATTAGAATTTGTCACTGTGCAACTGTTCACATTTTGCAGGTTTTTGTTTTACTTTGCGATTTTAATTCATTCTGTCTGAGGAGTAAGTGCAGTTATTGTTGTTGATATGAAACATCTCCAAAAATGAATCCATTTTTGTGTCCTCGGGGGGGAACCCCCCGAAGAGGACACATTGTTTTCAAAGCCACTTCCCGTCAACTACACAACTTGGTGTTTTCAGAAAAACGTTTCACAGGCCAAATGACAATCACAATGCATGTATCCTAGTGATCATAATGGTACTTGAGCTTCCCTACCTAAAGTTTCCTGCCTCTCCATCCTTTATTTACTTCATGCAAGCTATTTTGTTCGATGGCTCAATCACCTTATAAACCCCTTCTGCAAAAACCGGCTCTGTGTTGTGCTGTTTATCCGTAAGGGGTAGTACTGATATTACCAGACTGATGCGCCACCTGGCTGGTAACTGTAAGCAAAGACAAACTCTCTCCCAGCACTCCTATACTTTGCCTATGTAAGTGAGTCAGGGTGGCCCAGTTCAGCCTTTACCCCTTTTTGGGAGTTATCACCCCTCCCCCTGGCCTGCCTGTGTCACTCCAACTCCATTGCAGCACATGCACCAGCAGCAACCCTGTTCACATTAAACTTACAAGTACAAAGGTAAAGCTACTTCATGACAAGTTGATGTACATATATTGTTCACAGATTTGGAATTTGTTTTATTTTTATCCCAATCAGATATTCTGACTTTTAATTGCCATGGCTTATACCTTTTTATCAAAATAATGAATGATTGTGTCCTTGACTCCTTTTCTAAGCCATCACTTTTCTGTAACAGTAATCACTTTTTCTGCAGTTTCGACTTGGAACATGTGGAACAATGCTTGTGCAGTCTGCAGAAAGGAGTGAGATCAGTACATTGAGACTGTGTTGTAGAATCTAGGCTGTAGAGAAATACAGGTCATTCAACACATTATCAATAGGTCTGCTACACAATACATGTACGAGGGGCGTTCAGAAAGTTCACGGCTTTTTTTTATATGGACATTTGTATTCAATCTAGAACTATGAATTTTTTACAGGATAAAATTCAGCTGTTTTGGAATGGATTTCCAAAATTTTGGACAATTTGGACATTTTTAAGTCATTCTGTGGTTGCCATGGAAACCGAAAGATCTGCTAGGTGGAGCAGGTAATACTTATATCAAGAAAGCGAATGAATTGTGGCTGAGAGCAACCTCGCTCTATCACTTGTATTAGTGAGATTGACAATAATTGACACAAGAAATATAATACTAGCTTTTAAAAATACTCCCAAGTACACCAGAAGCATTAATTCATACACCTGACCCGTTGAAGAAAATGTTCCTTGAAGCCGTCAAGACAAAGTTTTGTGAACAAATTTCGGTCATCCAAAGCCTTTTCCCCTCCGGTGCCTGAAACTATAGCCCCCAGTGACTAAAGTAAGGGAAAACCAGGACTTATGTAAAGCTGCATGTCATATGAATAGCTGGGATGGATAATGCTGTCTCTTTAGGTCTCTTGTTCATACCAGTGAATCCATTCTTTGTCATAAGTCTTCATGTAGTAAAGGACCCACATCCTGCCGCGTGAAACTCTCTTGCAAAATCTGGCATGCAGGAGTGCTGTACAACAAGGGTTCAGAGTGAGAATACAAACATTTGGTGTGTTTGAAAGTATATTTGGAAGCTAATATCATATTTCTTGTGTCAAATATTGTCAATCTCACTAATACAAGTGATAGAGAGAAGTCTTTACCAGCCGCAATTTATTGGCTTTCCTTGTCTCAATATTACCTGCTCCACCTAGCTGATCTTTCGGTTTCCATGGCAACCACAGAATGACTTAAAAATATCCAAATGGCCCAAAATTTCGGAAACCCATTCCAAAACAGCTGAATTTTATCCTGTAAAAAATTCATATTTCCACATTGAAAATAAGTGTCCATACAAAAAAAAGCCGTGAACTTTCTGAACGCCCCTCGTAGGCATTGTAGGCTACACATGAACATGTTCTCCCATGCTGCTGCTGGTGCAGGAACCAGAGTGATCACTCCCAAAAGGGGTACAGCTGCTTTTATAATTTCCATACAGACTAGTCAGATGATAAAACATTCTAACAGATTCAGATCAGACTCAAGATATTTTTATTCAACCAAAATTTAACAAACAACTCAGAATTCAATTTATGTGAAGTTACATCAGTTATGACAAGTTGAATTTACAATGCTGTCCTCACTGCCTAACACTTGTAAATCCCATTGTTTCGCCTATTCTATCCTTCATGACATCATCTGCCATCTCCTGTTGCAACACTTCTGGTGATGTCATAACCAATACCTCAAAAAATTTTTGGCCCGAGGACACGGCGCATGCATTGCATGCTATTTTTTTTATTTAATTCCGGGTCAGCACAATCTAATTGTTGTCATTATAACTGTCTAAGACAGAATAGGGAAACTTCAAAACATAAAGAGCAAACAAACAACAGGGCACCTCCTACACATGCATGCTTTGCACCTGCCTGAGGATGCTGTCCTGAGGTATGGCATTAGAGTAGGTCGGGGCAAGAAGCCCGGGTTAGGTGAGAGCCCCCCCCCCCCCGGTGTTATATCCAAACTCATATTTTTTGGTGCGTTTTCTTATTCATAGGATTGAAGCTAGGGGCTTTTTAGGTGATGTCACAGATTTTCAGGGCAAACAGCACCAAACAATAGTAGAAATTAAAGAAACAAAGAAATATGCATGGTTTTTGTAACTTTGAGTAATTCTTTGAAAGGGGTTGTCAGAAATAACTTAGGGAATATTTAAAAGTATAATAGATATCTGCATTGCTTCACTTTATGACCATCATATAAATATGATTTGGATCATGTTTTTTGCATTTTAGTTCAAAATACAGAGGTCAAATGAAAATATGTCGGTTTTGGGCGAGAGGCCCAAAAATGGTATGGGTGGGCAGTGGCGTAACTGGGGGGTCTCAAGTGGGGGGGGTCTCAAGTGGGGGGGCACCTGGGGGGGAACACGATTCTCTGGGGGGGCACCTACTATACTAGTTGTATATTTTAGCCAGAGTTGGAAAGTTCATATGGGGGGGCACCTGGGGGGGGGCACGTGCCCCCTGTACCCCCCCCCTTAGGGACGCCACTGGGTATGGGGCATGAGGCCCCCTTCACTGGGGCCCTGAAGTTGCTTCAGGAACCACTTAATCGGCTTAATAAGGTGTACTTTACCTTAAATCTTAATAGAATAGCTAATTAAAATAGAAAAAAATTGACCGAAATTGAAAAAGGGCAAAAAAAAAATAAATAAATAAAAGTATAAACAGAAAAAATTCAGAAAAAGTAAATAGAATGCCTTAAAAATGATAGAAGAACCTCAAGAAATACCTTTCAAGCTGAATGCCCTCGCAAAAAAATGTCCATAGGATTATAATAGGGGGGGCTTCTTGCCCGATGGGTGGGGTAAGAAGGACATTTGCATTTTTTTACAAAAATGGCTGTAACTCCTTTATTAAAATTGGTAGACATCTGTTTCACTAGTTATAAGAAGAGTCAAGTGATCCCTTCCTGACAGCATGAGCATTCAAATAAACGACCATAAAAAGTAGGTCAAATCACACCTCGAAGTTAAGGGGGGCTGCATGGCCCACGCTAAGTACCCTCCTCAAGGTTTGAATGCATGGTTGGCCCCTTTCAACAGTCCCTCTGCCATGTTCATCCCAAGGATGCTTGATTAATTAGAGATCCACCGCAGGACAAAAAATGGGATTCAGCACTGAAGGCCACGCCGTAAAACAACTGATGCTGTCTGTTGTGCCTTTGCACATTCTAGCGTCCAAAAGGAAAACATAGTAAGGCACATTTTGGAGTTTCTTAGAAAATTGACTTTTAAGTTCCTGGAACTTCCAGTCCTTGCAGTAAGAGATGGACTTACTGGGATTTGCCAGTGTCATTCTGCGGTAACAGGCCACTTCAGGATCTCAGAAGTTCTATTTTGATATGAACTCAATTTGGCCCAAAATGTGACTTATTATTGATTTTTCCCGAAAGGACTAAACATTTAAGGGAGGGTTCCTTGAGAGGTACGAGGGGCGTTCAGGAAGTTCTGACCAATATTTGTAGCAGACCTTTCTCTTTGACGTATGTGAATGAAATTTTCACAATATAAAAATATGTGTAGCCATTGATTCTGAAAATATTACGTCCATGGCCTATGTCTAACTTACTTTTCTGTTGCCATGGAAGCGAACTTGGGGTAGGCAGCACAGCTAAATTTTTCACACAAAACTCAACAATTTTGCTGTGTAAATTGTAATAAATTTATTGCACATACACAATTAATTGTGAACAAAGATGTTCATCAACAGCTTCGCAATTTTTCAAAGTACTCTCCGTGGCACGAAATACATTTTTGCATCCTTTCAATCCACTTGGTTGGTCCACTTGGTTGGTCCACTTGAATTTTCAAAGTCCTAACATAAAGAAGCCCTGGAAATGGCACAACACATGTCCTGATTTGTAGCATATCTTTCACCTGTCAGCTTGTCTTATAGATTAGGGAATAAACAAAAGTCACATGGTGCTAAATCATCATCCAGGTGTCTTAAAATGCTGTCCTGATGAGATCCTGGGTTTGTGTACCATTCTTTCCTGTGAGAACACACAATTTGATTGAAGCCCCGATGATCGCGTTTCGGGTCCATGTAAAATGCTCATCGAAAATCAGTCTATACAGTGCAAAAATCAGGCTTAAATGGCTATACAATGGATTGACACAACATTAATGGAGTTTATTCATGTTTGACAAACTTGTCATGACACCTTGCACTTTGGCAAAGTTGTAACAAGTACCTGATAACCTGTGTGAAAATTAATGCTTTCTTTTGTTTTTGACACCTTCTGCCTCAGACGCCTCACTCACTTGGAAGTTGTCATGTACAATAATCCACCATGTGAAATAGTTCAGTTTTTCTTAGCAGTTTGTGTTAAGCCATCAACTAACAAAACAGTACCAATTATTTTGCTATCAATTGAAGTTAATTGCCTTTCAGAAATTGTGTGCATTATGAGAAACAAAAAGATTAAAAACATAATTTTTTGCTGACTTTCAACTTGGAAAAGGCCTAAAATTGTTTGGGTTGCTTGTTCAGTGGAGCATAACTCAAAGAGAGAAAAAAACTGTGCATTAAGTGCAGTGGATTAACCAACAATAATTATGTTGTTATTAATATATATCTAAAATGTTTGAAATTCATAAAACGGAATTTACATTCCAAGTCTGTCATTCAAGTTTCAACAAAGCAATTGACCAGTCAATCAAATTGAATCAATCAATCAATCAACGTAGATCTATCTATCTATCTATCTTTCTACTTAGCTTTCTGCTTAGCTTTCTACTTAGCAATCTAATTAGCTATCTACTTAACTTCTACTTAGCTATCTACTTAGCTTCTACTTAGCTATCTACTTAGCTTCTACTTAGTTATCTACTTAGCTATCTACTTATCTATCTACTTAGCTATCTACTTAGCTATCTACTTAGCTATCTACTTCGATATCTACTGACCTATCTATCTATCTATCTATCTATCTATCTATCTATCTATCTATCTATGTAGCTAACTAGGTAGCCAGCTATCTATCTATATTCTATCTCAGAAGATTCTTTTCTTTTTTTCTAAGAAGATCTTCTTTCCCGCATTCCAATTGTTTCCTTCACTCCATCTTTTTTCCATTGCTCCAACTTTTCCCCTCTTTTAATTTATTTCATTCCTTCTGTGTTTTCCTCCTTTAAGTTAGTTCATTCTTTCATCTCTTTTCACTGCCCTTTCTAGATCTGTTCTTCCTCTATTTATGTCTTCCTCTGTTCTTTATCAAGCCTTTCCTGTGTCTTCTTCCTTCAAAAAAAAAAATCCTTTTTCCCAATTTTTTTTTCTCCAAAATGTTTTTCCTAATTTTTTCTTTCCAAAGTTTCCCCTAATTGGTATTCATGGACAGACATTTATAGACCTATTAATATGCCTGTGTAACAGTACATACAATGTATATGTGCCCAAACGGGCTTTTGTAATCGTATATAATATTACACTAGCGCACGTGACATGACGTCATCCCAGCTCACCTTTTCTATGTGCCTGCAAGCCCCGGGGGGGGGGGGTACTTCGCGGACTTTTGTGTAGGGATGCGCCATGGCAATTTTGAAAACCAGAATCCGGACACCAACGCCAAAACCACAAACCATTTTAATCTTTTTGTAAAAAGATCCAAAACCAATTTAATCTTTATGATTTGTATACCATTGTAATCGTCTTTTCAAGCCGATTCTAACGGTACCAAACATGTTGGGGGTGCAAAAAGGGCAACCAAATTAATCTGAAATCCTAAAAAACCAAGACCATTTTAATCCTAGAAGGCCAAAAAACCTAAACCATCCAGCGGCGCCTCTATATACACTCTTTCATAGTGAGTACCCCCCCCCCCCCGGGCTGCAAGCCAACTTTTCCACTCTTCTCAACACCTCTCATACGCATTACTTCTATTTCCCACATACCTTTCCTCTCAACCCCTTTTGCCCAACCTTCCTCCTTCCATTTCTCCCTCGATTCGACCCTTCCACCTCAATGTTTGCGTCGTAGTTCCTCTGTTGCTCACGTTTTAAGCGTGGCGCTACCGTCCCGCTTCCCGCCAAAATGATCCAGACACTGGACCAGTGATCTCTATCGTATAGATCACTGCACTGGACAGTCACTCATAGTCAGAATTAACAAGGCTTTTAAGTACAGGTAGCCACTACATGGCAATACAATCATCTGATTGCACTTCAGAATGTTCTGCCTTTCTCTTGACACCTTCTTGAACATCCCTACTACCTGTTCACAGTCAAGTGCTATTGACATGCCCTGTCAAACTTCACCCTGTCAGCTGAAGCGCAATTCAGTAATTAGGATTGCCTCACAGTGCCCCATGCCCATCTGTGATCAAACTTATGTTATCATGATTCATTATGTATGGCAGAAATTATCATACACTGTATATATGTATAACCATACAATTACAACACACTGACAGGGCCTTCACCTAACAAAACTCCTATTGTTTATCTATATATATATTCAACTGCACCATCTATATAAAAGTGTTGCACCAGGGGTCCTTCCTTGCTTCGTCATCCCTCTCTCTCTCCTGCTCTTCCAGGTCTTAATCACTCATACTCTGTCAAGTCTGCATCAAATGCAGCCACCTCTTCCTCCTTCTTCTTCTGACCTGTTTTTCTTCATCAATTCTTTCTCTCATTCTCTGTTTCACACATTTCTCTCCATTCTCATATTTCTCATAAATACAAAACTCACAGCCTCTCCATTCATCCCTCTCACAATGGCCACTATATCTTACAATAATTGCCTTTCAGCACTACCTGCCCCATTCACATGGTCATTTCTCTTGCATAGAAATCTCACCGATTACTGACATTATTCTTAATTTTCTTTCATGCATTTTTTTTTAATGGGTATTTTCTAGTAATTAGTATAATACACTTGTGTTTTCTTCTTCTTCTTCTGCTTTGTGCTGGGATACCCCGGGTCGCCGGGTAGCTTCACTCTGATCTGCAGATCAGGAGTGTGATGGTGAGCATGAAGCCTTGTAAGGGGATGACAATCAGAATTTTTTTTGGGGGGGGGGCTGGTGTTTTCCTTGACAAGCATTCATGTCGTGCATGCCATGTCCTAGAATATTTGTGCTTCTCCATGTTAAATCAAACAAAAACCATGAAATATCCCCGACAACATGTTATCTGATTGTAAATCAGCAATAAAAAATATTATGGAAATTATTAAATACACATTAATTTATAAAAAAAATAAAAGAAAAATCCAACACCACCTACCCTGCCCCCCCCCCAATGGACATCTGATGGTTGCCTAATTATATTATTAAATTTCTTGTCTTTGAACGTCTTTGTTGACTTTTTGAAAAAACTGTGATTTCTTAATCTGTAAGTTTTTAAATCAGTCATGGTTGATAAGTGACATGTTCTCTTCAGATGACAACTTTTGAACCAGTCAAGCATGACTGTCTGCCGAACTATTTCTGTTCAAACTTGTCAAAAACAAAAGAAGTGCTCAAGCATGACACAACTTCAACATGTAAACTGCCAAGTTGTCAAACGTGAATAAACTCCATTGTGACATCATAAAATTACAATCACATTTGCCAGTAGGCCCTGCACAGGTCTGCAGTCCTTTTCAACATAATTTCACCCTAAATTTATGGGAAAACTCAATTATGATTTAGGGATACTTTTCAGGAAGTGCTGCACTCTGTACCGGTAACTGAGAGAAAACCTCTGTAGCTGTTGGAATTGATTATCAAATGAGCCAGACAAATTTTTCTTGCCCGCCCACCACACCCTAATTGTAAGTTCACTAGGAAAATGAGCTGTGCTGGGTTCCCCCCTTCTTGCCGTTTCCATGGCAACAAAATAACGACTATATTCACTGTGGCAAAACAAGACGAGGGTAACTGAGTTACCCTCGTCTCGTTTTGTGAAATAAATTGAAAAAATCTAGGTCATCCCATTGGATCCCATGTTAAAAGAGGACGAAGGTAACTGCTTTTCCAATAATGGAAAGACGAAGGTAACTGCATATGAGGACGAGGGTATTTGCAGCTAGATTGTGTATTAAACCAATGCAATTTGGCCAAGGTTGATTGCATAAAATGCAGAGATGTAATAATCACACATGAGATGATGCATGCCCTGAATGCAAATGCAATTCAAACCAAATTTAGACCTTAGAAATATTATTTCCTGACACATAACAATACTTGTAATAAAGTAATCATACTGCAATTTCAATTAGTATGAGTTGCATGGCTACTTGCTACCTAGCATTTTATCCTCTTCTGACTGGTCCTGAACTGATCATCAGCCAGTTAAAGGAAGCTTAGAAACTACGTAGCAAGTGGTCCAAGCAACTCATACTTATTGAAATTGCTGTAATAAATGTATGATAATTAATACAAAATTTAAAATGTTTTATTCTAAGATTTCCATTGTCTTCCAATCTCTGGGTTCTGAGTATAGTCCCATTTTTCGCCGGATTACCTGACCTGTGATGGACATCACAGACATCCATTGCTTCATTGCATCTATCAAAAATCAGGTCCGTGCCATTGGATCAGTAGAATGCAAGGGTAGAGTGGAGACTGCTTTAGAATGGGGATACTATTTCAAAATAAAACATATGGGTGGAAAACGCATGGAAGGAGTAGATATCATGGAGGGAGGCATGGACAGTTCAGAATTTATCACTCAGGCATGGTAGGGGACAGGTCGGAAGTTGTCGTAAAAAATTGATACCCTCCCCCAATTAGATTTCTTGTAGATTTTTCGCAGCGCCCCCCCCCCCCAAAAGGATTTTTTTTTTTTTTTTTTGCTACATAGCACTCATTTTGGTAAGTTTTGTTTGAAACTTCAGTTCACAGACTGTACATCAACAAAAAACTCACCAATGGAAATATTTGAAAGGAAAAGTCTCATGAAATTTTCACATGACAGGCACAAAAGCTGTCCCTCGAACTTTTTTGAAAAATATATTAATAATAAAGCAGATTTTGAATGAAACACTCAAAATTTAGAAATTTGCAACTGGAAATGAAGCATGTTAACCGAAACAGTTGGAATCATTTTAAGTTTACAGCAGAAAACTGCTGAACAATGAGATTTTTATGCATACCAAGAATAGAAAAATACATTAATTCCTTATCAATACTCTCCGAAATCAGAAATCTGAGTATAGGGGGCGGGTCTGCATTGATGCTTACATTTTATTGATTTGATCAGCTTTAATTGTGGTTAGGTCAAATATCCCTTTTTCCCAACCCATGTACCAAACAAAGTTATAAACTTTCCTGGCTTATCAAAAAAATATTGTAGAAAGAACTGATAAGTTGTTGAAATTAATAATCATAGGATCTGGAATTTTGTGACTTGCGTTTTCGACAGTAGTCATGACGATTTAATTTGACACAAAAGTTTTGCACCTGAAGATGAGTAAGTTTCCACCAATATACCTGATGGCAACTATCAGATATGTGAAAACTTTCGTCTTGATACCGGTACATTGTACTTTAGGAGCGGAACCATTTTTTTTAGCCATTTTGCAATGGGTTTTTAATGGTTGCTTGAGCAGTGTATATACCTGCATTGGAAAAACATCACCGAAGTTATCATTGCAATGATTGACATTAAATTAACATGAAAAATGCACACATTTCAGCAGAAGAAGAGACGTAAGTGTTTGACAAACTCACACTAGGGTAACCAATGCTAACCATCACCTTGCTACACAAATCACAACATGCTCAGACTAGTCACAGTCTATGCTTTTATTTTCTGCGGGAAAAGAAAAATAATACACAACTACAAAACACTGCAAACAGTAAACAAATATTGACTGCAGGATTTCACTTCCGAAAAATGGTAATGCATGCACAATTGCACATTTGGATGATTATCAAATATGATACAACTGCTAGGAAAAAGGAGCGACAAACAAAATATGAAAATGTTTACTTGGCTTTTAATCAACAGAAAACCTGCAATATACAATAAATTGTTTGAATGGATGGGAGGGAGAGGCACCTTGATTCATTCCACACTCCGGACATTGAGCTCTGATATACTGGATGTAAACTTGAATTCTGGCTCAGTTTGCATCGGGCGTGATTTCGGTTTTGAACCATAGCACATGAAGCGCATGATCTGACTTAGCCATTTCTGTTTTTTTTCCTTTGAAAACTTGCAGACCATAACAAATTAACAATGGATATTCAGTGATGTACAAATTTCCATAGATAAGAAGTTAGATGATGTCACTGTGAACAACAGTCATGTATAATATTGTAGTTTAGATATCTTGCACTGATCATCCTGAAAATGAACATAAGTTTTACTGACTAATTTTACTGGCTTACTGATGCATTTGGATGAAAATAAAAAGGGCAAATACCCTCGTCATGTCATCAGGCATGGTCACAGTTACCCTCGTCTTCGGATGCAGTTACCCTCGTCATTTTCGCAGTGCTTTAAGTCATTTTTTTATAGTCAGAGATTGAATTCATAGTGACTCTTTTTCGAAATGTCATTTTGAATCCAATACAATGACCATACACTACCTGGATAACAGTCAACCCAAGCAACAGGCTCAAAATCAATGTTACATAATATTTAAGGCTAATTCAGAGACGAGGGTAACTCAGTTACCCTCGTCCTGTTTTGCCACAGTGATATTGTGTCCCAAAGGTGCTTGGCAATTTTTTTCCTTGATACCTCAAGATGTGTTCCTGAAAATTTGAAGACTCTAGCTTAAATCTTAGCATCTGTCAGAAAAATTGGTCAGAACTTTCTGAACGCCCCTCGTACTAAGCTAAGGATTCCCTTAACTTAATTGGTACCTCTTCAGGGACCCTCCCTAAAATGTTAAGTCCTTTCGGAAAAAATCCCTACTATGTTTTCCCTTTGGATGCTAGCATTGTCAAGCACAGGGCCTCAAAAGTGGACATTGTGCCTGCCAAATCTGGATTACTCTGACTCTTCCTCACTAAGTCAGTACTATTCCAATGATAGTGGAGCACTCCAGTGCTGCTGCAGTTGCCGATGCAGGTAAAGAAAAAGCTGCTGCAGAATAATCTTCCTGTCCGTATTGGAGGTGGTAAACCTCGACGACTCTTCTTGTGGCCTCAACCTGCCTTGCCAAGTTGGAAATTGTTGCTTTGGAGCAGCTACGGCACCTTGCAATGCACTCTGATATTTGTGAACCCGTAGTAGACCAACTACAATGGCTGGCTTCTGAGCTGTAAAACATGGCATTTTGATGATGTTGCTTTTTCAGGTCAAATCACTTGTATGAATTCTGAAACATATGAGTGTTTAGATTCTTCTTAAAGTTTTCTAGTGTCTTTGCAGTTCTCACTTTTTCAGGCAGACTATTCCAGAGCTTTAGAGCTTTGGTGCTGCATAGGATAATGCTTCAAACTTATTTTTGTTGCATGGAGCAGGTTCTACTAACAGCAATTTGTTGTTGCCAAGCCATCTGACTTAATTTCAAATCAAAATCTTTGATCCTTTTTAGCTCGTCTGTTTTCTTTGAAAACGAAGAGCTGTTGTTGTCGCTCGATCGTTGTCGTCGTCGTTGTCCCGGTTAAGGTTTGTGTAAGTGTCCATTTGTGACCTTAGTATTTCATTTGAGTTATGACATTTGGTTCAGGTATTAGTCTTTGGGTATGGATTGAGAACATGTCAAGAAATCCAAGATGGCAGCTATTTTGTGGCGGCCATATTGGCAGCCATCTTTCTTAATTCTTGAACTGCCCACTGTGACCTTGGTATTTCACTTAAGAGTAACAAAATTTGGTAGGGTAATGACCTGTGGGTATTCATTGGGAACTTGGCGAGAAATCCAAGATAGCTTCCATCTTGTGGCGGCCATTTTGGCAGCCATATTTCCGAATTCTTTAACTGCCTACTGTGACCTTTATATTTCACTTAAAGTAATGACATTTAGTACAGACATTAGTCTTTGGGCATGGATTGAGAACATGTCAAGAAATCCAAGATGGCGACTATTTTGTGGTGGCCATATTGGCAACCATCTTTCTTAATTCTTGAACTGCCCACCGTGACCTTGGTATTTCACTTAGAGTTATGAAATTTGGAACAGGCCTGTGGGTATGGATCGGGAACATGGCAAGAAATCCAAGATGGGGACCATCTTGTGGTGGCCATTGTGGCAGCTATCTTTCTTAATTCTTAAACTGCCCACTGTGACCTTGGTATTTCGCTTAGAGTTTCGAAATTTGTGGGTATTGATTCGGAAAATGGCGAGAAATCAAGATAGTGGCCATCTTGTGGTGGCCATTTTGGCAGCCATCTTTTCACATTCTTGAACTGCCTACTGTGACCTTAATATTTTGCTTAGAGTTATGAAATTTGGTCTGGTTATTGGCCTGTGGGTATGGATCGGGAACATGGCAAGAAATCCCAGATGGTGGTCATCTTGTGGTGGCCATTTTGGCAGCTATCTTTCTTAATTCTTGAACTGCCCACTCTGACCTTGGTATTTCGCTTAGAGTTACAAAATTTGGTGCAGGTATTGACCTGTGGGTATTGATTTGGAACATGGCAAGAAATCCAAGATAGTGACTCTTGTGGGAGCCATTTTGGCAGCCATCTTTCCGAATTCTGGAACTGCCTATTGTGACCTTAATATTTCGCTAATGAGAGTTATGAAATTTGGTTTAGGTATTGGCTTGTCGATATGGATTGGGCACATGTAGAGAAATCCATTATGGCGAAAATCTTGTGGCAGCCATTTTGGCAGCCATCTTTCTTCATTCAGGAACTGCCTATTGTGACCTTAATATTTTGCTTAGAGTGATGCAAATTGGTACAGGTATTGGCCTGTGGGTACGAACCGGAAACATATCGGGAAATCCAAGATGGCTGCCAAAATGGTCTATACAAAATGGCCACTGAAAAATTGCCACCATTGTTGATTTATCCATTTCGAGCTTAGACTTTCAATACCAGTTCCAAAATTAGTATTGGCATGTTGATGGTGATCAGTTACACATTGATAGATTTCACATTAACAGACGAGCGTTGACACCGCTTGCGGTTCTGTGTTAAATAGGTAGCCTTTTTGTAGCCCCACCATCAGTCTCCTAAAACAACTGAATTTGGAGACTCATTTAGACAGCCTGACTTCATATCTCAAAAAAGTTTTTAAAATCATAAATTCAAAGGAAATATGCTGTATGAAGGCATTTGATATTGAAATAGAACTACTTCTTCTAAGTGCTGTATGGCACTAAGACTCTGACAGATTTCACATGCAGCACGCAATAAAATGAGTGAGGAAGCGATTGCCCTAGTGGATTAGCAAGCATTCTCAGCTGGCAGTAGGGATTTTTTCCGAAAGGACTAAACATTTTAGGGAGGGTCCCTTAAGAGTTTTGTCTTTCGGGAAAAATCCCCAGTAGAAACAGATACTAACAGGTTGTAGACGTTGGTATAACATTGCCTGTTTGCTTTTAAGTTGTCAAAAAAAAACTCTAGCTGAATTTACGTAGCACAGAACTAGATTTAGTCAAGCATAGAATTGGGTCAGTGAAATCCGTCAGTCTCTTCTGAAGCTGTTCAGCAAGGAGGGACTGAGTCAGTGTGCAAAAAAAACACAATAATGGTACTTTTTTGATGTTTCAACAACCCCCAGAGGGGAATGGTTCGTGATGTGAGATAATGATAACGTATCATCATACTTTGTGTAGACAACTTCTGTCTGGCTCAGGCGAGATGTATACAAAGTGATCGACATTTAATACCGCTTTTTTGCATTATTACTACTCTTGTGTCTTTCATCCCAGCAAAGTTTGGGTGCACAGAATTTTGTAATCGTCACATTTTAGACTTCCATTTTACCCACAAAGCTGCTTTCAACACCTCCTGGACATCTATGCTGGAACCCAATATTTAGTCTTCAAAATAAGTTGCAATCCTTTTTAAAAGTGACACTGACAAAATCCTTCTTTTTAAAAGTGACGCAGTGACACAATGCTTCTTTTGAACTGACACAGACACAATCTTTCTTAAAAGTGACACAATCCTTTTTGTATCAATGACACTGTGATGCAATCCTTTTTAAAAGTGTCACTGTGACACAGTCATTCTTTTGAAACGTGAAACTGTGACACAATCATTCTTTCTAAAAGTGACACTGACACGATCCTCCCTAAAATCTACACTGCAACACATGCTTTATTAAAAAGTAAAACTGAAATGCCTTCTTAAAAGTTATAAGTGATGCTTCAACTTGGGCCTTCCTGAAGGTGACTCGGTGACATAATAACTCAAGCATGGTGGTTAGATCATATAGATTTTTCTAAAATTTTGCACAGGTACTCTATGGGACCCATACATTTCAAAAATGAAAAACAAAAAAATTTCACCGACTCGTTTGGTTGCCATGGTAACGGCATGTTTTGCCTGACGACTGCTTAAAAGTCATAAATTGAGTTTTTGGTTATGTACCACAGAATAAAGCATTACATGCATTTGTCACAAAAAAATGTCAGAAATGTCTTCCCAAGGATTTACACCGATACGTTTGCCATAAATTTGAAGGAAAAAGTAAAAATAACTTTTTCTGTAAGAGCTCAAAGGGCACCAGTGTACGCACTAATTAATTGCAGATTTTGCATGCATCAATTTTGGCAGTAATCAAATTTTAGGAAAATGATCATACAGATTTTTTTTTAAATTTGCATATATCATAAACAAGTTATTGTCAAACAAATGGCAAAAAATAAAAAATAAATCACTGAGTCATTTATTTACTGCAGTACCATGACTGTGCCAATGTCAATTTAAATAAATAAAGACAATTTTTGACACAGTTGACTGAAATTAACTGAGAAAATTTTTTGGATAAAGCTGAGAAGCTGAAACTTTAAAGTAGCATAGGATAGATGTTACTGCATTCAATAAAAAAATAATTATGCTTCTAGCTGCATTGGATCTCATTTAAATAGCAAATTACTGGCTGCCATGCTGTTAAAAAAAGGGAACAGAAATTGGTAACGTCTATATATAATCACATGCTATCACAGACACATGAATTATCATGTCATTGCATGAATCAGAATGATGAATAAATGTTATTCAAAATGTTTGTTTGTCTCAGGAAGGTGTGGTCTATATGCCTGGAGAGGAGGTTTACATTGAACCTGTTGGAGGTGGTGGTTCAGCCATTCACAGGGATCATGTCATCACAAGGAAGATAGTTCATAAAGGTCATGGAGAGATGCAAGGGTCCCAAGGGCCATCTTACCAGTGTGGAGTTGATCTGGACACAACAGGTTGGTATTTGTGTCATTGGATAGTTCATTGAACAAATTATTAACGCAGTCATATTTTGATTTTTAATTTCTCAGATCGACCGACCCAACAAATGTTCTGCCTACCCGTAAATGAAAAAGATGTTTGGCTTGTGTCAAGTTGACGAAATAAAATAGGTTACCCTATAGCTCAGTCAGTATAGAGTGTTCGCCTCACAAGCGAGGGACCCAGGTTCAATCCCTAGGCTGGCTATCATGTCATTCCAAAACATCGTTGTTCGCATCAGACGTAAATTGGAGGCGCAGTGGGCCCAACTGGAAACAAGTCACTGACTTAGCTTGGCTACCCACGTTAAATAAATTTACCTTTACCCCTTTTTTTGCCCCACTGACCCAAGAAAAAGTGCACCAAGAAGATCCGAGAAGCTAAAGGTCAATTATGTTTGGCCTAATGCAACTGTTCAGGTTGCTCTGCTTGACTGTTTGAATGACCTAAGGAGATGTCCTGCAACCCAAGGCCCGTTTTAACCAACATGGTATTAAGAGTTAAGCCTGGCGTTAACTCCTTTAAACCTGGTATAACTAAGTAATAGATAACGCCCTCGTTTGTGACAATATGCAATATATCCGAGGGCTTTAGCCCGAGGATTATTGCATATTGTCACAAACAAGGGTGTTATCTAACTTATACCACTAAGTACAAAACAAATTAATTTAAATCCCTTTGTTTGCCTTCAATCCTTCTTGTTTGACAACATTTCATTGTATTTGTTGCACATTCATGTTCCTCAGTTCATTTGAAGGTTGGCAGCCCTGAAGGCAACAGGTCAGAATTCTTTGTTCTCAGGAAATTATACAATACATTAATTTTGTAGATAGAAAGATAGATGGAAAGATAGATAGAAAGATCGATAGATAGATGGAAATAACACAATACATTAATTTCATTGATCAATTTTATCGATAGATATGGATAGACAGATAAATTGATAGACGGATAGATAGATAGATATATAGATAGATAGGTAGGTCGATAGTGCAGCCATCTCAGCCAAGGTCACTTTGGGGAGGTTGATTATTACAGTAACTTAGCAAATGTTATTTTTAAATTATGAAAGATATTTGAAAAATAACAGAAAGCAAGGAGCAGGGGTTCGGGGGCGGTAGCCCCCGAAATAAGAAGAAGCAGGGGTTCGGGGGCGGCAGCCCCCGAATTAAGAAGAAAAAATAATTCTTTGAGCTTGCCAAATGGGGCCAAAATTGTTGGTCTGCTGCTCCGCTATTTTTTTGCAGCTTACATATCCCAAATGTACTATTTTATCAAGTGACCTTAAATTTGATCATTATTTCAGATAATGGTATTTATAAAAAAGAGTGAATATAGCCTTTTTATTGAGACCAGTTACACTTGATACAATCTTCCTCCTTGTTTACTGTCTGTGTTGTTCAGTTTTAATCCTTTGTTGGTCAGTTTTGTTTCAGTGTTTCCTTCAATTTTGTCAACTTGTAGTCAGCCAAGCATGCAATATCATGGTCAGGTGTATGAGCTGTGATATGCATTATATCAGAGCGAAATCCTGCCTTCTGATTGGCCAGAAAAAGCAAACAGTGGTATAAGTCCATTTCACCAAGAGTGTGCCAAGCATGTAAACCTGTCAAGGTTCAGTGAATCATACACATTGTCATTTGTCACCAAACTCAAGGATCAGCCATCTCAAACTGATTTGGTGTCAAAAAGTGATTAGGCCAATGAAAACAGAACAAATGTTTCTTATGAGATGGCATGACAAATCAGTATTATAGGCCTTTGTCTATTATATTTGCATGTTTCTCTAATTTAACAGTCACCAAAGATTTTTTCAAGAAAGATATGTCACATCATGAGATATAAAGTTTGCAAACCAAGAACACACACTTACTTAGAAAATATATTTGTTGAAGTAACTGTTGCAAATATACTAGCCATACAGCATTAAGCACACGATTTAAAAGTATTTCATGTATGAAACTATGTTTTTATAGCACTTGCCTATGACAGTCATGACACCAAATAGAGGCAATTCTTCTGTGCTGAGTTGTACAAAACCTCTGCACTTGTTGTTGGTCGTAGCACAGGGGTATTTTCATAGGGCAGGAAATTCGGACGTGGTTGCAATCTATGCATCCTATAACCCCCCGGAAATCGTTCGATTTCGGAAAATTCCAATTTAGCCTCCCGTGTGACTGGTCCACAGGGCATACATACATATATGGGTTTTAATGAAGCAATCGCATGACTAACACGCTTCACAATCCTTGAAACTGAGGCGACACTAATACCACTCAAGTCACCAACGACTTGTTGGTAACTGCTGGTAGCAAAAAAACGCAGGCACGTCAGATTTTGAGGACCCTTATCATTAGATATTCAAAGGGATTCAACCATTATTGTAGTTTCATTGTGCAAAAATGCATGACCAGCTGATGTGTATTAATTAATTGTTTGAGGGGAGGGGGCTAAAGAAAAATGCATCTCTGTCACCAACACTGGAAGACAACCAATTAATTTTCTTTTTTATAAATTTCCAAGCCCACCCCTCTTTTTCTGTTACCTTGTCATGTGGCCATGTTTGGGAACTTCAGAGATTAATTGTGTTTGTAGCAGTTGAGTTGTTTGAATACTATGTGCAGACTTTCACTCAGTAAATGTTCCTTGATCCTGCTCCGCTTGAGTGATTGGCTTAGCCAGACCAGGTCTTAGCTAAGACCTGACATAACTCTTAATACCATGTTGGTGAAAACGTGCCCTAGTGTTTCAAAGGAGCAGTTGTTAACACATGCTCTTATGCTATACTTATTATCAGATATGTCAACCTTGTAAACAAAGGCTATATAAGCTCATTGTCTGACATCAGCCTTTTAACAAATGCTACTAGACCTAAATGCTCATTATTAGACCCAACCTTTGTAAACAAAGGCTCATATGCTCCTTATCAGACATCAGCCTTGTAATCAAAGGCTATTTTACTCATTATTGGACCTCAAATTGTAAACAAAGGCTCATAACATTTATTATTGGATGTCAGCCTTATATTATTAACAAGGGCCGATACTCGATTATATCAGCAGGAACTTAATCTTATTTGACTGTTATGTTGAGAATTTTCAACTTGGTTGACTGCTTATGAGATGAGATCTTGAAATGGTTTATTTTTTTGTTATATCCTTATGCTCAGGGGCCAAGATAGAAAGAGGCAACAGGATGAATATTTCTCAGGATTATCCACATTCAAATTCTTCAAGACAGAAAAGGGACTTGTACGGAACTGGACCGAAGTATGTGGAACTCCTCATTGCTACAGATGACAGTGTTGTGAAATTCCATGGGAGAAACCTGGTGGAACAGTACCTGCTGACCATGAGCCACTTGGTATGTTAATTATGCACTCATTGAATTGAATATAGTGGGAAATTGTGTAGCAGTCCACCTAAACCTCCAGACTGTGACAAGTGGTATGGAGGCGAACCCACGAGTGATAAAGCCACTAAGGATTCAGATTCAGACCATTTATTTACCAATAGAAATCATCATTAATACATCATCAAAGCAAAGCTATATATTTTATGGTAGGAGACCCCAACAAGGCCTAAACGGCCGTTGGCTTGGGGCCACCTTAAAAGGAAAAGAAAATTTGAGAGGCAGAGTGGGAGGCAGCACCGCGGGAACTGTTGTGGACACAGTAAAATAAACTAATTTATAAAGCACAGCTCTTCTATTTGGCATATATGTCAGTCATTCAGTCAGTTATATAAATTGTCATTACTTGGGTGTCTCAAAAAGTTTGTCCTGTCTGTCAAAAAATTGGCGTAATTAAGGAGTTATAATAACTTATATTGTAAGACTGACCAGGGGTGTATTTGTAGTATATTAAATCCAAAAGCTGTGGTCAGTCTTTGCTGATTTTTTTGCAATGGAAAAGGCTGATATCAACATATGGAAATATCTCAGAAATAAGCCACCAAATTAAGGTTTCATAAACTACTAGGACCAAAAATGAAGTTAATCTGAAATCATTTTCCTAGCAGTGCCTGAAACGTTGTGATTGAGTGATTGATTCACAACGCTTCCCTGTTGAATGTTTTTCAGGTCAACTCGATATACCAGCATCCTTCTCTTGGGGTGGACATTGAGATAGTCACTGTGAAACTTCTCATCATCGAAGAAGATGAGGTTTGTTTTGTTGTAGATATATTTGCTAATTTAGAAACAGGACAGTGAACAACTTGTCATGAAATTTAAAGGCTGATTTCACAAACATAGCTAAGACTAGGCTTTAGGTTAAACCTGGTCTTAAGTAAATAATGTAACTATGTATGATTGATGCTAACTTTAGGCTTTTAAGTATTATCTCTAAATTTCACAAAAATTGTTGTTACTCCTGAAGATTCAATTGAAGTATATTAAAGTTGCAAGGATAAATCACACTTGTTGTTACTTTAAGGCAGATAAGCTTGTGGTGGAAGGAGACGCGAAAGGCACACTGGACGCATTCTGCCAATGGGTGTATTACCAAGGGGTCGGCAAGTACCCGTACGAGAGCACCTTTGACATGGCCATCTACATCACCCAGAGGGACATAGGACCTGCCGGTATGATGAGCATATTATAGCTTGTTGCGGATTGGCGGTCCACTGGAAAAATTAATTTTCTTATACCATTCGACACCTCTGTCAGCCAATCATGAGCCAGTATTTCACTGCAATAAAACCCATATTCTCTGTTGTCCAGTTATCCTCCCATGGGAGAATAATAAGTGAAGCTGTGAAAAACCACAGCAACAAATGACAAGTTTCAGTTTTGTCTGATGGTATAAGCCAGTTATTCACCGCGGGATCGGCAATATGTGTTTATCACAGCTCGGGCTAACGCCCTCGCTGGATAAATCACATATTGCCTCTCCCTAGGTGAATAACCTATACTTATTTTTAATTTGCAAACTGGCTTTGCCACATCATAATCAGTTTTCTGTTGATCTCTTAATCTTCTTATTTGATGAAGCACCGTAAGTCATTTAATTAGTTTGTTTATTGTCACCCATGCTACTAGATATGATAAGCACTGAATCAACTGATTAACCATAACTGCTACAAACAAAACATTTTTAAGCCAGTTACATCACACAACCAAGTTGAAAGTTAATTTTGAATCTGTTTGGACCGCTAATCCTCAAACAGCTCTAATGCAGTTTTTATTAGGTCATTTTCCTCATAAAGGAATAACTGTAAGCATCATTCTTTCTGTGTCGTCTACCAGTCTGTTCACAGACTCTGAACGAACAGCACAGCTGGAGAGTCTGCCAGAAATCGGATGACCTCCAGCTGACACATTTATTAATATTCAAGTAGGTCAGGGCATGTCAAGGTAGAGGGACCTCGTCACTTGTGCTCATACGCACAGCTGAGCTGCCAGCAACATAAACAAATTGCAATCAACAATGTTTTAACAATGATCGATGAGTGCACATGCACTGCCAATGAGTACCATAAAAAAATTTTGAAGTTTTCAAATCCTTTAACAGCTATTTCCAGCATGATTTAAATGATAGTTTATGGTGTTCTCCAACAAAACTAATTGAAACAACAAACAGACAACAATGAAACACTAAAGCATTCATTCAATTGCTTGAGAGATCTGAAACAGTTAATTATGTGTGTCACTCCAGAGGAGAGTTAATCTTTTTGTTACAACTTCACAAATAATGTACGTTGTGGTCAGGATAAGCTTTTAAAACAAGATTATACTGAGAAGTGAGGGCGCTGGCTGCCAAACAGGGACTACTCACAATTCCCTGGGTAAGAAAATAGTGACTCCGCCAAAAAAAAAGTTCCACAACAAGTACCACTTTGCAGCAATAGCAGCATTCTACCAATAAACTGGCTGATTAAAAGTAATTTAATATTCAATTCTAGACCTAATTCAACAGACCACATCGTTACTCTACTTCACTTAAAAAAAGAGGTAGTTACTGCATCTGAAATCTCTTAGAGCTCACATATACATGTGCTTGATTGTAGTTTCTGTTATGGATTCAAGAGGGCAGTGCATACGCAATTTTGTGAACATGTTGAGCTCTAAGTTTAGAGTGGTCGTCTGGATTGGTGTTTATGTGACCAAAGGTCTTGAAAGGGGTGAATGCAGGGCAATTTTGAGTGGCAACGGATTCCTTTCCAAGAATTTGCATAATAATTGGGAACACCTCAAAACCTAGTTATATGGCATAACTCCCAACTGAGCCAACAAAATTAGACAAAATTAACAGGATATTGTCTTCATGACACATTAATCATTATGTTTGAAGGAAATCTAAATAGTGTTATTTCTGTTGGAAATATTACGAAAAAGCATGGTTACATAATAATTGGGAACGCAGTGTGTGAAAGGCGCCCTGCATCGGCTGTTATTGAGTAGATAATCGAATTATTTTGAGATCTGTCAAGTAGATATAGCCCTATTACCCCACACATAACCACACCTAATAAACCACTAACCTTAATGCAATAGCTTATCTTATTTCTTTCAACTTGTGAGCCTGATATCTCTCATTACATCCTGTATCTCCAAATGTAAGGCAAAAAGTCTGCTAAAAGCTAATGCAGCTAACAATTTTTAAACAGGTTTTTAAAGGCATTAGAAAGATTGTGACACCTTTTGTGTCATATAATCTCAGTACATTTAAATTTCTTCCTGCACCTGCAGCATACTCTGAAATCAATTCTGCAGTTCTGCTGGAAGCTGCAGAATTCTGCTGTACTGCAATAAATTCCGCAATTCTACAGGAAGCTGTAGAATTCTGCAGTTCTGCATGGTCTAGTTGTGCCTTTTGATGGTCCCATTGATCTGATATTCTATACTTTTTGAAAACATTAGAAAAAAAAAATTTTAATGTATATTTTTTGTTTCTGGGTCAAGACTCCGTTATTTTAGCATGTAGATGGATAAAGTTTGGTACTTATAATGTGTAGTTGTGCCTTTGCATGGCCTGACTGATAGATATTCTGTACCTTTTGTAATATTGAAAAAAAATCTGAAAAAATTTGTTTCATTAACGGGCCCAAACTCGGCTACTATTGGCAGTATTGCATATAGAGAAATGAAATTTTATACACAATTACACATATCACCTATACAATGTAGCACCGCTTTTTGCTACGTATTTAACTCATGAAAAAACTTGAGAAAAATATGAATAAATATATTTTTTGGTTTCAACTGACAGCTCATAAGTTCATAACCTACACTTTGTACATGCAGGAAACTGCACCATAATATGTGTAAATTAGTCTATAAAGGCCTTTCCCTGGTTTTACAAACTCTGGCAAGCAGATGGGCAGATGGCAGGGCAGCGGGCGAATAGAGATAATTGCAGGCCAAGACTCTGAAGCTATTGCATACCTATAAGCAATTTGGTAAACACACCAATTTTATGGTGTAATTATAGTCTTCTAAAGGTGTTATTTGCTGAAGGTTTGCTGCTACCCAGCCCATGTTTGAATTATCAAATTCTTGTTTCAGGTTATGCGCCGGTCACGGGCATGTGTAATCCGATTAGGAGCTGTACGGTCAACAAGGACGAGGGAATTTCATCTGCGTTCGTCATTGCTCATGAGATGGGCCACGTGTAAGATTATAAACATTCAATTGGTTATTGGTTATGGCAAAACTGGAGTTTACTTGCATCGTATCATGCAAAATGTAGATAATTAAGCATGAAATAATTTGGTATTTCGAAGATATCTATGTTTACAACATAAGGCCACACATAATTGATTCTAGGCTTCGCAGACCAGCCTACACAATAGATTTCCTGCCGATGGAAAAAAAAATTATTATTTCTTTGACATTATAAAAAAAAAATTTTTCACCTCTTTTTTTTGGTCCTACCGACCGACCCTAGAAAAAGTGCCTTGAGAGGATCCGGGAAGCTAAAGATCAATTATGTGTGGCCTAATGTTGATGTCAACTCAGGCGTGCGGTAGCATTGCAATGAACTGATCTATGAAGTAGTCAGCTAGAATTATTTATTGTTTAGAGGGTGGTATGACACTTTTAACACATGTTGAGGTGGAAATCTGAAGTGCCACCTGGTGTGTGATATAACCATTAACTTGGTAAGCCAAAGACTAAACATCATAGGGAATCCCCTTGATAGCCAATCAGAGGTCTTCTTGGTCAAGTTGAGGGATATCCCCACTTCATGTCTACAAGTGTCATTAATTTTGATTGGCTGTCTAGGGAAATAGGTCAGGTCTTTGCAAATTCTAATTGAAAAGAAAGTTTGCTGTAAGCCTAGCAATGATTGGATTAAATGTGGTTGATGCAATTAATCAAGAGGGGTGCCAGAATGCTTATATGTAGCATCTGACTTGAAGCTTCTAAAATGGGCTCCAAGACAGCTTTTTGTGGCCTTTCAGATGTATTATACATACATTATATAATAATCACCAGAAGACACAAGATACTTCCACCTTTTAAAACTACTTCATTGATCAGTCAAATGCACTGTGATGTCGAACACATATGCAATTTCAGCTAGTCGTTATTGTTAATTGGTATCATCAAATAAGGTCAAAATGAAAAGTTTTGAGACATTGTAACAATTTCATTGAAGCATTACAATTGGAAAGACTTCGGAACGTTTTCAGTTATCCGTACTTGTAAATTTATGATAAAATTATTGATTTGAAGCTTTTATTTCTTAATAGTAAATAATATATTTGAAAAAGGGCAGATTTTCAGTTCCAGATATTTTTATCATGTTAATTTTTGGTCCATGATCCCGCTTCAATGAAACTGAAACTCTTAGAAATATCAACATTGCTTTCAACTTATATGTGGTTTTTATCTGAAACATTTAGGTTCGGAATGCAACACGATGGATTTTACAATGATTGCGAAAAGGACCCAGAAGATGGAAAACTGATGGCGTCCATGGTGCAAGCGTCTTACGACAAATACTACTGGACAGAGTGCAGCTCCCAGACGCTCAAGGGATACATAGGGTATTGTTACTATTGTACAGCAGATTATTACCTGCAAAATGTGTACTTACGATGATTATTTTACTTTGCTGAGCTGATCTCAATTCAATATCTTTTTTTAAAAGAGGTAAAATAATTGTGTGACATATTTTAAGAAAAACAGATATATGTGTGTACCTCAATGGCCTAAACAGTTCTTCTTGAGTAAGAATAGATTGAATAGTGAATACTTACCCTCAGAGACATACATACATGTCATATCCCAAGTTTCTGAAGTGTTATTTGAGGTGAATGTGCTGTCGTAAACATGACCAACTTTTTGGAATTTTCGTTCTTATGATTAATTATTCATATATCTTTTATATATATCCTTGTTATATAGATCTATGTTTCTGACATTTGTTGTCTGTATTTTTGGCCTCATATTTGGCGTACTGTGCAAAATTAGCCAGATCTTGCTTGACAAATCACCTAGTTGTATAATATTAACATTTTATTCACAGAGGAATGTACTGCCTCAATAACAAGCCGAGGAATGCCATGGAGACGAAGTTCAGCAAACCCTTCGGCCAGAGCTGGACCCTGGATGAGCAATGTCGACAAGAGTTCGGAGAGGACTTCAAGTTGTGCAGAGCGGTCTGTGTATCAATTTTATATAAATTATGCTAGCTATCAGTGCTTATGGTGTGAATTGAATTCTTTTAAAATTCTGTCCTAATTCAAAGAAGCTACATGCGTTCTTGATATTTTTGCCAGACTAGCTATTTATAAGCACATTCTTGATTACTTAAGTAAAAAAATTAATAGATTGGTGGGTAAATTCTGATTTCATTTAAAAAGGCAGGTCTCTTGTTGATTATAAGACTGTTTTGTAAGGCTACCTGCAATGGGAAAATTATAAAGTTCAACTTTAATTAATTTTACTTCAAGTGCACAGTGAATTGATAAACTGAGATTGTCAAATTAATAGTTCAATTACACTTTCAAAAGCTGGGAATTTATTTTCTTCATTGAAACTTCTTTGCTTTTCAGTTTGGAGCAGAACAGGCTTGTGAGAATCTGTGGTGCAGCAAGTCAGACACACCTTTGCTGTGCAAGACCAAAAGAGGCCCTCCCCTGCCTGGGACTATGTGTGGAGCTCACAAGGTAATAGGTACTCATTTTGCTGTTTAACAGCTGTTTGGAGATAATACGTATAATCAGAAATTGATTGGTTGCCATTGATACCTGCTCCCGAAATATGTTTATTGTAGGTATTAATTATTCTTATTCATTCTATTTATTGCATTTGGCATTAATTTCGCTCATATGCTAAAGTAATTGCGATATCAGCCATGTAACATCATGCTTAGAAATCACAATTTTATTTCCATTCCTTCAATTCGATTCAGGAGTTAATTTGAAAATGGTAATTACCAGCAAAAATAATATTTTTTTAGGAATTTATTTAGAATCCTTTAAAAGACTTAAGTTAATTAAATTATGTAACATTGTTTTGCAGTGGTGTATGGAGGGTAAATGCCAGCGGAAAGCAGGGGCGCCGGTGGACGGGCAGTGGGGAGCATGGGGAGGATGGGCCCAGTGCTCAAGAACTTGTGGAAAAGGGGTCCACTACAGGACAAGGCGGTGCAATGACCCACTGTGAGTCATACATGTGTATATGCAGTCTAGAATTTATGTAGTTGATAATTAATGAAAGAATTTCAATCAAACCTAATTCTGCGGATCACTCCAAAATGCTATCATCCACAGAAGGACGATCGAGGTATTACATTGAGTTGTTTTAGGACATGTTCATCAATGGCGTCACTGCAGATCCAGAGGTCCTTCTTAAAGTGTCTTTAAATTGAAATGAGTAGTCATTTTGTCATAAGGAGATATATGACATAACCGGTGGGTGGTATGGATCATTCACTGACTTGTGTTAATAACATAGCAGGTATAGGACATGACCTCACAAGAAGCATTTGGAACATTTTGAAAATAAAATCCACCTGATTGTTAGTTGTCCCAAATTGGTGTCCTTGGGTCCTACACTGATAAAAAGGAATTTAAAACATCTAAAATTGATGCAATGAAACAAATTTACTGATAGCCACCAAAATATTATGTGAGATTCACAAACTTTTTCTTCAGACCGTCAAGAGGAGGCAAGCCCTGTGAAGGAAGAACTGAAGATGTGGAATTGTGCAATCCCCAGGTAGTTGCTGTTTCATTTTGAAGTTGTTTCTTAGTTAAACTCTTTGTTCATAGGAGACCTGTATGGAGTATGAACAATGATATTTCCTGAAATTTTCTGTGGTAGAGTAGAGGATAGCTCAGTGGTCAAATGCTGTATTTTGAATCTGGAATCTCAATTTTTTGCCCAAGATGGTAACTAGAAAATAGCATAATTTATTTTGTAATACGCATACATTTTTGAATATTATTCACTCTTTCAGCCGTGTCCATCAGATGGGATAGAATATGACTTCCGAGCAGACCAGTGCAGTTGGTTGAACAAGAAGAAGTACCATAATGGCGGGTACCACACTTGGCTGCCTATTGAGAACCAAAATGGTAAGAAAAAATCTGTAAAGAAAACATGGAGAGTTTGGATATCGCTCTGTTATTTAGGCCGTTAAAAGTTTAAATGGTAGCCATCTTGAATATTTAAAATTACAGAAAGCTCTAAAGGCTCTCCGGAATATTTTTTAAAATTGTGCTTGAATTTTCAAAAATTTCACTCAAAATTTAGGGTCTTTTTAAACTAATAGCTTGAAATTTGAGGGAATTGAAAAAAAATTACAACAATTTACCATTAAGATTAATAAGATTGACAATTCGCTCTCACAAAAAATGTGCACCAATATACACTGCACTGTAGTATACATTTCATGTATCTAAAATATTTCCAGTTTCCCAGTTATGCAAACTGACGTGTATGTCCAGACAGACAGGCGATGTCATCGTCAGTGAAGACAATGTCGTGGACGGGACATTTTGCTCCTACGAGTTGGAAAATGACATTTGTGTGAAAGGAAAATGTTTGGTAAGACCTCTACGGATTTCCAGGAAATTCAAGATTTATGATGTTATGATATATATATAGTCTCTTGATGATAATATCAACTATTTTATCATGAGTTTCATATGAACATATTAAAATCATCTATGATTCCAATGATGTCTTAAGCAGAGTTGAAGAGTCATTTATTATTAGGCCTATGATAAAAATGTTGACAAAGTATTTAAGGCCGTATAATGAGTTCTTTGTCAAATGCAGTATAACAAGGTGCCCAAGCTTCTGATCTCATGAATGTTGCTCCTGGTCAAAGACTCAAAGTACGATTTGAAAGTAGATTCATAGAATCAGCAGAAATTGTTTAGAAAATACGTGTTTGTATTTCAGCCAGTTGGTTGTGACAACGTGCTGTTCTCGGAGGCGAAGATGGACACCTGTGGGGTCTGTGCTGGGGATGGCAGGTCATGTAGGAATGTTGCTGGAAACTACACGGCTTATCTCAAGAAAAAAAGTAACTGGTTTTTGTATTTAATTTATCTGGAAGGACACTTTCTCGTGGTAAAGATATAAATTTAGAAGGGATGAAAAATGATTGCTCTCAGGGAAACAAAAACTGCAAAAACTATTAACCAGAACCGCAAGCGGTTTCAACGCTCGTCTGTTGATGTGAAATCTATCAAAGTGTGCCAGATTATCATCCACAGGCCAATACCTAATTTCATAACCCTAAGTGATATTTTAAGGTTACAATGGGCAGTTCAAGAATGAAGAAAGATGGCTGCCAAAATTACCACAATCTTGGATTTCTCAACTTTTCCCCGATCCATACCAACAGGCCAATAACTGTACCAAATTTCATAACTGCACCGTATTTTCTCTATTAATAGCACACCCCTTAATAAAAGCCCAACCCCCTCCAAATGGAACCAATTTTATTGAAAATTCAATGAAAAATTACTTTATCATGAGTTTTTAGTGCAAAAAACTATTACTTGCCCGTGGCATCATTACATCTGCCCACCGGGCGTTTAATACAAAAAATAGGGTAAGTGAAATATTAAGGTCACAATTGGCAGTTCAAGAAGAAAGATGACTGGCAAAATGGCCACCACAAGATGGCCACCATCTTTGATTTCTCAACATGTTCCCGATCGATACCCATAGGCCAATACCTGTAGCAAATTTCATAACTCTTAGTGAAATATTGAGATCACAATGGGCAGGTCAAGAATGAAGAAAGAAGGCTGCCAAAATGGCCGCCATCTTGGATTTCTCAACATGTGCCCAATAGATACCCACAGACCTATACCTGTACCAAATTTCATAACTCTAAGCGAAATTGAGGTCACAATGGGCAGTTCAAGAAATGAAGAAAGATGGATGCCAACATGGCCACCACAAAATGGCCGCCATCTTCGACTTCTCGACATGTTCCCAAGCCATACCAACAGGCCCATACCTGGACCAAATTTCATAACTCTAAGTGAAATATTGAGGTCACTATGGGCAGTTCAAGAAATAAAGAAAGATGGCTGCCAAGATGGCCGCCATCTTGGATTTCTCGACATGTTCCCGATCCATACGACCAAATTTCATAACTGTAAGTGAAATATTAAGGTCGCAATGGGCAGTTCAAGAACGAAGAAAGATGGCTGCCAAAATGGCCACCACAAAATGGCCGCCATCCTTGATTTCTCGACATGTTCCCGATCCATACCCACAGGCCCATACCTGTACCAAATTTCATAACTTTAAGTGAAATATTAAGGTCACAATGGGCAGTTCAAGAATGAAGAAAGATGGCTGCCAAAATGGCCGCCACAAAATGGCAGCCATCTTGGATTTCTCAACATGTTCCCATACCTGTACTGAATTTCATAACTCTAAGTGGAAAACTAAGGTCACAAATGGACACTTACAAAAACCTTAACCGGGACAACGAATACAACGACGACGACGATGCCGATCGAGTGACGACAATAGCTCTTCGTTTTCAAAGAAAACAGACGAGCTAAAAATGTAATTCTGGAAGAAAAAATTGTCAGCTGATGGACTACGGATATTTGACTAAGTGTTTGTCAATAATATTTTTGCTCTTCCGTAATGGTTCATTTCATTCCTGCAGGGTACCATCGATTAATACGTCTTCCGGCCCAAGCAAGGAACTTGGTCATTTCACAGAATAAGACATCGCCACATTTCTTAGGTAATCGCTCCAGTTTTTAATTAGGAATTTTAAAGCTGATTTGTTTATCTTTGCCTTGGAGACCCTTGATGTAATGGCTTGGAGGTCTCCAAGAGTTCAGGGTTGTCCATTGATTAATTAATTAATTGTCCTGTATTATGACTTTTCTCAAAATATGTTATCGAGCTACTTCTACTCCAGTTTGGTTTTAAACGTCCGCATGGACTAATGTTGTATTGTTGATAAAATAATGAAATTTATACTTGAGCAGATCGAAAATTATATCTTATTCAAGACAGCCAGAGGCTACGCTGTCGTTGGTCATATTTGATTATAGTCACTAATTTTTTTAATAACGATACACAGAAACTTTTATAAATTTAAAGAAATTCTGGTTTAAAGATGAAATTTCTGTTTCAGCTGTGAAGGATGAGAGCAATGGGCAGTATTTACTGAACGCCAGAGGGCACCAGGGTAGCTCGAGACAGTTTGTCCACCAGGGGTCCAGGTTCATCTACCTCAACAGAAGGAGAGGAGACAGCCTGGCCAGCAAGGGGCCTCTGCAGAATGATCTCCTGGTTCTGGTATGATTGCAGATTAAAATTGAATTGGATTTCTATCAGATAAACTAGCAGTTGTTGAGACTAACCAACCGTTTTGGAAATAGGCTCCTGTAGAATAACATCCTTAATAATTCTTTTACTTCCTTATGCGGTGGTGGTTATACGAGTGATTACCAGGAAAAGTCATATCAGTTCCCGTGAGGTCACATTTCTCACAATGACAAAAAGACCACTCATTTCAATGTAACCGATAAATTCATGTATATCGTGAGATCATTGATGTCCTGAAACAACTGATAAATGGAAAATTTGTCGCTCCTTAATGAGCGAAAAAAACTTTGTCCTGGAGGTGAAATCCATAGCTATCCCCAGCTATATAAAGCGCTTGTTTTATCAGTGGTTGTGAATTTTCCACCAATTATTTCTATCTGCTGAAGACAAGGTTATGGCAGCTCAGCAATCATTAGTCTTGAGGAGTTATAATAATCACAGAAACAAATTCAACCTTTTTTTCTATTCCAGGCCTACTCAGCAACTAAAAGGATTCCTTTTGAAGTTTTCTTCCAATACGACATTCCCAACAACAGAATTTACGAACTGCCAGCTGAAAGCATCTACGGATTCCCTGGCAATAATAGGTGAGCACTATGCCTTGAAACAATTTCTAAACACCGGGGCTCCTTATCAGTGGCAACTTATTGCCTTCGAGGAGTCCCATTGCTCTTTTTTTTTAAATAGAAAATTGATTTATTATATATGTGTGTATTTTTTTCATTTAAAAGAGCAAGAATAAAATGAGTCCGAGTCTTAAGAAATAAGCTTATCGAATTGTGAATATGTGAACCAGTAAGTTAGTATCTGGACGACACAGTGGACGTGTAGCTATCCATAGCAGCTTAGCTTACAAATATTATTAATATGTAGTTGGGAAACTATTTTGAGTCGTCTCAGAAACTTTTCAAACTATGCAAAAGCACTTGTGATACTTGTAATGCAAGCCTAGTTTTCAACTTAATTTTTGAACATTTATTTCAGGCATGTGGATGAAGATGTAGGCATAGTCCAAAATGGCAAGGACGTTGATCCGGAGGACCCACTGGAGGAGCATGAAGTAAACAAAATACCCCAAGTCACAGAAGCACCAAGACGACGCCCGGAGCAAAACGAGATACAAGAAGAAATACCAAGACAACCAAAGCCAGAAATCGACCGAAGACCACCAATCAACCGAAGACCAGACATCAACCGAAGACCACAGAGGAGACCACAGCGACCCAAGCCAGCCCCAGACAGAGCGAAAGAAAAAGACCCCAATTTAGAAAATACGATTATGGAGGAATTCATCTGGCGCGTTTCCGAATGGACGGCTTGCTCCAAGACCTGCGGGGAAGGTGAGCCCAGAGTCCAATCATTACGACAATAACCATAAGGATAGTTCGAGGCCGTTTTATTGTCAGATCTCTCGGATTACAAATGGTGTCTGAAGCATAGTCAGATTTGATGCTCGCTGTTTTGTCAAGTGTATTGAATGACAAAACCACTCAGAGCAAACTGGGCCTTGCAAACCCGTTTATAAAAGTATTTAGTTTAGATCTCAATTCAGCAAATTTAAAGGCTTGAAAGTCTGTGAAAAAGACCAGCTATCCGGTTAGTCAGACAAGGATTTTTGGCATTTGCCAATACAGGGCCGAAGCAGTACCAATGCAACATTTCTGTCAATTTTTGGAGTTATTTATCCATACTATGATCAGATCTAACACATTAATCATATGATATTCAATTCAAATTGAAGGTGTCCAGTTTCAAGTCTACAAATGCATGGACATGCAGAGGTTCGATTATGTGGACGGATCAAGATGTCCTGCATCAAAGCCCCAAGTCCAAAGCAGAGATTGCAACCCAGGACCCTGTCTGAGGTAAGCCCATTTCACTGTTGCTACTTGCTGAATGCCACAAGATATGAGACTCAAATCAAAGCACAAAATATATATATTTAACTGAGATTTTATTCTACATAAATCTGACAATATAACAACAGTTCACATGGAAATATACATAAGAAAATGATGAATTTACAAACCCTTTGATTTTCACATTTGGTCTTTAAGGACCATTGCGAATTTATTTATAAATCTCTTCATCATATATCACGCCATGTGTAGTTACAAAGGTAGGAACCGTTTAAAAATTATGAACATTAAACATACACAATATAATAACCTTACCAACCAGTGCAGTCCCCGTTAGCAAGTTTAACTGTGGCTTATAAAGGAACTCAAGACATATTCATAATATATTTGAACAGTTCAATTATACCTAATTTTCATACACTTTTAATAGGTAGGTAATACTATACATTTTTACCATTTTCAATTATACATTATTTTCATACAAAGTACTTAACATTTCATTCACATATCCTTTCATATTCAACCGTCTGAGATCCTTGCTCACATGAATCTTACGTAAATATATTCAAGATATTTCTGAAACCTCGCACAACAAATAACTGATACAAATGTCCATTGCTCGGAAAAAGTGAGTGGCAAATCCAAGTGTCTAGCTGTCTGTCTATCAGTAAACCGATAATTATCGCGGAAAACAGTGCAGAATACTAGATTCAATTCCATAGATAGCCACCATAATTATACAATGAACCAATACTTCATGTTTCATGGTCAACCAAAAGTAAATATATTCTTTAACATATAAACATATCCATAATCAATGAATTCATAATATATATTCAGTTCATTCCATTCAATTTATAGCCACACATGATAATAGAATAATAATACAACAATTGAGAACTCTGGTAAATATAACAATCATAACCATGGCAACAAGGGAATGATTATGCAGAGCAACATAATGAACACAGATGAATAGCAGAAATATGACAGTTGACAAAAGCAGTTACATTCAAGCAAAAACAATATAGCGCCACATGGCAATGTCAGAATTTATAAATCAAGTTATATAGCAATATTGTTGTCGATCAAAACCATTTGCTTCACAGAAATTATAATACAACAAACCGTCCAGCACTGTAGAGGAGATTTCAGCCGAGTCCATCAATTCATTCTACAAATCACCATTTCATGTTGAAGAGGTTGTTCAATTCCTACAATTTAGTAACAGTCATCACAATTCATATTTCCTTATTAACCAGGCATTGAACATGGCATCTTCATGGCAAGTTACCCTTTTTCTTGACTAATAGCTACAGGTTAACAACATCAAGTTTATTTCACACTTAACACTGCTTAAAAAGAGTTTAATTCATAGTTTTCTTGTACAGTGTAACGTCGAAAGACATGATTGTTTTTAGTTTGAGCTTAATGAAGAGAGAACTGGGAATTTAAGAACTGACTTTCAACAAAATAGATAAACTTTAACGCTACAGTCAGTCTGAGCAATATTGGCAGTTAAAATTAAACACTGGATAAATAAAACTTTTCCAAAAATTGAGTTTAGAACATAATTTAACAGATTGGTCTTTTCTTATAAATGAATCCACATACAAACTTAAGTGAAGCCCAGCACAATTTTCTATTAGACTGCTGCCTTCTGTATCATGCTCGATGCAATCATATGCTCAATTCTGTCATTTCTAATATTGACACTTCTTTTAGACAAGTAACTATTGATAATCATAAAAAATTCATTAGACTGAGCAAATGTATTTAATCATCTGTTATGCCCGAATTGTTAGAATTACTATCATTACTATCATGAACAGCAGACTGATTCTATTTATAAGCAAATATTTTCAAATATATCATGATCGACATTTAACATGCAGATCTGTTTTTGGTAAATATCAGATATATATTTACAGAGACAAATTCAGATCTTCAACTGCAAAGCATTGTTGACACAAACTGCTGCAGGTAACCACCTGAGATCTACTGTTAACAGAGTTTGCAATAAATTGCGCTGAGAGAACATACTGATTTGAAGACATCAGCAGATGCTACAATATGATCAACTATGACTGACTGAATACCTGGCGCGGCCAACTCACATTACATTTCGTTGTCTATGGCTGCGATTTAAAAGTGTGAAAGGCCAAGAATACATCCAAATTTCCCAAATTTATATCTGTTCTAATTTACCATTTAGACTTGATTTCATGTTACTTCGTATAATTTCAGTTCTAAATTTAGCCATGCACAAAAATTATTTTGGCAAAGCTGATATGAGCCTTGATCACAAGCATTATAACAGAAAAGGTGAATATATGCCACAAATGGCCCATAATAACATCAAAATCATGTTTTTCATATCTGAGGGCCTATAAGGCTACTTCCATGCACTCTCAATGCCTCTGAAGCATTACAGTGATTCATGTAAGGAGTGAAGAACCTAATCATTACAAAGGGATATCTAATCATTGAAAACTGTCACATCAATTCTTTCGTTTCATTCAGCATGCCAACATCAGAGGACTATATGCATGGTGAATTGGTGATATGACTCCTATGAGCTCGCAACTTTACATGGCTCTGTTTAGTGTATAAGCCCAAATTGAATAATACTTAAATATGAGACTTGGCGGCACTGTTGCTCCCAGATTTTTCCACAAATTCCTTATTTTATAGTACCATTATCATGATAATAAAATTTCAAAGTAGTTAGCACAATCATGATTATATTGTGTATTGCACTTTGGCTTGCAGACTCCAAAAAATATCTTCACCAAATCAGATCTGTACAGAACATGTAGAAATCATACTTTTGAGTTAAAATTTGGTGCTTCAATTTCAAACTTAGTTCATCTGAGGGCTGTGATGCCGCTGACTCTCCTGGTGACTCTCCCAGTGACTCACTTGGTCATGTTGAGCCAATGGATGACTGTCATTTGTACAGATTCTCCTTTCACCTTCGCAACAGCCTCAGTCAATGAAACGAGGCTGGAGGAGAGTGATAAGCTTCAGGAAAGCTCACCTACTCTCAGTGTCACATCAGTCTGACAATCAATCTGACAACAAGTCGCCTCAACCAGTCTCCACAATCCTAGAGAGGACTCTGCGAAGGTTGGAAACTTTGCTTTCGACTCGCCAAAGTCACCATCACTCATTTGCTCATGGAGTCAGTGTGACAGGTCCCATTAGTTGTACATAATACTAATTTCGCCACTGCCAAAAGCTATATTTTGATCTAAAACTTGGTGTATCTTCTCCATTACATGAATCACTGTAATTACATTTTACCATTTTCACAATTGTACAAGGCACATCTCCACTTCAAGATAGTAGTAGTGAATTAATTCACTTCCAATGTAAATTGATTTAATATTAATAATATCATGATCAAAAACTTTAACAGAGAGAGAATACAGTTAGTTTGTACTAAATGCTTGTAAATTACTTATAATTACAAGTTGAAAATTGAGTGTACAATCATTACAAGGTACGTAAGTGCAGAGTATGTAAGCAAGGTGAACAGTAAAGAATTAGCAATCGGTAGTACTGATTATGTAGAATAAGCCATTACTAAGTAAAGTACAATATTTAGAAAAACAGGTCAGCATGACTCAGATGATAAAATAAAAGTCTAGAATAAAGCAATATTGCAACTTGGTGGAAAAGACGGGTGGTGGAAGAGGCTGATAAGCTGACGTGGGGAAGTTTACGCAATCAACAGAGCATAGGCGTTGACAGTGATGAGAATGGCTGGAATCATGTTGAGTGCAATAAGACACCCTAGATGGGAGAAGACCCGACAGGGATCATGGCTGCCCTAGATGGGCTGGAACCAGATGTACTTGTGGACCATGTACGAGCCATCATTGTCCGTGTTACTGGCAAAAGACGTGGACGTGAGGTTCCAGTTGCTGTTGTGCAGGTGGTGGACGATGGCCATCTTGGAGCAAGAACTGCTGCTCAGGTTGATTGTTCGGTACATGGCGTCTCCAGTCTGCAGGTCTTTCAGGGTCTTCTCTGGCAGCGGCAAAGTCAGCAGGGCCTCTTTAGCCCCTGAGATCACTAGCCCTCCGTTCTTAAGCTCCGTGTGGATGCCCCTCGGCGGGTCGGAATAGAATCGGTAGAAGTAAGCAGTCTCTTCAAAGTCCAAGATCTCCAGGTGGTAACCGAACGACTTAAGACTCTTGTTCTTAGCCGCTCGCACTGCCGAGATCATGGCTGGTATTTGGTAGAAGTCGGCTTCTGCTTCTAATAAATCCATATCCTGGAATCCCTGAGGTATGCACAGCCGACCAGAGCGGAGGAAGTTGAGAACATGACGGAACATGTCCCCATCACGGTCAATGAAGTAGTGTCCTTGTGAGTCAAACGCTGTCGGGACATAGTGACCGCTGAACATGGCACCCAGCATGGAGTCCGGGTACTTGGTCAACGTTGAACGGGTCGTGTTGTAGATCATCCCGCCTACGTTGAGAGTCACAACCTCATCCGACATTCTCATTAATGCAGGTTATCTCACTTCATGTTGTCTCCCCTGCAATCAAGCAAATGAAACACACTCAGTATTGTGATAAAACAACATGCTCAATGAGGCAGCAATCAAGATAAAATGTCACTATGAAACCAGTCAGCAGGAATATTGTCTTTAAAACAATCTATAATATAAGACTATAGAAATCCTTCCAAGCTCCACTAAAACCATAGCAATTAGTCTGTACCAGCAAAGTATAAACTATAAAAAATATGGCATAGCAATATCACTGAACTTTATCTGTTTATAGATTGTTTTAATAGCATACAACCACAAGTGCAGTACTCATTATAAATCTCAATTAAATGTAACCTTTTAGTATTTTAATCATGAAGTATATCAGATATTATCAGCAGTGTGCTATTACAGTTGTTCAACAGTTTGGCATAATCTCTGAAGACACAAATCCCCAACAAGAGACCATCAGCATTGCACAGGTTGGTTTTTACCTCCACAGTACACTGAGCAGTATAGGTTTTTATTTGTGTTAGTAGACAGGTTTTTCTTATTGTCTTGCCCGTGTTGCCATGGGGCATACCTTGCATACTTCTCATTTAAAAAGTTCTCAAGTACAGGGAGTTTAGCGCAGAGATAATTTCAACAGTTTTAAGAGATGCACTTGAAATGCATTCTTCACCGAGGAGCGTTATCAACGGTCTCCGGTTGCCTTTGAGGTCTTTATTGGTTTCAACTTTTTCTGTAGTTCAGGCGTTCACCTTAGAATCACCTGTAACACAGAGGAGTGCTGCTAGCTCATGCTGGGCTATGTTGCCGTGTATCTCCTGCAGTTGTTCAGAAATGACTTGCATTAGCATCCTAAGTGAATCATTTCAAGTGCACCACACCAGCTATATTTCTACCCCAACAGACAGCCCACCCCCCTGAAATGTCATGTAAGACCTACAGGTGTAAAATGACCAGCCACTCAAAATACTGATAACCCACTATGCATGGCATAGCAGTGCACACCACAAGTGAACATACAGGTGTTTTCTTTACCCTGCTAACACTGTTCATTGACTCCTACATATATTTTCACAACTGATTCTTATCAGCTTCTCAAATGTCAATGCAAATCCATGCAACATGTGTGTATACTATCAAGACATTTTGCAAGTGCAGTATCAAGACATTTCCTGTGTTAGAATAACATAGCATTTCCATGTTACATGTAGCTTCTGGTTGTATCCGATTAACACGCATGGACGATTACCCGAAAATATTCTGTCTTTTTCATACGCTAGCCCCATAATCTTGAGAGATTATTCATTCAAATTTCCAAAAATTAGACACTGAGAAGAAAATCGAGTTGATATGGTACTCTAAATTATATGTTAAGTTCAAAATATACACAATGTAACCAGCAACAATTAAACAAATGAATTTATGGTGACTCGGGACCTCCCAGTTCTATTTATGACATATATGACATTCGTATTATGAATGATATTTTATTGTCCATAAAAAAACATATTTCTACTCTGTCTACTATAACAGCAATATGCATGCAACCTCCCTGCAATTAGGATGAAATATTGTGGAAATTTTGGATAATGTTTTAGTTTTTTGTCTACTTGAACAAATTGGAATGGTTTAAATGGTCTTGTTTATGTATCGTGACCTCTGCTCCAACATTAAGCTGACAAAAAATGTAGAGTATAATATGAAATGCAGTATGGGTCCAATGGGGAGACATTGCAGACCTGAGATGGCCACTCATCACGCTCACTGCAGTGAAAAATGCTCAATTGGCCTTGATTTCGATTCAACAAAGCATAGAGTGCCATCAAGATTGCATGCTGAGAGTCAAGCGTATTCAAACTCATGAATTATTAGTCACATTCATGGTACAAAGTCACGCATACACCATACTTGCTGCAATATTAACATCATACAGCCACTATGTAATCCTCTCCGCACTCCGCGGAGTTCACAAGTAGCTAAGTTCTTACGAAAAACTAAATCTGAACTGTGAAGGTATTGTCATTTCCTGTGAAAAAAGTTCCATTCTTTCAGTGAACACTTTATTGTACACTGGGAGTGAACACTTCACAGTGAGGTAAATTTTACCAACTACATCGTATCTTTTGTATCATTTCACGATTCCATCCATTGTTCGAGGTACTGGGAAAATATATTAAATTTAATTTTTGGCAGAAAATCACATTTAAGCTGCTCAACGCTCCTCCGTTTGAGGATTTTTAGGAATTCCTCAAGAAGAGATGAAGTGAGAAAGACAGAAAGTACTTACAACAATGAATAATATATACATGATATATGAAGAGTACACATATCTCTCAGAACCATAGTCTGCAATCTCAATAATGTCAGTCCCTTTAGCCCAAGGTTACTCCAGAGAGCTCTCCAAGATCACTAATATTGACTGAACATATGCTCAGATACCATACAGCTTATACATGTAGTTGGGAGATGGGTTATATGCGCCATCAACACAAAAAATGATGTATACACTCAATTCACCCGACAGTCACATATTAAAGAATGCATTATATTGCTCTTGTTATAAATGTTGATAGACTGTAACACATCATAGGCCAGCACAACTTACAATTTTTTGTCTGGATTATTCTTTCACTGGCCTTTTGGAAATATCATTCTCAACTCCATTGCAAAACTTATGACAGAACTGGGGTATTTCATATTATAGCCAACTGCATCACTGACAACTAAAACTGTTAACAGACAGGTATGCATGCATTGCATGGCCTCTGAGCACAATGCTGTAACATGGCATACCTGTAGAGATCAAGTCATAGCCTTCATCTGCAGTTATGTCAGGCATTCCAAATGATCCTGGGCCATCTTACGTGACTTGAAAGTAAACACTAGGTTAACTGTTCTTTACTGGTCTAAAAAAAGTCATCCGGGTACGGTCCAGGCCCCAGACTGAGATGAGATAATGGCAATAGTCCTAAGAGTGTCTCAACAACTTAGTCTTTGGTTTGTTGATCCACATAGTCAGCCCTCAACCACACTTTTTCCATCTGGCATTCCAGTGGTCTGCTACCTGATAACCGCGGCATATTTTCCCCTCCATGTCTGTTTTTCCTTGTGATTGCTTCCTGGCCTTGCTATCAGCCAGAATTAAGCCGCTTTGGCCCAAGGCTTTTACTCATATTGTCAGTTTGTGTGTTTTCTGCCTGATAAAAATGTACCAACTGCAATCGGATAGATGGTTGAATCTAGGTCTGGTAAAACGATGTGGTGGAATGATGCAATCTCTTCTCACAACTATTATCAATAACAGAAGTCGGGCAGGTCTTATATACCACCATGAACTTGACTCACAGTTGGCTTGGGTTGGCTATGAGGACAGTCTCTCTTGACTCTCTTCCCCATGCACCTGGTGGGTAAAACCTTACAGATAATAGGAATTGTATTTTCTTTCCACTTATTGGCAACCTATGGCCAACTGTGTTTCCTGCTTTTCAAATTTGAAAAGATAAAACAAAAATTTCATGGCATTTTTGACCATGATGGTCATTTGCATAGCAAACTTCATGCACTACCTTTGCATGCCCCTCTCACAGTCTCTCAGAATCTCTCACAGACCTTACACCCCAATGCACCATAGTTGCTTCACCATAGATGCTTCATAGGTGGTATCTGGAATCTGATGGTGAGAAAGTGTTTTCAGTTCCATTAGATGCACTTAGAGCCACACAATGTCAAGTGGGGAGTGCAGTGCTACATTTCACCAGAGTTCACCCCGTGTGGAGTGGAGCATCTGACATGTTGAGTTGGCTGGAGTGTGAGTGATAGAAAATGTTTTTTGATGAGTAGTGTTTACAATTTGCATGCAGCAAATGAATTGACTCAAGGTAAGCCGGGAAGCCTCGTCTCTTGGCTTAAAATTTATTCTGAAACCAGGGGAGGTGCAATCGCTCACAGCTCCCTCTACTTTTACACCATTTCCCATTCAATTTGACAGCAGACATTAAGACTGGCATGACAGTCATCAAAAAGGTGAGGAAGCAGCGCGAGTGCTTAACTGATTTGCAGTTGAATGAAGTCATTGATGGTGCTGGTGGGTTCTCGCTAAATCTAAATAGACGGTTTTAATAGAGCATTGGCTCAACTGAATAATGATCCGCAGCCCAGTGTATTCAGTTGTAGGAAGCTAATGTAAGCCCTGATGATGCAAATCCAACCACATTGCATGAGAGCATGGGTGGTATATTGACAGAGCATGTGGACTGCTGAAATTGCTGATACTTATCTATGGGTTAAATGCAGATCATAGATCATCAGACATATATATATATATAATTATATATGAAGTACATATGATGATGTTAACTAGTGTAATCCTATCATCCAGGGTATGTTGCAGGCTTTTACAGCATTTGATGTGATGTGGTATGGAGTTCTGTATAATACGCTATAATAGCAGCAATATAGTTGGTATTGTCAACCGTGCATAATTTGTAAATATAGGTGCATACTGATATTAACCGATGTTATCTCATGATTGAAGGGTAACTGACTAATGTGTAAATAAAAGCAAACATCTAGTTCAGTAGTAGTACCAGTAGCTGCTGTCAATGCGGCTATTGCTGCCAAACATATTAATAAAGGTATTCAGGATACATCCCTGGACCAAAGCACAATGGATCACATACCACAAGAATTCCTGAAAGTCAACATGATCTGGTGGGGATGCAGAGAACTTGCAGAGAAGCGGCTAACCATCCTCCAGCTTACAGGCTACTACTGTTCCCAGCATTGTGCCATCAAGGAGGCTTGGCTGCTGAAGCTAGCTGAGGCTTGCTGAAGCTGGGCAGAGCTGATGCAACTGATGCTGTTGCTGCTGCTGCAGTAACTGATGATGTAGGACACCTGTGAATGATGCAGGGCACGCCTGGACACCTGCACAACTCTTCTACATCTCTTTCCCCACCCCTCTCTGCTCCAGTGCCACGGCTAATGAATCCCTCAGCTATACAGGCAGGCTAACAATGTTTTTTTTTTTCTTGAACCCTCATTCCACATGCATGCTTGGCTTTGCTTGCTGTGTCACTGCTGTATTCCCTGCCCACATACACAAGCTACAGCAAGCAAGGGATATTTTGATACATACAGAACTTCACTTTTATTTTGTCAATATGATGGTTTATACCTGACCCTCAAATCATTATATTTTGATGCACTTCTTACTAAAATGCCGATTTGTACCAAATATTACAAATGCGAGAAGTTATTTGGTGACTTGGACCGCTAAGGCTCAATTACAGGTGTTATATTTCTTGACTGTGTGTGTAGCAAGTAACATTCTGCCAAGGCATTGCGTATGGTTATGTCAGTACATCTTCTGTACTGAGTGAATCAGAGAGTGGGAATAATCAGTTTAGTAGATTGAGTGGAAGCCGGTAGCTGGGTTCCATCAACATGTTCAGGTTTGATAAGCCCACATCCAGCAGAACTTGAAAGCAGGGGTTTCTTCCCCTTAACTCATACCTGGTGGCTTCAGCAAATTTGATGTTGACCATGTTGTGGCTCTGATGCATTGTGCATTATTCTGTGTGTTGAGAACAAACACCATATTTTCCTTGTTCAACACATAATCAATCATGGCCAAGAATTGGCTGAGCAAGCTAAGAAATATGGTTCATGTTCCAGGACTCACCCGTGGACCATTGCAATTTGCTGTGATACCACATCACAGAGCTCCACAGAGCTTCAAGTATATGAGGCCATTTAGGAGGCCAAGAGAAATAATGAAATGTGGAAAGCATACACCACAGATCACAAGATTAATGTGTGAACCCAAATAACTTCTTTGATCTCCTGATTGTGATCATAGGACACAGCGCTCCTGAAGAAACATTGGGGTTAAAAAAATGAACCGAAAACGGGACCTATACCACCTGAAACTACACGATCATACGAACATTTTAAGACAAAAACAAAAAAAATCTGTTGGGAATTTTTTGAGAAATTCAAGTTTTTAAAAATCTTGTTTATCTCATCACTTGGATGCATGTAAAATGGCGTATAATTCAAGAAACATGCTTGAAAACGTGATGAAACCTGTTAGCTGAGCTCTCTAAGGAATTTCAATTAAGTTAAAACAATGAATGAAAATAATAAGCGACTTTTTAAAAGTAAATGTGACATATTATCTGCAAACAAAAATGAGATTAACAGACGAGAGTCTATGTTAAATATAGAACTAGAAAAGATTAGTTCTTGGCTGAAGCTAAATAAGCTATCTCTTAATGTTTCAAAAACAAAGTATATGCTTTTTCGCCCCAAAAACAAGGTAATTACTGACTTGAATTTATTCTTAGACGGTGACAAACTAGAACGAGTGACAACTTTTGATTTTCTTGGCATTACTGTGGATGAATGTCTGACTTGGAATGAGCATGTTCATAAGATTCAAATGAAAATGGTCAAAACATCGGGGGTAATGAATCGTCTCAAATCATACCTACCATCTGAAACCTTGCTGATCATTTATAATTCCCTTATTTACTCATTGCTATTATATGGCATTTTATTATGGGGAGTAAGACACAATAAACTTGTTAAAATTCAAAAAAAGGCAGTAAGAATTATTAGTAAAAGTAAGTACAATGCCCATACCGACCCTATATTTAAAAGAATGAACATTTTGAAACTAGAAGACATTCTTTACATTCAAGAAATGAAATTTTACTATAAGATAAGAAATCGAGATGTCCCTAGATATTTTCTTGCCATGGATTTCCCAATGCAGTCAGACATTCATCCCTATCCTACCAGAGACCGACACAACTTAGTTGTACCACGACTGCACTACCATATTTCTGACAGCTCAATCAAAAATAGAATACCAAAAATTGTGAATGAAACTGCTCCTGGAATTCTAGATAAATTGCAAACCCACAGTCTTTGGGGACTGAGTTTTTATATTAAAAGGATACGAATCAATTCCTACCAAACAGAATGTACTATTCAAAATTGTTACATTTGTGGTATAAGGTAGCCCACTGATATATATGATATGATATCAAAAATGTATACTGGTAATTATTATATAGTTGACAAAAAGATGAGTTTTTGTATTGTGCCCATCATGTAGTAACCTATCAAACCCACATTTAATATATCTTATTCCATCCTAGCAGCGCGTGCCAGATGTATATTGTACCTAATTTGATTTTGTGTAGTTGAAAAAAAAAAAAATCCTTATATTTGTATATTCATTATTACATTTTTTGTCTCCACTTATTTGCCAGTAGCGCAGCATAATTCCGGAAATGTATGAAATACTTTAAATTTGTAATCGTTTATATAGGGGGTCATACACGATAGAGGCACGAGCCAAGGTGTATGCCTCCTAGACCAATTTTATATTGATAACTTCTTATAATTGCTGTAATCTTTATCTGGGTCAAAATAAATTAAATCTGTCTGTCTGTCTGTCTGTATTGTTTATCACACACTATATAAATGCAAAAAAGCTGAAAATTACCAAATTCTCCATATTTTCAGTCTTTGGGTGTTATTAAACAAATTTGTTATCCTTAATCTGGATATGAAAAGCTTCATACAGCTTTTTAAAATGAAAAGACTTCTAAAACAGATATGAACATGACAAGTAGGAATCTTCTCACAGCACAGATCATTATTATTTCAGAAATTCCGATGGGTTTCTCATTGGCCCATTTAGTATATATGATACTATCTATATATACAATAGTTCAAACAGAGCAAGGGTGATGTAGGCTGAAGTATTTGACAGTAATATCAAGAGTGATATCTGAGCCTGAAGTAAACATGTCACAATTTAATTTTCTTACATAGGTTTGTGACAGCAGCTGTCATTTTTCTTCGGCATCTGCATTGGAGGTCTAAATTAGGATGAATATAGTTCAAAATTAAGTACTATATAACATTGAACGGAATATCCTCAAATCCTAAGACATAATATAGGCTATGAAACTAGGCATGGCTGTTCTCGGCTGTGTGCAGAAATTAGGCTCTATGTTTGCTACACTTTTTCAAGCACCTTGCACATGCCTTACAGTAGTGAACACTAAGTGACTATGGTGGTTGTTTGAATATATATCCTGCACCCTTAATGGACTTCTTAATCTGAGAATCTCTTTGAGTAGAACAGATTTAGGGAGATACCAAAGCATGCTTGCATGCACAGAATCGTAGAATGCAACAGCTGTAATAGGTCCTAACTTTTTGGGCAACATATTTTGCAATACATATATCAAGGCTTGAGAGTTACTCGAGATCAGTAGCTGGATAAATTAATTCCCTTAGAGGTTTGCCTGCTAAATTTCCCTTTCACAATGAGCACATTGATGTGAACCTGTTTTTTGAAGTCAGTCATTTGGAATTGGAAAGAGCTGTTACAGCTCACGGCCCATTTTGATGAGGAGAAGGAAAGCGGCACCATTCTCCTTTTAACTGAGTCTGGAAACTTTGTGTGTTTCTGGTCACTGGTACCTGCATAATAATGTTTGAAAGTTGACAATCTGCTGCAGTCCGCTTGGCCAAACATAATTTTTAGAGCCACTTTTGACATTTAAAGCTTTCCATATACATGTCAAGCAAGGTTTGAAACTTCTTAACAATGAAGAGTGAAAAAAATTAAGAAATTTGTTACTTATAGTGTTTTTGAATTTTCAAAGTGTGTGATAAACAATGTGCCACGTTTATTTCAATAAAGTCAAAACATGTGTTCAATTCATTGTTGTAACATATTTGAAATTCTTAAGGGAGCTAAACTAACAAGTTTCATTGTGTTTTCAAGCTTGTTTATTGTATTATGAGCCATTTTACATGTATTCAGGTGATGAGATAAACAAGATTTTTAAAAACTTGAATTTCTCAAAAAATTCCCAACAGATTTTTTTTGTTTTTGTCTTAAAATGTTTGTATAATCGTGTAGTTTCAGATGGTAAAGGTCCCGCTTTCGGTTCATTTTTTTAACCCCAATGTTTCTTCAGGAGCGCTGTGAGGAGAGTTGGGCAAAAGCAAACTCTACTCTGTGAGAAAATTATTGTCTTTACGACACATATCGCCAGTCTTAGTGATGAACTTCATCGCAACCATCTTTCAAAAATAAAATTGTAGCATGATCATCACTCAGAGGTCAAAATACTACCTCAATGGAAAGGTGCAATTGCATATGTGATCAAGGTAATTTCATAAGTTGCCAAAGGTCAGCATGGTAAATAAGGGTTACCTTACATCATAATCACCACCTCAACATTCAGGAGGTTGGGGTGCATAGTTCATGCATGATGCTTTACAAAACACAAGATTCCCAGATCAATCCGCAAATGCCTGCAAGACATAGCAGTGTCTTCGGATTCAACCCAAGAGCAGCTGCTTTCACTCAGCCTGATATATTGCTGTGTGCAGGTTTCCATAATGCACAAGCTGTGTAAGTTGCACCAATGATAATGTGGCTCACTGTGGCTGCTTTATACAATATGCAGCCAAGCTGATCTTCCTTTTGATCATAGTCCACAATCTCCCATACAAGATGCTTGATCAATAGGGCCAAGGGAATGGCTCACATCTGGAGAGTCTAGAGGGGACCTTGTTAGCCCCCGTTATCCTATTTATCCTAATCTTATATACTGCAGTGCGATATTATCCTCGTGTCGTTAGATCTTCTTCGTGCTAGTCTCTGCTCGCTCTCCTTCATCACACAGACATAGGGAGACATGACAAGGGGGAGAAATTGCAATCTAGGATGCAACAGTGCGGAAAATGAGCTGAAGAAGCCCCGAGCCAGATGGGTGGGCTGAGTTAGCGGAGGAAACACTCCGAAACAGCAGTGCTGCAGCATGCGTCAAGGCTAGTGTTTCCACACACGAGTTTCCAGTGGCTTGTGACCACTTCTCTTCTACTTGCAGCCTGTTTTGCTAGACCCCAGGCACCAGAGGGCACTGGCAGACTGCTGGGCCCAGGTAAACCTCGCTGACCCATGCGAGCTGCTGTCCGCTTCTGATTTATCTTCTCCACATGCTCCCCTTCGTCTCCCACCTCTCCTCCTGTTTTCCCAGCTTTTCGCCATCTCTTGAACTATCTTTGGATCAAGTGCGAATGTGTGTCTTCAAAGTTCAGTTGATCTGAACAGCGTATAATCTTCAAGATAATTTACCGAATAATTGTCAATATATGGTGAATTGAATGTTGTTTTGACATCTTGCGTTACTGCAGACAAGGAATCAGAACATGTGGGAGAGCAATAGCTTTCTGACAAGCATTGGTTATTGCTTGTTGATGCAAGGCTCCACAGATTTCAACCCGGGATCAGGCAACCGGCACTCACACGCCGGTTACCATTGGGCTACAGTGCCCGGACTGATTTGCTTTCATAGCCTTGAATACATCTACATGCAGCACAGGATAATCTGCCTAAGCGCAAATGACCAAGCTATCAATTTATTCATTCAAACCATTGCCTTCCTTCCTGGCATTAGGTGGAATACATGTCCATGGATCACGCAGTTACCGAAATAGGAAAGCATCCAGACTCGCATCCTCCCTATGTCATTTCGGCTGGCTAGGCTATTGCAAAGCCGGGGGTTGGTGCCATATTTGGTGGTATGCCTGATCCGTGCTATTGGCCTGGGACTCCAGGAGTCCGGATTGGGACTAGTGGCAGCCACTGGGTGTGCTGTTGACATTACAACCAGGCAACTGACAGGAGTGCAGAGGGAGTGCAGGGATCCGCAGGGTCCAATAGTGAAGCCTCGGAGAAGGCCCGGGGAGGCAAAAGCAAGCAGTTGGGATGTATATTGATTAATGGAGCAGAAGTCTGGGCCATGTAACAGCTGTGGGCAAAGTAACATCCATCAGACTAAGGCAGCCTTAATCCACCAGCTGATTGCCAGACCAGCCACTTCTCCAATAGCATACCATGGCTGCTTGCCTCCACTTCTGTCCTTATATTGCAGCCATCCCCCATCCTTCATTCACAAATGCCTTTTAGTATGGGTTTGGTCAATGTCAGCACTTTTTTCCTGAAGCAATACACCCACTCCTCAATCCTCATCACACAGAGTACAGACCATCCTGTTTGCAATCCATAGCCGGCATCTCCAGATCATACTGCACACAAACAATTCTTGTTTTCAATTCATAGTTCTCCCAATCTCAAGAGGGTCTTCGACCTATCGCAAAGCTTCCGCAGAATTTATTGAACAACACTCTAAAAGGCCAGAGACTTCTATCTTGCAGTTCCTGGCTCCACTCCCCAACAGAGTGGTTTTATTCATGAACATCTTTCTTCTGAATTTGATATGAAAGATTACCAGGCACTTTTTACATAACTGCAAATCCATCTAGGAATTTGACAGAATTCATCTCCGGTTCAGAAAGTCATTTGGAAGTTCATTGATATTTGGCAGTGTGGACGACAACAACAGAAACTTAATGACAAGAGTGACATTCATACTTGCTTCTGTCACAATTCTAATAAGACCGGTAACTTGCTATAGTAGGCTATATCAGAATACAGCAGTATTATTATGAAGTTGGATTGAGTCAACAATGCTTTAAAGCTGCAGTACAGTTGCTTTCTAAAGTAGAAATCCTAACACCTCACTGAATGAACACTTATCTAGTGGCCTTTTCCCCAATTATCTTCCAGGCCAATGAGCCCACATCACATCAAATTCAATTTATGTTTATGGCAAAGCAACAATAAGCATAAGAGAGCCAGAACTTGAGAGAGAGTTGTGAAATTGGTTCAATATTTCTCTATAGCTGGGCACCAAGTGCAGCACAGTAAACCTCCCACAGAGACAAAGAGGAATTGCACTTGCTAGGGCCTTTTGTAAAAACCACTTCAAAGGACTCCCTCTGCATATGGATTTAAAAATGACAGTGGACCATTCTTCCAACTTAATGCTGCAGCTTATTATTGGGGGAAAAGCAGAAAAGGGCAAGGGGAATTTTAGATAGAAATCCAGAAACAGATATATACCAGTATATGTTCATCATCCATTGACGTGGAAGGTATTTTTCAAGCTCATATAACAATAGTTACTCATGCTGCAACATTGTTGCTCTACCAGTCCAAGCCAATGTTAAATATGTATTTATGGCATCTGTTGTGGGTAGCCTCAAATAAAATAAGTGTTGTCACCAAATTAATAGGTTTCACTTCTAAACATTCAATGTTTTTTGTAAATTGTCCTTGTTGTAAATGTCCAATTGTCCATATAAGACAATTCCTTCCCAATTATCTAAAAAAAAAAGACAGCACTCTGACTGCATCAAAATGTCCATACAAGTAATACAACACATATGAGCAATGTAATGCTAAACATACTCTTAGGGCCCACTACACAGTATGTTCAAATGTGTTGGTGTGGCAAAACAAAGCACAGATCAATTCAATGCGGGCATTGCGAAGGAAGAATTTGCGAATTGAATATATATCATGTTTTGCAGTTCACGTTACAATGTTCAAAATCTTCCTTCATCTTGCGAATGCTGGAATAAACATGATACATGCCCTTCAAAACTTCATAAAATTAATTTTCAATAATTACTCATACGATGTAAATTTCATCCTTCACTGAGGATATGCCTCCGTCAGGGGATATATTGCACCAAGAAATCAAACATACAATGCAATGAATCAGAATGTACATGATACTGTGGTGTACGTATTGAGTATTTTGCACTGCTGAACTGTTTTGTTGCAGTATGAAATTTTTTAATATCATCCTTCACATGATGCCTCAACCACACCCATGGACACAGTAGCATCTAAACACAGAATATTTCAGTGTCAAAAACTCCACTTTAAAAAGGTCTGTATATTATGCAGTTGTTGGAGAAAAATGTCATACCTTGGTGGGATCCCAAGATCAGAAAGTAATACAAAGTATCCCCCAGAATGTATCCCACTTGGAAGTACTGCAGCTGGGGGAGCCATACATTCTCTTGTCTGGTGGTGTACTTCATCCAGACCTATCCCCATTCCTGCAGCTGCAGTCTGAGCCAGTCTCATCAGACCACTGAGACTAGTGCTGAGACTAGTGCTACACTTTCACTGCAGCCTACAGGACAGACTGACTCTGAGTGCAGAGTGAAGGTTTTGTGTAGCCAAAAAACTAGCCACAATGAATAGTACATAGCTGTTTATGAATTTGGCAGAGATAATATAAACTCAGTCTATGCAGGTCTCCCTACACATAACTAAATCTAAGGGTGGTGTATTCCATGGTGATGGTGATAGTGTTGTTGTAACTGCCAAAGCATGACGTACACATATCTTGGGTATGAAATACTAGACATCATACATGTGTGAATTCCAAGTTAGAAGCCTTCACAAATCTAACTAAATTTAGTTTGTATCTTCACAACCTCTTTGAAGTGGAAGGCACTGGAAGCTATTAAAAAAACCAACAGCAAATTTTAATTTTGCCTGTAGCGAACAGATAGACACTCTGAATAGCACTTTCCTAAAATATGACTTCATCACCGCTGATTGTGGTTGACAGATCACAAATTTGTCAAAACTACAGACACCATGTACCAGAGTTGAAATACAAGAGAAATCACCTTATTCAGCTCAAGCCAAAATGTAATCAAATTACATCAATTCAAGGTACAACTCACTACACTATTTTAAACCAGGAAGGTTAAATTTTAAATATCACATAAATAACATATGTTAATGTTATGTTCACATCAATTTCATCTCTTGTTGTCCATGTATTTCTGACATTCGTGTGACTCGGTGACATTGCATAAATTTAATTTATGTCAAAATCAGTTAAGTTAAATTGATTGTTACAGATGGCAAATTGATGTAGGAACATTGTGTGAAATTATGTCATGGAAAAAAGTCACCACTACCAGGGGCAGTGTCAAACATTACAATTCACATATAAATATATGCATGTATGCTAGAAATTTATATTGTACTTTTTGAAGTGACCAAGATAAAGGAGTGCTTCACAAGAAGGACAGATATAACTGTTCAAAAAGGCATGGAGGTTTTAAATTATAATAATTGTGACAAGTTACCCTTTCAACGAAGTCTTCATTCCAGTTAATACTACTAGATTCTATTTCAAATCTTTAGTCATTATGGTTTATGGTCGCTATTGATCACATTTTCTCTCTCTGTGGTACACCATCAGTAACACTATGAATGTATTTCAGATGGGAATTAGGCGAATGGGGCAACTGCACGGAAGAGTGCGGCCGGCACGGTCTCCAAGAAAGGACCTTGTACTGCGTGACCGACTATTACGGAGATAACATGCCGGTGGACACGGCTTACTGCAACCAGAGCAACAAGCCAGCCTCCATAAGACCATGCAACCGGGAGCCCTGTGTGTCTGGGTATGTCACCACCGCTTGGTCTAAGGTAGGCAACGCTGAGCACTAGAAATATTTACTCCGTTCAATGGTTATCATGGTTATTATGTTAAGAAATGCTATCTTTCAAGAACTGATGGCCTTCAAGAACTAATAAGGAAGCCCTCTCTGTTTCATTTGATCGATTCGCTTGGATTAAAGGCGTTTACAATTTAACAATGAAATTTCTCCCAGACAACTCTACTTCATACACATTTTTTTTAGAAAGACAATATTATTACTTAAATCCTCCTGTAGAATCGAGCTTCTCCATGTAATTGAATATATGCCTAGTTTTATTCAAGACAGTGATGAAAACATGATTTTACAAATTTAGGAAGTCTGCTTTACTGGGACCAAACTGAAACAGCAGCAAATGTGACTGCCCTTCAAAATTAATTCTTCAGAGCCAAGGCAACTTTAATTAAATGCCACATTACACATAAATTGTTGGATAAATTAAATTTCAACAATATTAATAAATTTTTCCAGTGTTCAGTAACCTGTGGAATCGGAGAACAATATCGCCAAGTCTACTGTGACAGACCCAACCCCGAGGAAGACTATCTCTGCATCGGAGATGAACCTGAAAACACCAGGCCTTGTGACAGAGGCCAGTGTTACGGTGAGAATACAATTTGGTGATTTCAGTATTTATATCTAACAAATGTGGTAAGATAAATGGACCATGATGGTTTAAGTAAAACTTGATATTTTAACTCTTGAGATTACCCAATATTCAGTTTATCAGTGTACGGATTAATACCCAATATCTGACTGGTCAAAAAGTCAGAAACTATATTAATTGAAAATGTTGGCATGTTCTTGAAAACAGCATGCTGAACATTCTTCATTGTGATATTGCACATGAATGTATTGTCAGAGATTCCATCTTATAAGGAATCTCTTATATCACCTCTATTCTGTCCAAACAAGGCATCTGCATCCTCAGCCATGCTGCATGCTTTGATCTTTTCAATTAAACCTCTTCAGGGAGACAGGACAGAGACTGCTCCATGTTGCTTTTAAGCTTCCAACACAATGTGAAATCAGATCCAAAGGACTTTTCATAATGCTAGACAATGCAGACAGAGACATCAACCAAAGCAGCAATGCCTAGAATTTCATCATGAAAAAAGATTTAAAACAACTTTGATGGCATCGCTGCCATTACTCCAATTCCATCACTACATGCTCTATGGCTTTGCTGCCATGGCAATGTTCAAATAGCTCATTGCTGAATGGTAGAGCTCAATTGCTATCTTCCACAAGACCATAGCAATGGCTAAAATGAAGCATTTCTACTAATGGGACATTGTGACATGCTTGCTCAACCCATATCATGGCACATTCATTATGCTCATCATTCATTCTCATCGCACCACTCATTCTCTCCCTCACCCTCATAACTTGTGAATTTAACAGATGAATTCGATAGATGCCATCGACAAACAGTGGTGAACATCCAAACCAATCATCAATCGCTGGCCAAAGCCTACCCACAGCCGACCCACATCGAGAAAACAACAATATTTGCCCACATAAGCAGCTGTGGAAGCTCTCCAAACATTCAAATATCACGCAACCACTGACAAATTACATCAAACATGACACTTAATTGAAAACAGGACAAAACCTTTTAAATAGATTACTCAACTACTATTTCCATAATTGGTATGACATTCGATTCACTTGCGGCAATCATTCTAATCAGCAAAATTTCAGTTTCAGACTTTAATTTTGTATGTATTGCAACGGATAAATCATCCAACAAAATTTTAGCAATGTCAAACAAACAGAATTTGGAACCCAATAATTGAAGAACCAAAATCATTAAATAGCCATCAGCCGAATTTTTGTCAACTTTTGAAGTTGGAACAACTTTTTACATCACCACTTTTTGGACAGAGCATTGTTCAGCCCTAGTCTGCCTGACTGCAATGTAAGATTCAAAGTTCCAGGCTGAGGCTACAATAAACAAAACAGTGTTTATTTTCAATTTCCTTCTGAAGAAAGCCATGAAGAGTCAATATTAGACAGGACGTGGCGCGGACTGCAGAAATTTGCCATAATGAAGTGAAGTCATTCTTCCATCTTACAACATGAACACTCTTGAGAGAAACTTTGATGATGCAAGCTATGAGCAAATGTATTCCATTATAACTTTTCATAAACTTTGCTTGAATGTTAAGTGATTTTAGGAGGAGATTGCATATCAGCATGTTGAGGCTTATTAATATGCAATATTACCCATCTGATGCATCATGCAAATCATCTAAATTAGCATGCCATGTCACTAACATTGCTTGTAATAGCTCGATAAGCATCACAGTTGCAGTAACTCAGTAGATTGAACAGCTTCTAGCACTAAACGCAGTTCCATCTACCAAAACCTATGCAGCTGCAACTCTTCCTAGTTACTCCTTACGGCAACTCCTTGTGGAGCTTCCCATTTCCAGCTTGTCCGGCTTCATCTGCTTGGTGCCAGCCTGTCTGCACCTGCAGCCAAATGTCGCCAGCCGTCTGCCTTCCTATTACAGCGGCGGTAACCTCTTCCATTAACAGCTAATAAGAGGCCTATTCATTACAGAGAGATCTGGCGGGGACGACCAGGACCATCCGCAGACCAGCAGCAGCAGCTCCAACCAACACGAAGAGGACAATGAGACTATTCCAGGCAGAAGGCATCAAATTACCACATCAACAACAGCAGCCACCACAACACAAAAGACCACCCAGACAAGCACTCCACAGCCCACCACAACTGCCATGCCATCAACCACTCCAACAGCGAGACCAATGCCAACCGTGCCACACCGACGTGTCAGACCGCGACGACCAAGACCTGGAACTTCAAGGCCAGGTGCATCAAGACCTGGCATACCACGACCTGGCGTATCAAGACCTGGTGTATCAAGGCCCGGAGTGTCAAGGCCAGGTGCCACAAGACCTGGTGTGCCAAGACCAGGTGCGAAACCAGGAGCGTCAAGGCCAGGTGGTCGCAGATACCCAGGAAGGCAAAGAGGATACTGGAGGCGAAGACACCGAACACCACCTCCTCACGCACCAAGGAGATACAACCCCACTCCCTCCTATCCCCAGCAGCGGAAACCTTTTAGGGGTCAATACCCCCCCACACCACCACCCCCCAGTACTACCACACTACCGACCACCACACAACCCACGACTACCCCTACCACCACAATTCCCACGACTACCACACGACCCACCACTACCGCCACCCAAACCACCACCACCCGCCCAACCACCACCACCACCCGCCCGACCACCAAAAAGTGGGAGCAAGTGAGTTGCCTCCGAGACAAATCCTTCTTCTGCAAATTCGCTTCCAGCAGAAACTGTCATGTGAACTTATACAAGACCATGTGCTGCTTCACATGCCATATAATAAGAAACGGTTAATAAACATTATACCTAGGCATTATACGCAATTGATGGTGCTATTTTTACTTTGTTTTATATTTTGCCTGTATATTATTTTCTACTCATCAGCTCATGTTAACAACCCTTTACCGCCACATCTTACACTTTATACATGTTATTAACATTTTTTTGCACAGCTCTTCACTGCCATGAAATTGACGCTATCGTACAATGTATGGTGTAATGATGTCATGTACATTTGCAAGTGTATTTTGCACTTGGAATGTTACCACTTCTGTATAATACTTTGTATCACTGCCATGTATGGTACTCTTTGCAATAAATATATTTTTATTTCAATGCGATAACATCTTTCCATTTAATGAGTAAGAGGTACTTCTGAAAGAAGGGTATTTCGTGGAGACAAATAATTTTCAAAAGATGAAGAAAATGTATCATTATTTCAGATCATTTTTTCTCAAGAGGTACTTTCTGCTCTAGGGAGCTCTAGTTTTTATAGAGGAAACCCTTTTCATTTTTGTGGTAAAAAGCATCCCACTGAGCAGACATCAAGTCTTCCAGTCTGCCAGACTCCCTGATGGAACTTCCAGGCATTTCAACCCTCAACTTTAAGCACCACATATACAGACCTTCAGTCACATCTAAATACACTAAGAACTTGGCACTCTGACTGACCAACTACTAAGCATTTGTAATTCAATGTTGATAGCAGACTTTGAGTTGAGGATGCCATGTGGCGAACCGTGTTGGCTTTGAGTAAACTTTGTGTGACTTGAGGGGCAGCCAGAGGTGGAGACTAACAAAGTAGCCATGGCCCTTTGGACCATCCTGCAGAAGCACCACCCAGAAGGCACAGCAAATGCAGGAAGGCACAGCAAATGCAGAAAGGCACAGCAAATGCAGGAAGGCACAGCAAATGCAGGAAGGCACAGCAAATGCAGGAAGGCACAGCAAATGCAGGAAGGCACAGCAAATGCAGAAAGGCACAGCAAATGCAGGAAGGCACAGCAAATGCAGAAAGGCACAGCAAATGCAGGAAGGCACAGCAAATGCAAGAAGGCACAGCAAATGCAGGAAGGCACAGCAAATGCAAGAAGGCACAGCAAATGCAGGAAGGCACAGCAAATGCAGGAAGGCACAGCAAATGCAGAAAGGCACAGCAAATGCAGGAAGGCACAGCAAATGCAAGAAGGCACAGCAAATGCAGGAAGGCACAGCAAATGCAGGAAGGCACAGCAAATGCAGAAAGGCACAGCAAATGCAGGAAGGCACAGCAAATGCAGGAAGGCACAGCAAATGCAGGAAGGCACAGCAAATGCAGGAAGGCACAGCAAATGCAGGAAGGCACAGCAAATGCAGAAAGGCACAGCAAATGCAGGAAGGCACAGCAAATGCAGGAAGGCACAGCAAATGCAGAAAGGCACAGCAAATGCAGGAAGGCACAGCAAATGCAAGAAGGCACAGCAAATGCAGGAAGGCACAGCAAATGCAAGAAGGCACAGCAAATGCAGGAAGGCACAGCAAATGCAGGAAGGCACAGCAAATGCAGAAAGGCACAGCAAATGCAGGAAGGCACAGCAAATGCAAGAAGGCACAGCAAATGCAAGAAGGCACAGCAAATGCAGGAAGGCACAGCAAATGCAGGAAGGCACAGCAAATGCAGAAAGGCACAGCAAATGCAGAAAGGCACAGCAAATGCAGAAAGGCACAGCAAATGCAGGAAGGCACAGCAAATGCAGGAAGGCACAGCAAATGCAGGAAGCCAAAGTTCAGCTACTGGGCTTAATGAATGGGGTACAGTAATGACTAAAGATTTTAGTTTCCTTCATTTATTCATGACTGCATTCTAATATATATATGTTTTTGAACCCATTCAGCTTGATTCACTTCAAGCCTAATATATAAATGTCAATATTGAATGCCTCAATGCTTCGATAATTCATATGATCAATTATTTAATATGACCAACCAATCAGTCAATATGACCAAGCAATCATAGGCGAGCCTATTACAACTCACACTATCTTGCCTAATGCCACTGTTCTCTTACACTACTAAGCAGCTAAGTGGTATTTTTAGTTCAATGAATCAGCACAAACAGTAGGTCTGTTAGTCTTTGTGACTACCACTTGTTTTCCCTCTTCCAGTGATCCTGCTGTAGTCAGGGTGGAATAGTTGATTGCTTAGGACCATTTTTCTGCCAGGGACTGGTCTCACACCAATCAGTGGCCATCAAGGTGCTGGTGGAGTGTGTTGACAGCAGGGTTGGGCACGAGTACACATGTACTCGTGTACTCGTGTACTCGAGTACATTTTTTCAAGTACTCGCATGTACTCAGTACTCGTGCCAAATCATGAGTACAGTACTCGTACTCGTACTTGAGTACATTGCTAAAGTACTCGTACTCGTAGTGAGTACATCACGAGTACTATCAAAGCTTTAAAAGAGGGAAATTGAACACAAAAGCATCTAATGTATGAAAAATTAAATTCATTATTTGAACAAGATAAATCATATAGTCTAGATCTTTGATTCCAAGCCATCCTTGCACTTTTAAATATCCCACATTCTGTTGTAAAAGGGGTTAACCTAAATTTAAGAAATGTGCCTAAAATTGTTATTTATGCCATAGGTCAATTTTGTCTGAGTCTGATTTTCCTGATTTTCGTAATCAAGTCTTTTAAATATTATTCATTCAGTACAACATATATTTTGATTATATTAGAAGCCCTTCAAGGAAAACCAATTTAAGTTATATTAATTTTGATCACATAGCCGCCATTTGCAATTTTCACACCTTTGGCGCAAATCAAAACATCGTAACTAAAAGGCTGATACTGGCCTTACTGCGGAGGATACAGTATTTTTACTTAAACCATTGTATTCAGTTACTTCAAAATGATATATCTAAGTTTTTAAATTATGACTCTAGCCCTATTTTAACCATATCTAGAGCCGTTTCTGTTTTAACCTTTTCTGGGTAAAATCGGCGTTTCTACGGAAATCGGAAAACAATAGTTAGTCCACAGGCTTACCCTGGCTTTTCTTAATTCTAGAGAGTGCGATTTTAATGAATGTATGAATTAAATAGAACAAATTTATGATTTGGATTTGTTCAATTATACATAAGTCATAACATGTTGAGTCTTGTTGACATTTCTTTATTTTCGTTTATTAAATAAACTGTTCTGTGTGCCCATGACAATAATCGTGTGATTCAGTGCTGGCCTACCTGATTAAACATCTTTCTTGCATTATTCAAAATAACCAATTAAAGGGGACATTATGAGCTATTATGAAGTACTAATCACAATTTCACATATCACTTAAGCTGAAATACTTTTTCACAAAATGTCAACTATATACACAAACGAATACAAAAACAGGCGGTTGACAGCGTTTAATTGCCAATAAATTGCTACCATAAATTATTTTCAACTCTAGTATCATGTCTTCAGAAAAGCTCATACTTGTCTTTCACCAAAACTAATCTCCATGTTATGATTTTATCTAACGAAAAACGTTCTTAGCTGAACGAAATAACCATTTCTAACTTTTCTATACTTGCTATAAATTTATATTGTATTTTATTTTTACCAAAATCGGCCATGCAAAGCATCGATATTTGTTTTTAACGAATTCTTGGCACAAAGAAAAGGTATTAAATTAAAACAAAAACTAACACATATACAGTCAGTCAGTCAGTCAGCTAGACAGGACAGACATATTTCATTAATTTCATCATCTATCTTTTAATCCTTCATTTCTACGCTGTGGCCACTTTCGTTGGCATTTGAATGCCAATATGAAATCCGATGTTAGACTAGATCTCAATCCAAGCGGCTTCAAAGGATGGATGGTTGATTGGGACATTACATCCCATATTTAGGCACTTGATAGGCTAATTAGGACACAGCAATGGGTAGTAGCCTTTACTAATATTCTTTATTGTTGCTTAAAAATTGATATCTAATAATTGTTTTATTCTTTAAATATTTCGCAAATAAGGTTCAAAACTGCATAAATGTACTCGTACTCGTACTCGAGTACATTTGAAAGTACTCGTACTCGTACTCGAGTACATTCAGAAAAAGCTGTACTCGTACTCGTACTCATACTCGTAGATGTGGCAAGTACTCGTACTCGTACTCGAGTACTTTTGCATGTACTCGTGCCCAACCCTGGTTGACAGGGAGAGTGGCAACTCACTATGAATGGAGCAGCAGCTGAGCCATCAGTTTATCTACACCTACAGACAACCAGCTTGAACCAGGGATCAACACTTGTCAGGGATAGTCTGCTGTTTGGCCAGACAAGGTAGACCACAGTCGCCACAACCTTCCAAGTGCCTTGGGTCGTCTTCCCCTAACGGATTCCTTATCAGAGAGTATCAGCTCTGGTGACCAGTTGCAAATTCCAGATGCATGGAATCAACCACTGTAAAGCAGATGGCAGCTGCCACAACATAACAGGCTCCTGCTCTCTTCCATAAGATGGTACGAGCCGAGCGAAGCAAATTTTCAAATTGGACTAAACATTGTCCACCCTAATGTCACCCTGAGAGGAAGCGGAACCTTCACAGACCAGTAGTCTACCTTTAGGCCACCGGCAGTGCCGATATATCTAAATAACATTTTGCCATTGGTATGCAAACATAAAACTTAGCCTCCTAACCCTCTCCACCCGAAAACCAACAGATAGAGCGCTGCCATCAGACCCATCGGGATGACGGTCCAATATTAACTAATTTAATTTTGACTGACAGCCAGTTGCAAGACATAGCATGTGGCCTAACCAATGGTAGCCATAATGAAAAGAATGCTAATGCTGCCAATGCTTCTTCCAAGTTTCTAGAGGCTCCATTTCAAATCACTGCTTTGAGTTTGAAAGACATCCAATGGCAACCATGTCACTGCAGTCTCAACTTTTCAATGGCCAACAAACCTATAATGGTGCAGCAACAGCAGACCCCTCTTGTCACAGGTTAGGGCTATCTTTTTTAATAGATTCCCCATCTGCTCTGGCTCAGACCTGTTGGTGACTGTTGTGACCAGTGGGAGTGCCAGTAGATCCAGACTGAATGCCATGGAGTGGCCTCCCAACCCATAATTTCCAGTCCAGTGCCCATGGACGCACAGTGTATGGACAGTGTATGACCAGGCTACAGACTGGCTCCAGCCTGGCTGCCCTCAGCATCCCACTCAGCAGCCTCAGCAGCCCCATCCTCCTCTCATCCTACTCTCATCCATCAGTCTCCTATCACCGACCCCTCTCCATCATCTCCCCCATCAGGCAGGGCAACTTTTAACTAATAACTAGGTGGGCAAATGCCCACCCGCCTCTGATGGCTGCCCACCCAAGAAATTGATAATTCTCTAAAATGCCCACCTAGTTTTTGCAGCTGGTGTTGAAAAATCATAACCCTTTTCTGATAGTTTGTTGAACTTGATTTAAATTTCTTGATTTTTATCACTATATGGAAAAAAATGGTGTCTTTCAAAAGAGCTTCAGTCTTATTACAGCCTATGTTAGCAAGAATGATTTGCCTCAGCCATCTTTCATTGTCAGTCTATAGACTATAGTAATAGCACTTATAGCAGCTGTTCCTCATTCAATGGAAGTGTAGCGCTGCAATTCCCACTACAACATCATTAAAATTTACCAAAGAATGTCCATGGCAACACAGTCGACTAATGATAGATTGTTGATATGCCTTAAATGGAGCAGGCACGTCACATTATGATCCTTGACCTGCTGTGGCAGAATTTCTCACTTCTAAGCAAAGGAGAATGTGCGCACCAGACTTAACCAAATTAGAAGAAAGGCCTTTTGTCACAAAGTTTTTCCAAACTTACCACAGTGTGCTTTTTAGTAGTCAGCTAGCTCCTGATTGTAGGCCATCAGCCATCAATATGGTGGCAAAAAGGCTGAGGCCATATATAGTAATTGTAACTCATCTACTGATAAACTTCCAAGAAATAATATAAAGCTGCCTGAAAGATTTTGAACATCAGGTACTGAAAGTTTAAAGTAACACAGACTTTTATTTCTTTTCTGACATCACATGTCAAAGCGAAATTTGATGCATTTTCCTCGTCAATTCTTACTTTCCAAAATAATAATTTACTCTCTAATCTCCAAAGTGCCAATATGATATTTGTCATCTTTATTAGTGTTCTTTGTATTGCTGTTACTTTTGTTACTTGTATCATATTTGCTTATTGTTACTGGCAAGTCCTTGAACCCCTTGTTTTCAAAATTATAGTTAGCTCAGAGTGGCTATATATTTGGGCTATTAACATTACACAAACTGTCTGATATCTGTAGAAATGAACTAGGGGGAACCGGGGCGCTTTGGGATGCTTTTAACGTCTACTAATTTTGCTCAATGCTGAAAGCACTGAAGAACTCAGAAGTTTGCATGAATATCACCAATACTATTGAGCTTAAATGCAAAATGTGAGTCGTAAAAATGACTGTCCAAATGTGCCCAGCCGAGGCACTTTGGGACATCAGCCAGGGCACATTGGGACATCAATAAAAAAATCATTTTAACACTCCATGTGCAATGGATATTACATATAAGTAGTGCGTAAGACAATATACAGTGCATTAACACCTTGTAGTGTCAACAGTGTTGGAGTCCTCGAGGCCGGCCTCGTCCTCGAGGCCGGCCTCGGAGCCACTTTTGATGGCCTCGGCCTCGGTCTCGGTCTCGGATGACCAATCCTTGGCCTTGGCCTTGGTCTCGGACCCTCTGGCCTCGGATATTTGTCCGAGGCACGTCCGAGGCCAGCAAAATTAATAAAGTTCAATTTTGCTGGAACAGTCAAACAAAATTTTACTGTGTCTCATATCGCGATGTCGATAAATTGTGCGATAAATTTACAAGCAAGAGATTAACTCGTAAAAATTAATCGTGCAGCCCTAACTGTGATAGCCTTATCGTAAGCGATGGCTAAATTCCGATAATATACCAAGTTAAAATAGTTTGGTATTGAACCATAATTTTTGTCCAGCCGGCCTCGGTCTCGGTCTCGGATGCTCATGCCTCGGTCTCGGTCTTGGTCTCGGAGGTCAATGCCTCGGTCTCGGTCTCGGATGCTCATGCCTCGGTCTCGGTCTCGGTCTCGGATGTCCTGGCCTCGACTCCAACACTGAGTGTCAATAGTTAATAACTTTAAACTGTTTTAAACATTTAACATAAGCTGTCCTGGGTGCGGACATCTATGTCAGTAACACACAGTGCTTTGCGATAAATTTGTTCACAGAGCATGCCTCTATTCACTGGGGCCTGAATATCTATTGTGTGCCGTCCCAGGTCATTCAGTTGACTTTGACACTTAAATTCTGCCATAATAAGGCGTCCCAATGTGCCCCGAATTCATTGTCCCAATGAGCTCCATATGACTCTTGCACCTAAATGCTAATTTCTCAGGCACCAGTGAGTGTGTTTATCACGATAACAATTCATAACTGTTTGTTACGATACATCAAATTGATACAAGCACTAAGAAAGCCTCACTGTTCATGGTTTGTCCACAGAATGGTTTGAATTGAGCCTGTCCATGTTTACTTTAGTAGTAGGAAAACAAACTTTTCCTCGCCATACTTTTCTGCATGTGGCTGTAATTTGTCATCAAAACGATAGAAACATCAGGATGTGTAATTACAAGATATGATGGCACAATCATATCATATACCTTGCCAGGAACCAAGAAAACCCCACCGACCCATAGTGCCCGGTGTCCCAATGTGCCCCGGTTCCCCCTACTGATATATACATGTGTACATCATGGTATATTGCTTATGATAGATACTATTTGAATTTTTTCTTCAAAAGACAATACTGGTTTAGTTCTGTATCATTAAAGAAATTGACTCAGGCCCGTGCATTGTCATGGAGTCTTGTTTTCATGCAGCACTAGCCTACTTTCAAAAATGTTGTATACAGCATGCGATTTTCATCAAATTGAAATTCAGAGTGAGGTTTTATCATAAAATATACTAATTTTTTGGGCTCTTCATGTATGGTTCCTATGAAGGGAAACATCCTTCATAATGCTCAGAATTCATTTCCGGCAATGTAAAAACCGCTGGCTTCTGGGGGCCTAAAGCGGCCCCCAGTCCCCCGGCCTATTGGCCTTCGGCCCTGCGGGCCTCGGCCACGATTGCCTTCATCTCTCTGCCCACCCCCCTCCACTGGCTTAAAAGTTGCACTGCCATCAGGGCATCACCCTTCGATTGCCAAAGCAACAGGACAGCTTCAGTGAGTCACACTTGTGAGCAGTGCTCACCATTCCCACACTTAGCTTAGTGCCAGTCCTGGATCTTCAGTCACCTCCACATCTCCACATCCTTGGTTGCTCCTCACAATCACCATAATCACAGCAAGACTTGTGAGAAATCAAAATGTAATTCTCTCCGAAAATATGCCTTATCTTTGGATCGAACGTTAACCATGTTAACATATCCAGTTTAGTCTAGTTAATAGCGTGTGCTGCGCACTATCCAAATTTGCAAAAGGATAGCTTGAAATTCTGGAATAAGTTAGTTCTATATCCCTTCACATATTACCATAGTATACCATTCAGTTTCACATTATGAAGTGCCAATGCCAACAGAATGGGCCTTCAAATTAATATGCAGAAACTATCCACAGTCTGACAATACCTTCAAGGCATCTTGTGTTCACTCTCTGCATTGTGTATATTTCCAAACACTGTCATGACAAACACCCACACTTGCCCACACTCGAGATGCTGGGAGCCACTCCTTGTAACACAATACATGTCACACAACTCATCTGGCAAACACAGTGCTGTGGGATATTTCCCTGTTTCAAAAGTGTTAGATAAAAAAGTGCATCAGACTGAAATATATAGTCAGTAAGCTTCAAGAAAACTGACTGCAGTAGTCCTTGAAATCTCTGTTTTCTGAAAGACTCGGTTGCCCCAAGCCTCCAAGACAAGTGAATATATATTCCTTAAAGTGGCTTGGCATTTCATCCACTGCAGACTACGCCGACTGTATCAGACTGTTTGATGCAGATCTAGCACAAGAGCATAAGCCAAGAGCATAAGACTTGCTGTGTCATACTCAATGCATCAGATTCAGGGTATTGCAGGATGCGACAGATGCAGCCGCTGATGTTGCAAGAAGATGAGGATACGGATGCTGAGGATAAACCAAATGATGCCCTGGACAAACGCAGACATTGGGTTTTGATGATTCCCAGATATTGCCAATGTTGCGCTGTCGTGGAATCGCTTGATCCTAGACAGCATTTACTTGCTCAGATGCCTTTTTTGCCTGAATTCCCCTGAATTCCCCTTTATCACAGAAAAGTTAGTTTAATAACTTAATAAAACAAGATGCTGTATGGAAATTAACAATTAAGGTATTAAACTTAATGACACAAGGTCTTCTGTGCTCATCTGACTGATGGAGGAACCTAAAGGAGCTTGGGCAGTTGTGCAGCCCCCATGAGCTTCCATGCGACCGCTGCTCACTTTTGATTAAATATGGTAGCTGGACAGCATCACCAACATCAACAAGATCAGCCCCAGCATCTGGCCAATGCATCTGGCCAATGCATCATTCTCAGCTGCTCTTATCAGCATCCTTGCTTCATCAGCTCCCCCCATGACAAAGGCATCCAAGTGGACACATCTCCCCCAGCCCTGCTCTCAGCTGCTAGCTCAGAGGTCCCTGGATCATTTGGATGTGCCAGTCAACACAGGACACTAGGGCTGGCCTTTGCAGGACAATATGATTGCAAGGGGCCAAGGGCCAAAGCCACTGTAATGACTGTATTATTTATTTCATATTTTCAAATTCAGGCCCATCAACAATACATGTATTCGGAGAACAAAAAATAGAACTGCTTTGAAGCGCTTTCAGATTTTAAGAGTCTCACCAGACTGATGACCAGAGATATTACTCCTGCAAGTCCACTCAGCATTGCATCTCATTCCACCAACCCAATAGTAGCTGAAGATATATAATAGGTGCCACAAAAATCATAGTAGTTCCGTGCATCACTAAAACTGCAAGGTAGATAGTCTACAGAATTGCACAAAATGGCACAGATGCCACATACAGCCTGAACATAGCCCAACAGAGTTCTAGAATGTCAGGCTTATTGGCAGCACACATTCAAGAGAAGATTTAATCAAGCAAACTGGATTCTGAGGAGAGCATGAGAGCCTCTTGAGGATGTCATCTGAACCTAATATCCACTGGCTAAGGGGTGGAGGGAGTGACAGCCATGGTTGGCATTGGTTGCCTGGTGCCTATCACATTCCTGCAGTGTGCTTCCTGTAGAAATGACAACAGAGAAATCTTAGTCGGTATACTTACAAAGTGTAGTATTGTAAATGTTCATGAAGTGAAAATAATTTTGAGGTGTATTTGTACAGTGTTGTATGGTTCACAACGAACTTCATAAACAACTAGAATTTGTGTCGCAAGCGGAACACATGCGAGTTCACTATGCGTATGTTGTTTTGCCATTTTTGTGAGTAGATTCTTGGGGAAAATGGTGTAGAATTTGGGACCTAGGTTTTCATACATAATCAGAGAAATAGAACAGACAATAAACTTAGCAGTGGTATCACTAGGAGGGGGGGCGGTGCAGTAAAAAAAAAGTACAAGCGGCTTACAACAAATTATGGCAATGGCAGGAAGGCCAGATCTAAAAGGTATTGAGATCAGTAGCATAGCCATTAGGGGGGGGGGGTGAGAGGGCAGGGGGAACAACTTGCCCCCTAAACAGATTTTGGGGAAATTTCTGCTGATGTACTAGCAAAATTAGAAAGGAAAATGGGGAAATGGTAAGAAAAATGGAGAAATTATGAGCAAAAGGAAATGGTAAGCAAAATGTGGAAATTATCAGTAAAATGGGGAAATGGTAAGAAAAATGGGAGAAATGGTCAGAAATTGGGGAAATGGTAAAAAAGAAGTGGGAAATTAACAGAAAAAAGAAACTGAAAGAAAAGGGGATTTATACGAAGAGTTTTAACAGATTTTTCCATTTTTTCTACACAATTTCCCCATTCTTCTTCTCTATTTCCCATTTTTCTGCCCCTGAATGATATAAATTTGCAAAAAACACCACAAAAATTTCCAAAAGGTAACCAGCACCAGTGGCATATCCAGGATTTTTTTCAGGGGGGGCCAAACCACCTAGATATTTCCCCAAATTGTTTTTCGCGACCAACAGCTCTGTCATGTGTCGCACATTGTACAATGTTCAAAAATTCTTTCAGAAAACATTTTCAGTGTACCTTCATGAGGAAAATCCCAGCTGGATGTCGTTCGGATGAGACGTTAAATTGGCGGACTATTGTATCAGTGTCTATGCTGGGCAAGTAAAAGATCCCTTAGATGGGATAAATGTGTAGCATGTTGAGGACTCCCGCTCTCTCTCCCATCTCATCAATCGACCCTTGTGAGCGCCTAGAACTGGGCTTAGAGGGCTGCACTTACCATATCTATCTATCTATCCATGTGTGTTTAAAGAAGAAAGAGATAGAGCCTAAAAAGCTGACAAAATAAACTTGAGACAAACTGAAACTGTGGTAAATTTTGCAAATGCTTGTGATAAGTTCGAGGGAGCAGCCAACTTAATATTATATATTCAAGTGTGCTCTGATTGTTTGGTTCTCATGACTTTATTTGACATTGGTTAATTTTCTGCATACTTGCGAAGTCCAGAACGCATCTTTTGATGGCAGTGAGCCAGTGGTCGAAATAGGGCATGTTATTTGAGGGTCTCTCAGTTGCAATGCCGAAGGAAAGAAGCCCTCATAGCCGGGAGTCGGCGGGCCGTCATCGGGCCACCAGAAGCCAAAGAGCTGTACTCATTCAGAATTTGGGGGGGGGGGGGGTTTCAGGACCCCCTCAGGGTCCTTCTGAAAAATGTATTTAAGGGGGTCCCAAGAGCATTGGGGAGGGGGTCAAAACCCCCTTGACCCCCCCTTATTTCGAACACTGCAGTCAGTGAGCTAGTAACTGATATTTTAGAAAGACAGATTTAATTGTTTAGATGGACAAATAATTATGTGTTTCTGTTGTAAGCTCCATGGAAGATGTTGGGGATTGCTTAATAGCAATATATATAGCAAGATAGATAGATAGATAGATAGATAGATAGATAGATAGATAGATAGATAGATAGATAGATAGCTGGAATGGTCAGATAGCTAGATAGATACATAGATAGATAGACAGCTAGCAAGATGGATAGATAGCTAGCAAGATAGATAGACTGATAGACAGATCAAAAGATAGATAAATAGATAGACATAGATAAATATGTGAGCTGTAGTCGGAGGGGGGATGTTTGGGATAGCTATACATTATTATATTATCGGTTTAAGTATTTACTGACTGACTAATTAAAACAACTGTGTCATCCAATTCAAGTTTGAACTTCACACCTTTTCCAAACAATAGACCAGCATCAACACCAGGGTTTCTGTTGGGGTGCTCAAAAAGTGAGTCCTGGGGACTCAGTGAGGTCTGAAAAAGTGGGTCCCCAGCCAAATTTCTGGGTCCTAGTTTTTTTCATATCATGGCCAAGCGGCCATCGTCCAATTACAATTCTTGAATATAAGGGAGGGGGCTAGCCCGGCTGGTAGAGCCTTGGGCTACCAATTGTTGGGACCCAGGTTCGGAAGCTCTCCACAAAATAGTTTTCGCTTTGCTGAAACAATTCTTCGTCGCATCCCTCAATATTCAGATATATATCGAAGTAGGAACTCCTAGTACAGGGTGAATTTTCTATAAATCTAAAATGGTAAGTTAAATGTATTTAGGAGTCTTCTGTAGGATATATATATTTCTTTATGCATCTTCAAAAATGCCACAGTCTTGTGAAGCAATATTGGCAATAATTCAGTTACTTGATTGATTAAAACTGTAGAAGGCACCAAATGATCCATTATTGACCTATTGAATATGAATGACATCACAGTAACACAAGCAGTTTGAAGTAATCACTTGCACTTCGCTGACTGTAACTACTGGGTGTCTGCCAGTCCTTGAAAAGCCTTGAAAAAAATGCATTTACCACAAAAGGCAAAGTCATGGAATGATTTACCAAGCTATTTGAAAGAATTTGTTAAGCTGGAGGAATTAAAAAAACTTTTGAAACATTATATAAAGAATGTGGCTCGTTTATGATTCTTATAGCTGTTAGATTATCTCTATTGTTTGAAGAAGGCACTGTCATATATAATTATATCAAAATATTAGTTTTTTAACTGTTTTTAACTCTTTTTATCTGTGTTATTACTGGTATGTTTTTTATGCTTGTTTATTATTTGGAATTTTATTATTGAACTTAAACTTGTAAAGGGCCCAGTTGAAAAACAGTTTTGCAGAGATGGTTACCCTATTTTAAAAATAAATAAATAAATAAATAAAATTGCTATGAGAAAGTTCACTTTTACAATGGCCTTCAAGAAGGTGTTAATTGAAACATACTAACTCAAGGTGTGAATGGCAAATTGGCTAATTTGTGAAGTCTTGATTGCTATTCTGAATTGCCTGACATGGTAAAGGGACTGCTGTACTTCTCATTGCATCCTGGGGAAAAATATATAGGCCTATGCATTTTCAACGAATTCTCAGCAATGAATTGAGATATCTTCATGAAAAAACGAAATCATAAAGATTAAGACACCAGGATTCCAAAGAGCCTAAAATTCTAATTCTAGCCCTAATAGAAGTGTCCGAAAACTATCATGAAGATATCGAACCTGTTTCGGCCAATCAGAGGGTAGTAAAACAATAACAACAATATTTCTATTTCCTGTTTTGCCGCGATTTCGTTGAAACTAAAAACTTAAATTGTAATTAAACAAGACACAAAAGACACACAAAAAAGCAAGACGCCTTAAGTTAGTCAATTCTTCATTAATTTCTTGAAAAAGAAACTTTGATAAGTGCTTCCTTGACTCTCACAGACGATCCAAAATTTCTGACTACCCCTTATTTAACTGGTTCGCTCACAAATGCGAGTGAACTCGCAAATTATGAATTTAATTTAAAATCACACTCTTCTTTATATTAATGTACCAGAATGATACACCTTCCAAAGAGATTAGGACCATGACAAAAGGGCAATGCCCTCCTCATATAGAAGAGTTGCAGGTCACAGAAGCAGCAGGAACTGCAGCAGGGTATAAAATAAGCGTGCAACGATCCCAAAATGTGCAGTGATCAATCTGAAATGTGCAGTGATCAATCTGAATTTGTGCAGTGATCAAATTCACCTTTATGTACTAAATTATGGTGAACTGGAGGGTCCCCACAATATATATACTAGTTTGATACTTTTGTATGCCTGATGATGGTTGATTGGTCATCTTTTGGAAATTAGTAATGCTTGATATCACAATGCCCGCCCTTGAAAACACTGATTGGTTATCCATATTAATGGCGATAGTTCGCGAAAGACAATACGCGCAGTGATCAAATTTTCTTATTTTATACCCTGAACTGCAGAGGCATCAGGAGCTGCAGAACAGCCTGAAATTGTGCAGATTACAAGGCAGGCTGGGGATAGAAGAGCAGAGCTACAGAGGGGAGGCAGGCTCAGACAGAGCAAGCAAAAGGAGACAAGAATGAAAAGGGACAGGCCCTCAGAGGTCAGGCAGACTGGCGCCATCTGGTGTTGTGGTCACTCAAGGGCACCCCCTGCAGTGACCTTGTGAACTAGCTGCTAAGTTGCATCATCCCATCTCATCCAACATCAGCTCAGCTTCAGCATATTCAGTATTGGACATTTCAGAAGTAAGCAACTTTAGGGTTGTAGAGTTTTGTAGATCTAATTTATGCCTCCCATCTACATGAAATATGGATGGGTTTAATACTTCAGTGTACAAGCAGAAATGGCCCTAATCAAACTAAAACCCACTAATAGATGGGTGAATCTATTTAATAAGTATCTGTCTATCACTATTATACCAGCAGAGCATCGGACGACATGTCAGACGACATGTTGAAAGCCATGAGAGTTGCACAGACACTGCCATAAGACGAAGGATTCAAAGTTTCAAAAACAGCCAACCTATCAGCTGATATTAGTTAAAAATCTTATAAATGTGCTGACTTTTTCATGTAGGTTCAACTCAGCACAATCATGGAATGCCTAAAATTCACTTTGGCCCATGACCCTCGACATCTTGCATCTTCAGCCATCCTCGTTCAAAAATAAACAGCCATCCAGAATGAAACGAGAACCCAGGGAGAAGCAGTCCACACTAGAAAGAAGGTAAAATAGATATCTGTATATATATCTGAATAGATAAATAGAAAGATAGATGGAAAGAAGACTTTAAAACAAGAGACCAGTGCAGATTACATAGTAAATGACATCTTTTAATACCTAATTATCAGTTAATCAGTTTGTTTGTTTGTTTGTTTGTGTTTTACGCCTCTGCAGCACCTTAGTGGGCTATATCGAGGCAGGCGATCGCCGTATGATGATGAGATGAGAAGACTGTGAGTCTGGCACATACCCTATTAATTCAGGGATGCCCAGGGTCTTTCAGTTGCCCCAGCATAGAATACTGGATACAACCCTCCTCCATTTAATGTCCCATGGGCTCGGACTAAAGTGAGTTCCCGGGGTGAGATTTGAACCCACGCCCTCAAAGCCAGTTGACAAGCACACTTACCAGTTAGGCCATGGGGGAACTCATCAGTTAATACTTAATAGGCTCTCAATACATATATAATATATCATGGCTCTCAATATATAACTACATTTCAGGAAAGGCTGATTGCAGAATATGACTTAAGGAACCAAGCAAGGACAGGACTGTAACTGGGTAAGACTGATGGAAGGAGCCAACTTAAGTCTCCTTTAATAAGTTCACAAAGTCACCAATCCTCTTCGACCTCTAGACAATCTCACAAATGTAAAGCATTGCCCAATGCCAGCCTACAATTCTGAGAATGGATTCAGAGAAGGACGAGAAGTTATTCCCAGCACTGTGAAATATGGTTGTAATGTTGTCTGTTCAAGACATTGTGAGAGATCTACTGCAGCTTTTGGAATGTAAATGATACATACAGTAAATCTAATTCCGGGTATTAGTCCTGCCTTGAATTTAATCAATTGTCGCCTGTCCGGCATCCACAGATCGGCAATTGGTATGTTTGTTGCGAAAACATGCAGCAAAAACCATAGCACCATTTCATGAAATTGACAGGATTTTTCCATTCCCCAAAAATAGTGTTTTCGGATCTTGGAACATAAAGCATGATTGGCTCAAGTCTGTAACATAGCTAAAGAGAAAGCCGGATTATAGAAGGGTTCAAACTGGAACCATACCGAAGTCTTTAAGACCCGTGCCAATCTGAAAATGCTAGTACAAAAGAAACCATGAAGAAATACCACTTGCTATCTTTCTGTAAATTAGCACTTGGTGATTTACAAGGGACAATCTGCTGCAGGCTGCAGCCTCATTTGTGTAATGAGACCGACCAATCTCCGGTGTGTCTTCCTGTAAGTTAATCGAACGACTAATTCCTCAGGACCTCCAAACTTCATCCTTTATGAAGGTTTTATCATTGCTCGATCCTACTCTTACTCTTACGCTCAGTCTCTTGCGTTCCAATATTTCTGCTTTAGAGAAGATATATATTTTCTTTTTTCCTGAAATTCAATAACCAGTCAGGGAAATTACCACCAGCTGATGACAATCAATGTCCTCAGCCCTACATGACAATCACCCTAGCACTGTCATCACCCTCCCTTGACACTCTCACAGTGTCATGGCCTAGCCATGACTTTGGCAGTGCTCAAAATCATCTTTGACTGGCTATTTAAAAAGAACTACTGCAACTATCACTTCCAAACTTGGCATAAAGTTGTATCACAGTGTCAACTAACTCTATGAATTTTGGCAGACCTATCCATTACATAATGGGGAAAAGAACCCGAAGGCTCCAGAGAAATTAGGAAATTGTCATCAGCTGCTGATGACTTTGCAGTATTTCGTGAAATTGGATAGAATTAAGTCCCGCAACTGACATGCTGCTTTGTGGTGAGGATGGCTGCAAAGAGATCAGACTTTCTTCTGAGACCCAATTGATCAACCCAACACACGCAATCATCCTGTCAGGGCCAGGACTTGGCTGGAATTGCAATTGTCCTCATATGCTGGTAATTTCCCTGACTGATAACCACAATTCGCAGTTGACTATTGGGAATAAAATCTGGCAGTTGACACCAGAAATATTCCATGAGAGTAAGACCAGAATTACAGAACACACATTCCATATCTAAACAGAAATTGAGAATGACTCGAACTTGGAAGCATTTTAATCCATCAAAATGACTTATTAGATTATCCAATAGAGATATATTACGTAAACCAGCTTAATTTTCCAGCCTTTATTTGATGACCTTTTTAAAAAATAGTGAAATATATAAGTTGCGGCAACTGAAAAGTTGACCAACCAACAATCATGGCTAAAATGTTTTCCAGAATTCTGTTGATTCACTGATTCATAATTCGCCAATTGATAAAACCCCATTCATCCGAAGTTACTGTCTGTTAAGCTTTTCTCTGTCTCTGACGTTTCTTTTCCCTGTCTCCCAGTTCTCCCCGAATCCAATAATCCAGAAACTTTAATCAATTAGAGCTTTAGTGTCACTCTGGAATTGGTCCCAATAATAACAAGTCCAATTCCTGAATCCACTCCGTTCTCCCCACAGCAAGCAATTATGTCCAAACCAAATTAGGGAATAGCTCTGCTGCCCAAAGCTGCTTCCATTAGAAGAGAATTATGGCCAAAACAACAATGTTTCATTCCTGCTAAATGCTTGGCAAATAATAGTGTTTGCTTTCAAATGAAACAAAGCTACAGACACACTAAGTGCAGTGCTAAGTCCTAGGCCAACCCCACACTGCAGCACTACAGGACATCCAGGCCACTGCCACTCTGCTGTTGGTTAATGCAACAAAAATATCAGAACTCATCATCAGGAAACTGTTGCTCAAAGAAATAAATCACTAACAGTTGATGGAAGCCACACTTGTTACTGCTGTGGTAGCTTACCATTTACGGTTCGACCTCGGTCAGTCCAACATTGCCAGTTCTCAGTGGCGCAGAAGTTATGATTAGATGAGCTACATGCCTTTCTCACCATATGAAAGTCATGTACATCTATAGCAGTCAGGGAAATTACCAGCATATGAGGACAATTGCAATTCCAGCCAAGTCCTGGCCCTGACAGGATGATTGAGTGTGTGGGGTTGATCAGTTGGGTGTCAGAAGAAAGTCTGATCTCTTTGCAGCCATCCTCACAACACAGCAGCATGTCAGTTGCGGGACTTAATTCTATCGAATTTTACGAAATACTGCTAAGTCATCAGCATCTGATGACAATTTCCTAATTTCTCTGGAGCCTTCGGGTTCTTTTCCTCATTATGTAATGGATAGGTATGCCAAAATTCATAGTGAGTGAGTGAGTGAGTGAGTTTGTGTTTTACGCCCCATCAGCACCAGTGTGGGCTATTTAGAGGCAACGCCAAAATTCATAGAGTTGGTTGACACTGTGATACAACTTTATACCAAGTTTGGAAGTGATAGTTGCAGTAGTTCTTTTTAAATAGCCAGTCAAAGATGATTTTGAGCACTGCCAAAGTCATGGCTAGGCCATGACACTGTGAGAGTGTCATGGGAGGGTGATGACAGTCCTAGGGTGATTGTCATGTGGGGCTGAGGACATTGATTGTCATCAGCTGGTGATAATTTCCCTTACTGTATAGTGCCAGCTGTGAACAAGTGAAACAGATGATATTTTGCCATAGAGTCAATGCTAAACATCCTCAATTAAACTGCTTCTGGAAGCAAGGATGCTCATCAGATGAGAAGAAAACATATATTGAGGCATGTGGGATACCAATGGCTGTCAATTGTATGTGCTCTACAAACAGTTACATAAGGGTCAGAATCTTGGGTAAGTAAGTGAACCCTTCCCATTGAAATAACATAGGTCTTATTTTCACTTACTTATTAAAGATTTTGACCCCTACCAAACTCTTGAGTACCGCAAAGAAAATTGGCAGACATTGTTATCCTCATTTCTGACACAACATTTTTAATCTCACCAGATAAGTATTCACGCTTACCACAAGCAGTTTGGTTGAGGATGATTAGAATTGACCCAATGGCAAACCATTACCCATTTCACTTATTCACAGGCTGCACTGTAAAATACAAGCAGCAAAATGGCTGACACTAATAAGTTGATGAGGAACCTTGACTACCAATGACTGACAAGGTTTGTGGTTGCATCGAACGTTATTCATGACTGGCATTGACTGGCCTCTTCTCACGGTTGTTCCTCTGATCTCAGTAGATCTCAGATGATCTTTGACCATAACTGAAATACACAAGGAAGACTAAATGCCATAGAGTCAGTGTACTAGTCAATTATTATCATTGTGTAAATCAAAGTAGTTGTCATGTGACCTTCAATAATTCGATTCAATTTCCAACTTCTGAGGACGAGTGGATGAGACATAATTACATTAATTGTCAATGGGTAACCATTTTTATATACTTTCAAAAAAACGAACTTGTTGTAAAGTCATCGAAAACACTAATTTACCAGCATCAGCCCTTCTGGAAACTTTTCTGCAGTTTACAATTTCAAACTACAACACGAGAAATGCAATTCAGTATGCTGATAATTCACAAAACAAGCACACCGACATGGTCTAATGTGGTCTATTATACAGCACCAACATTCGAACACCATGTGCCACATGATGTGGCATGATGAGGGTCCCATTACAGTCAATATTGTGGCAGCCAGGGAAGACAAAATACCACACAGAATCTCATGGGTGAATTCAGGATGACACAAGAAACCCAAAGGGCAACAAAAATGACACCCCAATACCCTGGGGCTAGGCTGGGGCTGAAGTGCTCAACATCCTATGGACCATGGGGTGGATGCCACTGGATGGAGTCCCACAAATGCATGGCAGCAGATGTATGTCCTTCGTTGCACAATTGCTGCATGGTGCAGGAAATGTCATGTGGCATCTTGAGAAACATCAGAATTTGCATCTGAGGATTTGCATACGCATCGACATGATCAACTTCTGGAACATACAGCGATGTACGTTGCTCATGCCGGCCCTGCACAAAAAAAGGCAGAAAATTCTGTAAGACTGCTTAAAGTGATTGCAGTTCTAAGCGAAAGTCTCATCCGCTCATGATCTGTGATTGCAATCCCATGGACACAGACTTGGACATAATTATGGTACAAGTTTCAGATTTCTCTTCTTCACCGATTTAGATAGGAGAACAGGGGCGGACTGGCGGCATCTCGGGCCCCGAGGCAAAAGGAGTCAATGGGCCCCCAAATTCCAGTATAACTCCATTTACAACAATGTGGAAGGCCCTTTCCCAGACAGGGCCCTCTCACATTGGGGCCCCAGCCCAAAAGTTGATTCTATCATGCAGTGACAAACTTGGTCACAGAGATAGAATTTTTTGCTTTTTTCCTAATTTTTTACTTTTTGGCTCCCTGCATGGGCCCCCTGAGTCGATGGGCCCGTGGCAGCTGCCACTCTGCCACATAGGCCAGTCCGCCCCTGTAGGAGAACGCACCTTATACAATTTCGAGACACAATCAAGCGAAAAATTAGGATAAGAGATTCACAAAGACACTTGGAACTTTTGATCATTAATTATATATACATATATACAAATGTATAATATCAGATTTTACCTCATTATACACTGCTTAAGATACAACCCAGTAAAAAAAGGGGACATTCGCCAAAACTAGAGCAACAGACCCAGTGAGTTGAAACTCCAGCCATTTCCTTACTCAATGTCATGCACAGCCATACTGGCCACACACAATGATGGTGGACCTCTGTTGGCCTTGCTAGAACATTTGCATGAATTGCATCAAAGTAATATTTACACTACATGGCCATCCATACTATGTCAGCATACAATTTGTTTATTCATAGCACAGTTGCACATACATGCTGATACAGGCACAGTGGCACTCTGTAACATTAGGACCAGAGTTAGATAAAGTTAGCGGCTCCTACAGCTGTATAGCTCCCAGTGCAACACACAAAGTCAATTTGATTCAATCTGATTCAGAATGTAATGACCTGACAATAAAAGGTGGCAACTATCCGTGAAACACTCAATACAATATCTAGAGACCCACATTAATATTATTATGTGAAAAATTGTGATATAACCACAATTTCTGTATAATTTTTTGCCTCTTTTTTGGCCGAGTGCATTTAACTTAAGTACTTCAACTGTGTAATGTGGGAAATGACAAAAGAGGGAGTTTATAGGCAGAAAATGGCAACAGATCACAAATTGCCCATTGTAGACCATAATAGCTCACAGTCACCAGGGTAATTTGACACATTAACGCACTCATTCGCAATGGTGACAATGCGGATGATGCTGTTATGTTATGAAGACTCACTTTTGACTTGATACTAACCACTCCGGAGTCCTGAGACTCCATCTACACATCTTTCGCCATTCCAGTTTCCAGGATCAGCAAGAATAGGATTGCAGGAATGGCAGTTAAGCCATATTAATCCCAGAAGGTATTTGTACTGAGCAGAGAAATGCAATGAACCCCAGAGTGATGACAGTTGTACTCAGGCCTGAAATTCCCAAGAGGATGACTGCAGGCAGGCCAAGTACAGATTTCAAATCTTAATATCTGGAACCAGGATCAGGAACCCCGGATCTGGAAGCATGGTTGGAGTAAAGGAACTACAGGTCCCCTAATCTGCTAAAGTTATTATGAGTGTCTAACATATATTTTTTATCACATACAAAAAGCTTATCGCAAGCAAACAAGATATATGTATTTCAAATATGTTAGGTCACCGTAAGCGTATTGATCAGTGTATCAGCAGATCAGTTTTAATTTTGGAGATTGAAACTGGCCACCAAGGCACCAACCCTAAACTGCAACATGCAACAGGCCAAGTAGTCCAGGAGATTTATGAAAAAAAGGGGGGTAACCCAAAACAAATTGCAATAGTAATGTGCTATATACCAAATGAAAGCTGAGAACCTCCTCTCTAACATATCCAAAGTATACCAAAATCTAATCAGTGGAACATGGTTTTCTATAGGGGTAAGTATTGGTGATTATAATTGTCCGAAATCTGCTTTGTTAGCATAACAATTTTGACTTAGAAGCAAGGAAACAATACAAATCCCATTGTAGCCTATCTGAATAGCTGCCACAACTGACAGACCTTAAAATCAATGAATATAATGAGGTTCTTGAGCACAGTTCTCCTGCTTTAGGACCATTTAGGCCTCACAGAAGCTAAGAAAACGATAGCACAGGTATGCGGTTTGGTTCATCTTCTGCAATATTCAATGATAAACAATAAAATTGTCATATTTGGATTCCTCATAAAGGTAGCTATCATTTGAATACCATCATTTAGTACTTTCCATAATTTTCTCAAGTTTTTGCAAAAGGCCAGGAATAGCCTGTACAGGATCTGGTGATATAAATATCCAATGTTTTGTAACACATGGGAGCATGATTAGCCGTGACATTAATGTCACATTATCTTAAGTCTATTTATCTCACGAACTATTCAAGCTACATTCACAAATGACACATCTATTTATATGTTTTTGCACATACAGGATCTGAAAATGACATTAATTTCTTTCTAGATTATAAATATCACCTTATAATGGCCAAATTATTACAAAAAATCACATTTATTACTCATTTCATATTTTTTCAGTTTATTCCACATCAGCCAGTTAACCAGTAAGTCTGTTTGATGATTTTATTTGACAAGCAATGAATACAAGCTTTCAAATTAGGTATAATATGTCTGTAAGAGATGATTATTTGATGAGCTGTGCTATTTTAAAAATTTAGATTTGTGATTCTGTAACCTTTCAGCAGCACGGATGAGGCAGAACTGCCGCCAATCTGCAAGAGGGGGTTTCCATACATCCTCTGGAATAGTTAATGCCACCCAGATTTTTAAATGCCAAAGATTGTCAGGAAAGATATTTCGGATGTTTCCATAGCCAATTATCATTCCATGTTTTTTTTAAAAATTTTCATGTTACTGTAACTGTAAACCTGTCAGAGCTAAATAAATGTTACCATCAGTGTCAAAAATCTCCTCGGAAACAAAAGATCCTCACATTTATTTTCCATTCTACAGAGTACCTATCCTAATCACTAGATGACTCATACCGGAAGCCCCTTGATTTAGGCCTAAGCCGTTATTTGGCACCTTGGTTTCCTTGTCACAACAATTGCCTACCTTCCAAAAGCAAAATAAATGTTGCTGTCTGGGTCAAAAATCCACTCGGAAACACAAAATCCTCCCTTGTATTTTCATTTCCACAGATCCTAATCAGTAGATTACTTATTCCGACACCATCCAAATTGATGTGGATGGACAACCCTTGATGTCAGCTTTCATTTGGCATCCTGGTTTCCTTGTATCTTTAATTGCCAACCTCCTACAAGCAATATGAATGTTGCTGTCAAGGTAGAACATCTTCTGAGAAACACAAAATCCTCCCATGGATTTTCATTTCAACCTGTCCTAATCACCAGATAACTCTTTGAGTTGATTTCATATCACAAAGGTCTGTTTATAATCACTCACCAGGAGCTTTCGCCCACTTCTCATGGGCTTCTTCAGCTGTCTGTCATGGCTCAGTGGGTCACATGACCGCCCAGGGTCAGGTCATGTGACAGGAGGCTGCAGAAAATAGGTGGCAGGTCCCATCCTTGGTCCCTGTTGAGCGAGGGTTTGTCCTTCCTGATGGCGATGGCTTCTTTAACTTTTCTCTTAAGCCAGTGTTCCTCCTTCCCAAGTATTTTCACGTTACCCCAATCAATCTCGTGTCCCGTCTCATTTTGATGTTCCTTTATAGCTGATGTTGTTGTTTTCTTGTGTTCCTCTACTCTTGTCTTTAAAGATCTGGCCGTTTCCCCGATGTAAATTCGACTGCAAGTTTTACACTGTATCTTGTAGATCACACCTGTTTTGTTCTCCTTTGGTGTAGGATCTTTCGGATGAACCAATTGCTGTCTTATAGTGTTTGTTGGTTTGTGGTAGATGGAGATGCCCTGTTTTCGGAAAACTCTCTCGAGGGGTTCCGAGATGCCCTTGACGTATGGAAGGCCAATGGAAGGTTGTCTTGAGGTTCCTGGCTCTCTCTGACTGTTGTCCTTCTTGGTCTGGTCTTTCTTTCTAGGGATCGTCAACATCCATGGTTCATAGTCGTTAGTCGCCAGCGCTGCTCTCACATGCTCCACCTCTTTCTTCTTGTCCTTCACATCAGTGACCAAGTTTTCCGCCCTGTTTAGAAGAGTACGCACAACTGACCTTTTATGTTCTAGATGGTGATTAGAATTGAAGTTCAGGTACTGGTCAGTGTGCGTACTCTTCCTGTACACCGTGGTCTTCGTGGTGCCGTCGTCCAAAATGTGTATTAGCACATCCAAGAATGCTAACTTTCCATCTGCCTCTTCTTCATGTGTAAACTTTATCGAAGGGTTGATGTTGTTCAGGTGTTGTGTGAATTCTTCGATATCATAGCAGTGCATCATGGTGAAGGTGTCATCTACATAACGGAACCAGATTTTCGGGGGGTTCTTTGCTGTGGCGATGGCTTTCCTTTCAAAATCCTCCATGAAGAGGTTAGCTATAATGGGCGATATTGGGGAACCCTGGGCGGTCATGTGACCCACTGAGCCATGACAGACAGCTGAAGAAGCCCATGAGAAGTGGGCGAAAGCTCCTGGTGAGTGATTATAAACAGACCTTTGTGATATGAAATCAACTCAAAATGAACTACCAAAGGTCAGGATTAAGCTTACATAGTTGGACCAGATAACTCATTTCTTACCAATCAAATGGATGTTGATGGAAAGCACTTTTTGTCAGCTTTCATTTGGCACCTTGGTTTTCTTGTTACCAGAACTGTCAACCCTGCCAAAGCTAAATAAATGTTCCTGTCTGTAACAAAAATCCACTCGGAAACACAAAATCCTCCCTTGTATTTGCATTTCCACCGATCCTAATCACCAGATTACTTATTCAGAACCATTCAAATGGATGTCATTGTATAGCTCTTGATGTCAGCTCTCATTTGGCACCTTGGTTTCCTTGTCACTTCAATTGCCAACCCTCTGCAAGCAAAATGAATGTTGCTGTCGAGGTCAGACATATTCTCGGAAACACAAAATCCTCCAATAGATTTTCATTTCCACCTGTCCTAATCACCAGAAAACTAAATTCTGAACAATCAAAGGGATGTGGATGATAAGTACTCGATTTCAGCTTTCATTTGGCACCTTGGTTTTCTTGTTACTATGACTGTCAACTCTCCTGAAGCTAAATAATGTTGCTGTCTGTGTCAAAAATCTCCTCGAAAAACACAAAATCCTCCCATTTATTTTCAATTACACCTATCATAATCACTAGCTGACTCATTTCTTTCCAATCAAATGGATTAGGATGGATAGCCCATGACCTCAGCTTTCATTTGCTACCATCATATCCTTGTTACTACTAATGCCAACCCTCCAAATGCAATATGAATGTTTTTATCCCGGTCCAAAATCTCCTCAGAAACACAAAATCCTCCCATGAATTTCATTTCCACCTATCCTCATCATGGGAAAACTCTTTTCCAACCAATCAAATGGATGTGGATGATTAGTACTTGATGTCAGCTTTCATTTGGCACCTTGGTTTTCTTGTTGCTATAACTGTCAACCCTCCCAAAGCAAAATTAATGTTATGTCCGGGATGAACATCTCCTCTGAAACACAAAATCCTACCTTGTATCTAAATTTCAACCTATCCTAATTTCCAGATAACTCATGCATAACTAACCAAATGGACATAGGTGGATAGCCCTTTATGTCAGCTGTCATACGGATCATTTGTTTTCTCAGTTACTTCAACTTTCAACCCTACCAAAGCTAAATAAATGTTGCCATCACTGTCAAGAATCTCCTTCTAAAGAAACACAAAATCCTCCTATCTATTTTCAGTTCCACCTATCCTAATCACGAGATGACGCATTCCTGAACAACGAAATGGATGAGGATCAAAAGGCCTTGCAAGCTAAAATCAAGGGCTATGTGTTTGGTTGGTTAGGAATGAATTCTATGGTGATTAGGAGAGGTGGAAATGAGAGTACATTGGAGGATTTTGTGTTTCCGAGAAGATTTTAAACCAGGACAGCAACTTTATTTTGCTTTCAGAGAGTTAACAGTTGCAGTAACAAGGAAACCAAGGTCTCAAATGAAAGCTGACATCATGGGCTATCTATCCTAATCCACTTCATTGGTCAGGAATAAGATATCCGGTAATTAAGATAGGTGGAAATGAAAATACATGGAATGATTTTGAGTTTCCGAGGAGATTTTTGACCCGGACAGCAACATTTATTTTGCTTTTGGAGGATTCACAGTAGTAGTAACAAGGTAATCAAGGTGCCAAATGAAAGCTGACATCAGTAATTTAATTTATTGGATAGATAATGGCAGTGATATGATTTCTAACAGCTACCCTGAGTCGTAATTGTAAACCTCTGCTATCCACTTAAAATCTACCAACCATCCTGATTTTAAGGATGTGTGTTACACAAGTGACACAAATTGACAGTTTTTTCCCCTTCTTCAAAAGGAATAGCAGGAATTTATACCTCAAAGTTTATGCCTCTGAAACTAGCTATATCTGACACTCTCAAATTTTACCATCACATATACCACAAATACTAGCTGGACCCCAGGCAATTTTATTTTGCCACAATTTATATTTTTATCATTTTGCAGGGACAAACTAACCAAACAGTCAAGACATTTTAATGAAAAATTGAGGAAACATAGCAATGTGGGGATGCATCTGAAAGGTCTCTCTGTGAGGAATTCAAATATGCCAAAATTATTACCATACATGGAATATTGAGCAAAATATGCAAAACCGCGCATATGTGATACAGTCAACACAGAAATTATTTGCACGCTTTGATTTTTCATCATATTTCACAGAAAAATGGTAGTATGATAAAAAGAACTGCCCTGTGTTTTAGAGTAGTGTTAGTAGGTTAGGTTCCAATGCATTTCATTTTTTACCAAAATTCTTTTCTTGGAAAATGTGAAAAAACTGAATTTTGAAAACCAAAAAATATTTGCACGCTTCAGCCAACTGCCAGAAACTGATTTTATAATGATGATACTCAATTTTTTCCTTGGAATTACTATTGTTTATGGTATATTAAGCTCATTTACATCAATCAGACATTATTTGGGGTTCACAGGTGGGATAACAGGTGTTACTCAAGGAGTACACCCATTCCCATGTTTTTCTCCTACATTTAGGTCTAAAAATTACTTAAAAAATAGCAATTGTCATGAAATTGGTCTGTGAAGTCCTTTAAAATAGTCAAATTGTGAGAAAAAGATAAAACTATGCAGGTTTTTGTGAAGGACTATGTTCAATATCTCATCAGGAAATGTAAAAAAAAAGGCTCTTGGCGATTTTGTGCTGAGATACGACTGATGATTTGCCTCAGACGATTTATTTAACCACTGGCTTATCAATAGTTGTTAAGAAAGAATATTTAGAGTCGTTTTATTAATATTTGCTCACAAATTAGGGTTTTATTCGATTTTAGCATATATGTAAGTGTAGCATATTCAATGCATTGTCATGCATCGATTATTAAGATCCACCCAAGCTTGTCTATACAATAATTATGGCCTAAATTATTATGACAGTGAATAGTTTTCATTGTTCAAAGCCCTATTTTTACAAAGGAAACCCATTATTTTGAAATTTTCACTCATTGAGGTCCTCCATGGGGGTACCCTATGAAGCAACACTTGTTGCAGGCTGCATAATGGTAATGATATGGTGCAAAATTCGAAAACGACTTGTCTTAATTATCTCAGCTGACTTTCTCCAAAATTATTAAAACCTATTGTTCACAGCTCACAGTCAAAATAGTCCCCAGGGGCAAAATTGAGTCCTGTAATTAAGATTTTTTCAGTTTGATTCTACTCGTACTACTGTTTTCCGGCATTTTGTGGTTGCATGTAGAACACAATTACCTACCAATACCTGCCAAATTACTTTTTTAGACAAATAGACACAATTATGGAGTTTACTAATCAGTCTCATGTGAGTTGCTTGTTTCTAGCCATATTTCTATAGCCATACATAGAAAAAAAACATGGGATTGAGTGCTTTCCCTTGGTAACACCTGCAATTCCACCTGTGAACCCCAAATAATGTCTGATTGATGTAAATGAGCTAAATATACCATAAACAACAGTAGTTCCAAAGAAAAAATTGAGTATCATCATTAAAAATACCGTGCAAGCACGTAAACCCCGATGGCTCTATGTGAAACCATTGAGAGCATTGGGACCCATGTGTCCGTCCGCGTGTCCGTGTGTCCGTCCGTCCGTACGTCCATGTGTCCGTCCGTGCGTCCGTGTGTGGGTCCGTGTGTCCGTGTGTCCGTGTGTCCGTGTGTCCGCCCGTCCGTGTGTCCGTCCGCCCGTCCGTGTGTCCATCCGCCCGTTCGTGTGTCCGTGCATCCATGTGTCCGTCCGTCCGTGTGTCCGTCCGTCTGTGTACACGTCCGTGTGTATGTCTGTGTGTCCGTCCGTCCGTACGTCTGTGCGTCCGTACGTCCGCTTGTCCGTCCGTGTGGCCGTCCGTCCATGTGTCCGTCCGTGTGTCCGGCCGTCCGTCCGGCCGTTTGTCCGTCCGTGTGTCCGTACGTGTGTCCGTCCGTCGGTGTGTCCGTACGTCCGTGTGTCCGTACGTCCGTCGGTGTGTCCGTACGTCGGTGGGTCCGTACGTCCGTCCATCCGTCCGTGCGTCCATCCTTCTGTCCTTGTGTCCTTGTGTCCGTGTGTCCGTGCGTGTGTCCGTACGTCCGTACGTCCGTACGTCTGCGTGTCCGTACGGACGCACGGACTTGTCATTCCCATCTGCATGACAAAATAAGATAACAGGCAAAATTTGAATGAAATATGAGCAACACAAAGTGAGTTATGCTTGACGAAATCCCCAGCACATTGAGGCATTGAGGACTGCAGTACCCCGTAGGCTATTACATAGCCAGCGGGGTAAAAATTCAGTTTCTGGCAGTTGGCTGAAGTGTGCAAATATTTTTTGGTTTTCAAAATTCAGTTTTTTCACATTTTCCAAGAAAATGAATTTGGGTAAAAAATGAAATGCATGGGAACCTAACCTACTAACACTACTCTAAAACATAGGGCAGTCCTTTTTATCATACTACCATTTTTCTGTGAAATATGATGAAAAATCAAAGCGTGCAAATAATTTCTGTGTTGACTGTATAACTTACCCTCGGCCAGTCCAAAATGGACCCTTAGTACATTGAATATGCTCAGAAACTTCATGATAATACTTGAATTTGATGTTTATCAGTCGGAGCAGTAATACAAACAGTCATACTGGGGTCTTGTATTGTTTTAATCCTTCTGAGTCATAATCAGTATGTTACCAACTAAGATTCTGGACGGGTATTACACAAACTACTTCACCCCTCTGGAAAACCATGTTCCACCAAGTAGATTTTGGTATACTTTGGATATGTTATAGAGGAGGTTCTCAGCTTTCATTTGGTATATGGCACATTACTATTGCAATTTGTTTTGGGTCATTTCATAAATCTCCTGGACTAAAGTCACAGAAGAGTCTTTCATAAACAAACATCGAAGCAACTTTGCTTCAAGTCCTCATGGCAGTGAGCTGCTACTTACTTCAGGCATCACTTGAAGGTTTTGAAATACTTTGGAAAGACTTTTTTCAATGCTTAGCGCTGATGGTGGAGTTAAGCAGCATGTCGAGGGTGTGCTGCCAAAAGCCTTATGTTCTGAACTTCACCCTCACTCCACTCACAGAGGCTTGGAGGGGCCCATACCAGTGTTTATCTGAGGAAAGAATGCACTACAAGGCCAGGGCAAGAATCGGGGCAAGAATTTGCTGTAATGAGAGGCCAGAGGGGCAAAGAACAGCAGTCTGAGCAGGTACGCCCCCCCCCCACACCTCACATTCAGAATTTCAGAGTCAAAGCAAAATCAGGTATGCTGCAAGGATGTGTTCTTCCACCAACTTGTATGTATACACAACATGCAGGCAGCTGAGCATACTGAGATGTGCTCAGGGTGTAGACTAGTCAAGGTGTGCCAGCAATGTGCCAACAGCAACAATTCATTTTATGATCATGTTCAATGTTCATCCATTATATAAGCTGCATAATAACTGAATCTAACAACAAGATATTGCCAGCCATTCCATAGAAGTATAGTTGATCACACCATAGAGTTAGAATGATCACATAGGCCAATCAACTGTTTTCAAACTTTTCATCCACAAACTTGCATTGTTTTTATACATTCAAACCTTATAATCAATAATGGCTTATATCAATCAACTGATCACACTTCAGCTGATCAGGGTTATCAGTCCACATTTCAAAACAACCTGTTAAAACAAGGAGGTCTTTATATCAATACTCATTACTCAGCCAATCAATTCTATAAAACTTGATGATGACAAACAACCAGACCATGCTGTGTCATCCTTCATCATTTATTATCACCACATTCATCATTTATGATAATGCAGAAAATGACCAACACTGAATCCCCAGTATTCTACCATATACCATATGGCATATTGTTCTCCTCATCCAATCAGCTGCACACATGGCTATTTATAGAGGTTCATTTATCATAATAAGTGAGAGATTAATGATATATGATCCACATGCCTCGACATGGTCCGTATCAAGGAGATATTGGTGCAGAAATAGGTTGATCAATCCCAAACCAGCTAGCAAGCTAGGGAGCTAGCTGGGAGGCACTTGCAACAATGCAGCTCAAGACACCAGCTGAATACTATGTCTGCATCACTATTAAATGAAAGGCAAAATTGACCCTTTTACATGTTTTAGGTAGGTTGCTATACCATATGTATACTGGGCTACTAAAATTACCAGCACAAATTTTTCTAGTTTTTTTTCTCACTACTTCACCGAAGTAAATAATGAATTTAAACAGATAAGAGAAGGTCTTTTTTTTTGTGAAGGAACTGACACACCTATAAATGGTCAAACAAATCTGTTCATAATTTCCACCTTCCATTAAAATTTTAAAACATTTCACACATCTGCCGCACTAAAATTCAATTAATCACACACCTGTCAGACTAAAATTAAATTAATCACCAAAAAAAATTGAGAAATTAATAATCATTCATATAATTTTCATAAGAATTTATAAGAACAAACAAGATAACACCATTAACATTTACACAAATTCACAAGACACAACATGGGCAAAGTAGGCCTAATCTGCGATCAAGCATAACTGGTAGTTGAAAACAAAACAACCACACAGCAGCAACAGCTGATAGATAGTCTATCATACATATTTCTGACACAGAACAGTGGAAGCAAGTACCAGGAGCCAAGCAAACCAATCATATCAGCAGAGCAATTTCAACAGCAGCAATTTACATGATTTGCAGAATTCCACAGGGCACCAGAGGTATGCATTACTATGCACCTGAGTGGGGGCAATCCTGGCTTATTAAAGGTTTACACAGTTGTGCAATGGTATAATTATGTTCAAGCAGCATTAAGGTAGGAGTCTTATAATGATAATAGAGGTGTACCATATTAAGGAAAGTTTGTGCATGATAGATAGACAAATGGTAGGTGCAGCCCTCTAAGTGCTAAACCCAGTTCTTTGTGATCGCAAGGGTTGATTGATGAGATGGGAGAGAGAGCCGGAGTCCTCGACAAGTAACACATTTACCCCATGTGAGGGATCTTTTACTTGCCCAGCACAGACACTGATACAAGCAGTCTTCTAATATAGTTCTACTTCTAAGAGTTCTTCAGGCTCACTCAACTGTTAATCTTAAGACAAGTGTCGAAAGCATTCCGGGACAAACAGAGAAGAGTTGATGACATCACGACACCATAGAAGACATGTTGGTGCTGGATGCTTCTTAATATTATTAAGGACAATTGCGTGGCTAAGGACACAAAGAAATTGAACTTGGGGGGAGATAAAGTTATTGATTTTTAAGGGGAATGAAATTAAAATGAAGAGCAAATCACAATAATAAATGAATTACAGAATTGAGATAAGTCAACTGTTTGGAAAAAGCAGAACTTCCACTGGGATTCTGGAACACGTCGTTAATCAATGAGCGTCGGAAGCATGCCAGACAATGGCGGACACCGCAGACAGAATCTGCCATTAGGCTAAATGTTCTCGTGATACTGACATCAACAAAAGAAGAGCCAAGGACTGACAAAGTTACAGAAGCAGCCTCAAGCACTGACAAGCAGGCAATGAAAAGCAATGAAAAGCAATGAAAGGCAATGCAAAGCAGTGCAAAACAAGAGCTCATGATGTCTGGTTGGGAATCCATTAACCATCAAGCATCTTGCATAATGAAAATGAATCCAGCACGACATCCATCAGACAATTACTAGGCCATTAGCAAGCGTTTGGGTAATTAGAGACACAGCGACATTTCTCAAGGTTCTCATCCGTCATAATGTTCACATTAAAAGCATCATCTGACATTACATTCCAGATTCTTGTAACCATACTGCACATCTTATACGTCAAGTTAAAACTCACAAAGACTCATCTTTAACATATATAGCCTATAGGCGTATCCTCAATCTGCTAAGATGCTAAACTGAGCTAACATGATTGTAAGTGTGTCAGACAAGACTAGGGATGCACGGATATCCGGCACAGTATCCGGTATCCGGCCGGATAGTGGAATTTGCAGGATATCCGGTATCCGGCAAAATGAGGGTATGAGAACCGGTTATCAGAACCGGATATCTGGCATATTCAAAACTTTATGAAAGGCTAAAATTTTGATAATAACCAAAGGAACGTTACCACGACAGAGTCAACAACATTATTTCACCATCTTCAAAATCAGTTTTCAGTTACAGAATAAAACGAAAAACATTCCATCAGAGGAACAGTCCTCCTGCCGGACCAATATGTCTCAGCTCTCATAAAATAATATTCATAATCAACCACAAATGCCGAAAAACTTCCTTTTTCGCATGTTTACTATCCGGTTCCAACTATCCGGTTGCTATCCGGTATCCGGCAGTTGGTGTTGCCGGATTATCCGGTATCCGGCTATTTTCACTATCCGTGCATCACTAGACAAGACGTAGTTATAATTTGTAAGTTCCCCAACATTGAGGCGCTAAGCAACATCTTCATAACCTTGGAATTTGCCTTAAACCGACAAAGCACAAGTCGCAGGAAACACTTTAACTTCATAAACATTGATATATTCACATCATTAAATCCGAAATCTCTCGTTACAACCAAGCAATTCTCTTGGGGTTGATAATTGAAAATTTGAAACCCTTTGTAAAGAGATTAAATTAAATGGATTTACCAAGCAGGAATGAAAGGCCCGGGGGTCCACATTATTCTGTAATGCTTGATTCAAGTTGAATGCCAAGACGCATGACATGATGAGAAAAAACTAGGGAAGAAGTTTGTGTGGTTTTCATGACCTCTCTTCATCATCATCATCATCATTGATGATGTTGGCTGAGAAAAAAATAAGAATTTCAAGCCACATGCTGCAAGGACAATGAAGAAAACGCAAAGAAGAAAGTTCTTTAAAGCTTCTCTAAATTTGACAAGCGAGCCAGTAAATCAGCCGAGATTGCAAGCGACCTGAATCTAAGAATGCAAACAGCGTTTCCAGAGCCATAAAAGTTCCTAAGCATAAAAAGAACTCTCTAAAACGACCCAAATGAACGAGAAAGACCCATTAACTGCCAGCTGCATCAGGATGTGTTGAAATATTCAACGGACCTGGCTGTCGGTTGTGCCTTAACAGGGCTGCCAGCCTCTGCCTCAAAATCCACCTTGAGGTAGTTCAAACCCAAGAACTCAAAGAAAGATGACGCAAAACAACTAAATACAGATGAATTGAATCTTCATGAAGGCTGCTGAATGAGTTTAATAAATGTCTTACAGTGGCGGATTTAGGGGGGGCCATGATGCCATGCCCCCCCCCCGCCTCAGGCCCAAAATTAACATGGAACAGATAGAAAGTGCAGCAGAGTGCTGCCAATTTGCCCAATGTTATGACCCCCCAGGCCATTTCTAGATACGCCCCTGGACATATTTGGCACCTTTAATTACACAAAAAAATGAATGAGTGTTTATTTATATAGGCCTACAGATGCACCTGCCAGGTTAACCAAGTGAGTTTGTGTTTTGACGCCGCATCAGCACGAGTGTGAGACTAGTCACTGGTCAGTATAACCATGATAACCGAAAATTTATCCAGATTGAAGGGTGACCCTGCGAATCCCGGGCTGTGAATGACGGACTGGTTTTTCTGATCTGGGTGACCAGCCCTGGACCTGGGTGAAAAGCCAGCACAATTAAAAATAATTGATTTGAGAGTGAATCCCCAGAGAGGGAAAGGCACTAAATATATTGCTACTGTTAATCTGCACATATATAATCACAGATATTAAGCACCTTTTCAGATTCGGGACCCTGGTTTACCCCAAACCTGAAGTAAAATCACTCCGGTTTTCTCCCGCTCCCCTTTTTATCCTGCCGCTGTTGAAAAAACATAACTTTGGACCTGATATATATATATATGTGTTAAGCATAAAAATTCAAGTTGTTTGCCCATTTTAACATTTTGGACTATTAAAGGCCCCCGGGGTAGGCCTACTCACTATGAAAGGGTGTTATTGAGGCACCGCTGGATGGTTCAGGTTTTTTGGCTCTCTAGAAGTAAAATGGTCTTGGTTTTTTAGGAATTCAGATTAATTTTGTTGCCCTCTTGCACCACCAACATGTTTGGTATTGTTGGAATCGGCTTGAAAAGAAGATTACAGTGGTATAAAAATCATAAAGATTTTAAAAATTGGTTGTGGAATGTGGATAATCTTACAAAAAGATTATAATGGTTTGTGGTTTGGCGTTGGTTTCCGGATTAAAATGGTAGTTCTGGTTTCAAAATCACCGTGGCGCATCCCTACGCAAAAGTCCGCCAAGTTACCCCCCCCCCCCCCCCGGGTAAAGGCCGAGGAGTTTAAAAGACAGATCTTCTTTTGTTGACTTAGTTCGGGCATCCCACCAAAATCTGAGCCAAATAGGTGCCCCCCCCCCCAAAGAAAAGGGTAGGCTATTACTATTAGCTCGGCATTCAAAATAAATTAATGTTAAATGCCCTTAAAGGGCATGCATCAAGAGTATGATGCCCTCTAACTTCAAAGTCTGACTCTGATATAGACTATACTCTATACACTTTGCTTAGTTCCACTCTGATTGTACTTGCTGTCACCAGGTCACTAAGCTAAGAAGTTCCTTAGAAGCATTCCAATATCTAGATTAATTTAGGCCTATACTATGCAGTAGCCTATGTTCAGCAGCCTGTTTAAGTTTTAGTCAACTGAGTCAGCCCATCACTTAAACAGTGGCCAGCAGATAGATGAATCCACATCCAGTCATGACTCATCCTGCTGTTTCACTACATCAGGCTGATAAATGAAGTTATGTTATTTTGAGGCTCCCTGCTTCAACAACAGCTCTATTCGAATGCAACATTCAAGAAATAACAAATTTATCCAAGTACTTTGAAGGAGCTACATACCTTGCAAAGAACTTGCTCCAAACACTCGTAAAAGCTATTAATTTCCAAGGAAACTAACAGCGCTCACTGCGCCGTCAAAACTCTGCAGATGTAAACTTAGTCGGGTCTATCGATTAGATACACCCCAAATACAACTGAAATATCAACCAAGTACCAGCAGATGGCTGGTGTTTTTCCCTGAAACAAATAGTGAGGGTGGTCCAACGACTTTTGAAAATACACAAGATGGCAGCACTTGTGCAAATGGAACGAATAGAGGTCGCCAGCCCAAAGTATTCGTCTGCTCATGCAGTTTGCCTTCTGCTGTCAGACAGAACCTTCGAATCTTTCAAGAACTCTTTGACCAGAAGACAGAAATGTGGGCCACCAGTTATACACTCTTGATCAAAATGCTGGAATAATTAGGATTTTCAAGATGCCAGAACTTCAAAGTTAAAAATTGGTGATTGAATGTGAGGAATTGAGATTTTTTCTCAGACATTAGATTTATGTATAAATGATATTATAACCATTTTTAGTGGCTGAGAATTATTTGAAAACTTTATCTGGATGACTCGGAAAAATTGGTCATTTTTAGTAAAAAATCATCAAAAATTGCATCATGGCTCCTCAACAGGGACACAAAATTGCAATATATGTGCAAAAAATTTTGACTTGCCAATAACAACAAATTCTCAATTTACCAGGTTTTGATGGATCGGTGGTGGCCAGTGGCGTCACAAAGGGGGGGGGGGCTAGGGGGGGCTGAGCCCCCCCAAATGGACCTTTCAGCCCCTCCAAAAAATCTTGGGCAAACAAAAAAAGAAATGTTCCTTGTATGATACTGGTAGTGAATGAATAGCCAGAGGCCATGAAAAGACAATGTGCATAGTATGTTGTGCACTATGTGTTGATAATTTTGCAGTTTATCCATTTATTATGTGTGCATAGATCAGCAGACATAAAATCTTTGGATTTTTTGGACGGCTCGCACTTCGATCCTTCGGCCCTCTGACAACGCTTCTGTTCTTTGGGGCTTCAGCCCTCCCAAACTCGCATTTTTAGTGACGGCACTGGTGGTGGCACCATGGTGCCCAACAAGCGTGAGAATAGTCACAAATTAATGAAATGTTTAAACTGAAGTGTTCTCTACACTGAGGTACAATATCCTCTTCCAAAAAAAGTACACTCTTGACAAAAGTAAATTCCTTCTCAGTCATTGTATCCCGCTGTAGACATGCTTCACAGATCTGATGGAGATATTTTTGTGTGATAGGAGGTTGGCCACATACTGTCCGAATACTGCCTCGATCATAGCCACAAGGGCTCAGAGTGGCGGTTCAGTGCCTGTTTGGGGTGTCATCCATTATGACGGAAATTTGTGTCTGGTTGTGCCGAATGGAACGTCCCGGCGGTCTCCTATCTAAGTTTGTTGGAACAGGAAATGGTACCTAAGTGCAGAGAACTCTTCAGTTGAAACATTTCATTCATTTATGAATATGGATTCTCCAACTTGTAGGGCACCACAAATCCTTCCATACTGGGAAAATTGAGAATTTGCCGTTTTTGGAAACCTCACCAGACTTTAACCTAAACAACACTATAGGGACATGTTGGACCATATTGCAAACAAGATTGAGGTTCAGCCAACCGATCTGGACCAGGTGCAACTGACTTTCACTGAAGAATCGGTCAAAATGAAGCAAAAACAAGTTGATTGAATCCATGTCAAATCAAGTGAAGACAGATGTCAATTCATTTGGCATTCAACATGATATTGATTGTACACATCAAGATTAAGTTGACATTTTTTGAAAATGTTGAAATTGTGTGTCTTTGTTGTTGAGCCATGATGCAATTTTTGATGATTTTTTACTAAAAATGATCAATTTTTCCGAGTCACCCAAATAAAGTTTTCAAATAATTCTCACCAACTAAAAATGGTTTATAATATCATTTATACATAAATCTTATGTCTGAGGAAACAATCTTTGCAATTCCTCGCATTCAATCACCAATTTCATCACTTCAAAGTTCTGACACCTTGAAAATCCAAATTATTCCAACATTTTGATCAAGAGTGTAATTAGGTCTGGTATTTTCGCTGGAAAACCTTCAAGGAAAGGGATGTCTACAGACCTTTATGCTACTACAATTAAGGACATGAAGCTGGGGTACATCATGTGATGTTGTCACCTGGGTATGTGATGTTGTCACTTGACTTGACCTACAACTTCGCTACAAGGAAACTATTTCCCCAGAAGCACACAGGCCTGCATAGAATATAAAGGAGAATTTCCTTCATGCTAACATGAAATGAACATATTACTGATTCATAAATCAACAAAGGCAGAGGTGACATGTTGATTTACTACCGAATTACCACTCCATAAAGTATACAGCCAGCAATATGAATTTACCTTATGATTGAATGTAATCTGAAAAATTGCCTAATAAATGTCATACCACTGATACCGGTACAGCACTTTTATAGCCTCACGACGTCACTCATTGTTTTGAAAACCTGTTTTTATTAAATTTAAAGAGAAATCAATTAAGACTGTGCTTCCTCTATATGAAGTTGCAGAAGACAACAATCATGATAGACCTATATAGGCCTATAGGCTAATTGCAGTTTTCAGATATTGCAAATTAATAAGGACCTCCTTAGAAGTTCAGTTTCCTTTATTGGTTTTCCTTGATTTGTCATCATTTTTTATATCAGACTCCTTTGGTTTAGCATTGGACGATGAGGGTTCTTTTGATTTTGAGCTGGACTTTGTAGGTTCTTTCGATTTGGCACTTCGTTTCTTGGCTTTTAATTCTTTTGCAGAGTTTTGACTTTTTTCAGAATTTGCCGGAGTCGAAGAAGGAGTGGTGGATTGAGGTGAGTTGATTTTCTTTTTCTTCTTAACTTTCTTTTTGGATTTCGGATCTTCAGATGAAGGTTCGAGGCTAGGGGGAGGAGGTGGGGGTACAGCAGACTTGCGATAAGACCGTGAATACTGAACTCCGAGAACTGACATCATTCGCGCCATGTCAAGCTTGAAGTCTCCCTCAGATTCTACTTTACTGAAGTCTTGGATTAGTTCTGAAAAGTCTGGTTCTTCTGGCTTGGTTGTTTGGAGAGTAGCTTGTTCAAAGAGAGAGTCTTTATCTGCAACAGAATCTTCTAAATCTGAACCCAAACTGTCAACGTCAGATTTGTTGGCAACCATCAACGACACGTTCTTCTGTCTTCGTCTTGCCATCTTGTCTTCCCAATCTCGTAAAACCCTACCAGGTGAAGGAACAAGATCATTCTGCAGATCAACTTCACAAGAAACTAAATCAGGATCAGTCACGACAATCATGGGTATCATAGCTTGCTTCAGGGGCGGCAATGAATCACTTAGTTTCCGCAAATGTAGAGATTCATGCTTCGATTTCTTTATTCTTTGCTTTAAACCCAATTCGGCCCATGTGTCAGCATTTAAATGGAACGCGTCATCTGCTTGCTTAGAACTTGCTCCTCCATCTTCCAGCAAAATGTTAGCTATGTCCATGAAGCCTAATTTCTGTGCATACAAATATGGCGTCATGCCATTAGAGTCAAGAACATCAACATCCAATCTGTATTTAATTATATAAGGCACAAATAATCTCAGTATCTCAACGTATCCCTTTGTACTGACGTAATGTAAAGCTGTTGACCCTTGAAGGTCAAATTTCAAAAAGTCAAGGTCACCAATTGTAGCATCCAGTAAAATCTGAGTCTCCAACAACAGACCCAGGTAAACAGTCCACATGAAGGCATTTCTTCCTGTGACGGAGTCTGCTTTGGTTGGATCCACTCCTTTCTTCAATAAATACCTGAAAGAAAAAAATGCCTTATGAATCATGCTCAATTAATCAACTTCAACAACACCAATATTATTATTGTCAGCGGCAGATGTTCATGATTCTTATAGTCTGAAGGACAGGATAAATGTGAAGAACAGTCAATCCAAACTGGAGTTCACATCGCTCCAGTCAACAACGGTCACTGCCACAAACTCAAAGGAGCACACAATGTAAATGCAATGTTACAATTTAATTAGGTAAGACAGGTCTCTTATTTACAGGTGGTAAAACTTGTCTGTATCAGTATGGGGAGCCAGCTTTTTGGAATCCCCTTATTCGTATGTGGGTTATTCACCATCGGAGAGGGAATATGTGATTTATCACCCGAGGGCTTTAGCTCTAGGTGTGATAAACACATATTCCCGATACCATGGTGAATAAGCTTATACCATGAGACAAACACTCAAACAGTCAAACATGAGACGATAAGTGGACAAAAAAGAATATGGGAATTTTTGCACTGAAATATTGGCATGTGATTGGCTGACAGAGGTGTTGAATGTTATAAAGTTTGTTGTTGGTTGCAATCGCTTCGAGCAATCATAACTATTAGGGGTTTCACCAGTTCGATAAATACCGGCCGTACCGGTACAGTCTGGTTGGTTCCCGAACCGGTTTTCAAAGCAGCACTTTCGGTTCGGTTCAATAACGCTACATCCAGCTCAAAAAGTCTTTTTATTGCCGAGATTTGACAGAAAATGTCCACAAAATCATGAAATGAACTCGAGCACGGCGCCATCTTGACGTCCGCTCTGATGCGAGATGCGACTTTCCGGGCCAAAAATTCGGTTTGCGTGGTTGCATATTTCTAAAATGCGAATCGGCCCGAATTTGCGGACTAACGGTACGAATCGTGTATCGATCAAGTGTATCAATGATACGTATTGTATCGAATGTCGGCAACGATATAGAGCCCTAATAACTATGGAATAGAATAGAATAGAATAATCTTTATTTATACTCGAGTATTAATGAACAGAAACAACATCAGCCATGGGCTGGTCTTCAAGAAATAACAGATAAGAACTATTTACAATTTTAAAATTTTTAAAATGCTAATAACAGAATATACTGTACAAATATTTACAATTATGCATGGTTTACTCATGATAGATAAAATCAAGACACTTGCAGCAATCAACAATCTTACATTTCCAGTTTTTCAAATTCAATTTAAAATTTTCAACAGTTTCACACCTCTTCACATGAACTGGGATAGAATTCCAAAGTTTGGCACCAGCGTATAGAAAGGTTTTGTAACCAAAACGTTTTGTCTTAAAGTCATACATTTGAATTTTTTTATCGTCTCTTAGATCATAATGAGATACTTTTAATGTAAACATGTCATTAAGGTAGTTGGGATTACATTTGTTATAGCATTTAAACATAAACAGAGCGAGGCATTTTAGTCGTAGAACAAGTAGAGTAGAACATTCAGCAAGAGTTAACAAATTTTAATAATCACTCGTGTAATCTTGTAACACAAAACGTAAGCATCATTCATGAAGTTTTTCTAATTTCTTTGTTGCTGTCTTGGTGCAAAAATGCCAAACTATTGGGCAGTAGCCAAATATAGAATTTATAAATGCTGTCATGAGTGCCCGTCTCTCATTCAGACCCTTGACCATTTTAGACAGTTTCATTACTATATTGATATTTTTGCTGGCTTTTTTGCACAAAGCATTTATATGATCATTAAAGTTTAAATGTGAATCAATATTTACCCCTAACAATTTTACACTCTTGGTGGACACGATTGTTGTATTGTAAATTATAATTTGATCTTCCTCATTAGGATTTCGATTTCGATCAAGAACTATCATGGTAATAGACAGGTGAATTAGATGTTTGCTTTCTTCAGCATCATGTTTTCACTTGTTCTCTATGTTCTTTTCTCGTAGGAAACAAATAAAGCATTTAAAACATTTCACAGCTTGTTGTTTGTCTACTAAATAAAAAGTCATCAAGTGGGCTTCCCCTATCATGGTCCCACAACCACACAAATGGAATTCACAGTTACACTGGTGCACTCCACTGCACTTAGGTTCAAAACAGGTGATTACAACAAACAGACAATGCCAAACATTGCTAAACAAGATTATCTACTTTGCTATTTTGTAACAGGGCCCCTTCAAACATTTTCAGAGCATAAGAAAAATTTATTGTGACAGAGGCTCACAGAGCCAGGGATTTTTTGCCAAAGAACTTTCTAATTTGAGCATTTCAGCATCCATTTATCCACATGGAATTGTTCATGGACTATATTTATATTGCATGGGATATATATGTTATTTGGAATTGCTAACAGGACAAATCATCAGATACAGATTCATAAGAAAAGGTAAGGTAAATTCTCCTATGGCCATGTCAACACACATTTTTTGCCAACTTACATTGAAACTTTGAAGGCTGTTAATCAAATATCACAGATGTTTCAAGGTTACACTTTGCGTTGGGTTTGTCCACAGTGACTAAATACATAGTTCTAAGTGGTTTTCTATAGCTGACAGCAATTTGATTTTATATGAATTAACTTTTTCTGAAACATGTGCTTTCTCCAGGCAAATGTTTTAATCAAACACGAAGTCCTGTAAATCATGCAAGGGTACCGGAACAGGGGGGCAGGGGGGGGGGGGGAATTGCACCTCCTGCCGTTGGCCAGGAGGGACAGGGGGGGCAAGGTTGCCCTTTTGATCTAAAAAAAACAAACACTATTAAGCCTTCATAAAAATTTACAGTGAATTTAAGAAAAAATTAGAAGTATATTCAAAATTATTATTGCCGCAAAATTAAATTTTCGTCGCGCCAGTTAGATTTGCCACTTTCTCGACCAACTGCCCCTACCGCCCTCATTTCGTTCCGGCACCCCTGAAATCATGTTTTAGTGCGGAGCATGCATACATAGGAGGAGATGTTGTATTGTTGGGAAAGCGGTCCATGCAAGATTCGCCTGTACCGTAATAACAATCTAAAGTTTTCTCCATTTTGAAACTTATTTCATTTAACAGGAATACACAGTAATACAGTATTCATCATGATGACTGACATGTGGTCACAGTGCCAACATTCGATCAAATTTATATTCAATAAAAACTGACAATAAAACTGCAACATCGTAATGTCTCAGACACGATTGCTTATTCGGCCGGCTTAATATACCATCACTGATCAATAAAGTCCTTGGATCATCAGTTTTTTTTCTGTGGTTGTCAAAACTGACATTCTTAGATATTGATAAACCAATAAATGTCTTCAACATAAAATTGTGTAAGGTTGAGTTGCGGGGCTGGGAACTCTCCAGGCTCACTGATTTCATTGTAAGTCAATATGTGGTTTACCATCTTATGAAAAGGGCCGAAACAACATTGGCATACGGCGTGCGTGATTTTGCAGAGGAGCGACATTTGCCCGAATTTCAAGATCTAGATTTGACACCATTTTTACTGAAATTGCCTGGAAATCATTGAGTTCCCATAGGTGGTGACCGCCCCCCCCCCTCCCATACGCCTTTGCTAAACAGATCTTGTAAGTTGTGACCAATGAAGGTTTGGTAGAAAATTATAGCTATTTTATTGCAAACTTGCCACAACACAGATTCCAGTACAGCGGTCCCTGCACTGGCGACTTGCCTAATGTGACCACTAAAGGTTTTAGAATAATTTCTACGCTGAGGACAGACCGCTGTGAGAGACTACTTCATGACCTTAGCAGGAAAATTGTATATACAATCATAATATATCCTGACAAAAATATTTTTTATATTTATTGACATTTCATAGTATCTTAGAAACGAGGCAAGCATAGGCGTATGGGAGGGGGGGGCAGGGGGGGCGGTCGCCCCCCCCAAAAGTTTGGGAAACAGTAAGATTCGGGCAAAAAGGCTAAAAAATTTGGGCAGATGATTAGGTAAAAACTATTTAAAATTATTGATTTCTAGGCTATTTCATTTGAAACTGTATTGAATTTAAATCTCGAAATTCGGGCAAATGTCGCTCGCCCCCCTAATAATAGCGTGTCCCGTACGCCTATGGAGGCAAGTCTTCCCCAAACATGGGATATTCAATTTGTAATTACACGCATGCGTTCTCTTATATATTTTATATGGTCGATGGGTTAATTGACGGAATCACACACAGCTGTGATACGCTCAATACATTTGTCCTGGTGTCAACTGTAACATTTGTGGCAATGTAAAATTATAATAAGGTGTTTGGGAAGCATCATCTTGCTACTAAGTAGCCACATCAGTTATTGATTCACATTATTTTATTGCATTTCTTAGTACAGTTTATTGTACATGTAATAGTTTATTTTGCGTTGTTTTCAGTCTACAAGTATTATACCTCTATACGACTGATAATATAATATATACTGTCCTCAAGTGCATCTCATATTTTTTCTTCTTTCCACTTAGTCTGATTAGTTCACGATAAAGGGAGAGATGTTATACACTTTGAAAAACAGAACAAAATTTGGTCCTGTATGAAGGGTGCCATCCAGTATGGGTTACTGTGCATTGTTCGTGACATGATGGATTATCTTGATATATAATTCATGAACACAGACACATTTTTCATAGTTTCAAACGATTAGCCATTGCCATTTGACGAAGCATTCGCACCTGGTATAAATATTTCAAAAGAAATTTGATTTTTCCTCTCTTACAAGCGATGTTGCAGTCATGGTCATATATTTCTCTCTGAAAGTCGAATTCAAAAAGTTGGAAGAAATGACTGAAAATCAATTAATATACATAAACTACTTGGAATAACACCTGCTGCACCAAATCATGTATAAAATACTGAACATACTAATCAATGACCACATTTATAAACTCCATGCATGCTTTACATAATTGGATTATTTTTTTTTTTTTAGAAAATAATCCATGATGATAGATAAGTTACCACATGCAGGCACCACATGACCTTAAACCATTGATGTCATGATATCCTAAAATACTCAATAAATTTGACAGTAACAATTTTTAAAATGTCATCTATAATCTATGAATGGGATATTTAGAGACATACAAGTTTGGTTCGTAGATCTTGATAATAGTATGTTCTGTTCATTACATTGTGGAAGGTGCCTTTTTGTTGGGAGTGCTTGTCATTTTACTTTTATCAAGGCAGGGAGACAAGTCACAGTGATATGTTGGGCTTCCTTGTTTTGTAGTTTTGGGTGTTTTCTTGTTTTCAGAAGCCAAAGCTTCTTTCACCTTGGCGTGGTTGAGTGACGTCTTTGTCTGTAGGGTGTTTGGAGAGAATGTTTGACTTTTTAGAATTATTTTCCTAGCTGGGTGATGTCTTCAGTTGAATCCTTCTCTGTTGGGATTAATGCAAACTGGTCGAGGGTGACCTGCTACTTGATAAATTTTGTCCATTTCTTCTTCAACATCCCAAGTAACGGGATGGGGAAGGTGATCTTCTTCAACAAGGCACTCGGCTCCTGGAAACGTCGCTCCAGTGTTAATCTGTTGTTGTATGATTTCTTTCTGTGTCTTGAAGAATCCACATTGACGACTAAATGCAGGGTGATCCCCTCCACAATTAACACAATGTAGGGGTCTGGAGCATGGTTTATCTGTTCTGTGAGCATGATCTCAATCAACATAATTGACTCAAGTTGATGGTCTTTACTTCTATGTACTGCTGAAATGGCCATATATTTGGCAATTGAAACAGCGCTTGGGTCGGGGAAAAAGGGGGCGAACTCTGCATTGTCAAAAGCCACAGGTACATAGTACTTCTCTGGAACTTTGTCGTCTTTGAATGTCAGCTGTAGTAATTCCTGTAATTCATATCCATTTTTTTGGGACATATGTACATCTGAATTGTTCAATGCCATGTTTCTGGAATTCTATAACAGAGCGACACATGTTTTACATTCTTTCAAGAAGATAAGGCCTTCGTCTGGTCTTTTGAAAGGTTCAGTGAAGATTTTTGTACTGTCTATTTCATTGACGGATGTCAGTTTCTCTTTTTGTTTATCATTCTGAGGGTGAATAAGAAAGGTTCTGTTGATTTGACGTTTTATTTTTCCTACTACTGTGTTATCACAAATGTCTGCAGTGACTTCATAAACAGCTGTTGCTGACATGTCAAATGATTTCTTTACACCTCTTAGAACCAACTGAACAAGGCTATGTTCATCTTTAGTCATGTTTGAGGGGCAGTCAGGGTCAATCAAGTCATCCGACGATGTACTTGTCCATTGAAATTGTGGTAGTCCAGTCACTAACTTTTCGATCTTAGCCTGGTTTCCCGCTGAGGGACGTGCACCTTGGTTACCTGGTTGACGTATGATCCGGTTTTGAAACATGGTAAATGACATATTTATTGATAGGCTATTCCCGTCTCAGGTTAGGGAAACACTGTGCAAGTTCACTGCCTCATTTTGACCACTATGTAGATAGAAGTCATCACCATAGTGTTACAACCGACCACCAAGAGGAGGCCCGAGACCTGCGGCAGCTGCTGTCAGTATAGCACTTCTTGTATGTGGAAAGACATTTTACAGCACAGTGCCTGATTTCTTTCATCTGTGTTTACATGGCTGATATCTATTTTATTGTCCTATCTGTTATGATTCGACTTGGTGTCCATGTCTCAAAAATTGACCGGGCCGGCAGGTATATGAATTTAGTAATAGTGGCAGTTTAAAACCAAAACCTCACAATTTATTTTTTGTCTTTTACCTCCAGACACTGGTCAATCTCGCAATTTGTAACCTAGTACTAAAAATCTGCAAAAACTCAAAATTCAGTCTCAAACATTTTTTTGTTCATCATATAGGGCCTAGCGCAGGATCTGAATTTAGTCCTCATGAAACAAATGTCTAAAATTGACAGGCCAAAAAAAAAACAACTGGATTTTTACACCTTACACAAACTATGTTGGCCTATAATTTATATCAGTTTATGGTGTATACTTTGTATCTTATCAATTCGTCATGGTCTTGAAAGGAACTGAGACAAGGAGTCTGAAGTAGACTGCAAAACAGACTTCCATCATATATTTTAATGGACATGTACTAATAAATCGTAAAAATGTTTTTTTCCTAAGTATATTACTTTATGAAAATAGTATGACTGCTTCAATCAATACAACAGGCCTATAGAGAGATAAAATCACTATCTGTGCTGTTGCAGCATATTGAAACCACAGTTATAGTATGGCAATTCGAATGCTTCACTAACTAAATATATTAAATTCATTCAATTAACTGGATTTTCACAGGACCAAATCTATACTAAGGTTTTGGTAAAAATGTGAATTTTTGATTTTGATTTTAGGCCTGACCCCCACTTTTACTTTGTATCATAGAACATCAGTAATAATTCCAATATCCCATTATAACATCACTCCAAAAGATAAATCTATGCAGTTGGTGTCTGGGTTTGTCTTCCATAACGTTCTATTACAGTTGGTGGAAATACCACATGACTGCATTATAATGAAAGCAGTGGGCTTTGAGAAAACCTAACTTTTGTGAAAAAAAAACCACAAAAAACATTGGTATTTTAAAAAAACTACACTTTGGCAAAAGTATTTAGACTGTACAACTTACCTGAAAAGTTTAATTCTTGTTGTGTAGTTGTCTAGTTGGAGACAGATAATTAGTGAATTTTGTCCTTTTGAATTTTTAACTTGAGGATCCACTCCACTGTCGATTAAAGTCTTGACTCTGTACAACTGTCCATTTGTCACAGCTTCCAACAGCTGCCAGTTGGCCATCCTACAGCTGGGAGCTTTCAACCTCTACAGCTGGGAGACCACGAGACTGCAACTGTCTCCGACCACAAGCCTGCAGTGTGAATCCCAGCTGTGTTGGTTTTGGTGTCGTGGGAGCCAATGGTGCTTATGCAGGCATACACTTCGCCTCATGAATAATATTAATGAGCAATGCCACAAAATCGAAATGTCCTTCTTTTGATAATAGCAGCCATGCACGAGACACAATGGTGTCAGAAGTGACTTTCTTAAAATACATGTACATGGTGACAGGTCACGCCAAAGGATTGTTGTGTGAATGCCTTAGGGATGTTATCAATAAGTTTTTTCATGGCTTATTAACTCATTTACAAAACCACTGCAATTTTCCACTTCGGTGTCTTTCAGCTTTAAAACGAAACGACCAACATGTCAAGGCACACTGTCAAGGCCTCCAATAAATGTTCAAAGTTGCAGATTTGGTACCTAGACATTTTGAAGATTGGCAAGTAATTTTAAAAAGTAGGCATATTCATTCCAAATTTTGTACTGGCAACATAAGTATCCAATAGTAAAAGAAAACATTGCAATGGGTGCATGTGCCTGAATTTACAATTATCAACAAGCATTTGTCAGATGAAGGTCCTCTTTTGTCATAGAACTACTTAATAGACATATTACTTTACATTTTTGAAATTCTATACTTATTGCAGGCACAATTAAAAACACAATAGACCTCCCTGAACATTGAAAAAGGTCCAATATACATTATATACTGGACCATGTAGGCTATAGGCCTAGTTCAAATGCCGCACATTGCTTTTAATGCCATTCATACATTGGAAAAGGTAGGCCTATGATAGTAAATATTCTCAGGTATTTTGTGGTTTTTCATGGGGATTTAACATTTTTAAGAAATTGAACTCACAACTGAGAGAAAGTCATACTTCACTATTAAATTTTATAAGTACCTGAATAATAGGCCTACATAAATCAAACTGCAATGTCAAATTCTCAAAACAATCTCAGGAGGCCACAAGGCAAATTAAATTGTTTCTTGAGAATAGCCTTTTTAAGGCCTTGCTAAAATTGTTTACCTACAAACAAGATGGCAACATGTCACGAAAAATCACACTTAGTCCCAACTCACTGGCCTTGCAAAAATACAGAACACAGCCTTTTAGTAGCCCTGTTTTTCATTATTTAGACTCATGGCTCTATTTGTTTTTTCTTGAAAAGACATAAATGCAATGGCAAGACTAACCCGAAATTAACCCGAGGCACTAGTAATTTAAGACAAAGAGAAAGAGAAATGAAAAAAGGTATCGAAAAAAATTATTAAATGATCAGAGTAATGTTTCTTTAATTTCCAAAGGTCTACATGGTTTGTGAATGGCAATTAGGCCTTAATATGGGCTTGTGTGAGATTTGGTTGTGCCATATAGAGACCCACCAATTCAGTGAAAATCCCTTAATTGCAATGCTCGTGTCAGTTTAAATCGAATTGACCTGGAGTGATGCTGGGGTCAGGGGTGGCCCCTATCCAACTCCTTGCCAATTTTATTCTCATGTTTTCCTCACGCAATCTCAGTTTCTCTGGGTCCGTAACCAATACACAGTCAGGTCCAATGAAGTCCAATCAAAACAGACTTCAATCAGCTTCCAGTGAAATTCTAAATAAAATGCTCAGACTTCCTTCAGCCTATTCCTGTAGCTCCAGCAGCTTTGCATGAGATCAGCCAATTGGAGGCATTTCATGAGGTTTCATGATTGAATGGTTTCCAAATTGAGCAAGTCATCCTCGAGCAATTTACTTTTCTTTCTTTCACTTGAGGCATCCATCACTCTCACGATTTAGCCACAAAGTAGACCACAAAGGTAGACCGCAAAGGTAGACCGCCTAAATGAACCACGAAGGAAAGGGATAAGAAATCTCTTCCAGCAGTTCAGATCGATTTTCCCAATTTCATGCATCGAGCACTCAGTTAAAATCTGCAAGAACTATTTTCCTCAAGCCAAGATACAATGTATTTTGGCATCTGGCCTGAAGCCAAATGATTAAATTGAAAAATGTGTGGTATTTAGTGATGATGAGTAGTGATTGAACTTATGATCTCACTGGTCAGTGTAATTTCAAGCTGTGAAAAGCTGGCATGTTAACCCCTGGATGCAAAGGCTACAGGGTAAGGGAAATCCGGCGTCTCCAGGGCCGGATTACTAAATAGGCTGAAAAAGCTGCAGCTTAGGGCACCATGCTAGTAGGGGGCATCATGAGCCCTCCAAAATAAAACAACATTATAATGACTGAAATAAAACATTTAAAAAATGCCCCCACCCCTCAGGGTGCCCCCCTCAGGGTGCCCCCACTAGACCGGCAGCCCAGGGGCTCTAGCCTAGTCGAACGAGGTACCACTAACGGAGCATATGGGTATAAAGGGAATAATAAGGCGCACCAGAAAACCCATTTCTGGTGCGGCGTATCGGTCGCGTTTACCCCTGGCGGCCATTTTCCAAGATGGCCGCCATAAAAATAAGTGCATGCAGTTTTTGGTCTAGATCTTTAATGGCTTATCCGATTTCGATAATTTTTGGGTCAAAATATATGTATTGCAGTATTCCCAATGCAGTGATGTCATAAAAATTTCAATATTATAAGCGTTTCATGCTGTTTTTAAGGATCAAATGCAAAAAAAGTGAAAAATTTGGAAAAAAATCAAGATTCTCTGGCAAAATAAGGCATCATAGTCAATAAATGGTTGGTTTTAGGGTAAAAATAACATCATAAAAAACTTCCTGACATACAGAAATACCAGAAACCATGTCTTATTTGTTGCTGTGTGACATTTAGTGATGAAGATATTCCCATTTATATGACTGGTCACGTCAAGTGAGAATTGTGAAGTGACGACGTCACGTTTCAGACAGACAGACAGACAAATTCTTTATTGACCTGTGTAAAAAATATACACCCAGCCCTATATGGGCTTACAAGTCATCAAAATAATTCAAAAGTAACTTTAACAACAAATTTTCTGGAAACTACAATATTAAAACATTTACAATCACATATTTACAATATTAAAACATTTACAATCACATATTTACATTATTTAAACAACAAACTTCTTCTTCTATGGAAAGCTTTAAACAAATATTCTGCAGTAAATTTAACTAAATCCTTGGACATCAACAACTTAAATTTTTCTTGCAATGATAAAAAGTAAAAATCTACACAATAATCTAAAACACGAGTTAAAAGTAAATTACGTAAATCGTTATAAGTATTACAATGGAACAAAAAATGATTTTCATCTTCTAGAACATGATGGGAACAAAATTCACAAACTCTATATTCTAATGGTATATCATTGTAACGTCCTGTCTCTATTGCTAATGGTAAAACACCGAACCTAAATTGTGAAAGAACAGACAAATGACCTCTATCATAAATTTTATATACATAATCCTCAGTACCAAATGTAGTTTTAAATTCTCTGTAAGTTCTTAATTTTGGCATGTTAGTTACTTGATTTTTCCAGTTGGTTTTATAAATTTCCATCAGTTGACGTTGTGCATTTTCTAGGTTAATAGGTAAATTTTCTACAAAATTTTGAGTAAGATTCAATTTAGTGAATATTTGTAAAACCTCATTACTCCAATTTCTCTTGTTAATTTGTTTATCAACTTCAAACACTTGCTTTGTCAGTCTGTTTTCATCCATGTAAACAAGTCTATTCCAAAGACGTAGTATTTCAATATGACGTCTAGTTTTTGAATCAATCCATCCCATATCGCCTTTAAAAGCATGTTTCGGGGTAAAACTATTCACACCTAGAAAAAATCGTATTGCCCTATTTTGTATTGCTTCAGGTTTAGAAAAGTCTTTGTAGCCCCAAACTCCCGAACAATAATCCATAATAGGAACAACACCTGAATCAAACAATTTACTGTATGTTTTAAATCCTAAACCTTTCAATTTGTAAACTTTGTTTTGGATACTTCCAAGGGCTCTTCCAGCCGAGTTGGCAAGGGCAGTTGATGTAACATTATAATCAAGACATTCTTCTAAGATTAGTCCCAGATATTTATAACTTTTTACAATTTCAATTGATTCATTTCCATAGGTAAATTCACAGTTGCTAACATTTAGACCTTTATGTCTAAAGTGGACAATTTTTGTTTTACCAATATTAACTTTCATTTGCCATTTACTACACCACTGATACATTACATCAATCATTTTCTGTAAATCACTTTCAGACTCAGCGATTAAGGCCAAGTCATCTGCATACATAAGGATACTTAATTTAACATTGTCTGTAACATCTACACCCATTTCTAAATTTTTAATATCTAGAGCTAAGTCATTAATATATAAACCAAAAAGAGTAGGGGATAATGGATCACCTTGTTTAACCCCTGAACCTAACTGAAATGTGTCTGTATTAGCATTATTAAGATTTACTTTAGCTACTGGGTTGGTGTATATACATCTTATGGCGTTGAATAGTTTTCCACCAAACCCCTGTTTCCTGAGTTTGAAAAAAAGTAGTTCACGATTAACTGAATCAAAAGCCTTTTGTAGGTCTATAAATGCGACAAAAGTTGAGCGTTTTTTATTTATTCTATTTCGAATAGTACTAGTTAAGCTATAAAGATGGTCTGAACAAGAGCGTTTTGGTCTAAAACCATTTTGTTCATCGACATATATATCATTAACTTCTGCTATCTGTAACAATCTGTTATTGATGATAGCTGAGAATAATTTAAAAATACATGACATTAGACTTATACCTCTGTATTGTAGTGGTATTCGTGGATCTATCATATTTGATTTTGGAATTGGTTTGATGATAGCCATATTCCACTCACTAGGCATGATGTTAGTAATGTATATTTTATTAAATAGAGATAAGAGTAATCCATTTGACAACCCATTTTTAAAAATTTCGTATGGTATGTTATCAACTCCCATGGATTTATTTAATTTTGTCTTTTGAATCACTTTCTCTATCTCTCTAATCTCAATTAAGTTTTCTTGATCATAAATTATAGGTATTTCATTTTCATGATCTTGTAAATATTCAATACATTCGTTATAAAAATTTAAATCAAATGTATCCACAGATTTAGGATTGTACAGGTTTTTAAAATCATTTTTCCATTGCAGTAATACTTCTGCATGTTCAGTTATTACTTCATTTTGATTATTGATCACTTCTTCAGGAATTTTATTTCTTTTCTTGGGACCTAAATTTTTTAAAGATTTCCAAAATTCTTTTGGATTTTCAGTATTTAGATTTTCAATTTGTATGATTTTATTTCTGTTGAATTTTCTTTTTTCTCTGCGAAAAACCTTATCAAATAGTTTTCTAGCAGAATTATATTCCTCTCTATTTCTCCTCTTTTGAGGTCCATGACATCTTAAATAATTTTTCTCTTTAAGACAAAGATCCTCCCAATGATTTTTCAAATCTTCATTCCAAAAGGCACAGCTGTGCCTATATAAGTTTCTCTTATTTTGCGGGTTAACAGATTTCTTTCTGAACCAAACATTCATTTCTTCATGGAACATATCACATAGTTTTTTATACACTTCATCAATACAATCTTGATTAGCTCTCGTATTTTCAATTTTTTCAATCATATGTATAATTTGTTGTGCCGATTCTTCAGATCGAAAGAAGTCAACAGGCACTTTATCAATTTTAAATGCATCTTTCTGCAAAGCTATATTATCATCATTTCGATGGATACAATTCTTCACATCATTATTGAAAGTAGTTATTTTTAAAATTAACATTGAATGATCTGGTAAAGTATTATTTTGTAAAATACCTTCAGCATTTACACAATGTTCATTAACACAATCTCTTGTTGTCTTTACAGTAAAATCAATACAAGTGTTAAAATTATGAATAGGAGTAATAAAATAGTCCACAACTGAAGTGCCGTTCCACTTGATACATGTCCAATCATCATTATCAAATCTTCCATTACAAACACACATTTTAGAATCAATCAGGAGATCTAGAAGTAATTTACCATGGTTATTAATTTCATTGTCAAGTACACATCTATCAGATATGTCATCAATACCAACAACAAAGTCTTTCTCAGAGCCAATCCTGCTATTAAAGTCACCTGTGAAATAAATAGCATCAGTCTCAGACAATTCATGTACAGTGTTGAGAACATAATTGTAAAAACCTGACGAGTCTCTCCCCCAAGGTGAGCCTTCAGGAGGTAAGTAACCTGCTATTAGAATAAAAACATAATCTGTGATCTTGTCTCTAAATTTCAAAACAATTACTCCATCAAATGATTTATCATGTACATTCACCTCATATATATCAGACACAGTTTCTTTAATTAATACACAAAGACCTCCAAAGTTTCGCTTCGCTCGTCTGTTTCTTTCTTTACGATTGTGCATGAAACATTTATAACCATCAATTTGAACAATCTGATCATTTTTTAAATGAGTTTCAATTAACGTACATATATCAGGATTTTCTCCTAGAATTACATTGGTTCTAACATCACAACTTTCTTTCCATCCATTTATGTTCCAAGTTATCAATTTCAAAATATCAGGCTGGGTGTCATCATTCTATTCATTATTATTTTGTCTAACAAATTGGTCTTTTTTCATGATTTTTCCATTCGCAACAATTTTATAGTCTTTTCCCTGAGGGATCAGCTCCAAAATAGTCTTGAAGTTTAATTCCATGAGTCGGTCGGTATGGTCCTTTGAAGATCGCATAAACACATTCGAATACGTTGCTGAGTTCTTCAGTTTTTGCTTTTCACGAAGCACTTTCACTTTGTCATCGACATTATTCAGTTGACATTTAACGGGCCCGGGTTTCGTTGATCCATCTTGTCGTTTTTGGAGGATTCGTTTCACTCTCTTGACAGGGACATTCACAGTTAAATCTTTTCGTATCATCTCTTTCATTTTATCTTCGATGTCTTCATCTTCTTCATAGGGGACGTTAAAGGCAATCACCGTGGTCTCAGGATCATATTCATCAGCTTTTTCTTTTTCTTTAATGATATCATTCACATTCTGTTCCACTTCTTGCAATCTGTTTGACACAGTAGCAATTTCGGTATCAATGTAATTTCGCAAATCATCAAATTTTTCAGTAGTGGTGCATCTTATGTGTCTGGTTTAGCATAACTCTACAACAGCTTATCAGATTTTTACAATTTTTGTGTCAACATATGTATTTTTCAATATGCCCAATCCAATGGTGATGCCAAAAATAGGAAATCACAAGCATTTTATATTCTTTCTAATGATCATTTGTAAAAAAAAATTAAAAAATTAAGGAAAAATTCAGGATTTCCAGGCAAAACAAGGCATCTTATGACTTGTATTATTGACTTTAGAGTAAAAATGCCACCTTTAATCAATTCCAAATGTTCTAAAATATCAGCAGGTATGCCTATTTTGTTGCTATGTCATTTTTGGTCTTGATTATATTTACATTCATGTGAGAGACCAGGTCAAGTAAAATTGTGGCGTTATGACGTTATGTTTCCGCAGTGATGCATACGTTTGTCTAATTGGATGTAAATCTTAAACATATTATTAAAGTTTTGGATCTGCATATTAGCATGGTGCATTTTCTGCTATTATGCAGTTTTGTCAATAATGAGTACTAAATTTATGCTTTTTTCATGGTCAAATACAAAAATGTGAAAAAACACATAAATCGCACATACTTATCTTTGGCATTGTTGTTAATTGCCATATTGGTTGCAGACTGGAAAATTAAACCATAAAAAAAATCTCACCTATTCCATTCTATTCCTACAACCAACCATGCAATGAATGCATACAATCCCTCATCTCTTCTTTATAAATGAATGGTTCACCTGCAACACCTGGGAATGGTCCCAAGCTATTGATAATTCGACATGTTCCTTGTAAGGAACATGTCGAATTATCAAGATTGGTCCAACACAGATAGTTTACACTTGGCAGCAAAATTATTCAACCCCTTTGATTTCTTCCCAATAGAAAACAGGTTTTGTATAATGAGTGTGATGACATCAGAATGTTTCAAATCACAAAAAGTATGATAGCATCGCATACCAGACAACATATGCTAAATCAGCTGTGGAGAATAACTAAATCTAGTTGGCATTTCACAAATGGGTCAAAACGTTTGAACAGTTTGAACAACTATTTAACCCTGTGCTCCAATGCTAATCCAATGGCGGTAACGGGGTAGAAACATTTTTGACGTTGTTGACCCCTATGCGAAATACAAACCACCTACCAGGTTCTGGTGCCCTTCCTAACAGTTTGGCATTATGTTGTCTGATACAAATTGATGTTATCCTTTGCATGATTTGATATATATGCTGATGTCACCACACTCATTTTGCATTTGTCAGCTATTGAATTCAATGGAAAAACATCAAGGGGTTGAATTATTTTGTTGCCAACTGTAGAGAGTATTTGCCTGGACTATATTCAATATAGTACAATATACAATATAGTCAATATGTACAATCTGTTCCGAAGCAAATTTGGATCCATTCCTTCAGTTGTACAAGCAAAACTATTGCACACATACTGCTCATCATTCTATGGGTCAGTCCTGATACCACTTTCTCATACAATCCGTCTTCAGGTGGCATGGAGAAAAAGCCTGAGGCAGTCTTGGAGAATACCATACAGGAGTCACTGTACAGTTTTGCATAATTTAACTGACAGCTTTTGTGAAAAACATATGTTTGTGGCTAGATTTGCCAAATTTGCTCTGTCAGCAATTCAGATCAAATGTGACACCCTATCTTATATCGTTAGACTCTTGATGTCAATCAAATGTACTTTCAGCAGCAACATCAAGGTATTATGTGAACAACTTGACCTGACCAGTGATAGCCTCACATATGGCACCATTACAGATGTCATGAAAACGGTAGCATGCCAATGCAATTCTCAGTGCAAGTCCAAAGTGAACAGTAGCCTGGGGAGTGTTCTAAAAGAACTTTCACTCGTCAGAGACAATATATTTCATTGTGAGCTTTCAAGTGATGAGATTAATCTTATCATTACAGACATTTGTTTGAATTGAGTAATACTGTTTCTAATTATTCCAGAATTGTATGTATACATCTTAGTATGAATAAAGATTGTAATAATAATAATACATACTAGTAAGTTGCCCACAGCTTGGAGGGCACAAAATAGAACACAATAGGATTGTGATAAAATTAGAAGGATAGATAGATAGGCCCAGATTGATTTATTGATTGATTTATTGATTGAAAGGGCCGAGATAGGCCGAGATAATCTGATAACAGATAGATGGGGATTTTTATGAGAGTATCGTTTCACAATCAATAGTTAGAGTACCCGTAGATTGGAAGGAACAGAGTAGAAGCGATTGGTAAACATTTTAAAATATAATTTGATTTGATAGCGCCCAGATAGACTGACAGAGTAAGATTAGAAAAAGATGGGCCTGGTATCTGCGAGTGTGGGCTGCTGTGGGTCAGAGATTTATCACACGGGGCGGGCTGTTGTTTCACATTTTTAGTGGAGGTGAGTACCCATCTCCATTTATGCAGTCATAATGAGAGAATGGAAGTTGTGGTGGGAAATTTGAGCATTTTCAGAATGTCTTTTGGGCCCTGACTTGGCCATTTTATTCGGAGATGTTTGGAGTCAAGAAATAAGTATAACTTGATTATAGAGCATGTATCTGACATAGTTATGAATCGCAGGCATGTTATAATTTGGACAAGACTTCCTTTGCTTTGAATCTGATTGGATGCATCGTTAAAAAATTATGTGAATTGTGTTTGTGTATACAAATCAGCTGTCCACCATTTTGTAAATCATGTGTGTTGTGTTATGTGTATGAATTGAGCTGACCTGGAACTATGTCATGGTGACATTTGGCTGTTTATTGCTCAGTTTACTGACCTTGGAATTTCTGTTATCATAAAACTAGGTCACAGGAGATGAGATTTCAATAGTTATACAAATTTCCAAGTATTTCAGTTAAATATAGTGTAGGAAGTATTGATGGATAGAAGAATTATCGACAGATTGCTAGCTAGATAAATGGATAGATAAATACTGCTAGATATATAGCATGGCTGGAAAAGTAGGGAATTCGGGCATGTCATTGCCCGGAAATCTCTAAATCTCACTTAAAATTTTTGAAAAAAGGTCCAAAATTCTGACTTGGAAATATGGTGGCTTGATTCGTGAGAATTCATGGGCAATGTTATCGTATTTCATCAAATTGCCTTGCAATTCATATTTTTTCTAGCCCTGGACAGACAGAATGGATGGATTTTATGAATTAGATAGATTGCACCCCGGAGAATCTATCCTAGACAAATAGGTTTGATATGTCAAATTATCAAAAATTGACATAATGCTTTCAGATTCAACAATGTCTAGAGACTCTAGTTCGATTCACATTTTCACAACCAATTTTGACCTTAATTTTGAGGTATCACACTCAATCTTTACATCAATCAGCATGATATCCATGCAGATCTGGATCTATCCAGAAGTGATAACTTTCTGGGCCTTATGGTTGAGCTTCAGCGGCCATTTTCCTAAAAGTCTTGAAGTTAAACATGAATTAATAACATGAAGTTGTGCTGATCGGTTCAGTCTCGGGAGTGGTATGCTGTATTTAGCAGAGGCTGTGCTGGAGTGGATTGCATGAATTAGATGGATAGATCATAAAGATGAAATAGGTAGCTTACACTGATTACAATAGTTAGATAGATTACAGATTTATCAAAAGGGTTTGGTAAGCGAGTGCAATAGGATGCAATTTGGTACTTGTGTTATAATTTGTGACATGGTCCAACGTGTCCAAGAGGGGTTAGGGTCAGCTCAGTTGGTAATGCACTGGTTTGCCAATCACTGGGCCCTGAAATTGTGACGGAAAGGAATTTCAATCATCCTTTGCGCTTAATTGCTGTGTCCTCCCCTGTAATTACCCCACATAAATACAGGACTTAAAGCTCAAATGGTCCATACATCGGTCCAAAATATCCATGCCAATCAGACATGGGATTTGAACTCTTTGCAAAGTCTAGATTGATAAACTGAGTTGGTCATTTTAGTACTCTTCAAGTTAGCTGGCAGTGGTACACTAATTTACAGGTGTATAGACCAGCATAATTAGTGATAGATAGATTGATGGAGAGATATGGTAGGTACAGCCCTCTAAGGGCAGCTCTGGGCTCTCACAAGAGTTGATTGATGAGATGGGAGACAGCAGAAGTCCTCACATGCTTCACATTTACTCTATGAGAGAGATACTAGACCCCGGAGTCGTCGTCATTGGTCGTCGTCGTCCGTCATAATAGACCCGTTGACGTCGTCGTCATGCCAACAAACGTCAGTCGCCGTCGTCAGTGGTGGATTTGACTAGCGTCAGTTGCTAGACACATGAAGTACTGTAAGCAGTAGCAGGCTCTGGCTAATACAACAGCAAATCTGTTGTATTGCAATCAAGACATTTTGCTTCAATTGCTGCTTTATTGATTGGATTGATTTGTTCAAGGTGTAGTTTTGTTGGGTGACACTTGAATTGCAATTAAGCTAATTGGTCCCTGATGGCAATTAGCACCTAGGACAACAGAAGAGTTCTTACAGTTCATGCCTCTGTTTTTGGTCCTTTTCTTTTACATTATTTAATTGCTATTCAGATAGCTCAATAACAGCTAATAACACTTCCATGGAAATGGCTTCTGAAACAGACCAGCTGGTCAAATAAGCTCCAAAATAAGATGGTATGAGATTACAATACTTGATGTTGATTGTTGAACAGAACCTGGTACCAACATTTGCACTGCATGAGGGAGCCATTCAACTCAGCCGGTGTGGATTAGTGAAAGTCTCTACAGTTGAAAATCATATTGGACATACATATTGAAAGAGAGCTTTATAGGCCTATAAGTTTAGATTCTACTTTCAATTTAAATTATTGTACCGGTTGATAGGATAAGAACATTGTGTATAGGCCTACCTGGCAACTGGTTATATTCTGTAAAAATAATATTTTCAGCTTCTTAAGACCCTTAAAAGTTTATCGAGTTGCAGCCAGCCACTATAATTCAGGCCAGACACAAGGTCACACAGCCGCCAAAGGTGATGGCTCACCTGAAGCCAGCCAATGACAGCCCTCAGCCAGCCAATTTTGGACTGACTGGTTGAAAGGTCTAAACATGTATGTGAATCTAGAGATCGCTGTGTGAATCTTATAAGACGGTTGGTTAAATGTTGTCTGAACTTTCCCTTTGAGTTATGAGTGAATCTCATCTATTGGTTGTGAACTTTCCTTATTTATTTTGGCGGAGATTTTTTTTTATGGTCTGTAAATTTATAATAATTTAAAAGTCAGTTGAAATGAATTCAGTCAGTTGAAGTTGAAAAGTTATCAACTAGTCAACTTAGTCAGTTGAAATGAAGGAAGTCAGTTGATTCATTAAAACAACTGACTCCTGGGTCTAAGAGATACTTTAATTGCCCTACAGACACTGAAACAAGCGATTGCCAATTTAATGTCAGATGCGAACTAGAGTTTCCAGCCAGTTAACTGTAACAGTTAACTGTTACGGTTAACTGTTTGAAATAGCATTGAAATGACATTTGAGTCAACTGAACAGTTAACTGTTAATCTAACAGTTAACTGTTTTATCTTAGTGGCAGTTTTAAGGCTATTTTTGACTAAAGATGAATTAAGCACTTAATATTATGTCAAAACTATAAATGGCACACACAAGAATGTTAAAATTGTGATAATCATGCCAATATTGTTCATATTTATCATTGGAAAAGTATGATCATAGTCTTGTTAACGACCTGTTGTTATTTGTTTATGCAGTGAAAAGTGAATCATCTGTAGTGTTTGCATTTTTTTCCATCCAAAAATATAATTAAACAAGCAGAAGAGGTCAAAGCTAGTTATTATATTTGCTCTCTTGAGGCATTAAATTAGTCAATCCCACCAAACCTATAACTCACATAACAGTTAACTGGCAATTAACTGTTAACTGTTAAGAAATGAAACAGTTATACTGTTTGGCAAGTAAACAGTTAAATTGGAAACTCTAATGCGAACAACATCCAGCTGTGGTTTTGCTCATGAAAGTCCGCTGAGTTTTTCTGGTTCCCCACACAGGGTTTCGATGCGAGAAGGCAGGAATCATAACCGCTCTGCCACCTAGCTGCCCCAATGAGAAAGTAAGATCTTTATTGACATGGTTGTATGGAACTAAGCAGGTCTTATGATATATTATATGACAGCTGGGTGTTTTCAGTCCTGAGGGTCTTCTTTGCCTGGGGTTCGAATCTTGGGCAGACAATTTAGAATATTTTCAATGTACTCTCAAGATCAAAGTCCCAGGTGGATGTCATTCAGATGAGATGTTAAATCATTGGCCCTTTCAATATTTTTCATATGGAGTAAACGTGTAACATGTAGGCCTAGAGGACATTTGCTCTATCTGCCATCTCATTGATCAATCTAAGGACCCACTCCTCTTAAATGGCTGCACATGTGCATACCATATTTATCTATCTGATATCTATCTATCTATATCTATCTATTTAGATCTATCTATATCTATGTAATATCTATATATCTAATATCTATTTATCAATGTCTTCAGAACCATATCTATCTGAATAGTTATAGTTATAGCAGTGCTGGACAAATTATCTGCTGGATTCAGAGGATTTGAACTAAGACAACACGCCACCTCCATTTAGCAACCCGTAGATTCTTGTTGGATTTTACCATGGAAAAAGATACAGCATAAACTACTTAAAATTGACAAATTGTCCTAAAACTATTAAATATGGCATGCATAAATATACGTATTTAAATTGAAAATTATAAAAATCTGATATGTATTTATGATTCGCACCAGATAAGACAAATGTATGCAAAACTGCGGAAATATCATGCCACAAAGTCACAATTTTACTTGACCTGGTTGCTCACAAAAATGTAAATATCTTCATCTCCGAAAGTGACAAAGCAACAAATTAGACATTCTTGCTGATATTTTGGAACATGTGAAATTGATGAAAGGTGGCATATTTTTACTAAAATTAACATTATAATCATCAAGTGGCCAACCAGCAGCAACAATATTTTTTGGTCTTTGGTGGGTTCCTCATCATCTGCATTTACAACTCATCTCATGTCGTTATCATACTCTATACCTTTTTATAATAATACAATGTTATTCAAATGACGATGGTGAAATAAAATAATTTTTCTGTCTGCCTGTGTGTCAAAGTCAATAATGCAAGTCATAAGCCTGGCTTTGCCTAGAAATCCCAAATTTTTCACATTTTTGACTAATGATCATAAGAAACAATATAAAATACTCATAATTTCTTCTTTTTGGCATCACCATTGGATTGGGCATGTTGAAAAATATATAATTTGCCACAAAAATTATAAAAATCTGATAAGCTGTTGGAGAGTTATGCCAAATTAGACACATTTATTCGTGAATGCTGATAAGTGATGTTGTGACGTCACAATTCTCACTTGACGTGACCAGTCATATAAATGGGAATATCTTCATCACTAAATGTCACACAGCAACAAATAAGACATGGTTTCTGGTATTTCTTCATGTCAGGAAGTTTTTTATGATGTTATTTTTACCCTAAAACCAACCATTTATTGACTATGATGCCTTATTTTGCCAGAGAATCTTGATTTTTTTCCAAATTTTTCACTTTTTTGCATTTGATCCTTAATAACAGCATGAAACCCTTATAATATTGAAATTTTTATGACATCATTGCATTGGGAATATTGAAATACATATATTTTGACCCAAAAATTATCGAAATCGGATAAGTCATTAAAGATCTAGACCAAAAACTGCATGCACTTATTTTTATGGCGGCCATCTTGGAAAATGGCCGCCAGGGGTAAACGCGACCGATACGCCGCGCCAGAAATGGGTTTTCTGGTGCGCCTTATTATTCCCTTTATACCCATATGCTCCGTTAGTGGTACCTCGTTCGACTAGGCTAGAGCCCCTGGGCTGCCGGTCTACGCTCGTCAGGATGCCCCCACTCCTCAGGATGCCCCCACTCCTCAGGATGCCCCCACTCCTCAGGATGCCCCCACTCCTCAGGATGCCCCCACTCCTCAGGGTGCCCCTTCTCCTCAGGGTGCCCATCCCTCAGGGGCCCCCACCCCTCTGGGGGGCACTAGCCCTCAGGGTGCCCTCACTCCCGAGCCCTAAAAAAAAAAATTCATTATTTAAAATGACAGAAATAAAACATGAAAAAAATTGCCCCCAGGCCCCACACCTCAGGGGGTCCCACTCATGGGGGGGGGCACTCATCAGGGGGACCCCAACCCTCGGGGTGCCCCTACCCCTGAGCTCTCCAAAACAAATTCATTAAAATGACTGAAATAAAACATGAAAAAAATTGTCCCACCCCTCAAGGTGCTCTCACCCTCGAGAATGTAAAATTTGTAAATTAAAAATAAAATCCCTATTTGGTAAATTATGGGTACAGACTACCGTACAGTTGCCAATGGGAAAAATCCACCCTGATCCTGAGGCCCCGCCAGCTCAAGTTGAGCGCCTGCGAAAATCAGGTCTCATCTGCAAATTTGTAATGTAGCTTGGGCGAAGCAGGGGGGGGGGTACCAACTCGGCCGGCAGCTTAGGGCACCATAAAGGGTTAATCCGGCCCTGGGCGTCTCACAACTATATCAGCAATTTCAATGTCCTATTGAAACTTTCAAAACTGAGGTGTTCTACAGGAACACTTCATATGAATACATTCCTTATTGTCATCAAAAGCAACGTTTATTGACGACTTTACATTTACAAGAGATTTCACCAATCAATATAATGCATATTTAGAAACTGACACAATCATATTTTTCTTGTGGTCGGGGCAATTCCTGCAATTACCGATGGGGCAAATCCGTCCCCTCTGATTCTCATGTTAAAACACATTGACACAATATAGGCCTATGTTTTGTGAATCACTCTAACAGCCTCTCGTCTTGATCCGGAATTCTCAACTAAATCCGGAATACTTCTTCCACTTAATTTTTGATACATGCAATAACTCAAATTTTTTGGCCACCATACCACCAGATTTTTATGGCATAACCATACGGTATACCACCAAATTTTATGCCCAGGCATAACCATACGGTATACCACCAGATTTTATGCCCGGGCATAACCATACGGTATACCACCAGATTTTATGCCCGGGCATAGCCATACGGTATACCACCAGATTTTATGCCTAGGCATAACCATACCGTATGCCACCAGATTTTATGCCCAGGCATAACCATACCGTATGCCACCAGATTATATGCCCGGGCATAACCATACGGTATACCACCAGATTTTATGCCCGGGCATAACCATACCGTATGCCACCAGATTTTATGCCCGGGCATAACCATACCATATGCCACCAGATTTTATGCCCGGGCATAAACATACCGTATGCCATCAGGTTTTATGCCCGGGCATAACCATACGGTATACCACCAGATTTTATGCCCGGGCATAACCATACGGTATACCACCAGATTTTATGCCTGGGCATAACCATACCGTATGCCACCAGATTTTATGCCTGGGCATAACCATACCATATGCCACCAGATTTTATGCCCGGGCATAAACATACCGTATGCCACCAGATTTTATGCCCGGGCATAAACATACCGTATGCCATCAGGTTTTATGCCCGGGCATAACCATACGGTATACCACCAGATTTTATGCCCGGGCATAACCATACGGTATACCACCAGATTTTATGCCCGGGCATAACCATACCGTATGCCACCAGATTTTATGCCTAGGCATAACCATACCATATGCCACCAGATTTTATGCCCGGGCATAAACATACCGTATGCCATCAGGTTTTATGCCATAGTTGTTGAAATTAGCCAGACCATGAATATATTACTTGAAGTTACCTGTTCTGTTTGGAATATTCCCCTTTGACAATGAAAAAATGTGTATTCCCCTTTGACAATATGACAATAACATGAGCAATGAGGGCCGACATAGGTTTTTGGCAGCCCAAGAGCCTCATTGGAGGGCTGACAATGTGGCTTGAGGGCTGCCAAAAACCTATGACGGCCTGAAATTTCTCATGTTATTACTATTATCTCCACATGCAAACAAAAGTAATAAATGCTATGAACAGCTTTATCTTTATTGCCATGATCTTCAGACTTTCAGACTAAAAACTAGGCCAATATAGTTTTTTTTTAAATGGGTTTACAAAGGGACAAAGGGGCCAGTTATTTTTATGGAGACCATCAGGTCCCGGCCCGAAGGGCCGTGACCAGAGGTCTTCAGATGGTAGAAGACAGAGCCACTGACACCATAGGGACTTCTAAGCTTATAGTTACAAGTTTATTAAGCAATAGCATTTCAGTATACACTGTTATTTTCAGCTATGCTGTAACATGAAATATAAATGATAACAAAAATAAAGAACATGAGAAATGATAAAATGCAAGAGTCCATAAAATCGAGTTTAGATAAAAACAGTCTTTGGAAATTTAAAATCGATTTTGAAGGTTAAAAAAGTCTTTGTAATTTAAAATCGAGATAACACAAATTAAAATTTGTCTGTCCGTAAAATAATAAATTTGGAGACTTTCTTCCTGAAAGTTTCAATGTTTCTGGCTTCCCGGATTTCTGTCGGAAGGCCATTCCACAACCTGGCACCGGACACTGTTAATGAATTTCTGTGGCCACGTGTAATAAATAGGTTTTTGGACGTCGAGGCCTGGGTTTGGTGGTCATGAATTTCACTTGCATAAGTGAAATTTTCCCTGAGATAGGGAGGGGCGATACCGTTGATAATTCGCCACATTAGGATAAGCTTATTGTACTCCAGTCGCTGCTTGACGCTCATCCATTTTATGCTATTAAGCATGTCCTCGATGTGCGCCCTAGGACCTTGACGTAAAATGATCCTGAGAGCTCTGTTCTGGAGTCTTTGTAGCCGAACTAATCCCTGTTTTGAAGCACAATCCCACACAGTGGAACAATAATCCAGATTCGGAAGTATCAGAGAGTTATAAAGCATCTTGCGTGTCTGTATTGGAAGACACGTTGAACTTCTCTTTAATAAGCCAATTGACTTATTTAACTTCTTGACTAAATTATTAATATATACATCAAAGTTGAAACGATTATCAATGTCAATACCCAAGTATTTTAAGCTGTCAGTTTGAGTAACTTCCTCATTATTCAGTTTAATATTTAAATCCGTGGATTGGAGGTGTCGAACTTTTTGGTAATTGCAAATGAGCAGCGTGTTAGTTTTACCAACATGCATGCTAAGTTTGTTCGCACATAACCAGGAGTAAACATTCGTAATATCCTCATTTATTGCGTTGGTCACTGGTTGCTTATCTCGGCTGCTGTAATAGAATGCCGTATCATCAGCGTACATATTCACTGAACAGTGTTTAAAGCATCCTGGCAAATCATTTATATAAATGATGAACAGGAGTGGCCCCAGGGTTGAGCCCTGGGGCACTCCTGTTCTAATAAATCCTGGGTCAGACTTTGCACTGTTAATATCGGAAATTTGTGTACGGTCACTCAAGTAGTGCTTAAACCATTTAAGAGACATCTGTCTGACTCCATAATGATCCAGTTTTTTGATCAATGTACCATGGTGCACCGTGTCAAAAGCCTTTCTGATATCGATGGCAACTAATCCAGTGATCTTGCTGTTGTTTAAGGCTTCCAGAATGTTCTCAGAAAGGCGATGGAGACTTGTTTGCGTGGAAAACTTCTTCCGGAAACCAGATTGCGCCATACACAATAACTTTTTATCATCCAAATACTTGTAGAGTTGTTGGTGGACTATCTTTTCAATAATTTTTGAAATTATCGGCAGAACCGAAATGGGGCGGTAATTTCCTGTGTCAACCTTAGGCCCTTTTTTGTGGACTGCAGTGATTTTAGCACATTTCCACTCATCGGGAAATTGTCCAGTTTGTAACGAGTAATTAAATAGCCACGTTAGACTAGGTGCGATGCTATTTGCAGATAGTTTTAAGAGTTTGGCCTGATAATTATCAAGCCCAGTGGCTTTGTTTGTGGGCAGTTTTGAGAGAAGCTTAACTGTCTCTTCAGGAGTCACTTTAGTAAATGTGAAATTTGAACTTAATCTCGGTATAAAGGATTCCAGATGTTGCAATGCCGTAAGGCAGGAACGTGGGATTAAGTTGGCAAGTTTTTCCAGATATATATACTTACTAGAAAAGCCCACTGGGTCACACACTGTTGAGATCTAAATTCACATGTTTATCTAAGTAAATTTTTCAAGTGATAATCTGGTGACAGACGGGCATCACAATGTTTATCCAATGAAAATGTGGGGTAATTGTCATTTTCATCAATTTTACCCCCTTGTCCTTGTTAATCATGTGATCGTCATGTGCATTGTCAGCTGGGTGACTTGATGTGCAGTGACCTGAGTTGACTACTTAATTGAGTCTACTTTAATATAATTTAGCCAACATATTTTACTTGGCTTAAAGCCCTTTCACACTGACGTAACGGCAAGCAAGGAACTGCAGATTTGTGCACTGTTAAATCCGCCACATTTAGTATGCAAATGAACTGGAATTGGACTGCTGATGACTGGTAGATGATTACTGGTTTCCAAAAAATCTAACATACAGTTGCTGATGATTGTTGATGGTTGCTGATTCATTACATATCATTTCGTATGCCTTCTCGGAGGCTGGTTGGTTCTCATACAATCTTGTTCGAAGTTGGTGTGAAAGGGGTATTAGGCTCTCTGAATTTGGCTGACTCAGCTTGGGTAACTTGATCAAATAATGAACATATCAAAAATGGGAAATAAATGTCTGATGATATTCATTGCTGTTGTGTCGAATTTATAAAAAAAAAATACTGAAGCGAACTCTCTTAATAAAATGTGAGGTTTGGTCCAGACTCCTCCAATATTGGTGATTTTAGTATCGTTGGAATTTTCTCTTCAAGGCAAATCCAATGATACCAAATATAATGGGGCAGGCCTATTAATTAAGTGGCGACTTTTGGGTCTACCGTAGTAAGAGAAGACATCTTTGGTCAGGGGAGGGTTTGCTGCTGTGGACATGTATTATCACTTTCAATGACGTCACGACATGTGACGTCACGCCAAGTGCTCTTTATCTCAATGTCGTCATGCCCTATTAAGGTTGCTAGGCAACTCAACGTAGCATAACAGAGCCTCATGATGGCGGACGGTTACCTGGTTACGACGCATGCGCATGCATAACAGACTGTCAACATGACGCTCAAGGCTGGATTTTCAAAACTGCTGCAGCACATGAAAAGATGGAAATAACAAATTTAGGGTCCGTTGAACTACCAAAAGTGCCTCTGGTGCCTCTTTGGGACAATGTAAGTACCCTGTGCGAATTTGGCAGTCGTAGGCCACCCAGATTCCTCAATCCTAAAGGTGAAAGATATGTGGCTCAAGAACATGAACTTTATTAAGATAGATATTACTCATATAATATAAAGGGAGATCAGCATTTTTGCAGTGTTGACACACCTATTTCAAGTTAATCATACACATTCAAAATTGAGTCTATCACTCTGAAATTCTCCACATTCTTGAACATATGTAAATTTCATGAAACTACTGCAAGTAGTTTTTCCATACTGGTTGAAAGAGCAAAGCCTATTTCAGCCTTCTCCAGGGCTTTGCTTGAGTCCTATCGGACAACAGCAGTTACCAGGAAATCTCAGATTTTTTGTCATAAAATTACCTGGTCTGAAATAACCAGACCTGCCAGCATCATAAGTTTTTCAACAGATATTCCTTGACATAAAAGTCAAATGCTAAGTGCAATATGAATCTTCAGTACTAACAAGAATAACTTTTCAGGCAAAATGAAATTTTCTAAGAGGTACTTTCAGCCTTTGTCAGCCATTTTGAAAGTCATCCTGCAACAAGTACTGTGAGGGACCATAAAAATCAAAAATCTCACTTTTAGTTCAACATTTTAACTTATTAATAAAAAAGATTTTTTTTCACTTGCTTGAGAAAATTCAGTGTCCATGTAAAAGGCCCTAATCCTACAACAGCCTAAATTTGAGAAATTACTGGTCAGCTGACTATAGTGATGCCATAACCACAACAATAGCAACAATGGCCATGGTGACGTCACCAAAGCAGTTCAGGGCAAGATGGAGGACAGGGAAGATTTGTGGTGACTCAAAGCATGAAAAAAAAGATAAAAGGCTGTCCCACGAATTAATTTGTGAGTGACAGATGACCACTACTGTTCTTAATCGAAGCTTGGGTACTATTCTCATCGGTGAACATAAAAAAAAGTCCACAGTTCCACACAAAGTAAGTGTTTTCAGACCAAAAATGATGAAAATTTGAGATTTTCTGGTAACTGCTGGCGTCCCGTAAGTCCTGGGAAAGTGTAAAAACTTGCGGATTTTGTTTGTCCTGTTCAACAGGAACCGCTTGCAGTACCCAGAAAAATTTTTACACAGTTTATGCACAGGTGTTTTTGGACAAATCTAGATAATTTTGGAATTAAAATATCAATATTTCTTGCCACAGGATGGTGTCAAAGTTGGCATGTTTTTTCCTAAAAATGGTGATTCCCCTTTAAGTTATATACTTCCCTGCAAACAATTTGATGTTAGTCTGATATTATGTCAATGTTAGAAATTTGTCAGCATCACATTATTTGGAAATATGTTTTTAAGAATAAAGTGTAGACGTTTTTTCATTTGATTTAACATTATACATAGTATTTTTGCCCATGTTACCACAATATTGATAAATATTATCAGGAATATTATTTTCTGAGGTTCTGCTGATATTTTAACAAGCAGCTATTAAGATGGTTATAATATCAGGAGAACCTTATTTTCTAATATTTTCTGAATGTTTTTCTCAGCTCACATTTAATATTTGTGTCTAATATGGTTATGATATAATGTCAATGCATTTGAAACCTTGGTGAAATATTATTTTTCAATATTTTCATTAATGTAATTTACACATTATGTTTCATATTTATATAATACATCTTGTTAATATTTCAGTGATGTCTCTTTGGTATACTGTAACAGTATTTTGCAAAAATGCCCTCATAATATTAAGATTACCAGTTTGATCATATTATTAGCTGTTATCAATACAACGTTCAACATTATATTATTTGATAATGTTATTTCATCATCTCTCCAAGGTAATTCATAACAAACACAATGCATTCAATATGGAAAAAAAAAGGTTTATTAACATAATATATGACAAATACATAAATGTGTACAGTTACAAACAAGCCATAAATATAAACAAAATAAACAAATAACAATCAAATCACAGAATTGTGTGTTATTATGCACTGAAAATGAACAAGTAGTAGGCCTATTATTTTGGAATGAAATCTTTCTTTGCTTATACAAAAATGTATTTTCTGGTATGAACTGAATATAATTATGAGGGTGTGACCATTAGATTTACAGGGGGGGGGGTGACATTTTTCCTTGGCAGGAACAGTTGGGTGAGTGGGAAATTATCTATTTCACTATAAAAGCGGCAGTCATCACTTTGAGGGAGCAAAATCTCCAAATTTTCACAACTAAATCGAGCAACACCTGTTACAATTATTTATTCCCCCCAGAGATCTAATGGTCACCCCCTAATTTCTGCAAGGGTAACCAGATCGCATCAGCCAATCACATAAAGTATGAGAAGCTTTGGATGGTTGTGGGCAAGAATCATTGCATACTCCTCACAGCTTGTCAAGATGGAATCATTGATATTTTTGCATTAATTTAATGTAGCCACTCAATTCAGTAACATTTGAAAGATAAAAAATTAATAAACTTTTGGTCTTTTCATCAAGGCAATGATTTAAATTTTCATTGTAATTTGCATGATTCAATTCAATTTATTTGATATAAATCATGATTAAAATCACGTATTTAGAAAAATAATTACATAAGAGCACCAATCCTGCTCATAGGTGTCACCAGTAATCATCTAAACAATGACTTTTGACATCAGTGAGGCATTGCCAACATGATTATACTCAAGAATCATAACTTTTGGTTCTTTTCATAACTAATATTCCACCATATAGCAGTAGGTTTACACATTCCAAGGCACAACAGTTTTTTCATTGTGCATTTTATCAACAATAACAGTCAAAAATCAGCTACTCAATGAAATATTTTGATAATGATAAATGCCTACACAAGCAGCATTTTAAATATTGATACAGTTCCTATTACTTTGTATATTAACCTCACTGACAACATATTTTTCTAACTTTTAATAGTGGATCTTATGTAGTGGTCATCCTACCAGCATTGCAGATCCTGTGATTGGACACCATACTCCCTGGGTAATATCGGGGCATCACCTGAAATGAAGAACAAGAATCCAAGGATTCAAAGGTAGTCGTTTCGGTATTATATTGAAGGTGCATTAATTAACATGGAGTTGGTGACAGTGATATTCCTCTGTATTGCATCTCTATGGGAGTCATGGTTATCATAATTTTGAATAATACGAACTTTGCGAAAAAAGGTCAGGTTTTAGACCATGTAACAAAATTGAATATTAAAGTCAACAAGAACCTTGGCCATTTAGTACTGTTTACTTTAATATTCAAGATATCAATTATTAGTAGCAGCCTTTAAAACTCCCGCTGGACCGTCTGCCGAGGCCAGTCAAAAAGGGGCCAGGCTTATGAACTGAAGATTTCACTCGCCTGAGTGCCTAGTGAACCGGGGACCTGGTAATTCATGGCAATTCAGAAGCGTAATTTACAGCAATTGGCCCTGAATGCACCCCACCCAGTTCCCCTAATGTCACCAAATTAATTAATGTCACATCTGTGGATCAATGCCCTCTCTGATTGCAGGTATTATTGCTATTGAAGTGTCATATTGAGCCACAGAAATGCTAAATTGCCCCAGAGCCTAGGTGTCTCTGGAGCCACGAATGGCTGTGCAGAACAGACAATGAAAGAACGGCAATGCAAAAACGGTTACTAATAGATGTCAAAAACGACTAAAGGTCTATACCAAAAACAGCAATACTACTACAAGTGTCAAAAATTAAGAAGTTCATAAGTAGGTGTAACACTGTGAGTGAAAATGTATCTATTTGATATGAGTAGAGTCAATAAAACGATATATATATATATATTGATATCCAGTGCTGTAGACCACGGAAATAATATTTATATCTCTATGTGTAGATCGAGCCCAGCTTGCTCAAGAGCCATGGCGATTTAGCAATCCTAAATTAATTAGTCTTGCCACTTTTCTGCTAATTATTTTTTAATTTTCTGTCTCATTACTTCTGTTATTATAGTACCCCATACCATATTAGGGCCTACTTCCAGCATCAAAATTTCCATAATTTTTTATGTGACTGATCTCCCCTGTTTATACTTATAGGCCTCTTGTCCCCCTGAAAATTGCCTGGCTACACCACTGGTCACAGAGAAGCTAAAAGTCTTAAAAAGAGATTTTTCATTCAAACAGCAATATTGAATATGATGGATTTACTGTTTTTCTTTGGAAAGAAAATCAGAAAGAAAATATGAAAAACATTCAGAATGAGTGGCTGAGTCTGACTGTCAAAGAGCAAGACCTGACATGTAGGCTAAGACACAAATCCCCGACTTTTTCCATGGCCAAATGAAGTGTTTTTCAAGACCAAAGAATTAAAATTAAATACTCATATTATCACTCACTGACAAGTTTCAGTGGAAATCAAACCAGAAACAAAGAGATATGAATATTCAAGCTACCAAAACATCAACATTCCTCACCCCACTGTCTTTCACAACATTTCCGGCATTGTCCAGTCTTTCCTGTGACATAAATAGGCATAAATAGCTTGATTGCCACATGCTTTTTGTAAAATAATGATTTTGGCGGCCATGATTGATTTTGACTGGTACCCTGACACAACAAAACAAGACTAACAAGTAAAGTCATCATGATACCCGTCAAACTTATTTGACTGGGCCACTTACATGACACCAGTCACACATTTTGATGCAAAATGAAAGTTTCATGAAATTAAATTAAATTTAAAACGATAAGTCAGCGTGGATAGCGACTTCGCGATCGTAATTGTGGTTGGGGACCATCCCTATAAGCCATAACTAATGATAGAGCTTGTTTTCAGATGGTTCCTGATGACACAGACGATTTCTGAGGCAAATTTGCATTACGGTATTTCGAATTTCCGATTTTCGCGGGTGTTTTTTCCACTTGTCCATGGATTGCAAAAGGTAGCCGTTCATACGAACGACTACCTAAAAAAGGAAGCCGAATCAGTATTAAAGCCCACGAAGCAGACTTCTTTAATTTGCACCGAATGCCAATTGATCTAGCTGAGCGTAAATTACCAGATTTTTGACAATTAATTTTAAAATGTCATTATTATGTAGACCTCATAGCCACTAAGCTATATTTGTCTTGGAACTTTTTTCTGTTACAGTATTTAATATGAAGCAGTCACGATTTTTTTAAAAAATGAAACAGCCTTTTTAGCTCTTTTTACCTGAAGAAATGAAAAAATTAACTGATCAATCTGATAATTTTATGTGAATATTCTCACCCCTAACTGCAAGTGGCGGCACTCAGTGTTTGTTGGCGACTTGCAGTGTACAGTAACTTGTCCTGGGCTCATGACCTGAAAAAAAAAAAATCAGAAAATTAAATAAGTATTGCAGTTCTGAATCATCCTAAAATAAGATATATCATAATAAGTTTTCATATTCAAATACAAATTGTTTATTTTATGTAGCTCAATCTAAGAATAAACTTTATAAAGTGCATCATCAGAAGCGCTTTACAGAGAAAAATATGTAAAATGGATTAAAAAAATATATATAAATGGATAAGTATTAAAAATTTCAGCTACAGATAGCATCATAAGCCAATTAATGCTCTAGAAAATTCGGAGAAATCTTCTCACCTTTACACTGGACTTGATAGCTGGCTGCTGCTTAGTGTGCTGCTATGTTGGCATCTATGATTTGTTGCTTGCGGCACCTGGAACAAAAATTAATACAATAAATTCAAAGTGAAATGTGATGTTATGCATGGAATAATACGAGCTTATTGTATGATTGCGAAAACAAGAGTTTAGGAATGCCAACAGATGGAGACACTACATCTCTCACTTTGAATGGGGACAATTAATGCTAGGTGTCTCCACTTGCCATGTCACCTGCACATTAAATTTTGTTGTACAGGTCACAATAATGGTTAAACTTAATACAAAGAAGTCTGTCAAAAAGAAGACATATCTCTATTCATATATTTATTGCATGGATTGCATCTTAAATAATTATTAGCAAGTAGCAAGTAGCAAGTAGGCATGCATTAGTCATAGCCCTACAGTTGAGGCAGACTTCCAAAAAAGCACTCTTGGGGTCACTAAATGAAGCCTTAGCTCTAATTACATTGAAAGTTTTCCATAACAGTTTGAGATGGAAGACAATACACACAATAAAAAAACAAAACTTATTGGTACTTACTTTTGAGTTGAGGAGACTGAACTCACAAGATGAAGTGAATCTGCACACTGTGACTGTCAGTGATATTTTGGCAAATGAACCAATGACCCCTCTGACTGTTTGGGCTAGATTAGGAAGATGACCTACAAACCAGCCACTGGGCTGATTGGGTGTTTTAAAAACTGGAGGGGGTGAATTTAAGAGCATTCCTGCATTGTAAAAGGAAAGCTGTATGTTTTGCAAAAAGTGCAACAAAGCTAATTGTTTTGATTGAAAAACTGTTCCTTAGATAGTCATGTCATTGTAATCCATTCATTTTTTTAGATAAACAATTGAGGATAAAAGTGAGCATGGCCATGCACTGTAGGCAGTGAAAAATTTGTATTGCATGTTTATATTATTTGTTCATGTTTTTATTGTTTAATTTCATCACTGTAATAATACCACTGATATCTAGACATAATTTTCTGATATATTTTGATGTCAATAAAAAAACAACAAATATATTTATGAACTGCAATTTAGTACTGCAACAAGTTTTTTCCTGATTTATACATAAGCTTACATAACAACTAAACATACAAGTGGAGGTAGATTCTCTGGGTGATTTGACTTGAAGTAATAGTTTATGTTAATAGCTGTCTGTTAATATCTTCAAAAAATTTATTTTAAAAAAGACCTGTGCCCATGTTGTTCACACTTGCATGCACTGCATGTTCATGTATGTGGATGCTAGGTTTTGAAACAATTATACTAAAGAAGCATCATACTTAATTTTCAGCTCAAAGCTATATTATGGTTTTACAGCAGTTAGCTTTGGTACTCTAAAGTAGGCTGAAAAAATAGATTTTTGGGTATCCTTACATTTTTTCCTCAAAATGTCTTTTTATTTTTTACAGTGCATGACTTAGATTAGAACCCTCTAAATAGAAATGCTAAATTTATGTTGCACCAAGTATGAATACACTGACTTTGGTTAACAGTTGTGAGTCAAATAGATAAAAAATAAAAACTGATAGAGAAACTCAGAAAGGAAGGTTAATGCAAGATTACTGTCCATTGTTGGAATTAATGGCTGACAAATGACCACAACTTTCTCTGGGTATCTGAAGAGTGAAGACAGCAGGGCAGACTGCCGCAGCTTGTAAAGTTTTGCACAAAATGTGGTCTTTGAACAGAGGTAACAAAGTTTGTCAGTTTCTACTGAATGCAATGCTTCTCTCTACACTTGGTATATGACAGATGCATATCTTCATAATACAATGTATGATACCGTTAGTATAGAATAATAGCTTATTGTTAATTGGTGATATGAGAAAACTAGGAATAAATCATAGCACAAGAAAAGTCAAAACATGGTTTAAAAGTTCAATTATTTCTGATTAATGTCAAGAATATTATAAATATATAAAGTTTTATTTGATCTCTGAATATCAAGAAGATACTTGTGTCAGCAAAATAAGAAAAAAATATAACAATAAAAGAAATCAACAACTATTCTTCAAGAAATTAATACAATGAAAAGTTAAATCTTAGGTAGTTTATGATAATGGTCCCAGTTCACAAAGTTAAAAATCGTCATCCTAGAGCAAAATTAGCCTATGTCAGACTTAGGCCATTTTTCCTTTTTGGTACCATAGGAAGGCCCTTATGATAATACATGTGCTAAAAAATGTGGACTCCTAATTAATAATAATGCCCTCAAAACCCCAACTCAATTTTCGCACAAATGGCCTAAGTCCTGTTGACTTAGGCCATTTGGACTTAGGCCAATTTCGTTATCACTAATTTTAGCGGATATCACCAATATTCATCAGTCATTATCGTGAGTATTAATTTTATTGAAGTTGTTTCCTTGCATTTCATTCATAAATTTTATGAAGAATTGCTTAATAACACAGCTACACCACAAAAGAATTTTGGCCTAAGTCATTTTGGTAACAAAAAAAAAACTGTTGGCCTAAGTCAGTTTTTGGCTGTTTGCCAAAAATTACCAAAAATGACTTAGGCCAATTTTGCTTTAGGCTGACAAAATGCTTTTTATAAATGATTTTTCCACTGCAAAACTGGTAGAATAATGTCGCATTTTGTGTAAAGGATATCCAAGTTGTGTTGTGTCTACATGCTTGGAATTTCATCTTCTTGTTCAGCTATATAAGTTTTGTACATACTGACAGCAACAAAAATTCCACAGCTCACATTTTTAATCCATGGATGTGATATATCTGATATTTCAGCTTTCAGACCTTACCCATTTCAATTAAGCATCAGGAGGGTGAATGCTCTAGGTGCCGCCTGCTCTGCCGAAGGTCTTTGCTTAAAGCTTGCATGGGTTTGAACCCGACATTTTCAGTGAACCTTCATGAGCAAAATCCGGCTGGATAATCCTTTCAGAAGAGACGTTAAATTGGCAATCACTTGTATCAGTGTCTATGCTAGGCAAGAAAAAGATCCCTCATGTGGGGTAAATGTGTAACATGTTGAGGACTCCCGCTGCTGTTTCTCCAATATTATCAATCAACCCTTGTGAGTGCCCAGGCTGGAGTGCTCTTACCAACTCTTACCATATCTATCTATCTATCTATTTATCTTTCTAATAATAATAGTATCTATCTATCTATCTATCTATCTATCCATCTATCTTTTTTCTATCTACCAGGCAGATCACAGAGGTCATTGCTCAATTTTAAAATCTTACTTCATCCATATGAATTAGGAATTTTACTGTGATACATCGCATTATTTATTATAATCATGCATGAATGTATTGTGTACGGAGGTTTTCTCAATGATATGTATGCCCTCTATTGGTAATTACAGTAGATGAACTTCAATTGCTTACATCAGGCTGTTGTCAGGGTGTCATTGATGTCATTGAGGGGTTAATCAATAATCATGTTAATGAGTATTTAGCAAAATACCAAAATCTGTCAGTTGCCTCATTCATGAATACTCTTTTGGCAGCAATTCCACATTGTAAAGTGTCTAAAAATGCCTTCATTCTTGATTAGCCCACTGTAACCTTAGTACACCGTATTTCACTCAAGGAGTGATGATATTTTGTATAGGGATTCAGTAAGGGGTACGGGTCAAGAACATTTGAAGAAGTCCATAATTGCTTTCAAAATAGCCGCCATATTAGGCCTACTGTTACCTTAATATTTAAATTACATTTATGTAATTTGGTATCTAGATTTGTTTGACTCTGTGGGTGAAGAATATTTGGAAAATCCAAGATGGCTGGCAAAATGGCTGGGCAAAAAATGCAACCATTCTTAATTTGCCCACTGTGTCCTTAGTAGTTCACTTGTGAGTTATGAAACTGGTATAGGGAATTGCTAGCAGTGAAAAAAAAATCTGAGATAGCTGGCAAGATGGCCACCAATGAAATTAAGATGGTTGCCAAAATGGTTGTCAAAATGTGTTTGTAAGTGCTGCCATTACAGGTCAAACCTACAGTTGTAGCTAAGAATATCCAGTGGACACTGGATATTCTTAGGTTGTAGAGTGTAAATAAAAAGTAAGCATTGATAGATTACTCGAAGAAAAACAAGGTCACAAGGGTTGACATCACTTCCAGTGTCATGCCAGTGAAGTGGGTCTGAGCAGGAATCACAAATTAGAATTATTCGATTGCATGTCAAAATATAATTATTAATAGTTCACAAAAAAAAAGTGTTTCACCAGTATGTCATTGAGTAATAAAAATCCCAATTTTTAAAATCTTACGACAAATATTATGTAATGATTGCTAAACCCAGGGGTTGAATCCTCAGATTCTTGTTTGTTAATTAAATATAAAAGTGATAATGGTATAACCACTATTTAAAAAGTTTTAGCAAGAGGTTTCCTTTTAAAAATAATAGATAACTTCCATATCAAATGAATATGAACTTAAATGCTTTAATTGCTCTGAAATTATCAATTTGATTTCAGTATCAGGAGCCCACTGTATATGTTGGTAGGACATAAGCTGACATAGAGCTGACTTTTCAAGTGTGACTTTGCTCACTACAGCATGTTTATTAAATAGACCTACCAAGTGAAAAGGTCATTTAAGGAGGGTGTTTGGTGGGGTTGAATGATATGCCAGCTGATAGCAGATGGGCATGATTGTGTAAACAATTAAGAGGAGGAGGATGCTATCTTACATTGAGGGTTAAGTAGGTTAATGAGGTCAGGCACACTATAAGGAGAATATTTTACTGTGTATCTTATATGAAGCTGTTTGTGTGGACTCTCCTCAGGACCTGTGCACCTGACCATGACCTGACCTTCTCCAAACATGCACCAAATTAAAAGTTACCCTTCTATTCAGACCATGGAGCCCATGTTAAGACTTGTCAGGATGTACAATATGCACAATGCACAAAGTTCAAACTGTAAAAATTGACACAAGTCCAACATGACCAACAAGGGTTTCTAAAGAAGTTGATCAATCAAATCAATCAGTCAATACTGTCAATTGATCAATCAATCAATCAAATCAATCAAATCAATCAATCAAACAATCAAACAAACAATCTATCTATCTATCTATCTATCTATCTATCTATCTATCTATCTATCTATCTATCTATCTATCTATCTATCTATCTGTCTAAGAATTATAGATCCATCAAACCATTTTAAAAATAATCAAATATATATATGATCCATTATTTACTAAATTATTCAATTTGCCTATCTATCCAATTAACTTTTTATCAATCACATTTAGTCAATTAATCATTCTGTCATAGCCAGTTCATCTGTCCATCTCGCTATATATTTATCATTATTTATCCATCAGTCAAAATATGTGTTAATCAAGTTTAATAATTAGAGAGGTGGAGGTTTGGATGGCTGAATTGAAGGATGCTTGGGGTTTTACGTCCAGTATTTATATGCGGTTGTTAGGCTAATTGGATCAGAATGGAGATGAAACAGCAACGAGGCAAAGAATGATCGAAACCGCTGTCCAACATAGTCCAGGTGACCCAGTGCAGCAAAAAAAGAAGTGGAAACCAAGACCCAGAAATTGCAGCCCACTGTGCTACCAACTGAGCTGACCATAACTTGTCTTCTAACCAGGTTACAGGCAGGGAGGGTTAGCAGTTAGCATGGTTTTAAAAAGCATTCATACAACCCGGTAATGGCATAGGCCTACGACGCACACAATTTTTTGGGGGGGGGGGGCGAGCGACATTTGCCTGGATTTCAAGATCTGAATTTAATACCATTTCAAATTCATAATGCATGAACACTCAATTTCTCAAAAGCGATACATGTATGAGATTTTAAATTATGCCAGATCCCTGGCATTTCTGAGTAATATATCATTATGCAAAGAATATGCGACTATACTACAGCACAACTTTTTTAAATTCTTCATCTAATATTCATTATTACTTGGATATTAAATCAGATTCTAACTCCACCAGAGAATTTTTTAACGATTTTTGACTGGCAGACCCAAGGAAAAACATTACAGTCTGTCACTTTGATAAAGAAAAAATGAGGACTAGTTCACTGTGAAAAATGCGCTTTGTGACTCATGACAGCTGATGAAGTGTCATCTTCTCTACTTTCAACATGGGAAACTTAGAGGCTGTTTGGTTAGTCATGATCAAAAGGAGGCCATTTGACTTTTAAAGTGAAAATTAGATGCATGTGGCTGCCATCAGCAAGTGGGATAATCCTTAAATCAAATTGACATTGAAAGTATTGAGTATGATCATGACAAATCATCAGCATGATGATACACGAAGTGCCATTTTCACAGTGCAGCAGTCCATTTTTTTTCTATATAAAAGTGACAGACTGTAAATGTGCAACTTAGAAAGATCTACAGATTAGCTGAAAACTCATTAACTCATTATAACATATTTATGATCATACCTCTGATAGGCATGCAATAACGACTGTGAACTGTTTAGCTGACTGCTAATTTAGGGGTTTGGATATTTGCACAAAAAGGAGTTGCATACATCTTTAATCTCTGAAAGATGAAAATCTGAAAGACAACATTGGCGAAGAGTGAGGAATATTGTTGATACCATACGAAACAAATCTTAGGTTTTAAATGCAACCGAACTCTTCAAATACAGACATAGTAACTCATGAGTGTCAAGAAATTAAAGTTGGTCTCCAAGTGACCAAACTGTGCTTTCACCCTAGGGTTATTTTAGTTAATCCCGAAATGTGCCATTGACCTGGATCTGAACCAAGGACCAAACATACATATTCCCATATCTAGTCTATGGTCAAAATATTTAAAAAAGAATGTTATCATAAGCAGATTAGTGAAAAATATTACAGAAAACGTTTTCCCCACACAATTGAATTAAAAAAAGATATTCAGAAGAAATTTTTTTATCTCTGTCAGAGTTACTTTTTCCATATGTATAATTTACCCTTTTAACTGGAATTGAGTCATCTTTGATGAAAGGAAAACCTTAATGACCCAAAAATTCGGATAAGAAACAGCATGCACAGCTACACACCAAAACAACAACAGAGCTGCACCCTCCTCAGTAAATGTAAGTGCCTGTCACTGATTGGGAGGGGGGAGGTCTGGCCACAATATAGCCTCTACATTATACTATGTTGCAGTAGTAAGAACAAACATGCACAACATTAGTGAAAAGGTACAATTTGATATCTAAGTATGGAGTATGGGGTTCGAAAAAAAAAAGTCACAATCATCATTGTCGATATTATGTCAGTGAAAATCTTTCATACATCTTCTGGATCTAAAGTTTTATCTTGAAGGGTGTCTTCTGTTTAAGTAGACTTTATCAACATGGAGCACCCCATTCCAGGGTACAAGATGAGAGATTTTCAAAGAATTGCACTGAATTATCCATCAAACTGGGCACCCCCAGCAAGCTAATAGCCAATGGTCAAGAAAATGAGAAGGAGAGGGGGGGGGTGCTCTGGACCAACTGACTGCTCCTGCCCTCTGGTGGGGTTTGGGGAGGTATCTAGATTAACTTTTGGCCATCTGTTGTCAGATTGTATTTATCCCTCTGTCTATATACTGGGGATTGTATTTTGATAGGTTCAAGGCGATGGAATATAGATCTATCTATCTATCTATCTATCTATCTGTCTATCTACATTGTCAGTTTCCATTGTGATTTGACAACCTCTTCCCCTAAATTCTGGACATAATTATACAAAGTGTCATAGTCAACTATTTTCATTCAAATTCTAAATCATTTATGTTTCCTATAGAGTTTATACCCACCACTTATGTAATATGTAAAATGATTATATTTTAGAACTGATAATAATGATATTGTTGCTAAATGACAAACGTGTGATACGCACTGGTAATTTAGCTGTAATATGATTTCAAATTTTTGCTGGATTTCAAATTCAGTTTGACTACTATGATTTCATTTATTATTATCCTGAACCTACCTGAAAAACGGTCAAAATATCTTTTTTGGTAATACTGGTGACCACACCCAAAGGTTAATATGAAATTAGAAATTCCTATAGATCAAAGTGAACAGTTGAAGAATGATTGGACAAAATCGGTTTTTACTGGGATCATTGTTACATGTATATATGTTAGAATATGATGTGCCTCATGCCTTTCAAAATATTCTTTGAGTCTTTGCTTTCATGTTTTAAATAATGCAATGACAATGTCACTAAAACATTAGACTTAACATTCATTTGATACCTTAAAATGATATTGTTCAATTATACAGTCAGCGTATGTCATTACAGCATCAGTATACTATTGACTTTATTTATTTTAAATAGTATTGCCATTATATTGTTATAACATTTTATATATACGTTTTTGAAATATATTTTTATGATATCAGATTTTTTTATGAGAGTAACAAATCTTTCAATACTGTCACCTCATGTCAGCTGAATATTGAGAAATGTTATGAGATTCACAATTTTTCAAATATTTTTTATGCATTTGGATTGATGTTTTCAGTGATATAATGACAATGTTTAATAAATGTTGAAGATAATAAACAAGTGCAACATTATAACAATGTTGCACAACCATACTGTCAGCGCATTTTTTTAGAACATCATATTGACATTCAGTCTATTTCTTTTTCAAAGTATTTCCATAATATTGCTCTCACATTGGTAAAATGTGTTTTTCAATCACATTTATACAATATTTTAATTCATATTCATTTAATATATTTTGTAATGTGACTATTAGATATCACAAGAATACTTGGAAATATTATGGGCCTATTAACTTTTTCAAATATCAGTTTCTCGTTATGATCAATATTGTAAGTGATGTGATGGTAATGTTAAAGAAATACTAGAGCAAATATATATTTGCTACCTTATATTGATATTGCAGAATTATGTTGTCAACATATTTAATTGCAACATTTAGTTATCATGAGCCGCAAATATTTTTTTTGTTCTTCTGATCATATCATTATTGCATCAAAAAGTAACATTTATCAAACACATTATTATGACATCTGAATTTCACATCAGTATAATATATCCTCCAATTCTCATAAAAATGTTTTAAATTGATAATAGTTTTAAATATTATTGAAATGTTAGAAAAATATTAAAAAATAACATTTTTTAATAATAATCACATAAGGTTCAAACAATATTATCCAAATATCACAAGAACCTCAGCACAACATTAAAACATAATATTTAGTAATAATGTCATCTCAGTACTCATTTGACAAAAGATAAAATATTAGAAAAATATTATGTGTTTACTGGGTTATATGTTTATTGACCATGCCTTAGAAGCCCCTATGACTGACACAGGGATATACTGAGCAATTTTTTTGCATGTGCCAAACAAAAAGTGGCACCGTTTATGTGATGTCATTACTGAATGAGACACAATGGTGATGACGTCACAAGAGAGACTGGACTGGTGACGTCATGAACTCTTGAATCTAAAAATAGATTGCAACACTGCAATAATCATAACGTCAGCAAAGATTGTCAAGTCTAGGACTTGTAGACCCATAAGCATGTAAAATTTTTTGTAACTGGGAGAAAATATTTGTTATGTTGCCAGCCGGGTGGCCATCTATCATCTATATTTAAAGCATCACAAACAAAAATTAAAACCACCACAAAGAAATATCAAAAACATCACAATGTCATATAAATATCTAAATGCCTGATGGTCTCGCTATGCTCTTTGGCATCATATATTATTGTGTCAAAATGGTATGCTCTTCACACCAAAGTTGCTCTATACATCTGTGGACATCCTACGAAAAATTCAACGTCCCAGGTGTAATAGGTGATTGGGGAAAAAATAAAAACTGCACCAATGTTTTCAGATTTCTGCGCAAATCTAGAGATCAACTGAGGTTGAGGGTGAATTTCTTTACACATGTTACAATACCTTGTCCTGGGTCAAAATTAGCCAAATTTAAAATGATAAGGGGCCGACCAGACGATAGTTGGGGGGCTATGGACTTTACCCCCGGACAAACTTTTTTTTCATTTGCGGTGCGTCGACGAATAATGTTTTCGCATGCACACTTGCGACAAACATTTTTATTAGAATTTTTAACATTACGGACTTGCGGTGCCCTAGCTATACAGGTGGAAACAAACTTTTTTTTTCATATGCTGAACAAGCTTTTTTTTTTTCAGTGTCAAGTAGGAAAAAATCTCTTTTTTTCACCAAAATTTATAGCCCTCCCCCCCAAACGATCATCTGGTCGGCCCCTAACTGTTTAAATAGTGTCCATGTCTCACTTTGTGGGCCAATGGGCTGTGGAATATTTATATGCCAGCATTGTAAATGCCCATATTATTGGACAAAGTGGCAAACTTTTCATTACTATTTCAACGTTATATACCGTACCTTAGCAAACAAACTTCTGCATTTTTTCTTTTTCATTTTGATGTTGCTTTTAAATTTGTCCCTCACAATCATACTTTCATACGTCACAGTGAGGTTCTGTGGTGTCACCATAGCAACCCTTGCTTTGAGCCTCCGTCTGAATGACAATTCATTATTTTTCTTTGTTATTTGGTTGAGGTGAAATGCATTTTTTTCGCTGTTGCTGAAATATTGCTCATATTATCCCAAAAAATCTAAATTACAAAATTCCCAGCCCGAAACTCCCCAAAAATGTTGCTGCCTCCTGCCCCTGTATCAAGTGGCGAACCCACTCTTTTTTTTTCCACCAAAAATAATCCATAACCCAGCAAAGATCATCTTGTCGGCACCTGCAGTTGAAATTGGGGGGGGGGGGTATTGTTCCTTTATCAGAAAACAGGGGGAGCTCATCCCTGTTACAGCTCTGTCAATGTGGAAATACAATTCCCAGTTCACTCTTTTAGTCCTGCATACAATAAGCCAAAATTATACACTGGTGGCAGGAATTATTTTCTCTTTTAAAATTTTGAATGGCACCCCGCTGCGGCAGCAGTCAAGAGCCCCCCCCCCCCCCCCAACGACGCATTGACACTGCCATGTGTGATGCAAAACTTGGACATATCGTCATGCATTTCACTTCAGCCTCAGTGTCAAAATGAGACACAGATTGTCACCACCACGACGCATACAAGGCGGGAACAAGACGCAAATTCATGCAATGCTGCTTGGCAACGTTAATATTAACCTGCAGTGCACGTGGACAATGCGCGCACTTCACGCAGACAGGCCACAAAGTTCACGGCAACCTGCCGTATGTTTCCATGGTGACACATAATGTCTCAAAGCATACGCACGTCAGGTATACGTGTACATTGTGTTGTATGTACGATGCATGTGTGTACAGCTTGGGTCCAGTCAATGATAATCCTGACGCAGACTTGTGGCCCTCAAAATTTCGACCTGCCCAATTTTTTTTCTAGAGCCCACGTCCAGTCTGTGATGGCCTGTGTCACGCTTCATTGGCTGTGTCTCTAATTGGCAACAGTCCACGTCCAGTATGTGACAAGCAGTGTGCAGTCCGTGTCAGGTCCTGTCCATTCTGGAACAGGCCACTTTGCTTGACGCAGACCACTGTCAATTCCCAATCACCAAGGTGTGAATGGGGCTTTAACAAGAATCCGAGGATTCAAACCCTGGGTTCTGTTGGGAATTAGCAATTATGCATAAGATCCGTGGATACAAGATCAAAGTAGCACTGCACTGCGAAGTGCAATCAGCTTTGACACCTGTCAGATTGATTTCGAGTGCTGTTTCTCAATGGCAATTTGGTAAACTGAGGGTGAAAAAACGCTTTAGTGGGCAAAATTATAATGCAAAGTCAGCTTGAAAACAGCCCATCAAGACTCAAACGATCTATTACACAACAAACTACTAAAAAAAAATTTTTTTTTATTTTTTTTTCTGTCAAATTAAAAAAAAAAAACCAAAAAAAAACCACAACAAACCATCCTGAATTCCACAACGCATTTTAGTTCACCCCTATATGAACACAAAATGACACACTTGACCACATCCACACCTGTATTAAGGCTGGGAAAACTTTTTTCCAAAAATCTCTCAGACTGGTTTTTAGATAAAATTACCCTGGGGGAACCCAGGGTAATAAACCACACTTCTGGTAGACCCAAAATTGTCTTACAAATCACAGAGGCCTCTTATAGTCCATGCCCTGGGAGTCATTTGTGTGACCGAGAGAGGGAGAGCGTTTGACTTCATATTCTGTTACTATATGGTCTGGCCTTAAAAAAAAATCAGGGTAGACATCTGGCGGCATGGCAGGTTAGGAGAAATCCAAGATGGCGGCCAATATGGCCGCCGAAACAAGAAAAATGGGTTAAATTGCTCACAGTAAGACTACAGAGGCGTGTAATACATCAAAATAGGGGTTTTCTGGGATGCTGAATCCGAATATGTACAAATAAAACCTCTTACTACTTTCTCTGCTGAGATATTCAAGATGGCTGCCAAATCAAGCTAAAATGGCTGCCGTGAATGGAAAAACACCTATTTTACTGAACAGCAAACACTGCACAGGCATATGTTATATCAAAATAGGGGTTTTCAAGGTTGCTGAGTTCAATAATGCGCAAATAAAACCTCTAGCTCCCTTCTAATTTGAGAATTCCAAGATGGCTACTGATATGGCGACCAAAAAGTCCTAGAAAAACACCTAAGTTGCCCCCAACAAACACTACACAGGTGTGTGATACATTAAGATATGGGTTTTTAAGGTTGCTGAGTTTGATAATGCACAAATAAAACCTCTTGCTCCCTTCTATTTTGAGAAATCCAAGATGACCACTGAGATGGCAGCCACAAAGTCCTGGAAAAACTAGTTTGTTGCCCCAAACAGCACCTAATAAGGGTTACAAGGATGCAGCAAAATGAGGTTTTTCCAGGCTCCAGAGTTAAAATAAGCATGCATGATAATTCTTGCATTTTTTAATTTTTAGTAATTCAAATTGGCTTATGGTATTACTGCAATGAAGGTCTGAAAAAATACATAAGTTGCCCACAATACACACCGTTTAGGGTGTAATGCATCAATACGGCAGATTTTAGGGTTGCTGTATCCACGCAAATTCTTTATATTTTCTCAATTGTTAGATGGCTGCAATTAAATAGAACCAGTGTAGATACCCGTTCAGAGGTGTCTCCGTAAAGTTGTGAAAAAAAAGACACAACTAAGATAGGGCAACATCATTTTCAAAGACAGACAAAATATCACCTGCATCATTTAGGCCTTAGTTTATCTTTTTGGGGGGAACTATAGCTGAACACACACCTATTAAGAGAGAAAGAACAAGAGAAATTGTTTTTATTTTGGTCACACTTTCACATTCTGAATTCCTAGTACGAAAAACTATGTGAATGACCAGGATACCTCGATCGTAACTATTCGCCAAGTTGGTCGACGTGAGGCACTATTCCAACTTCAAAATCCCACAATGAATACATAAGAGTCTCAGTTATGTACTCCATGCAGTTTTTTCCCTGGCATACAACCAATTGAATGGTTCCTGTGGCACTATTCCTCACCAGATCCTCACTTTGAGATCTATCCCAATAACAGGGGCTACTGAGTGTCCACATCTGCCATTATTATTTCCCTTACAAAAATAATCATTTGGTATCCGATTGTCACTTACAGAAAAAGTTATACATATTCTTTGGGCATTTAGAAAGTGCCATTAAGACCACAAATCTGCTCAAATTTGCAAGCTGTTCAGGCAAACAATTAATTAAGCAAAATCAAAGTAACTTACCTTTCACGTGTGCAAGAACCACACTAAATCTAAAGGGGCATTTTGTAATGAATTTCCTCATTAAGATATTCCACTAATCAAAAGGTCTGTGGATACATTGACGATTGTATAATGTCAAAATGTGAATCATGAAGTTCACAAAAATCCTGTGATTCCTTGTCTAAGAGTCTTAGAGCTAAAATACAGTACAACCCGAAATAAAGTACGATTACCCCTTTTACGTACTTGAAACTACCTTTTAAAATTACGTTAAAATCATATTTAAACAACACCAATTTAAACTCAATCACCCCCATTGTGTTTGATTTACTTGATATTTTGCACCTCTGCTAGTTGCAGTTACATTAGTAGCTGTCTAAATAGAGTTCTTAATGTGGGCTAAGGTTGTTGTAAGGAGTCAAAGGGAGTTGTAAGGAGATTGGGGGTGGAGAGGAGAAAAGAGGGCAAAATAGTGTTGCACCATCTTGGATTTATCGCAAACACCATTATTAGGGTGGTCCCCATTCCTATGGGAAAAATCGAATCTCCTAAAACCCCCAATTTGAAAGTAGAAATTGATGACCACATAAGTAAAACAAACACACACAAAATTTCAGCCAAATCGGTTAATGTTTAGAGGTGGCACAAAGCCTTTGAAGTTTATCATGTAATTCCCCATTCGCGTAACTGAAAAAATGGTCAATTTCCCAGATCTTTCTCCGAAGTAAATATTTTTTTGCGGTTTTTTAGTACATGATAAAGTTGGCATGGCAAAGTAGTATCTGGGGGTTATTTTGGATTTATCATTCATCGTAAGTGAAATATTTGCCTGTATTTATGAAAAAATGCTTGAAAACTGACCCATGTAATATCTATGCTGAACTTCTTCAAAACTTTGTAAGTCAAAAAGAATATCAGGACTAGATTGGGCATCCTTAACATACTAGAAAAAAGGTAATTTGATCAAAATAATTGGCCATTATTGCAAGATTTGCAAGTACCGATGATTTTTAGGTCTGCTACAGGGCAATCACATGTTAAACTTCAACGGCTTTGTGCCACCTCTAAATATTATTTGATTTTGCTGAAATTTTTGCTCGATACCTTCTATAGATATAAGATCACAATGCAAGATTCAAATCAGAGAAATTTAGAAGAAAGTGTTTTTGGACCACCCTAACCATTATAGTCCCAAGGTCAACATGGTCTATAAAGAGTTATGTGAAGTCAGTGACACTCTTTCAAAGACGGATATTCATGGATTCACAGCTACATTGCTTCTGGCAAAAATATTCCTCTTCACAACTGGACTTTATCATAAAGGTGTGTTTTCCAAAGCTTCATTGAAGCCGCAGCCATCTTGAATTCTAAAAATGGAAAGAGCAAGAAGTTTCACGCTTGCGATTGTATTCAGCCTGCCAGAAAATGCCCGTTTTGCTGTATCACATGTAAGTGTTTGTTGTGAGCAAAATAGGTTTCTTTTTCAGGGGTTCAAATGGCAGCCGTCTTGAAAGTCTCAAAATGGAAAAGTTTAAGAGGTTTCATGCACAAAGTTGGACTGAGTGATCCTAAATACACTTATTTTTTATATCACACATTGTCAGTGTTAGGAGGCAACTTAGGTGTTTTTCTAGGACTTTTTGGCCGCCATATCAGTGGCCATCTTGGATTTCTCAAATTAGAAGGGAGCTAGAGGTTTTATTTGTGTATTATTGAACTCAGCAACCTTGAAAACCCCTATTTTGATGTAACATATGCCTGTGCAGTGTTTGTTGTTCAGTAAAATAGTCTTTTTCCTTTCACGGCAGCCATTTTAGCTTGATTTGACAGCCATCTTGAATATCTCAGCAGAAAAAGTAGTAAAAGTTTTTATTTGTACATATTTGGATTCAGCATCCCAGAAAACCCCTATTTTGATGTATTACACGCCTCTGTAGTCTTACTGTGAGCAATTTAACCCATTTTTCTTGTTTCGGCGGCCATATTGGCCGCCATCTTGGATTTCTCCTAACCTGCCATGCCGCCAGATGTCTACCCTGATTTTTTTTGAAGGCCAGACCATATAGTAACAGAATATGAAGTCAAACGCTCTCCCTCTCTCGGTCACACAAATGACCCCCAGGGCAAGGACTATTAAGGTTGGCGTGTGATACACACCAATCAGACGCAAAGCAGAGGCATACCAGACGCAAACCAGACAAAGACAATTAAAACAATAAAAAAATTAATATTTTGACATGGCCTGACGCTGGCTGCAAGTCACGATTTCTATTTGTTCAAATCACAAACCAGATGTAGCATAAAATCGCATATGTGAATGGGGCTGCACATGACAAAAGCATGACCTGTCTGTTATTTGCAAGAAAGGTTGGTGTTCACCTGTGGTGTGAGACAGGGGTGTGTCAACTTTGAGTACTGCATGAACAGGAAAGCGTTGCATCAGGGTGTTGGAAAATTAATGGTTTCACTGTAAGGTGCTGCCCTCCCACTGCAAGGTGGTGCACTCTGTGGGATTAAAATGTATTGCTCTCCCGTGCTGAAGGTAAAATAAAAGAGATGACGTTTTCCTATTAACATGGCTAGTGTTGGTTCTTCATTTTCGCTGGCTAAATTAGATAAATTCCCCACACAGGGCAAAGATGAGTATTGTAACTGTTGGTGTAGATGAAATTTATAGGGGCTGACCAGATGATCTTTGGGGAGGTGGGCTATGGATTTTTGTAAAAAAAGAAAGAGGTTTGTTTCCAACTTGACACTGAAAAAACAGTTAGGTCCGAGCATGAACAAATTGATTCTTTTTTCTTCTGAAAAAAAAAAAAATTCTCCAACTGTAGCCAGGCTACCGTAATGTTAAAATTGCGATAAAAAGTTTGTCGTGCTTTCCCATCTGAAAAATATTGTTGTAGAGCTTCTCAATTGAAAAAAAATTGTCCCCGGGTTAGGGGCCGACCAGACGATAGTTGGGGGGGGGGCTATGGACTTTACCCCCGGGACGAACTTTTTTTTTTCGTTCGCGACGCGTCGACGAAAATTTTTTTTCACATGCGCACTCGCGACAAACTTTTTTGTCGGAATTTTAACACTACGGTACCCTAGCTACAGGTGGAAACAAACTTTTTTTTTTATTTCCATGTGCTGAACAATCTTTTTTTTTCAGTGTCAAGTGGGAAACAATCGTTTTTTTTCACCAAATATCCATAGCCTCCCCCAAAGATCATCTGGTCGGCCCCTTAAAATCCATAGCTCGTCCCCCAACTATCGTCTGGTCAGCCCATCTAATAGGTAAAGAAGAACTGCAAGACTTGCGTCTGGACAAGGATAGACCGGACAAGAGAGGCTCTGAATGGGAAGTTATGAGGGACAGGCAATTCAAAAGTTAAATGGCCAAGGGACATAGGGCACATAAAACCCCATCCAGACCGTTGGGCCATGCTCCCCCCCATCAGGCCAAAAAGCCGCGTATTCAGCCCGTATATTGCCCCCCCCCCCCCCTGGCTCAGGCCATTTCTAGATACACCCCTGAACTGAACAGCAAAAGGAACCCTCAATCATAATGAACAAACATCTGGTGGGCCTCAAAAATCACCGATCAATGCATTTTAAGTAACATAGCCATTAGCCAAAGGACAGGTTATTCAGATCTATGTAAAATGGCAGGACTACACAAAGTCCCTTCCATAGCCTCAGTTATAAGGGAGGACAGAGCCCACTTTTTCTCCTCAGTGACACAGCCATTATTTTTGTGATTCAGATTGAGGCTCAATATCCACAGTATAGGTTGCCGGTGACACTACACAGCATTGCTTTTAAAAAGAATAGTCCTGTATTATATAGTGTTGCAGCTCAAAATAATTTTACCCGTTCAGGTAGTCTAATAATATCATTGTTGAATCTGTTTCAAGCTTCTCGGAAATGGGGATACATTTGGAGTAGGCCTAACTGTTCTCTGTGGTTCTAATGCAAGCTAGAGCTCGGCAACTCATTAAAACTTGACTTCAGCTGATGCAACTAATAATGAATTGAATCTATAGTGGTGATATTTCACAGTCACTAATAATTCTAAGGGCTGACCAGATGAAAATTGACATTTAATTGATGCAGGAAGGAAGCAATATATGTAGACTTGTTGGAAAAATGTTTTTGTTGAAAACCATCACGACATTGAAAAAAAAGTTTTTCCTCTTCCAAAAATGAAACTTTGTTTCCCCCTTTGTATTGCCTGAGTAACACAGAAGACTGATTCAGAGCGGCTTTTATGAAAGCCGAAGGATTCGGGTCGGACAAAAAAGGGCATTACAAATTCACGCAAATTTTGTGCGACAAAATTCTTATAATAATTTTGAATTAATAATTAATAATTTGTGCCAAAAAAGACTCAAATAAGGCAGAATAAATTACTGAAATAAGGTAGAATTATGTTTCTTTATTGAGATCAAAAGGACACACCTTGCCCCCCCCCCACTGGCCCCTTGGACTTGGGCAGGGGGGACAATTGTCCTCCCTGCATCCCCCCCCCCTGTTCCGGCACCCCTGCCGATGACTAAAAAGAACTTCAGTTAACTTAAAATTACAAGGCCTGATAATTAGTTATGCAAAATTATAATTTTAAGTTATATAAAAAAATTGTTTGAGTTAAAAATTAAATTTTACCACTTGCAAGCGGAGACACAGGGCGCTGCTGATAGGGAGTAGACCAGCCACAGCTTAATTTTTTTGCTAGAAAACCAACAGGATGAACATTGACATACAGTATTTTTAATGGAGGTGTTTACACACCGCCATTTTTGTAATTTAATAGTCAGAAAGTGTATGAGGGAGTGGGTAAGAGAGTGTAAACTTTAGGCGGAAAATTCGAAATTTGAGGAGAAAATCTGGAATAACTCTTCGCATATTTCCAATGATCTCCTAATTGTTAAATTGCCCGCAACTAGAGATGCAGGGCTGTCATTGAGGCCTACTAGTATTGATCTAAAATAATTCTAAGTACTCCTTTCATCAGTTCTTTGTTTGGAGCTTCATTTTTGGTGTTACAGTCCTCCATTTTGAAAATAATGTGTATTGTGTTTTGTGTATGCAAATGAGCCCTCCACCATTTTGAAAATTATGTGTATTCTGCTTTGTGTATGCAAATGAGCTGACCTGGAACTATGTCATGGGGACATTTGGATGTGTATTGGTCAGTTTGCTGACTAGGGAATTTATTTTGTCATAATACTAGTAGTCCATGGGCTGAGTGGGCTCACCTTGCACCCCCCCCCCCCTAAAATTGATGAAAGTCCATACAAATTGTAGTATTTGATCTATATTTTCATTTTTTCCACGATACCATTGAAAATATAGGGACTCACTATCTCTTCTGGGTCGTTACATTAGGGCGCGGCTGACAGCCTCGTCAACGTCATTTTAGGGGTAGGGAAAACAAAATACGATATAACTTTTGACTGAGTTGCAATAGAAAAGTGTATGACCTATCAAAATGTTTGTCTTGGGCAGCTCTGGAGTCATCAATACTGAATATGCAAATGTTTTGTATAATTAGGTCACCAGAGGTCAAAAGGTCATAAATTTCAGGAAACGGCCAAAATCAGGAATCCGAGCTTGTGAGTATTCTCTGAAGCCCTGAAATAGGAAGCACAACCACTAAATCTCCTCTGTGCCATTCATAAATATCCTTTTGCAATATTAACCCATTAATGTTCCATAAATCTTCAAAATTATGACTGTGTGATTAACAAAATAAGGTCAATAGACGAAAATTCAGCAAAAATAGACGTTTAAAAGTGGTATTGCATAATTTAAAGTCAGTTGGAACAAATTAACAATGATCTCCAGTCAGTTGATTGAATTAAACATTAAGCAGTTACACCACTTGTAATAAAATATTCTGATCCTGGACTTCACAATGTAGATGCAACATATCTCGTCCCATGAAAATTAATTTTTAGCGTCTGTTATTCAACAGATTCATAATCATCTCCAGAGCATGGTACACTACAATTGCTCCAGAAAACATCTCAGTTGGAAAGTAAGAATGTGGATTTAGTATACTGGAGCATTGGCATATGCTGATGATATTACGCTGTTATGTCCAACCTTAAGTGGCATGCAAAAGATGCTAGATATTTGTGAGAACTATGCTAATGATTATAATATATTATTTAACGGTAAAAAGAGTCAATTATTGTTATTTAAAGGTAAAGGTTGTAATGATAAAAAGGGAATTTTGAAAATCTTTGGTGAATCTTTAAAGTATTGTGATAATGTTGTTCATCTTGGTCATAGCATCTCTGTGGAAGATTCTGATTATATAGTAGATAAGTCATGTTCAGCTTTCTGGAAAAGTTTTAATATTTTCATGTCTGATTTCGGTCATATCCACCCAGTTATAAAATGTAATTTATTTGATAAATACTGTTGTTCATTCTATGGGTCGCCAATATGGCTATTGAATAGCAATGCAGTTAATAACTTGTGCATAGCTTGGCGTAAGGCATTAAGAAGTTTATGGAGGGTTCATCCAATGACTCATTGTGATTTAATTTATGCCATATCAGGTTTTGATCCCCTAAGGATCCAATTATGTAGAAGATTTGTTAAATTTATTAAGAAATGTCTAGTCAGTGACAATGATGTTGTCAAAGTTGTTAGTAAAGTAGCACTGGGTAACCCAATGTCTGTGATAGGGCGTAATTATAGTTATATTGATCACACTTTTGGTGATACTATAAGATACAGTATTAATGTTGATACCCTTAATGATGCAGCAGTTCTGGAAGAACTTATTAATATCCGTGATGGCTTAATGTCATGTGAGTATCTGTCTACGGATGATGTTTCAGATATGATTAACACATTGTGTGTGTCATAATTGTTTTTAAGTAATACTTTTGTAATACTAGTTGTTTTTATCATTGTTTTTGTTTTTACCTTGTTTACCTTTATTTAATTAACTTGTACCACAGTATATGTGTGTGAATAAAGATATTATATATAAATTCATTGTTCCATTGTGAACTATAAAGGCAAGACACTCAAAGGAGTGGAGCAATTGATTATCTCAATTAGTCACTTTAAAAGGATAGCCTAATTGCACTTAACCATTTTGACTATTCTCCTGTGACACCAAGAATTCCAATCCACTTCTTTCAAACAGAAATTCAAATTTTCAACATATAACTGTCAAATCTGAGCTATAGAAGATTAATATCAAGATAATTGTTGGCCTTTATTGACATACTTTTAATTTATTTAAAAACTAAGTTCAACCATTTTTATTTCAAGCGGTTGAAAAATCCATATTTTATTTTGCTTCATTTTACTCCATCACAGAAAACATGTCTTATTCATTTCTTCAAAATATCCTGATGTTTAAATTATTATTCAAATAATTGTTGGTCTTTATTGACACAATTTTAATTCTTTTAAAAACAACATTCAGCCATTTTTATTTCAAACAGATGAAAATACATATTTATATATTTTCAATTTACGGCATCACAGAAAAACATATTTTGTGCCATAGCAAAAAAACATGCTTTTATATTTGGATTCTTTCCATTCTTTTCTATTTATCCATTATCTTATTTAATGTTGACTTCTTTAGTTTAATCTTCAAATAGACCAGCAAAATCCTTTCCTTTTAAACCTGAGATGTATAGAAACATGACATCCAGAAAAATAACCATTTATAAGCAAAATCAAAACATTTAAAAAGTAGCAGCAGCATATCATTAGGAATATAAAAGTTAATAAACAGCTCCAGTAATTTAATAAATAATTTACTCATTTCAAGAAAATTATTATTTTCTGTTTTTGAAATGGGGAACTCCTTCCATGGTTCAATGCATCAGTGCACACTGTTATTTCCAGTGTACACTGTCAATAATAATTTCATCAATTTCTAATAATTATGTTGTTCTCAATTTCATACAATCATTTGTTGTTCAATGTTTTCAATTTTGATTAATTTGTTGGTTGTAACTAGTGGTTAACAGTTACAAAGTGTCAACATGTTAGCTTCCACAACACCCTTCACTGTACATTTCCTTTAGTATGTTTAACAGCTATCTTGTTAGGGCAAACATACAAATGTGTTGTGGTTAATTTCAATTTCCTAACTGGCATTCAGCTAATATTCAACATGGTTTAAATACTTGTCAATTCATGGATGAAAAAGGTTAGTTTCATTAATTTATTTTGTATTAGATATTATGTTATCTTATATTTGTACAACCTACATGCAAGTAATATTTACAGTATTTCTAATATAGGCCTACATGTACATGAACAGTAGATTCATGCTATTAGATTTTCTTGCTTGTTCATTTACACTGTAACATGTATGTAAGCTTGTCTTTAGTTAGTTAGTTTTTATCAGTTCTAAATACCCACTTTCAGATGCCACTTTGATACCTTGTGCGCCAGAGTTTAACCGTTTACAGTGGTCCAAAGATTTGTAAGTTTAATTAAATATATTGTCAATTTAGTTCATTTCTTCACAATTCAGCCACCATCATAGTTACAAGGTAACTTATTGTGTTTTTTTATTTTTGTACACAGATTCACCAAACAACTACTTTTGCGTTGAATAAACTTGGATGAAACCAACTACGTATTTTTATCTCTGTGCGCAACAGTGAATAAATCTAAAGAACCGACAACATGGGTGATAAAGAGGAACTGAAGCAAAAGCGGAGTTCGCAGAAGGCCGTGGTCACAAGATTCCGGAATGCTCTAGAGCGCTACATTGTCGAAGAAGACATTCCTGAAGTGAAATCGCATCTTGAAAAACTCAAAGACGCCTTCGCGAAATTCAAGACAACTCATGATGCCTATCTTGACGTGCTTACAGAAGAACCTGAAATTGAAGACGCAGATAAGTACCTTGACGAAGTTCAAAAACCATACCTTGAAATTTTCAAATCAGCTAAAAACTTTGTAAGACAATCTGAATCTTCTGCTGATGATAAGAAGTTGCTTGAAACGAAAACTGAACCTCGTTCAACTGATCAGTCAGCTTTGCTTTCCCTTGTTAATCAACCGGCAGTAACCCTTGAAAATTTCGATGGTGATCCACTGCGTTACAATACATTCTTTGCTGTCTTTGATGAACTTGTCGGAAATACAAATGTCAATGATGCTCTGAAACTTAGCAGATTGCTTCAATATACGTCTAAAGGAGCCAATAATGCTATTCGCCACTGTAGCTTGTTGAGTGGTTCTGAAGGCTATGAGCAAGCTCGTCAAATACTGAAGCAGCGTTTTGGTAATGCTCATCTCATTTCCGATTGCATAATTAAGAGTTTGAGATCAGGAAAGTCTGTCAAGTCCCCTTCAGATCTTCAGCAACTCGCAGATGATCTTCGTAATTATTATGCTGTGCTTTCTTCTTTGAACAAGCTGCCCGAAATCGACACTCAAATGTGCATAGTTGAAATTATGAAACGTCTTCCAGATGGTCTTCAAGAAAAGTGGAGAGAACAAGCTCTGAAAATTAAATCAATGACTGATTCTTATCCCAGCTTTGAAAAATTTGTTGAATTTGTAACTAGAAAATCAGATAATGCTAATGATCCCGTTTATGGCTCTGCGTTCAAATCTTCAACTACATCACATTCATCCGTTCAATCTTCAAGCAAGGTCAGCTCGTCGTTTTCAACTTCTGCCCAAGATGTTCAGCCACGCAGGATATACACTTGTAAAGCTTGTGGTGAGAATCACAAGCTCTTCTATTGCCAAACCTTCAAAGATATGCGACCTGTTCAGCGTTTGGAGTTTGTACGTGAGCATCAATTATGTGAAAATTGTCTGATGGATAATCACTTAGTATCCGATTGTAAAAGGCCAACAGTTTGTACAGTTCCTGGTTGTGGTGCCAAGCACACCAAATTTATTCATGTAAATTCTGGAAATGTTGATCAAGCTCAAGTTAATGTTAGCAATGTGCAAGTTAATGAGGCACAAGTATACACAGCTAGCAGTCAAAGTTGTAATTCTGAAGTTAGTTTACCTGTTGTTCCTGTGAGAGTTGAGGGCATGGTGCATACTTCAGCTTTGTTGGATACTGCTTCAACAAATACATTCTGTTCGCGTGAGCTAGTCAAATCAGCATTCTTATCAGGCAAAATTACCAACTACTCCTTGAATACTTTGAGTAAGTCAGGTGAAGACAGGAGTACCATGGTAGTTGATATGTATGTCAATTCAAAATTTCATTGTCCAGTTGTACATCTTACAAATGTTTATGTTGTGGATCAGATTCCTGCAAAGGTACATGATGTTGATGTAACAAAGTTCAAGCATCTAAAAGACTTGTCTGATTATGTAGCTAAGTCCAATGTGGATATTTTGATAGGTCAAGATAATCATGAATTGTTGATCCCTAGAGAGACAAGAGTTGGTAGAAATGATGAGCCTTTTGCGATTAGAACTTCACTTGGCTGGTCTATTTGTGGGCCAATGAAGAGATGTAGATCTAAAAATTCAAATCCCCAAGGTGTGTCATCCAATGTTATTAGCATCGAACCATGTGCAGCTGATGATCAGATTGTGAAGCCCAGTGTCAAGTTGAAGAGTGACCTTGAAATTAATGATGTTCAAATTGGTGAAGTCAAGTCTTCCATTGTAAATGTTGAATATGATTTTACGAGGTCAATGACCTCAGTTCGAGATCTTGATCTGTTGTCCAGTCAAGTTCAATCACATGATGTTAGATCAGCTGATCAAGGTAGTCTTAGCAGGCAAGTTAAGCCAAGGTGTAAAACTAAAAGAACTGTCAGACATTCTGGTCGATATGTGACTTGATGCACTTTTTCATTTATGTGTGAACTCATGGACTTCTGACAATTGCTTACAATTCCAATTCATTGTATTACATACTTGTAATTATTTTCATGCTGTACTCATTTGTATATTACTTGCTGTATTTGAAGATGTTTGAATCCATAAAGGTTTCAAGGTGGGGAGTGTTATTTCCAGTGTACACTGTCAATAATAATTTCATCAATTTCTAATAATTATGTTGTTCTCAATTTCATACAATCATTTGTTGTTCAATGTTTTCAATTTTGATTAATTTGTTGGTTGTAACTAGTGGTTAACAGTTACAAAGTGTCAACATGTTAGCTTCCACAACACCCTTCACTGTACATTTCCTTTAGTATGTTTAACAGCTATCTTGTTAGGGCAAACATACAAATGTGTTGTGGTTAATTTCAATTTCCTAACTGGCATTCAGCTAATATCTTTGAGAGAATATTCAACATGGTTTAAATACTTGTCAATTCATGGATGAAAAAGGTTAGTTTCATTAATTTATTTTGTATTAGATATTATGTTATCTTATATTTGTACAACCTACATGCAAGTAATATTTACAGTATTTCTAATATAGGCCTACATGTACATGAACAGTAGATTCATGCTATTAGATTTTCTTGCTTGTTCATTTACACTGTAACATGTATGTAAGCTTGTCTTTAGTTAGTTAGTTTTTATCAGTTCTAAATACCCACTTTCAGATGCCACTTTGATACCTTGTGCGCCAGAGTTTAACCGTTTACAGTGGTCCAAAGATTTGTAAGTTTAATTAAATATATTGTCAATTTAGTTCATTTCTTCACAATTCAGCCACCATCATAGTTACAAGGTAACTTATTGTGTTTTTTTTATTTTTGTACACAGATTCACCAAACAACTACTTTTGCGTTGAATAAACTTGGATGAAACCAACTACGTATTTTTATCTCTGTGCGCAACACAATCATTTTGGGAATCCCCTCCCATGCTCCAATGAGCATGCTAATTGGCTACCTGAACCAATCTGATTGGCCAGAAAATTCACTCAAGTTAACTCCTCCCACATTGAGCAGTAATTACTGGAGCATAAAAGCAGCATCAGAGCAGGCAATAATCATTCTCACTTTGACTAGCTGATGAAGAACAACAGTTCGAAACGTCCTAGTTGCCTCCTGCTGAACAGAGATTTGCTGCTGACTGCTACATTGACTAAGTATCACTGAGTCTTATATTTCTAGAATTTTCCAATTGTTTCATATTTTATGCTATTATTGTCATTTTCTAAAGTTGAAATTCATGTCAAGACTTAGTTTCTTTTCAGTGTAGCACCAGCACCTCCCTGTGCAGCAGTCTACCAAGACTCTTGGGGACAGGTATCCTGCCTTCCAAGGCCTATAAAATTAAATCTTTTTTTTTCTAATAATAATTTTTTATTTTTGCCTTTTCGGTCTAAGTCTAGTATACAGTTTACATTTGGTAAAATAAGAAGAAAAAGTATATTTTAAAATTAAGATTTTTTAAGTAGACCTAACCTGTAATAAAGCCTATTTTGCATCTATCCTTTAGCAGAATCAAAATTGAGCACTGTGTTGTACAGTCTTTATCAAGACTCTTTTTCGTCAACACACCTCACATTTTTAAGGGCTCTTTTATTCCAAATTAACATTTCAAAGCCCTTCATTTCATTCGTTTCATTTATTTGAATAACAAATTTTGCTTTTCAGTTCCAATCAAAAATTGATTTTTTGGCTTTCTGTCACAGTAGGCAAAATGTCCCTTAAGGACCTCAGTGACACAAAATTGCTATTTAGATATATTCAAGCTGCTCACCACAAAGGCCATGTCTCAACCACTCCTAAAGGTCTTCTTAAGATGAAGGCTAAATTAGATGCCTTTGTTAAATTAGCAGCTCCGAATCCTAAGTCAACCCAAAGGATTACGGAGATCAATGGCACTTGGGCACAAAATCTTGTTAGAGCCATGAGAACTCACTATGAGGATCTCATGCAGGACGCCCTAATTACAATTAGGGGTCGTAATTTCAGTAGAGAATCTTTCGACCATGCCTGGGCTGGAGCAACAAAATGGGGTCGCGCTTCCCTCGGCAGGAAACTTGCCATTAGCACGGTAGAATCCGCTAGGGATTCATGCCGTAGTGCGGCCCTCTATCAAGAGCCTGAAGCTCGACCAATTCTCCCTAGGCCACAAGCTCCAGTCCGTACTGTAACTGTAGATACCACTGCCCAAGTGTGGTCCTTTGCTAAATATAATAGCAATTACTCCCGACCTGCCGAAATTCGTGCGGTCTCTGGCCCTTTGGATCCACTAAGTAATTTCTACCCATTCCCTTTTTGGTACCGGGGAATTAAACACAAATCAGTTGAGCATGCCTATCACATGGAGAAAGCCCAATTTCTGGGAAACCTCAAAGCGTGGAATGAGATTTTTTCGGCCCCAACTGCTCATCACGCTAAAGCCATTTCTAAAGATTACTTTAAATCTCGTGCTTTCAAAGATGCATGTCGTTCTGATTTCAGATTGGCCCGACGACTGAAGGAGTGGGATGACATGAAGGAGACCTTGTTTTTGCGACTCTTGAGGCAGAAGTTGTCGCAGTGTTCAGAGTTTCTGTCTGCTTTACAGGACTCTGGCACCAAGGGTCTCCTTCACAACGTTTTGGATCCATGGTGGGGAACAGGCGCCAAAGAAACTGATGTCGTCAGAGGCAAGAATGTCTTTGGGAGACTCCTTGAGCAGATTCGTAAAGAGATGAGTAGCAAGAGTGAGCCTCCAAGGGCTCAGTGCTCATCCACCAAGGATTCGGTAGAGGTCAGGTCCTCTAGTCCGGTCCGGGTGAATCAAAAGAGTCTCCCACAGAAAGACAAGCCCAAGGCCCAGAGAACACCCAAGAAGAGAAGTAGAGCTAGCATCGGGTCAAGTGGGGCGTCTCCAAAACGTTCCAAGACAACACCTGGTAAAAAGTCCTGTGGCCGCCAGACTGCTGGTGTCCACACTCTTGATCTCTCTTCTATTTTTCTGCCTTCTCTTTCTCTGGCCAACCCATCTGGGGAAGCATCTTCTTCTAACACTACTACTTCTCTTGCCAAACCTTCCGGTGCGGCACAACTCTCTTCCTCCTCTGCTGATCCATCTGGTGAAGCAACTAACCCTCAATCTTCTTCCTCCTCTACTAAAACTCCATCTCCTGCCAAACCTTCGGGGGAGGCAACGTCTTCAACTTCTTCTTTTGTGCTAACCGCTTCTGCGCCTGAACCACTCGGCCGGGCAACCTCCTCTAAACCTCCACCTATTTCGACTAAATCTTCCTCTTCTGCTGATCCGTCTGGTGAAGCAATTAATCCTCAACTCTTCTCCACATCTACTAAATCTCCATCTCATGCCAAACCTCAGGGGGAGGCAATGCCTTCAACTTCTTCTATGACACTAATCTCCTCTGCGCCTGAACCACTCGGCCGCACAACCTCTCCTAAAACTTCTACTCTGGCCAAACCTACGGGGGAGGCATCTATTTCCGTTAACAAACCATCCTCTTCTCCTGCCAAGCCACCTGGTGAGGCACTAACCTCCTTAGCTGCTGAACCGCTTGGTACAGCTTCCTCCTCTCAACCTCCTACTTACTCTCAAGTAGCTTCTTCTACTCCTAAACCAATTTCTTTGTCTCAGCCATCCCTTTCTCAGTTCCTCGGTCCAAAGACTTCGAAACTCACCACTTTAACAAAGTCAACCAAACCTGGTGAGAATTACGTTAGGAGCCAAGTAACTAGGCTCTCGCCACCTAATGGCAACAAAGAACTTTGGCATCTTCCACCAATTCACAAACCAATTGTGATCATTGGTGATTCAAATTTATCAAAGATAGAAGTAATTAGAAAGTCAATGGCAAATAAAGTTCAGATCATCTCCTATCCAGGAGCAAAATTTGCCAATCTTTATGACATACTTAAAAATCCCAGTAAAACCTTTGAGAAAGTAAAGCATCTCATTTTAAGTGTTGGAATTAACAATAAACAACAGAGTGCTTCTGCCACTGCCAACAAACATATCAGCTCTCTGCACTTTCAGGCCAATAAACGATTTCCTAATGCTCAAATTTACTACCCTCACATTGGCACATCCATATCCTCCACTCGGGAGAAGCAAAATTTAGAGGACTTTGAAGGGACCTGGCGTAAACTCAACACTATAATCCTGCCTTCTATTCCGGTCGTTAGGACCATTGGTGATGGCATCCACTGGACACCGGAGACTGCCAAATGTCTCTTGGATCTGTGGTTAGACCGTATTGATTTAAACTAAATTCACCAGATCATCCGAGCAACGTAAGCCTAAACAGTAATTCTGAGGAAAATCCTAGTACAAGGTACCTCAATAATGATAAGCTCAAGAAATTTGGTATTGTAAATTTGTCAAAACACTTCAAATTTCAGGAACAACATGCTAGTATCTTATCGAAAGGCCTATCCTTTGTTCCTGTTAGTTGCAAAACTCCTTTAGACCAGTTTACTTTGGGTATTGAGAAAATGATCAGAGCACTTAAAATAAAATTTTCCTCTATTAACTTCAGTAAAAATATGAGACGTAACTTTAGAATTCCTTCTAATTACATTCCACATCCTGGTACTTATCCATTAGAAATAGATGAATTACATATCATTCTCAAACAGGAACTTAGAAAATTGCCAAGCAAAGTAAGATTGAAAGATAACCTAACAAAAGCGGATAGATCAGCACTCAAAGATCTCAAGGAAAGGTCAGATTTAGTCATTAAAAGTGCTGATAAGGGATCAGCCATTGTTTTAATGGATCGGGATGATTATGTTTTTGAAGCAGAAAGACAACTAAGTGTGAGTAGACATTACAAGGAAATTAAGGAACCACAGTTCCCTAAGAACTGTGAGATTTTTAACCGTATCTTGAATGAAATGCGCTTAAAAAATCTAATCTCCAATAAAGAGCTTAACTTCCTAAGAACATCTAGTGATTCTCGTGAGCGTATTTTTTATCTGCTTCCTAAAATACACAAAGAGAAGTGGACAATAGCTGACAAGATCCCGCCCGGGAGACCTATTGTAAGTGACGTGAACAGTGAGAGCTATGCTATTTCTCAATTCATAGATTATCATTTAGCACCTTATGCCACTCTGCATTCATCATACATCAAAAACACTTATGATTTTTTAGAGAAGTTATGGCAATTTAAATGTAATCCAGATGCTCTCTTGATATCACTAGATGTAGATAGCCTGTACACCAACTTAGACACAGAAATGGGGATGAAAGCAGTGACAGAAGCTTTTTCTACGGATCCGAAGCCAATCCACAAATACATCCTGAGACTATTACGCCTGTCACTGGAAGGTAATGACTTTACTTTTAATAATAAACATTATCTTCAAATCAGTGGTACCGCTATGGGGAAGCGGTGGGCTCCTCATTATGCGGATATATGCATGGCCTACTTTGAAACACAAAATTTAGCTAAATGTGACAAACAACCGCTTGTTTATCTTCGATATTTAGATGACATTTTCATGGTGTGGCCCCATCCGCGGGACACTTTTGATCAGTTTTTTGAGATTCTTAACAATGCCAGTCCTAGTATTAAACTTAAGTCAAACATTCAAGAAAATGAACTGGAATTCCTAGATGTTTTGGTTTATAAGGGTGATAACTTTGTAAGGAATGGGACATTTGATACTAAGGTATATTTCAAACCAACGGATTCTCATGCCTTACTCCATAAACATTCGTTCCATCCTCAACATACATTTTCAGGAATTATAAAATCTCAACTGGTACGTTTTGGCAGAATCTGTAGATTGGAGAAAGATTTTGATGAAGCAACTGGTATTTTATTCAGTGCCTTGTATCGAAGGGGCTATTCTAGGCGATATTTGAGGAAAATCAAATCCCAAATCAAAGGACAGTATTTCCCTCCGGAGGAGTATACTGGTATGAACCCTTGTAGAAATAACCGTTGCTCCATTTGTAAACATGTGAATAGAAATCACACTGTGAATATAAATTCAAAACAGATTAGATTATTTGCCAATGGCAACTGCAATACCAAAACAGCCATCTATCTGCTGGGTTGCAGACAATGTCCTCAAAAATACTATGTGGGACAAACAATTAACCTGAGAAATAGGTTTATCGCACACATGAGTTCAATTAGAAGAAAAAGTGACAAAAAAGTACATCAACACTTTGACTCTCCGAATCACACATGTGAAGATTTAACTATAACAGTTTTGGAAATTCCTAAATCACAAAAGCAAGAAATTTTGGATAAACTTGAAAGACAATGGATCACAAAACTTGATACTTTTCATTCAGGCCTGAATTCAGATGCAGGCAACCCTGAAAAGGATTTTTGTACTTTTATTCTACAGTACAATCCACTCTCAACTAAACTTACAAATATTGCTAAAGATTGGTTAGAAAAATTCTGCCAGAATAACTCTAGATACAAAAAACACCCAGTTTCATTACAGATGATTTCATATTTGTAGACATTAATCAAATTACAAAATATTTTGCAAATTTTCTGGTCTGACATCAGAAAATCCTGCCAGGCGATTGGTCAAGTTGCCCATTGCATGTCACTTTTTTCAGCTTGATTCAAGCGAGTGATGTTTGCTGGTAAAATGATGTCATAATTTTGACCAATAGTATACTGCAAAGGCCACCTTGGTATTGTGGCAGTTGTTCACACATGTCAAACCGCAATCCACATGAACTCTTTCATTTCTTCATGAACTGTTGTATTTCACACTCCTGTGTACAACTGTTGATTGTTTCAATTGATATCAAATCAGTTTCAAGCTGACTCTGAATGGCTTCATATCTACTTACACTAAATCATGCCTTTACCAAAAGCATTGTCTATGACATCAGTAAGGGACTATTCAGAATTTATGGCTGGGTTGAGGGGGTGATGGGACTTTTACCTGAGTGGGTGCTACATGTTTCAAGATGGACAGTGCTAACTTTTACCTTTTTTCCTGAATCTATGTAACTTGCAGGCTAAATAGAATTTATGACTTTGAGGGGGGGGTGGGAGTTTTGCCTGATGGAGCACCAATTTTTAACATCATGAAACCAAAGGGGTATATCTTTTTTGCAGAAGGTTCCAACAAATAATATTCATAAGAAAATCACGGTGGGAATCCGATCAGGGACCCCGTGATTGTTTGCCCATTTTCCTGTCACCTGAGCCGAGCCCCTCCTCTGAGAAAATGTTACATTCACAAATATTCATGTTTATTTTTTGTATAAACAGTCATTACTTGGATCAGCTGATCCCAATCGTCTGAATGCACAGTATCGGACCTGCAGAATGTGTGTACTAAAAATGTGTGAAACACAAACTGAAACTCTCACTTGAAACTGCTAAAGCCAGTTCCTGTTAGGAGATCAATGGCTTAGAATGCCATGGTCAACCATGTAAAACACTATGTCACATTTCTGGAGAGAGCAGTGTCATACATTCTCTCGACCAATGAAAATTGCAAGAAAAATTATGTATTTTCTACCTCAAATGTCTACAAATATGAAATCATCTGTAATAACAGCAAATGCTAAAAACAAGAATTTGTCTCAAACTTTGGTCAGGTCATTGCTCAAATAAGTCCCTACATGTATGGGGCCTGGAGGCCACCATGCCTCATTATATAACTACTTTTTGCCTACAAATAGTTGTAGGCGGATCTAAATAGGCTATCCAGTCACATTTTCCATTTGCCTGTGCCAGTGCATGGTTAAGTTGGGATTTTAGGGAGATGGGCTGAGATAAGTTTCTTTTTTGAGAATCTTAACTCAATAAACCCTAACCCTAACCCCAACCCTAACCCTAACCCCAACCCTAATTAACCCTAACCCTAACTAACCCTAACCCTAAGTAACCCTAACCCTAACCTTTAGGAAGCATCGTAATCTTGAGGAACATCTTAATCTTGTGCAGCCTCTTCAGGAACATATTGATCTTAACAAACATCTTAATGAACATCTTAATCTTAAGGAAAATCTTAAGAACATCTTAATCTTGAGGAACATATTAAGGAACACCTTAATCCTAGAAGCATCTTAAGCAGCATCTTAATCTTATGCAGCATCTTAAGATTTGAGAAAATTTTTCCCAATTTTTTTTTTTTTTTTTCAACTTTTTTTTTTTTTCAAAATTTTTTTTTTTCAAAATTTTCATTTTCACATGAAGTTTTTGTCAAAATCTTTTTTCAAAATTTGTATTTTTTGGTTACAAGTTTCTTTTATTAGACCACTCAATATCCCAGATATATTTCTAGATTGACAGTCCATACTAGACCAAAAGTTCAACATTCTAGATCATTCTACATTGACAATCCATACTAGACCAACAGTACAGCATTCTAGATCATTCTAGATTGACAATCCATACAAGACCAAAAGTACACCATTCTAGATCATTCTAGATTGGCAGTCCATAGTATATATTGCAACCCAGCCAACTCTGTTCACTTGCAGTTGTGCAGCAGAAGAGGCAGGACAATAACACAAGATTCTTTCACATACACAGCAAAACTGCTAAAAGGTAAGCAATGCATGATTAAACTACCATAGACCACAAGTTTTTTTTTTGTTTTTTTTCCAAATTTTTTTTTTTTCAAAATTAGTATTTTTTGGTTATAAGTTTCTTTTATTAGATCACTCAATATCCCAGATATATATATATCCCAGATATATATTTATTCACAGTTTCCACATGTGTGCTGTCATGTTGAATCCATAACAGAGAGCATATGCTGGAACTGAGGTGGGATAACCATACACACCACACACACACACCTCCTACACCCCTTTTCAAGTATTTTCAGCAAGAATTGGTGTATTTGCCCCTTAGAAACTCTCATTTACCCCTGAGAAACCTCTCATTTACCTCATCAGACTGGACTTTTAACCTTTTTACCATTGTAAATATAAGGAAAATTTGGTAGCATTCACCTTTGGAAAATCACAATTAACCCTTCAAATTTCATGTTTTACCCTGTAACAAAAAGGTATTTACCCTCAGTAAGTTAATTTGACCTATAGAAAATCCATATCTACTCCACTAAAACCTCATTTAGCCTTTTTTACAATGGTATAGATAGGAAAAAAGTTGTAGGATTTACCTCCTAAATAAATGCTTTTACACTAAGGAAGAACACCATTTTACCCTATAATTCTTGGAAAAGTTGGATTTGTCTCTTTGAAAGCCACATTTATCCTCTATGTTGCAATAAAAACAAACTCTTTTCTAGTCATTTCAAAGTTTTATTTCATAAATTCATCAAATATCAGCTACAATGGCTCTTACAATATCATCCTCATGGTTGTTACAATATCAAATGTTTGGGAGGGGGTGGGAAGGGCACAAAGTGCATATTCAAGGACTGCGCAACAGCCATGAGTCATTGAAGGACCAGTCTAAACCAGCTTGGATAACCAGGATGTTATGCAATATTTGAGCTATTTTAAGTGCAGCCCTCTAAGGCCAGTAAATTATCAATGTGTCAAATTATTGTGCAGTCTTTATTTCTATCAGGGCCAACCACCACCACACTTCAACTGAGAAGAAATAATGACTTCTTTGAATTACAAGGCAGTTCTGGAACACTTCAAAGGACAAGCCGAGGGGAAGCCTATGACTACTGTTAAGAGCGGAAAGAGTAATTTAATCTTGATTGATACCAACAACAATACCAAGATGTTAAAGGAAGATATGCCAAAGATGGAAGTTGTTATACCAGCAGAAGCAGCAGTGAGAAGAGCATGGTCTAGACTGGAAGAAGACATGAAAACAAGCTGAGAGCAAGCCAAACAGTGAAAGAAGACCTCCTACTAGAAGACTTCATGCTGTAAGACCTCCTTTGCTAAGACCTCCTGAAATTCCTGCCTCACCTGAACTTGAAAAATGGATGAGATTTTAAAATTGTAACAGTCAAGGAGGCTGATTTGTATTAATACTCTATTATATAATATCATATGCTTGATTTTTGAAATAGAGTTTTGAAAACAAATTCATGAGTTTGTTTTGTTGCTTCAACACAAATTAATCTCACATCTGAAAGTCAGTATTTGTCTTTTTTGCTGCAAAATAGCCTAAGGAAATCAATGTCCATTTTCTTGGAACTTTTTAGACTTGATTTGATGTCTCATTTGTTAAAATAGTCCAGATATAAGCCTGAAAATAGATATTTCACTTATTGAGAGGGTTTGCTGCCAAACAATGTACTTTTTGAGGTTTCAGCAAAGAACAGGTATTTACTCTTTTAAAAGTTGAATTAACCCTTCAGAAACTCACAGTTAACCCCATGAGATAAAGCATTCAACCTTTTAACCATTGTAGATATAGGGAAAGTTTAGAGGTATTTACCTTTGGCAAATCACAATTAACCCTGCAAAATATGTTTTACCCTCTGACAAAATTGTCTTTACCCATAATAAGTTAATTTTGCCATTGCAAAAAGGGTAAAGACAATTTTGTCAGAGGGTAAAACATATTTTGCAGGGTTAATTGTGATTTGCCAAAGGTAAATACCTCTAAACTTTCCCTATATCTACAATGGTTAAAAGGTTGAATGCTATATCTCATGGGGTTAACTGTGAGTTTCTGAAGGGTTAATTCAACTTTTAAAAGAGTAAATACCTGTTCTTTGCTGAAACCTCAAAAAGTACATTGTTTGGCAGCAAACCCTCTCAATAAGTGAAATATCTATTTTCAGGCTTATATCTGGACTATTTTAACAAATGAGACATCAAATCAAGTCTAAAAAGTTCCAAGAAAATGGACATTGATTTCCTTAGGCTATTTTGCAGCAAAAAAGACAAATACTGACTTTCAGATGTGAGATTAATTTGTGTTGAAGCACAAAACAAACTCATGAATTTGTTTTCAAAACTCTATTTCAAAAATCAAGCATATGATATTATATAATAGAGTATTAATACAAATCAGCCTCCTTGACTGTTACAATTTTAAAATCTCATCCATTTTTCAAGTTCAGGTGAGGCAGGAATTTCAGGAGGTCTTAGCAAAGGAGGTCTTACAGCATGAAGTCTTCTAGTAGGAGGTCTTCTTTCACTGTTTGGCTTGCTCTCAGCTTGTTTTCATGTCTTCTTCCAGTCTAGACCATGCTCTTCTCACTGCTGCTTCTGCTGGTATAACAACTTCCATCTTTGGCATATCTTCCTTTAACATCTTGGTATTGTTGTCGGTATCAATCAAGATTAAATTACTCTTTCCGCTCTTAGCAGTAGTCATAGGCTTCCCCTCGGCTTGTCCTTTGAAGTGTTCCAGAACTGCCTTGTAATTCAAAGAAGTCATTATTTCTTCTCAGTTGAAGTGTGGTGGTGGTTGGCCCTGATAGAAATGAAGACTGCACAATAATTTGACACATTGATAATTTACTGGCCTTAGAGGGCTGCACTTAAAATAGCTCAAATATTGCATAACATCCTGGTTATCCAAGCTGGTTTAGACTGGTCCTTCAATGACTCATGGCTGTTGCGCAGTCCTTGAATATGCACTTTGTGCCCTTCCCACCCCCTCCCAAACATTTGATATTGTAACAACCATGAGGATGATATTGTAAGAGCCATTGTAGCTGATATTTGATGAATTTATGAAATAAAACTTTGAAATGACTAGAAAAGAGTTTGTTTTTATTGCAACATAGAGGATAAATGTGGCTTTCAAAGAGACAAATCCAACTTTTCCAAGAATTATAGGGTAAAATGGTGTTCTTCCTTAGTGTAAAAGCATTTATTTAGGAGGTAAATCCTACAACTTTTTTCCTATCTATACCATTGTAAAAAAGGCTAAATGAGGTTTTAGTGGAGTAGATATGGATTTTCTATAGGTCAAATTAACTTACTGAGGGTAAATACCTTTTTGTTACAGGGTAAAACATGAAATTTGAAGGGTTAATTGTGATTTTCCAAAGGTGAATGCTACCAAATTTTCCTTATATTTACAATGGTAAAAAGGTTAAAAGTCAAGTCTGATGAGGTAAATGAGAGGTTTCTCAGGGGTAAATGAGAGTTTCTAAGGGGCAAATACACCAATTCTTGCTGAAAATACTTGAAAAGGGGTGTAGGAGGTGTGTGTGTGTGGTGTGTATGGTTATCCCACCTCAGTTCCAGCATATGCTCTCTGTTATGGATTCAACATGACAGCACACATGTGGAAACTGTGAATAAATATATATCTGGGATATATATATATCTGGGATATTGAGTGATCTAATAAAAGAAACTTATAACCAAAAAATACAAATTTTGAAAAAAAAAAAAATTGGAAAAAAAAAACAAAAAAACTTGTGGTCTATGTTAGTTTAATCATGCATTGCTTACCTTTTAGCAGTTTTGCTGTGTATGTGAAAGAATCTTGTGTTATTGTCCTGCCTCTTCTGCTGCACAACTGCAAGTGAACAGAGTTGGCTGGGTTGCAATATATACTATGGACTGCCAATCTAGAATGATCTAGAATGGTGTACTTTTGGTCTTGTATGGATTGTCAATCTAGAATGATCTAGAATGCTGTACTGTTGGTCTAGTATGGATTGTCAATGTAGAATGATCTAGAATGTTGAACTTTTGGTCTAGTATGGACTGTCAATCTAGAAATATATCTGGGATATTGAGTGGTCTAATAAAAGAAACTTGTAACCAAAAAATACAAATTTTGAAAAAAGATTTTGACAAAAACTTCATGTGAAAATGAAAATTTTGAAAAAAAAAAAAAAAAAATTGGGAAAAATTTTCTCAAATCTTAAGATGCTACATAAGATTAAGATGCTGCTTAAGATGCTTCTAGGATTAAGGTGTTCCTTAATATGTTCCTCAAGATTAAGATGTTCTTAAGATTTTCCTTAAGATTAAGATGTTCATTAAGATGTTTGTTAAGATCAATATGTTCCTGAAGAGGCTGCACAAGATTAAGATGTTCCTCAAGATTACGATGCTTCCTAAAGGTTAGGGTTAGGGTTACTTAGGGTTAGGGTTACTTAGGGTTAGGGTTACTTAGGGTTAGGGTTACTTAGGGTTAGGGTTACTTAGGGTTAGGGTTACTTAGGGTTAGGGTTACTTAGGGTTAGGGTTACTTAGGGTTAGGGTTACTTAGGGTTAGGGTTACTTAGGGTTAGGGTTACTTAGGGTTAGGGTTACTTAGGGTTAGGGTTACTTAGGGTTAGGGTTACTTAGGGTTGGGGTTAGGGTTAGGGTTGGGGTTAGGGTTTGGGTTTATTGAGTTAAGATTCTCAAAAAAGAAACTTATCTCAGCCCATCCCCCTAAAATCCCAACTTAACCATGCACTGGCACAGGCAAATGGAAAATGTGGCTGGATAGCCTATTTAGATCCGCCTACAACTATTTGTAGGCAAAAAGTAGTCATATAATGAGGCAAGGTAGCCTCCAGGCCCCATACATGTAGGGACTTATTTGAGCAATGACCTGACCAAAGTTTGAGACAAATTCTTGTTTTTAGCATTTGCTGTTATTAATGAAACTGGGTGTTTTTTGTATCTAGAGTTATTCTGGCAGAATTCTTCTAACCAATCTTTAGCAATATTTGTAAGTTTAGATGAGAGAGGATTGTACTGTAGAATAAAAGTACAAAAATCCTTTTCAGGGTTGCCTGCATCTGAATTCAGGCCTGACTGAAAAGTATCAAGTTTTGTGATCCATTGTCTTACAAGTTTATCTAAAATTTCTTGCTTTTCTGATTTAGGAATTTCTAAAACTGTTATAGTTAAATCTTCAGATGTGTGATTCGGAGAGTCAAAGTGTTGATGTACTTTTTTGTCACTTTTTCTTCTAATTGAACTCATGTGTGCGATAAACCTATTTCTCAAATTAATTGTTTGTCCCACATAGTATTTTTGAGGACATTGTCTGCAACCCAGCAAATAGATGGCTGTTTTGGTATTGCAGTTGCCATTGGCAAATAATCTAATCTGCTTGGAATTTATATTTACAGTGCGATTTCTATTCACATGTTTACAAATGGAGCAACGGTTATTTCTACAAGGGTTCATACCAGTATACTCCTCTGGAGGGAAATACTGTCCTTTGATTTGGGATTTTATTTTCCTCAAATATCGCCTAGAATAGCCCCTTCGATACAAGGCACTGAATAAAATACCAGTTGCTTCATCAAAATCTTTCTCTAATCTACAGATTCTGTCAAAACGTACCAGTTGAGATTTTATAATTCCTGAAAATGTATGTTGAGGATGGAATGAATGTTTATGGAGTAAGGCATGAGAATCAGTTGGTTTGAAATATACCTTAGTATCAAATGTCCCATTCCTTGCAAAGTTATCACCCTTATAAACCAAAACATCTAAGAATTCCAGTTCATTTTCTTGAATGTTTGACTTAAGTTTAATACTAGGACTGGCATTGTTAAGAATCTCAAAAAACTGATCAAAAGTGTCCCGCGGATGGGGCCACACCATGAAAATGTCATCTAAATATCGAAGATAAACAAGCGGTTGTTTGTCACATTTAGCTAAATTTTGTGTTTCAAAGTAGGCCATGCATATATCCGCATAATGAGGAGCCCATCGCTTCCCCATAGCGGTACCACTGATCTGAAGATAATGTTTATTATTAAAAGTAAAGTCTTACTTAGGGTTAGGGTTACTTAGGGTTAGGGTTACTTAGGGTTAGGGTTAGTTAGGGTTAGGGTTAATTAGGGTTAGGGTTAATTAGGGTTAGGGTTAATTAGGGTTAGGGTTAATTAGGGTTAGGGTTAATTAGGGTTAGGGTTAATTAGGGTTAGGGTTAGGGTCTTAGGGTTAGGTTTTAGGGTTAGGGTTAGGATGTAGGAGTGGGCAAAAGCTCCCACTTAGTAGTTCACACCATGCAAGGTATCCTTGGTCAATTTGGCTTTGGGTTTATGTTTGCTTCAAATGGGGTTATGATGAGCATACTGGCAAGCACTTTACTCATTTCTAAAAGCAGTATTATCTCAAGTGGGTGTGTGGAATTGCGATCAGAAGAATTGAATAATAGTTTCCAAGGTAAAGCTTTTAGCCATAATTTTGAAACTTGCGGTGTTCAAAGTTTTAACGGGAGTGGCAAAAATACCATGCTCCATTACTTCGATTTGTACAAATTGTTTTAATTCACAAGTCAAGTTACTTCTTGTGGGAGCAGTTACAGGATAAATCCTGCAGCATCGCAGACAAGAACTTAGGTATATGAAAATTTCATATTTTAATGTATGACAATGGAATTCATATTTCTTTGCCACGTTTTTATTGTTTACAGAGCTCCAGCCCGATAGTGCTTTTCTGGAACCCTTTTAAAAACACAAGGACAGATGTAAAGGTTGTAATGTGTGTCCCCACATAAGATTAAATTATTTTAGGATAATCATCATTGGATGATTATCCTAAATATTTTAATATCATGTAGAAACAGTCATGCCACATTTTTGGTAGGTCTATATCCTTTTTTACAGAGTTGGTCTCACTTTTGGTGCACTTCTTTTTTTAATTCTTCCATCCACTTATATTACAGCATTCGATTCATCTAGTTCTTTTCAGCAGCTGCTGGCTATCTCATTTCAGACTGATGACAGACCTATTGCATACAGACGTAGATATACATGTATGTAATGAGCGGGCTTCAACTTTTAACTCCTTCAATCATACCATTAATATATAGAACAGTGAAGTTTTTTGCACTCCACCTTGTTTGACTTCATTACTTGGTTGAAGCCATTTTGAAACATTTGAGGTAAACCTCACACAAACATTCTGAGCACTGTACAATGTACATTTTTACATCTTTAATGGTAAAGTAAATACGCTGCCTAACTCTACCCGATTGAACGCTTTATTGGCATCTACTGCGATACCATATACAACACCACCATTTTCTAAATACGAGTAATAATTGACCACCTGAGATGTTGTTAAGCAATTTATCTTTATTCGATATCAACAAATCTAATAGTTTGCATAAGGCGCTCTGCATACATACAGAAGGAATTAGTGTCATTGTTTCTAATAAGTTTCATGTTCTTAACAATAGGTAGCATAACACAACTACTCATTTCTCCGGGCACAATACAATGAATCATCACAGCATTAATATAAACAATCTTACAATAAATACATGAAATCTCTTGGAACCATGTAAAAGATAGTACCAGTAGTGACATCATAGTAGTCCTTAATTAGCCAATTGCAATCATTGGTCCTGTCATTGCTGCAATAAATGTTCTTTTGATGTGAAATATTTCCTTTACCCTTTTCTTCAACACAGCTTTACGCCAGAAATATGCATACTCTGGGCAGCTAATGTTTCGGTTACCCCAAAACCTCTGCCATAACATGATTTTGAAAAATATCCGGTTAAAACAGTGTTGTAAGCGAACGCGTAACAACCTGGTTCCATGCCACACTGTTCTTGACACCAGGTGGCGTTAGTTGTTTCACCAAAGAAGAAAATATGAGGACGATTTTCCCATCGGTAAGTCGGGACTAACCAATAGATGGCATTGTATTCCAGGTGCACCTCCCAGCAAGCTGCAAGATAAAGGAGAAACAGAAGTACATTCCTAAGGGGGCGACCATTTAATTTCTAGAGGGGGGGGGCTTGGAGTTGTCCTAAGAGGGCAATTATACATCTCAGACTCAGACTTATTTATTGTCAATAGAGGACAAGATAGGAAAAAAATTATTGATACATTATACAGTATTTTGTTTGAAAATTCTCTATTGATACAGTATTTTGTTTGACAATTCTCTATTGAGGGTGACCCCTTTAAGGCTAGTAGGCTGCTATCAAGGGGCCACCCATACAATGAACTAGTGTTTTTAAGTCCAAAAAAAAAAGAACAAACTATAGTCCCAATGAGTCCCATAGCATAACATAAATATATGGTTGACTAATTACCAGTTATAAGTAAATTTATTATCGTAAGCTTTACACTTAAATAATATATTCAATTCTATAATAGTAGTGTGACGAAAGAAGAATGACAGTTTGTTACGCAATTAATAAGAAAAATATAGCACCAGAGCCTGGTGTTAAACAATAAGTAGATCACATCAAAGTTTTACAATGTAAATTAACGGACTAGGAAGAGGACAGATTAATATGCACAATAAGATGAAGACAGTAAGGTAAGTAAGTAAGTAGGTAAGTATATATTGACCATTTCAGGGTTACGGCGACAGTAATTATTTACTTCGAGCACTCAACGTCCCTAATATTCATTTCAAAATCAAGCAACAGTCTGTTAATAAATGCTGCAACCAGAAATTATTTATTTCACAACATTCCAAAAATTATTTATTTATTTCAACGAAAATGAGCAGGAAATTAAAATTATTTATTTTTAAAAAACTCCAAGTCTCTCCCCTGGGTATTCAATGGTCACCCACTAGTTTGTGAAGGACTAGTCTGATGGTCATGTAGAAATGTACACTGTAAAATTTGAGTCAGCTTAATTGATTGAGTGAGATGGTTGCACAATTTCTTTGAGCTAACATAGCTTGTTGCTTAAAGTTATAACAACGAAAAGATTATCATAACTCAAAACATCAAGCCATGTTAGCTCAAACAAATTGTGCAACCATCTCACTCAATCATTTGATCTGACTCAGAATTTCAAATTTTACATTGTATGGTAGATATTATTTTGCCGCAACGCAAACACAATGTTACAATATTATAATATGCTGGTATCTACATGCTAATAAGGATGATATATAGGGGCACTGGTGTCTTTTGATTGGTCAGTTCCAGTATATCCCTGTTAATCTCATTATCTTTCAGTATTTTGAAGGCTATAGCCTACTACTCACCACTCACAACAACATGTTGACACTTCGAAGGCAAGCAGTAGACTGAGGTTGCAGTGGCTGACCAACAGGGGACAGAACTGCCCAACAGAGGGCAGTGTTGGTCAGCCAACTGCACTGCCGCCTACAACAGTATATCCCTGCTGGCTAATTAGCCAAAGGAATTTGATTGGTTGAACTAAATATATCCCTGTTTCTTTCTGTTGTATTTCCCTCTCTCAATCTGTATTGACCAGGGAAAAGCTCAGTATGAGGGACAAAAGTTGGCTAGACATGGGATAATAGTCTCTATAGGACTTAGCTGCTTATTGAGGCAAGGGGGAGCAACTGTCAATAAAATTTCATATATATATATAGTCAATAATAAGTTTAATATAGTATGATTTTATATAGCGCACATTCCGGATAAATCTGTTCTCCGACGCTCACCATACCAAACAGCAATCATAAACCAATCATTATAGTGATAACCTCGGGACATGGTCAGAGCGGGGATAGAACCTACGTCCTTATGTGTACAAGGTAGGCATGCTACCCACTGTACCACAAGCCACATATATACACATATATATCCGATGATCTTGCCCATTCCTTGGAATATTTTCAACTTACCGTTTGGGGTCGGTGCAGGATATAGCCTTTTGAACACAGGTTGAGCAGCAATGTGTTCTGTGTGGTTGTATACAGAACAGGAGGATGTTTCATTCTGTCCAGTCTTGAAAGCCCTGCATTGACGTGTTGATAAACACTGAGCAGCACATTCAACTTTTGATTTATAATTTGAACCAGGGGTCACAAGATTCCTTTCAAACAAGGAATGTCGTCCTGTAAAGTAAGCAATGTCAATTACAGTACAACCCAAAATAAAGTAAGAATATTTTCTGTCAGAAGTCCTCTGTTTACCTATTTTGCCCTCCTTTCTCCTCTACACCCCAAATCTCTTTACAACTACTTATGACTCTTCACCACAACTTTAATCCATGTTAAGAACTCTATTAAAAGAGAGCTAGTAAAGTAATTGCAATTAGCAAGGAGTAAACAATCAAAGAAATCACACACAATGGTGTGGTTGCATCTAAATTGGTATTGGCTAAATGTAAATTTAATGCAATTTTAAAAGGTAGGTAAAGGGAGGAAGTGATTTGGAGGGAGCCAAAAGATGTGAAAGAGTTTTAAAGTAATGGCTGATTCTTCCTTCCTGCTGGGCTAGTCGTACTTTATTTTGGGTTATACAACAAGAAGGTAGCATTTTTTGCCAAGGAAAAAATCAGGAAGGTATATTTTTTTCGTCTTAAAGCTAGTATATCTGCCTTAAAGCTAGTATGTCTGCCTTTAATCTAGTATGTCATAAGATTAAAATTATGTGTTAATGAAAGATTAGTCAATTTAGACCTACGTATGCTATGCCAAATATACTTAACTGTCAATCTAAGTTCAATATTTTTTAGGCTCTATAATCAATTAAAGTCACGAATTATAAATGAAAACATGTAATTTTGTTGATTGGAAGTGTATTATACTTTATATCTGTCAATATATATGATGTGTAACTACAAGTTGAATTTTACAAAGAATCGGTGGACTTATAAGCTTTAAAATATCTTCTTCTTCTTTTTTCCGGTACTTTGCAAACCAATTGATGAAGAAGTGGCTTACTCACCTGGTGACTTGTTGGTAGATACAGGATGTCCAAATATCAAAAGCAATAGTGGTAGAAATACTGAAAACATATCTATAGATGGAGGTAGCGAAACAGCTATAAGACGGGTGAAGTACCGGACTATTTATATACAAATGTAGGATAGTGTAGCTGTGTATAGTGCGCGAAGTTATGGCAGTGAGCCATGAAGTCAGCTTATTTTTTAAAACTAAACTGGTTTGTGTTCATTCACAATTCTATTATTCATGGGACACTAAATTGTTATAGCACAAAATGAATAAATCTATACGTTTTTCTCAGTTTTAGAATGAAAAAGATTAATTTTATTGACAAGAGGCTATAACAAACTATCCTTATATCATTCATAGGCCATTAACTGAAAGGGTAATAAAATTCCATTTATCTGACATTGATTTTGTTCTTTGTTTACACCTACAAGCTGGAGATTACTGACTGTTATTCCATGTCTAGCCAACTTTTGTGTCTCATACTGAGCTTTTCCCTGGTAAATAGAGATTGAGAGAGGGGAATACAACAGAAAGAAATGGGGATATATGTAATTCAACCAATCAAATTGCTTTGGCTAATTGTATACAGTTGGGTGCGAAAGTTTGGGCAACCTTGGAGTGGAGTCACATTTTTTCAAATTTCAGACAAGCCATTTGCAGAATCTTTCCAACATCAATTGTGTGATTGAAGGATACCCTTACACTTAGTTCTACTGCAAAAGAACAATGGAACTATAAAAATGTAAAAAAATATCTATAGGTCTTTTTGTCGGATTTTACATGTGCAAAAGTTTAAGTTACAGAAAAAACTAGAAATGTCATAACCGGAAACCGGTGATTGATGCGCTGCCCGGACTGAGTCCCAAGGGTGAATCACACATGTATCCGTAGTTAGTGTATATCCCTCTGTGTAATATTTCAGTAAAATCTTGGCTCACAGGATCACTGCTGTCTTGGCTAAATACATATTTCCTGGCCATCCCACTGACCAAAACTATCCACCTGTCTTTGATTTTACTCTCCTGTCTTTCTGCCCAGGAGTAATTTACCAGTTTGTTATTGCTCTCTTATTTACCATTGGCAACACTGCTCTTGCATCTATCTATCTATCTATCTATCTATCTATCTATCTATCTATCTATCTATCTATCTATCTATCTATCTATCTATCTATCTATGTGTTTAGCTGGCTATCTATCTGTCTATGTATGTCGAGGCCTTCCCTTCCTTCCCCCACTACATTCGGCATAATCACAAAATAGCCCCCACCCTCTGATAACGGAATGAGCGATGCCATTGAAAAGCATAGGCTGCCACTCGTCCCATCAGAGGTGCGGGGCTTATTTCGTGATTATGCCCTACATTCCTCCCTTCATGCCTTTTTTCATTCCTTTGTTCATTCCTTCCTTCATTCCTTCTTTTCTTCCTTCCTTCCTGCATTCTTTCTACCGAATTTGTAAACACAGGATCTAGCGGGCACTAGGATGCTTTTAGGACAAATTTAGTATAAACAAGTTGTTGATAACAGCTAACTTTTACAGTTAACATGAAACAGGACTGCTACAAGGTGTTTTATGTTTCTCACACCTAGTTCTATGTGATAAATGGACATTCTTGAAGTATAAAGTATATGCTGACCTGCTTTTTTCACTTCTAAGGGAATACTTGATATGTGAACAGGAATTAAGGTATGTTTTTCTTTAGGCTTTCTTATCATTGTCAGCTAATAGTAAATAACATGTCACATGAAATGTTGTCCATTAGATTTGTAATATGATTGCACCACTTTCAATAAACTTCCTGTTGAGATTAATTTAGTACAAGGAAGCACTGACAAAGACCAACTGCACAAATCAAGTAAAAAAAATCATTGTACTTATATTTGAAAATTAAAGATTAGATCTGCCAATTCTATGTAGAATTCAACTTGCATTAAAATAACACAAACTGGTAAATTCACAACATTGGGGTGATATGAAACAATACCAATCAACACAATTGCATGTTTGTCTGAATTAAGTGAGTTCAATTCATTTTATTATTCCAGTAGAGCCCCACTATGTCATAGGAACCCAAAAAGCTGTAAAACAAATCTCACTGAATTGAGAGTGAGTACCCCCCCCCCCTCAATGATGACTGTGATGCAGCCATAGTCCTGTGCCCTGCTATGTGAATGCATACAGGCCAGGAGACAAATCTCACTGAATTGAGAGCGAGTGCCCCCCCTCAATGATGACTGTGATGCAGCCATAGTCCTGTGCCCTGCTATGTGAATGCATACAGGCCAGGAGACCAGGCTAATGCAGCCATAGCCACACTGGGGGAGTGTGTGTGTAGAACTGGGCAAGAAATACTTTCAAAATGTCACAATAAAGGCACTAAATGTTAGTTTAAAGATTCGGGGACAAACTTTATGACAGTAACGTAACATACAGTGAAGAAGGGCTCTGAAAGTAGTGGCAGGTGCCCAGTAGCTTTTACAGAAATTTGGAGCAAGAATGTTAACATTTCAGTGTGTGCAAAAAAGCTTGCTTACGAAACCAAGGACTTGCCCAAGGGGGGGCACCCCCAGGGCAGCGCAATAAAGAGTTGGTCCATAAACTCTAAAGAGGGGTCAGATAAATCATAGTTCCGAATGAGTAACCAAAAAGTATAACAATACAATCAGGTCGTTTTGAGTGTATTTTATGATGTATCACTGTGCCCTGCCTCCAACTGTCTCACTGTGCCCCATTTAATAATGAAAAAAAAAAAAAAACTTGAAAATAATGTAAAATTTAGAAATAAACTGCATTTTTTTAATGAACATTGTCCTCAGGTCCTATTTCCAAAAATAAATTTTGTCCAATATTTTTCCCCAAATTTTTTTTTCTAACCTATTGTTCACTTAATATTTTTCAAACATTATTTTTTCCCTAACCATTTTTTTACCCGATTTCATTGATTGTATAGTTCTAACTGGAATTATTTGGAATATTTGATCAGAACCTGGTATTGGTTAATGTACAACAGGTTTTGAAAACGGGCTAATTACATTTTTGTAGGCCTACTGGCCAACAAATGCTTTTGAGGCGTTAAACTCAAAACTCAAACAATTTAGAATTGCTGTTATTTTAGATGTAGGCCTGTTCATAAGTTTGGATTTAATATTTCTGATAACAGTTGTTATATATATTTTGTGACTTTTCTGTTTGTTGTTATTCTTATTGGGCATTTTGCTTGATGGCAGAGATTGTCATTATAACATTTCTTACCCTTTGTTGTGCCAGCAATGTAAGTTAGAGATTTAAACTCATTTTCACGAATTCAGTTTACCATTGTTATTGTACTTTCCTTTATAATTGCATTTGGACTTATTCACTTCGTGTTTCAAATATATATATTTTATACATTTTCGGTGCTAATTTAATTAGCAATTTGTTAAATGGATAAAAGGAACCAAATCTGAACACAAACTTTTGCTTTCTGTGCATCGACAAATATCCTATTGCTTCAACTTGTCAAAATTTAGAATTGAGATTTGTTTCTCATAGGTCGTATTTCAGTATGTTTCACTTAATAATTACAACATCTTTTGTTTTCACATAATTATGTATCGCCTGTATGAAAATCAGGAAGCTGAAGTAACAAAGTCAGTTAAATGAACCTTTTTACATGATCAGAATTCAGTCGGAAATGCATGATGGGACATTGACTCCGTAACAAGATTGATAGTTTATATATATACTTAGGCGTGTGCACTGTTAGAAATTTCAGTACAATCAACGGTTTTATTCCGTAATTTATACGGTCAAACGGCCGTGATCATGAAACTGTAGAAATTACAGCTAACGTGTTTGAATTCACGGTTTAAAAACTGTAACTGAAGACTTAGCCTTGTTTTTTTTTCCATGCCCATAAATAGGCTTAATGGGCAATGCCTTAATCAAGGTGTTTAAACTTAAGAGCATTCATTTAATCTTTGGAAGCAGGACTGATATGACACATGAGCAAGGTAAGATTACTATTATTTCTTCATTTGGCATGTATGATAATGCTAAATTATATTTAATTGCCTATTATTTAATAACTACCATAATGGTTATATTGAGGTAATAAAATGGTACGGTTCCACAACCCACAATATTTTATTGTGAGAGATATTCCCTGATGAGGATGGAGGGGGGAGGGTTGGTCTAGTGGTAGCGTGCTGGGCTGCCAATTGCTGGGTCCAGGGTTCAAATCTGGCTCTTGCTGGGTCACCTGGGCCTATGTCAGACAGCTGTTTCAATCATCCTTCACCTCATTGCCGTGTCCTCCTTCTGTCCTAATAAACCTACCAAGTGCATAAATACAGGATGTAAAGCCCCAATCATCTATCCATACATCCATCCTTGATGATGGGGCTTTACATCCTGTATTTATGCACTAGTCTTGATAGGTTAATTAGCACAGGAGGAGGACAGGTGGCTCTGCAAGAGCTGAAGTCGAACCCCTGGACCCATTATTGGCAGCCCAACACTCTACCACTGAGCTGATCCTCTACCCTCCTTAACAGAGGCATTCCTTAATCAATATGAATAAATTATCACCACCCTTTAGACTAGAATAACCTAAATGTTACTTTCTTATTTGTGTACAATGCTGAAATATTAATAGGCCTACTATGTAAAAATATTTTAATGTCATTGTTTTTCTTGGAACATTTGATATTTATTTATATAATTTATTTGTCATTATTTTATGTTTTACATGTGATTATATGTTACACCACTATCAATGATTTAAAAACATCATCCCAAGTCATACCATGACAAAATTGCCCATAACCTTTGCTAATTCATGAATACTTAATTAACTGACCCAGTTTTGGCTCAGCTACATCACAGTTTGAAATTGTTGCTTCTGTTTCACACTGTTACAAATGGAGAAATTGTGTATTGTTGAAAGGTGCTATCACAGTTCCTAAAATTCCATTGAATTATGTATTTTCACAGTTCTGAAATGAAACTGTTTGAAAGTTTGCTTGTTTTACACTGTTTTTCTCAGTTGCCAGTAATCCTCTAAGTTTCCATAATCGGACTAAATCTGCATGCAAAATGCTTATGACCTAAATAAGCAGCCAATCACAGAAGAAGTTGGAAATAGCAGAAAGCCCTGTCAATTTTAGCAGGGCTTGCGTGGGGAGGATGTTTAAAAATAGCTTTGCATTGAGAGTGTCACTTAAGGACTTTGGTCTGGGTTTCATTGGTGATGTTTGCAGACTTAAGACTTAAGCACCGAAGGCAATCAACTAAATAGCAAACTATCAACAACAAGCTTCTAGTCTAAGCCTATACAAGTTAAAGAGTGTTGTCTAATTTTCAGATTCAAGACAGAGGCTGATGAACATGTGTCTCAATTGTGCAATGCTTGTTCATGGAGAGGCCTTTCATGTTTCTTCAGGTCTTTGAAGCTGTCAACTCTTCCAAGGTTTGTGGCACATTGATCTCAACAACATTTTTATGTCTGCTCTCCTTTCCTCTAAATAACTAATGCCAAAAACTCACTCAGTTATATAATATGTCTGCCCTCAACTAGTGAAAAAAAGTAATTTGTCACTGAGGTTTTCAATATTTCACATATAATATATTTGCATTAATTTCCAAATGTAATTGCATGTTTTGCAACAGTTTAACTTCCAAATTCTCCTGGCTTATTTTGCAAAGCTATAATTATGGACATCCAATGGTTTTTCGCTCGTCTGTTTTCTTTGAAAATGAAGAGCTATTGTCATCACTCGATCGTCAGCGTCATTGTCCCGGTTAAGGTTTGTGTAAGTGTCCATTTGTGACCTTAGGTTTCCAATTAGAGTTATGAAATTTGGTACAGGTATGGGCCTGTGGGTATGGATCGGGAGCATATCGAGAAATCCAAGGTGGCATCCATTTTGTGGCAGCCGTTATGGCAGCCATCTTTCTTCATTCTTGAACTGCCCATTGTGACCTTAATATTTCACTTTCAGCTATGAAATTCGGTACAGGTATGGATCAGGTATGGATCAAGAACATGTTGAGAAATCCAAGTGGGCGGCCATTTTGGCAGCAGTCTTTCTTCATTTCTTCAACTGCCCATTGTGACCGTAATATTTCACTTAAGAGTTATGAAATTTGGTAAAGGTATTGGCCTGTGGGTATCGATCGGGAGCATGTTAAGAAATCCAAGATGGTGGCCATTTTGTGGCAGCCATTTTGGCAACCATCTTTTTTCATTCTTGAACTCCCCATTGTGACCTTATTATTTCACTTTACAGTTTTGAAAGTTGGTGCAGTCATTGGCCTGTGGGTATTGATCAGGAACATGCTGAGAAATCCAAGATGGCAGCCAATTTGGCAGCCATCTTTCCTTTCTTGAATTGCCCATTGTAACCTTAATATTTTGCTTAGAGTCATAAAATTTGGTACAGGTATTGGCCTGTGGGTATCTATCGGGAACATCCAAGATTGCGGCCATTTTGTGGCAGCCATTTTGGCAGCCATCTTTTTTTATTTATTGAACTGCTCATTGTGACCTCAATATTTCGCTTAGAGTTATGAAATTTGGTACAGGTATGGGCCTGTGGGTATGGATCAGGAACACGTTGAGAAATCCAAGATGGCAGCCATTTAGGCAGCCGTCTTTCTTCATTTCTTGAACTGCCCATTGTGACCTCAATATTTCGCTTAGAGTTATGAAATTTGGAACAAGTATGGGGCTGTGGGTATCAGTGGGGAACATGTTGAGAAATCCAAGATGGCAGCCACTTTGTGGCAGCCATCTTTTGTCATTCTTGAACATTTTGGCAGCCTCTTTAATTTTTTTATAAATCTGTTCAAACTGCATTGATTCTATACTAATAGTCTAGCATCTTCCAATCAACTATTTCTCCTATCTTCCAATATCAGTTGCTCAGTGGTTTAAGCAATGGCACCTTCAATTTTGCGCCAGGTCGGTTTTGAATCCACGGATTATTGTAACCTTTTTTTTTGCATTTTAAATCTTAAATTTGCAATAACTCATGCAACAGCTTTGATTATTCCTTCACAGTATGTTTAACTATGATATGCTTTAATTGTAACAACTTAACTATTATTATTTTGAAATTTCACACTGAAATGTCAGAAAATTGGCAAAAATCTTCTTTTTTTTTGTAGTTTTTTGATTTTCATAAAAAAAAACATGCAGGGTTAACATTGCAACTAGAGATGTTAAAAGAAAGGTAACTAGAAAATTTCATAGATGTAACTGCAAGATTGACTGAATCACATAGTTAAAAAAAAATTTAAAAATCACATTTTTGGTGAATTTTCATCAGTCCTTGTTTCTCAGAACATCTAGACCATCAAAAGACACATCTCCGGTATTTAATACATACTATATATTGAAATTTCAATGACATAAGCACAGCAGCTTTTGAGTTTGGTTCCGGAAAAAAAGAAAAAATATTTTTTCACATTTTTCAATAATTTTGAGAAAAGAAATAATGTCATGTGGACTCGACCCCAAGAGGATAACTAGTAGTAGAGCAGCTTCGCGCAAAAAATGGCCAAATTAGTTACGAGCCGGACAAAAGCGTGAAATTTTCGGCATGTGTACTTTGGGACTTGCCGGACAAGAATTGCCTAAGCTCCAAAAAAAACAAACCTAGGGAAATGCGTTTAAATTGGTTTCCATGGCAACACGTACCTTTTTCGAAAATCCCTCCCAAAATATGTTTTAAGTGATGCTATATCAAGGATATTGATGCTATTATGATATTTTTTAACAAAATGAAGGACAATCAAATATTGCATCAGATGTGATATGAAATATCTTTATTTACCCAGGTGTGTTACACGCTTTTGTCCGGCTCGTAACTAATTTGGCCATATTTTGCGCGAAGCTGCTCTACTACTAGTTATCCTCTTGGGGTCGAGTCCACATGACATTATTTCTTTTCTCAAAATTATTGAAAAATGTGAAAAAATATTTTTTCTTTTTTTCCGGAACCAAACTCAAAAGCTGCTGTGCTTATGTCATTGAAATTTCAATATATAGTATGTATTAAATGCCGGAGATGTAACCACAGTTCGTATGAAAATGCTCTTAATAGCTGCTTCATCAGATCGGAAGTTTTATATTTCAGTCAAATTAGGGTCTAGAAAAATGATTTTTGTGTCAAAATGTCAGTCATAATGTCTTCTGAAGAAATTTAAAAAAGTAAGATGATAACTCTGTTTGTCTTGTCACCATGGCAACAGATATCCAATATTCCATAGTAACTTTTTGTTACAATGTGAACATGAGCAGTGGTAATAGAGGCGTACTTATAATTTTTGTGCTCAATCATGCATCAGCTTGAAGCATTGAATGTCAGATATCCTCACATGGGTTCACATACGGACAATTTTAAAGTGTGTTGTCATGGTTACCAAAGATAAACAATTATAATATTTTGTTGTATGTCACACTTTAGGGGGTATTCACAGGAGTTGCAGTGGAACAATTTTTATGAAACTTGGCAGAAACAAGCACAGTATCCTCAGTATGTATGTAGCAGTGTATTTTTGCAGCTTTGTTAACCCCTTTTGACTATGGTGCCATCTACTTGCAAAAAACATGTGATTTGGTATATTCTCATAAATCCCTTCATTTCATATTTACACAATAAATGGCAGAATGGATTTTTAACATCAGATCGTGATTATGATACCTCCAGCCATCAAAATAAATTGTTTGTCATGCTTAAATCATGAAAGTTGAAGAATATATAACATAACATGAATATAAGAGAGGGGTAAAATGCAGAAATATCAAATGTAGTAAAATTTAAGTACATTTTTATGAAGTTATCTTCCATAAAAGTAAAAATATTGCATGTTAGAACCCCATTCCCAGTCTATTTAGAAAGCATTCAATCAAGCCATTATTTTAATGTAAATTTTGTTTACAAATATATGGCTGTTGGTTGCTATGGCAACCAAGTTTGAATTTGTCAGATTTTGCTATAATTGGGCAAAGGTCTTTTTTTTATGGAATATACTTTAACCAACTTTATCAAAAGTGTACAAAAACATTTATTGAAATATCTATTTTAAGATAAGGGTTAGTAATTTCAGGTCACATGACCAAATAAGGGTGTTGCCATGACAAACAAGTTCAAATTTGACACAAATTGAATCATTTTTTCAAGTAAATCGATGTGTAACCATATTTATCTTTCAGGAGGAAGCTTGATTTTTACTCTTTAAGAGAGCTCTTGATTAGTTCTTTCATGTTGAATAATATTTATGTTGAAATTTGCTTTTATCAGTTGCTATGGCAACAGATTTGAATTTGTCCACATTTCTTATAATGTGATATAAGTGGAATTTTTGTATTTTTATGCATGTTCAAACTTGATGAAACTGGAAAGAATAGTCCTCTGGAATGCAGATTTTACAATTTTTAGGAAATCTATCAGGTCACAAGACCTGAATGTAGGGTAACCAGACTACAATGGCTGAATTGTGAGATTTTTTCACTAATTGATTTTGCTAAGTTTGAATTTTATCCCATTTATGTGTCAATCAATATAAATGTATTCTGCTTTACAATAAGTCCCTATGGCATGCCTTGGAAACCATGTTTTTTTTTACACGGAAAGCAATTGTAATATGTTGCCATGGCAACCCAGCCTTTCACTCTAGTCCAAATATAAGTAGAGGTGTATACTAGTAGGAAAAGAAAGATGTTGCATGAATTTTAATATTGATTTTTGCCATTATATCATATCATACTGACAATGTCACACCTATTGGTTTATTAGGTCACATGACCTATCATAGTGGTAAATACGTTATTTATAAGAAACACCCAAAATAATTTAGTCTAACATTAGGAGGAGCCACCCTTTATTGGCTCCTTCAATAGTTTTTTGAATATTAGAAGTATCCTACGGTTGAAGGCCGAGGTAGCTAAGATCTGAAGTTTACTTATTTTCTGGGAGATATGCATCTTCGAGATGCAATAAAAAGTCAATGGTTTAGGTTTCTCACTTATCAGTATCTATAATGCCTTTTCCTTTTTCATTGTTGTCATGGCAACATTATGATAAAAGTTATTCTATTGATTAACAGGCATGTTTACAAACACATTTGGAAGATCTAAGTTACCACATGAACCTCAGCTCGGATTGATTTGGGAAAAAAACAGACATGTTCTTGACTAATGTTAGACTATTATTATGGGGGTTTTTACCCCATTAATAGGTCAAGTGACCTCAGACACCAATGGGTATGACATTTTCAATATGATATATGTGCATAGGTGTTAATTCATGTAACATGCAACATTTTTCAGTGTTGCGTGCCAATAAATGATCACCGTTCTTATTCTTTCGCCACAAAGATAAACTTAGGCTGGTTGCCATGGCAACCAAATAACAGTTGGTTTCTATGTAAACTATACTATGTTTAAAGGTCTTAACAAAGGGACGTTTTTGCAAAGCTGAATACATTCATATTCATCTATATTTAAAGACATTTGAATTGGATAAAATTCAAACTTAGCAAAATTGTGCACTTAAGATATTTCATAGTTCAGCCATTGTAGCCTGGTTACTCAACATAAAGTCCTGTTACCTAAAATATTTCCTATAAATTGTAAAATCTGCATTCCAGAGGACTATTCTTTCCACTTTCATCAAGTTTGAACATGCATAAAAATACAGAAATTCCACTTATATCACATTATAAGAAATTATAAGAAATGTGGACAAATTCAAATCTGTTGCCATAGCAACTGATAAAAGCAAATTTCAACAAAAATATTATTCAAAATGAAAGAACTAATCAAGAACTCTCTTAAAGAGTAAAAATCAAGCTTCCTCCTGAAAGATAAATACGGTTACACATCGATTTACTTGAAAAAATGATTCAATTTGTGTCAAATTTGAACATGTTTGTCATGGCAACACCCTTATTTGGTCATGTGACCTGAAATTACTAACCCTTATCTTAAAATAGATATTTCAATAAATGTTTTTGTACACTTTTGATAAAGTTGGTTAAAGTATATTCCATAAAAAAAAGACTTTTGCCCAATTATAGCAAAATCTGACAAATTCAAACTTGGTTGCCATAGCAACCAACAGCCATATATTAGTAAACAAAATTTACATGAAAATAATGGCTTGATTGAATGCTTTCCAAATAGACTGGGAATGGGGTTCTAACATGCAATATTTTTACTTTTATGGAAGATAACTTCATAAAAATGTACTTAAATTTTACTACATTTGATATTTCTGCATTTTACCCCTCTCTTATATTCATGTTATGTTATATATTCTTCAACTTTCATGATTTAAGCATGACAAACAATTTATTTTGATGGCTGGAGGTATCATAATCACGATCTGATGTTAAAAATCCATTCTGCCATTTATTGTGTAAATATGAAATGAAGAGATTTATTAGAATATACCAAATCACATGTTTTTTGCAAGTAGATGGCACCATAGTCAAAAGGGGTTAACAAAGCTGCAAAAATACACTGCTACATACATACTGAAGATACTGTGCTTGTTTCTGCCAAGTTTCATAAAAATTGTTCCACTGCAACTCCTGTGAATACCCCCTAAAGTGTGACATACAACAAACTATTATAATTGTTTATCTTTGGTTACCATGACAACACACTTTAAAATTGTCCGTATGTGAACCCATGTGAGGATATCTGACATTCAATGCTTCAAGCTGATGCATGATTGAGCACAAAAATTATAAGTACGCCTCTATTACCACTGCTCATGTTCACATTGTAACAAAAAGTTACTATGGAATATTGGATATCTGTTGCCATGGTGACAAGACAAACAGAGTTATCATCTTACTTTTTTAAATTTCTTCAGAAGACATTATGACTGACATTTTGACACAAAAATCATTTTTCTAGACCCAAATTTGACTGAAATATAAAACTTCCAATCTGATGAAGCAGCTATTAAGAGCATTTTCATATGAACTGTGGTTGCCACGGTAACACACCTGGGTAAATAAAGATATTTCATAAAATGAGTGATGCAATATTTGATTGTCTTTCATTTTTCCAAAAAATATCACAATTGCATCAATATCCTTGATGTAGCATCACTTTAATCATATTTTGGGAAGGATTTTCGAAATAGGTACTTGTTGCCATGGAAACCAATTTAAATGCATTTCCCTAGGTTTGTTTTTTTGGAGCTTAGGCAATTCTTGTCCGGCAAGTCCCAAAGTACATGTGCCGAAAATTTCACGCTTTTGTCCGGCTCGTAACTATTTTGGCCATTTTTTGCACGAAGCTGCTCTACTATAGGATAAGAGATACAATAATGTGCCAAAAATATAAAACATACAAGCCATAGTTCTGGCATTACTGCCCAATACACAAACAGGACACACACATATATATGCATTCTAGCTAAAGTCACGTCCAAATTACAACATGCCTGCTCTTCATTACTATAATCAAGATAGATAGCTCGCTTGACCCAAAACAATTCCAAACAAAATGGCCAAGTTATGGTCAAAAGACATTCTGAAAATGCTCAAATTTCCCGCCAAAACTTCCATTCTCTCAACTGCATAAATGGAGGTTTGTTCACACTTCCATTAAAAATAGCAAATAAAGAAAAATATTCAAAACACATTACAAGAAGACAAAAATCTCTAACGTCTCCAAAGGCATTCCAAAAATACCTGGAATATCGCAAGAAACATTACCTCATTTACACTGCATATAGCGGCCTTATAAGGTCAAGCAGATCCCAACTGATGACTTTTTGTAAACTCCAGATTTGATTTACATACTCTAAAAGCTTTAAATTGTGAAAATCCATCAAATATCAGCGAATTTAGAGCACAAACAACCTGCAATTTTGTAAGTCAGGACCAACTTCATGGAGAATTTCTTTCCAAAGCCCTTGTTTCTTGATGTTGTCAAAGCATTGCTTTCACAACCAGGGTCAATTTCTTTGGTTTTATCCTATGTTAATTATGTTCAGAGACATCATGCAAAAAATCGAGGAAATGTTGTTATTTATAACCAAGATAATGGCTTGGGACGCTTTTTTCACAGATTTGTCATCTTTTTCACACTGCAATGGACTGGATAAGGGTCTCTAAAAATGCCTCTGGAGTACAATAGTGATTAGAACTACCATATACGCCAGATCATAGGATTATTATGGATATTTTCAAGCATAAGTTCAAGATCACTGTTAATGTTGCGAAATGGTTTAACTCTTATTTAACTGATCGCAAGCAAAAAATCACAATTGATGAAATACTCTCAGAGGAATATGAACTGAACTCTGGCGTTCCACAGGGCAGTTGTGCTGGTCCAGTGACATTCCTATCGTATATTTCCTCTCTATATGATTGCCTCTAAATAGCCCACACTGGTGCTGATGGGGCGTAAAACACCAACTCACTCACTCACTCCTCTCTATATGATGTCATCGAAGGTTTTGATGGTGACATTGGTGGGTTCGCTGACGATAGTCAACTTTACATCTCTTTTAAGCCATCTGTAAATGGATTGTCTGAGTTAATGCTGTTACCAAAATGAATGAGAGTGTGCGATCAGTTCGGATGTGGATGTTGCAGCATAGATTGAAAATAAATGATGCTAAGACAGAAGTCATAATTATAGGTGGCCCAAAGCAACTACAGAAGATCGAAAGTTGCACAGTTACAGTTGGAAATTTTACTATTGCACCTGTGTCGAAAGTTCGTAATCTTGGAATGTACTTTGATGAAACAATGTCAATGAAAGATCACATTGGCAAAGTCCGTCAAATTGGATTTCATCAGTTATACCGTTTAAGGCAGATTCGAAAATACTTTGATCAGAAAACAATAGAAGGACTTGTGCACTCGTTTATAACTTCAAGGATTGATTATGGGAATGCCATGTTTTACGGATTACCTGACTGCAGCATTAAGAAATTACAAAGGCCAGGGCCGGTCCTAGCAGGTGCGGGGCCCTAGGCACAAAAATGCAAACCCAGCTCAATCATTTGACAAAAAAGAGCAAAGGTACATGGATGTGCATGACATGTCACTGAACACTGTAAGGAATGGTAACAATTTTATTTTCATTGTGCACCATCATAACAGTAGTATGAAATCATTCATTTCCCCATGTCTCAAATGGTAATTTAATTTTAAAATCCTTATAATATACAGTAGTCCTTACCGTGACCATGGATTAAAAAAAGAAAGAAACTAGAAATAGGCATTATAAATGTACTATGCTATACAAAACAAGCAGAAAAAATAAAAATACTCATGCAAACCCTGGAGAAATGAACCACTAACAAATAATAGTGCAAACCAATATTAGGAAAAAAACATAAAAACAAACATAAACAGAAAGAGCAGTGACTTCTACTATTAATGAAATTTTTCTATTACAGAACCAACAACAGCAAAAGTGCAGCCCCCTCACATTAGATGTTGAGCTACCCGGCGACCCGGGGTATACCAGCACAACGAGAGAAGAAGAAGAAGATATAGCAGTCTTATTACAGACATATTTTGTTTGGTTTGTCTAACTGATGAGAAATATTATTCTCAGTTGAAAGGATGGCAAGTTGATCTGAGGTATGTTTCTATAAGCTTCAACTCAGTAAAACTCCAACTGTCACAGGGATAGTGAGATTTATCCTCAAAACGATCCAATAATTCGGAAAGTTAAGAGAGCTGTTCATGCTGGAGAGGAATTCCAACACCTGCAAGTACATTGCATGCCTGTAAAATACTGTTCCAAGACAAGAGTGCTCCAGTGAAGTACCCATATCGTCTTACCATATTCAACCCTTTTGGTTACAACTGGGCATTTGCCTCACTCTGCTGACAGTTTGCCACATGAGGAATTAAAGCCTCATAAATCTTCAGAGGGGTGTCAGATTACTTTTTGGGAGTAGACCCTGGAGTCAGTCGAATAAGTTGAAAAAGTCAGTTGAATTTCATTTTCAAAAAGTCAGTCACATTTGGATCAACTAGTCACTGGTGTGTTATGCCACAGTCAGTTGGAATTTTTCAACCAAATCTTGACTGAGAAAGCATATCCAAGGATGAAAACCACTTTCATTTAATAATTTTCGAAAGTGAATAAGAGTTTGATCTGTTGTCTGCTATGATTTTTTTTAAGCAAATTTTTAGATCATTGTAATTATGAAAATGAGAATCTAATCATCCGTAAATCTTGCCTTAGCCCATTTTTTTGAAAATGATTTTTTAAAAGTTGGAATCAGTCAGTTGTAATTTATTCAACTAGTTGGAGTTGAAAACTGCCAACTAGTTGAATTAATCAGTTGAATTCCTGTTTGGTCAGTCATGATTTGATTTTCAACTGACTCCTGGGTCTATTTGGGAGTTTCTGAGTGAAATGTTGTGTGAGCAGCTACTTGAAAAAAATGTTTATTTATTTGCTATTTTAAGGGAACTGGTCAAATCTGGGGTCATTTTTCTCCTAATTTCAAGAACATTATTTTATACTCTTAATAGTTATTGGTGATCAGACTGCCTACCTCTGATAATAAATCTGAGCAAGAGATCGGGGCAGGGTATGCACCTATTTAACATTTTACCAGTCCCTTCATTGTAAACTGTTTCAACCGAAAACACAAACCAAACCAGACACATGCATTAAATTAGAAGAGTTACCAACAACTGAGATTATAAAAATGGGGTTTACAAAACAAATTTTGTTCAGTTTTCTACAGGCTTCATTGTTGCATGAGTGCACTGTTGAGTTTTGCTGGGCCAGGGCCTCGCGTCTGGTGACGGGTTACACTCACAGGCATGCAGTACTGGGCCAAGTGATTGACAGGAGTGAGTGGCCCTTCTGAGCCTGGGTGCGGGGCCTATTAGGGAGCGGGGCCCAACGCAACTGCCTTGCTTGCGTTGCCCTAAGACCGGCCCTGACAAAGGCTGCAAACTGCGGCAGCGTGATTAATTATTTGTAAATCAAAACAAGACAGTATATCAGCAATTTTGAAGACCTTGCACTGGCTCCCTGTGAGATATAGGATTAAGTTTAAAATCAGTTTACTTGTTTTTAAATGCCTTAATGGATCCGGTCCAAAATACCTTTGTGATCTCCTGGAAAAACCATCAAGAACAAGAACTCTGAGATCATCATCAGATTCCTTACTCCTGTCAATTCCGAAAGTAAAGACCGAAACCTTTGGAAAAAGATCGTTCCGATATGCAGCCCCAAAAGAATGGAATTCATGACCTACCTCGCCATATCAGAAACTGTGATAATCTTGATAATTTTAAAAGGACTCTAAAGACTCATTATTTTAAACTTGCATTTACATGACTTTTTAGAATTCATCAATTTTTGACAATTTAAACTTTTTTTCATAAACCATGGCGCTAAAAAAATTGGTAGTTTACGCACATCCACGCGCAGCCAGGCAGGCCCCATCTATCATAACGTCACCATAGCAGCTGATCTCTGCTGACACTGTTTCAGTATCTTTTTAAATTCTGAGAATTTCATGCGGCGGCCGCTTCGTTTGGCCTTTTTTGCCACTTATTTTGGGGCTAGAGACTTCTGGTTTCGAGCATTAGATGCGCTATGAAAAGGAATATAAACGAACGGGATTTCAGCTTTCTACTCGAAATAGAAAATTTTTACAGGCGATTTTCGTCATGCAAGTCTAATTTCTCAAAAATGACTTGGAGATATAAATAAATTTTTATATCAATATCCACTGCGGTTGGAAACCCTCTCTTAAGCATTTTATTGTTCCTCACAATATTTTTATATAAATGACAAAGAAATGAGAAATCCTATCTAGCCAATTTTTTTTAGCGCCATGGTTTATGAAAAAAAAGTTTAAATTGTCAAAATCAATATTTTTGTTCCGAGCCCTTGGAACGCCCTTTAAACTAAATATATCTCTTTGAAATTATGATCAGTTTTTCCATGTAAGTGTCTTCTTTAATTTAATGCTTCATTACATGATATGGGATGCATGACCACTGAATGGCAGGGAAAACTTCACAGTTAAAAAGTTAAGAAAAAAATTGAGTTTTTCAGGTTTGTGTCGAATGACTCTCTTGTGCATAACCTGAAATATTTTGAAAAAAAGGGTGGTTGTGACCACTTTTTTTTACATATCCTTGCTATAAACTATATTTTGGATCATTCTAAACTATTTTTAAGAAATCCTATCTTGGAAAGTTCACGGGTATCGAGCCACCTTAAAACTGTTGCTCTTAAAAATCTTTCCAGAACTCAAATTTATATTTGACATTTGAACATTGTAAAACCAGCTGCATAAATCTTATCAAAGACTTATTACTATAGCAAATGATTGCAGTGGTCTCACTGGTCCAGGGTTGGCTTGGGCCCCTAGGCAAGCGCCCCCCCCCCCCCCCCATCCTCTGCTTATCGTAGACATTGAACAAGAGCAGACTCCAGTTCATTGATCGTAGCGTCACTATCTCTGCCTACAATGAACTGATCTATTTATAGCGTCATGATGAAGTGACGTCACCTCTAGCAATCTGTTGTGACGTCATCACCATTGTGTCTCATTCAGTAATGACGTCATATTAACGGTGCCACTTTTTTTTGTTTGGCACATGCAGAAAAGTTTCTTAGTATATTAGACCGGCAGCCCAGGGGCTCTAGCCTAGTCGAACGAGGTACCACTAACGGAGCATATGGGTAATATGATAATGCCGCAGCATAGAAGACGGGACATGTAACTTCCCAATTGGTTGACAATATCCAAGCATTATTTTTTTGCAAATTTTATTTTTTTGGGAATTTTTTTTTTTGTGGAATTTGTTTTTTTGGATAATTTTTTTTTTTTCGGTAAAAATTATTTTTTGTACGGAAGCCATTTTAGGACATGCAAAAAAAAAAAAAAGTTAAATTGTACAAACGATTTACTATATTGTACAAACGATTTACTACATTGTACAAACAGTTTACTAAACTGTACAAACCATTTACTACATTGTACAAACAATATACTATATTGTACAAACAATCTAGTAAATTGTACAAACAATATAGTACATTGTACAAACAATGTACTATATTGTACAAACGATTTAAATTGCTATATTGTACAAACGATATACTACATTGTACAAACGATTTACTACATTGTACAAACGATTTACTACATTGTACAAACGATTTACTACATTGTACAAACAATTTACTACATTGTACAAACAATATAGTATATTGTACAAACAATATAGCAAATTGTTCAAACGGTTTACTACATTGTACAAACAATTTACTACATTGTACAAACAATTTACTACATTGTACAAACGATTTACTACATTGTACAAACAATATAGTATATTGTACAAACAATATAGTACATTGTACAAACAATGTACTATATTGTACAAACAATTTAAATTGCTATATTGTACAAATGATATACTACATTGTACAAACGATTTACTACATTGTACAAACGATTTACTACATTGTACAAACGATTTACTACATTGTACAAACAATATAGTATATTGTACAAACAATATAGCAAATTGTACTAACGGTTTACTACATTGTACAAACGATATACTACATTGTACAAACGATTTACTACATTGTACAAACGATTTACTACATTGTACAAACAATTTACTATATTGTACAAACGATTTACTACATTGTACAAACAATGTAGTATATTGTACAAACAATATAGCAAATTGTACAAACGATTTACTACATTGTACAAACGATTTACTACATTGTACAAACAATTTACTACATTGTACAAACGATTTACTACATTGTACAAACAATCTAGTAAATTGTACAAACAATTTACTACATTGTACAAACGATTTACTACATTGTACAAACAATCTAGTAAATTGTACAAACAGTTTACTACATTGTACAAACGATTTACTACAAAGCCCCAATAATCCATCCATCCCTACTGGGAAGAAGATTTAAAGTGGCTGCATTTGATGAATACAGGACAGAGGATGGGTGTTTATAGCCAGGAAAGTAATATTTAATATATACTGCTGCACTGTGAGAATGGCACTTCGTGTGTCATCATGCTGATGATTTGTCATCATCATACCCAATACTTTTTTCTAATCCTGTTTGATGGTGACCAGCAAGCGAAAGGATTAGGGACCGTTCAGAATTTATGACTGGGGGGGTGGGAGTTTTGGCCGAGGGGGTACTAACTTTTCACACGTGTTTCAAGGGGGGGGTATTGATTTTTTACAACACTTCCAAGGGGGGGTAGGAAATTTTAACAAAGATAAAATGTTTAAAACAACGGTCAAACTCATTTTATTTGGACTTTTTTTCCTGCAAAAGTCCGCGAAATGCCGCGAATCTGTACGCGTGGCCGTGTAAAACAAAGGGTGGGGTACTAAAAATCCGCATGAAACTCAAGGGGGGGTATCAATTTTTGACGGGAAGTTCCAGCAAAACTTCCACTCCCCCCCCCCAGTCATAAATTCTCAACGGTCCCTTATGCATCTGTTTTTTATTCTATAATCAGTTGGTCCAATGTCGTGAGTTGGAAAAAACATGGACATGCATTTCGGGTTATATCTCAGCTTTTGTATAGAATTTATGCATGTATTATGGATCAAATGAAAGGCAGTGATGTCCCCTTCGATGTGAATAGCAGCAAATGTATCCATATCTCATAGCTTTTGATGTATTAAATGGTAAATGATTGCATATAGCATCATTTTTTGGCATCACACTGGTCACTGCATGAAAAATGAAAGTAAAACTCTGAAATACTAGCAAGTAAATGCAGTTGGAATAAGATTTGCAATTTGGTATTGCGCCCTGGTTAGCTGAGCATCTTATGAATACAGAAAAAGGCCATGATATGATTCTGTATTTCAGAATGACACGTTTTGCAGTATAAGGTTGTCATGTCACACACAAAGGCAAAATGGACAATGTGATTAAATGATTTGATTTTTTAAAAATGTATACATCAATGATTTGCTCATGACCTGGTCTCTCAGGAAATAGTAACAAAACGTTGTAGAGGCTCTTGTATTGGAAGCTGTGAGGGCCTAAGTGAGACTGACGGAAAATTGACAAACTCAAGAAAAAAGCTGTGGAGAAGTCTACTTCAACGAGAATTCCTGTAAGCATTGTTACATTGACAAAAAAATACCCATCAAAACCCTGGCAGATTGAACAAGGCTGAACCAGTCCACAAGTGCATCCAAAAAAAAAACCACATTTTCCGTAACCTGTTTTCGCGCTTTATTATAACACAGTTCTATTTAATTGACGGGAACACAACACATATGTACATGTAGCTGAACTCAATATCTTCAAAATGCAATTTATTTGAAGTCAATCGGACGAGTGGTTGGCTCACAATCTTCAATCTTGTAAATGGCAATTCAGTGATGGAGCCAGCGTCAGCTATATCGTTTGTACGATTTACTAAATCGTACAAACGATTTACTAAATCGTACAAACGATTTACTAAATCGTACAAACGATTTAATAAATCGTACAAACGATTTACTAAATCGTACAAACGATTTACTACATTGTACAAACAGTTTACTACATTGTACAAACAGTTTACTACATTGTACAAACGGTTTACTGTACATTGTACAAACGGTTTACTACATTGTACAAACGGTTTACTACATTGTACAAACGGTTTACTATATTGTACAAACGATTTGCTACATTGTACAAACAATTTGCTACATTGTACAAACGATAATTCTTTGTAACCTTCCAAGCCTGCTAATTAACTGTTTGGCCAAAGATTTTGAAAGTTTGAAGATAATCTGTTGGTTTTTTTCAAATAGCCGAAGAGCCAGACACAATTTTTTATGGTTGTTCGAAATTTGGGATAAGCAAAGTTGAATGAGGCAGAAATGCGGAGAATACCCATCACATCCACATGTTAATGATTTCAAATTGTTAACAAAGAAGGCCACCAAGATTGCCTTGTCAAAAATTCTCACATTGGGGTAAATTATCCAAGCTTATGACACATCATTTTTGAAGAGGCTGCGACAACAAAATGTGAAAAATACCAATTTGGGCTCAAATTAAGCCCACAACCACAACATGCTTTAAAATGCTTGAAGGGGTCAAGGGAACCGCTTTCATTATCCATGAACTCAAAAACTTGGACTCTGATGGACTTAAAAATGTTTTCTGCCTCGATTTGCATTGGTTGTGATTTTGGTTTTTGAAGCAGTCTCACAAAATGTGGCCTGATGCCGCTGATTCTCAATTTTTTTCATTGGAACTTTCCAGACCCTTGGCATGGATATTCAGCAACATCAATGCAAAATTTTATGGTCATACCTTAATTAGAAGTTTGTTTTAAGCAGAAAACTATAAAACATTATTGAGTGTCATGCTGTATGTGTGTCACATCATTTTTTCCCTGCATTTCCCCGATGTATCTGTGCAGGTGAACCCAAACAAACTCTATTTCTATATTTTGTCTTCTATAATGAGTAATTTTTACTATAACATAATGAAATATTTAAGACATAGATAAATATCCAATCAATAACCTGCAAGATTGAACAAGACTGAACCAGGCGACAAGTGCAAAAACACATTTTCCGTGTCTCGTTTTTGTGTTTTATTTTAACCAACTTCTAGTCCATTCCCGGCATTAAAATACATATGTATATGTAGCTGAGTTCAATATCTTCCAGATACAATTTATTTGAAGTCAATCGGACCAGTGGTTGACTCACAATCTTAAATCTTGCAAATGACATTTTTGTGATGGAGCCAGCGTCAGCTATATTGTACAAACGATTTACTAAATCGTACAAACGATTTACTACATCGTTTAAACGATTTACTACATCGTTTAAACGATTTACTACATCGTTTAAACGATTTACTACATCATACAAACGGTTTAATACATTGTACAAACAGTTTACTGTAAATTGTACAAACGGTTTACTACATTGTACAAACGGTTTACTACATTGTACAAACGGTTTACTACATTGTAAAAACGGTTTACTACATTGTACAAACGGTTTACTACATTGTACAAACGGTTTATTATATTGTACAAACGATATAACAAATGTAGATGAAGCAGAGCATTTTTTATCGATTTTTGACTGGGAGACCGATAGAACAACCTTAAACCGTTATTCATAAACTGCTCAGACTTAAAACGCACACCTATTAAAAGAGGCAGAACTTGTAAACTACTCAAGATAATTCTTTGTTACCTTCCAAGCATGCTCATTAACTGTTTGGCCAGAGATTTGAAAAGTTTGAAGAAAATCCATTGGTTTTCTGAAGAACCAGGCACAATTTTGTATGGTTGTTTCAAATTTGAGATGTGCAAAGTTGAATGAGGCTGTAATGCGGAGAATACCCTCCCCATCCACATGTTAATGATTTCATATATTGTCAGCAAAGAAGTCTAACCAGATTGCATTGCAAAAAATTGTCACATTGGGGTAATTATCCAAGCTTATGACACAACAGTTTTGAAGAAGATGTGACAAACAAAAATCTGAGAAACACCAAAGCCAACAACATGCAGTGAAAATGCATGAAAGGGTCAAGGGAACAACTCTCATTATCTGTAAACTTGAAAAATTGGACTCTGATGGATTTAATGAAAAAAGGTTTTCTGCCTCGATTTGCATTGGTTGTGAATTGGGCTTTTGAAGCAGTCTCACAAAATGTGGCCTGATGCAGCCAGTTCTCAACGTTTTTGAGTATATTCAGATGCATCGGTGCCAAATTTCAAGTTCATACCTCAAATAGAAATTAGTTTTTAAGCTTTGTTAATAGTTGTGCGTTTTTAAGTGTGAGCAGTTTAGATGTGCGACATTTAAAGATCAACTGAATATCACTTCTTAGATTTATAATTATGGCTCCCGATATGCATGCAAATGGGAGTTTGAACTTTGGATCTGATTTAGAAATTGAACTTATCTGATTTAGAAATTGAACTGATCTGATTTAGAAATTGAACTGATTTAGAAATTGAACTGGTGTTCATCTAAGGAATTTCACAAATTTTAATTAATGAAAATGAAAAATCAGAAATGGACACTCGAGAATTTTTTTTTGATACAGAAAGGGTGCCAACAACATAAAATTAAGACAACCAAATGCGCAATAATGAGAGCTTCTGGAAAAAGTTGGTCTCCCAGTGACACTTATTTAGCAATCACTGACCCCCCTCACATACTTTCATTGGAATTGATGTCAATTCATATAAATAGATAGATGGATAGGCTAGATTCAATAGATGGATAGACATCAAGGCCTATAAATAGATGCATGTAGATGGATAGCTGGATAAATAGATAAAAATAGAATGATTGATGAATTGGTAATATGTGTTCAAAGCTCATCTTGCAAGAGTTGATCTATCTATCTATCTGTCTATCTGTCTATCTGTCTATCTATCTATCTATCTATCTATCTATCTATCTATCTATCTATCTATCTATCTATCTATTATCTGTGGAATTTTATATATGTATATAGAATAGATAATGAAATAAGACATTGATAAATACCCATCAGATTGAACAAGGCTGAACACTGCTGAACTAGGAGACAAGTGCAAAAAAAAAAACAGAATTCTCCGTACCTCATCTTCGCGTTTTATTTTGACCAATTTTTTGTTAATTCTTGGCAAAACAGAACATATCAACATATAGCTGAAGTCAATAGCTTCAAAATGCAATTTATTTGAAGTCAATCGGACCACTGGTTGGCTCACAAACCTCAATCTTGCAAATGACAATTCAGTCACTTATATCACTTATATTGTACAAACGATTTGCTGCATCGTACAAACGATTTGCTACATCGTACAAACGATTTGCTACATCGTACAAACGATTTACTATATCGTACAAACGGTATACTACATTGTACAAATAATTTATCCATCCATCCATCCATCCATCCATCCATCCATCCATCCATCCATCCATCTATCTATCTATCTAGCTATCAATCGCTGGTTCCAGGGTTCGCATCCAGCTCTTGCCATGTCACCTGGGCCTATGTTGGACAGCTGTTTCAGTCATCCTTCATCTCATTGCCAAGTCCTCCTCCTGACCTAATTAGTCTACCAAGTGCATAAATACAGGACGTAAAGCCCCAATCATCCATCTATCTATCTCTCTATCTATCTTTGGGTGAGGAAACGCTGATAAACCGATTGAGACAGATAGATAGATTGTCTGTACAGGGTAGTAAATCATTTGTAAAATATAGCAATTTAAACTGTTTGTACAATGTAGCAAATTGTTTGTACAATGTAGTAAATCGTTTGTACAATGTAGTAAATCGTTTGTACAATGTAGTAAATCGTTTGTACAATGTAGTAAACCGTTCGTACAATTTGCTATATTGTTTGTACAATATACTATATTGTTTGTACAATGTAGTAAATCGTTTGTACAATATAGTAAATTGTTTGTACAATTTACTAGATTGTTTGTACAATGTAGTAAATCGTTTGTACAATGTAGTAAATTGTTTGTACAATGTAGTAAATCGTTTGTACAATGTAGTAAATCGTTTGTACAATGTAGTAAACCGTTTGTACAATTTGCTATATTGTTTGTACAATATACTATATTGTTTGTACAATGTAGTAAATCGTTTGTACAATATAGTAAATTGTTTGTACAATGTAGTAAATCGTTTGTACAATGTAGTAAATCGTTTGTACAATGTAGTATATCGTTTGTACAATGTAGTAAACCGTTAGTACAATTTGCTATATTGTTTGTACAATATACTATATTGTTTGTACAATGTAGTAAATCGTTTGTACAATGTAGTAAATCGTTTGTACAATGTAGTAAATCGTTTGTACAATGTAGTATATCGTTTGTACAATATAGCAATTTAAATCGTTTGTACAATATAGTACATTGTTTGTACAATTTGCTATATTGTTTGTACAATATACTATATTGTTTGTACAATGTAGTAAATCGTTTGTACAATGTAGTAAATCGTTTGTACAATGTAGTAAATCGTTTGTACAATGTAGTATATCGTTTGTACAATATAGCAATTTAAATCGTTTGTACAATATAGTACATTGTTTGTACAATGTACTATATTGTTTGTACAATATACTATATTGTTTGTACAATGTAGTAAATCGTTTGTACAATGTAGTAAATTGTTTGTACAATGTAGTAAACCGTTTGAACAATTTGCTATATTGTTTGTACAATATACTATATTGTTTGTACAATGTAGTAAATTGTTTGTACAATGTAGTAAATTGTTTGTACAATGTAGTAAATCGTTTGTACAATGTAGTAAATCGTTTGTACAATGTAGTAAATCGTTTGTACAATGTAGTATATCGTTTGTACAGTATAGCAATTTAAATCGTTTGTACAATATAGTACATTGTTTGTACAATGTACTATATTGTTTGTACAATTTACTAGATTGTTTGTACAATATAGTATATTGTTTGTACAATGTAGTAAATGGTTTGTACAGTTTAGTAAACTGTTTGTACAATGTAGTAAATCGTTTGTACAATATAGTAAATCGTTTGTACAATTTAACTTTTTTTTTTTTTTGCATGTCCTAAAATGGCTTCCGTATTTTTGTGATGATAATTTTTTTTTTTTCGGAAAATTTTTTTTTTTTCGGAAACATTTTTTTTTTCGGCAAAATTTTTTTTTTTCGGCAAAATTTTTTTTTTTCGGAAAATTTTTTTTTCGGCAAAATTTTTTTTTCGGCAAAATTTTTTTTTTTCGGAAAATTTTTTTTTTTCGGAAAATTTTTTTTTTTCAGAAAAATTTTTTTTTTCGGCAAAATTTTTTTTTTTCGGAAAATTTTTTTTTTTAGCGTGACGAGAAGAAAGTGCCAGGATCATATTATGGGATGTCTGAATCACTTTTTTTTATTGAACCAGCTGGAGCACCCCACTCGCCTGATAGCCATAAGGGACGAGACACCTCGCTTCGCTCGGTGAGCCGGTGGCTCTGTCCCGTCTATAAAGGGAATGATAAGGCGCACCAGAAAACCTATTTCTGGCGCGGCGTATCGGTCGCGTTTACCCCTGGCGGCCATTTTTCAAGATGACCGCCACTAAAATAGGTGCATGCACTTTTTGGTCTAGATCTTTAATGGCTTATCCGATTTCGATAATTTTTGGGTCAAAATATATGTATTTCAATATTCCCAATGCAATGATGACATAAACATTTCTATATTATAAGCGTTTCATGCTGTTTTTAAGGATCAAATGCAAAAAAAGTGAAAAATTTGGAAAAAAATCACGATTCTCTGGCAAAATAAGGCATCATAGTCAATGAATGGTTGGTTTTAGGGTAAAAATAACATCATAAAAAACTTCCTGACATACAGAAATACCAGAAACCATGTCTTATTTGTTGCTGTGTGACATTTAGTGATGACGATATTCCTATTTATATGACTGGTCACGTCAAGTGAGAATTGTGACGTCACAACGTCACGTATCAGTATTCACGAATAAATGAATTGAATTGAATTGAATTTATTAACTTATATAGCGCTCCTATTTGAAAAAACATTCTAGGGCGCTGTACAATAAATAAGGATTATGATAGATTAAAATATATAAAGAAATGTAAAAACATGATAATGACTAAAATAAATTAATTACTAAAAATAATTTTACCACGTTAAAAACATAAATTGGTAAGACGATAAAAACTAAGTTTATAAATAAATATTAACAGAATAATTGATTGAAGTGAAGGGTAGACTTAACGCACATAATATGAAAACAGGGATGAGAATATGATTATGATTAACCCACTGGCCACGTTTGTTGCCTATGGGTCAGTTATTTATTAAAATATTCATTGAATAGTTGAGTTTTTAGTTTCTTTCTGAAGGAGTCAATATTATTACATTCGCGTAGTTCTGATGGTAGTTTGTTCCAATGATGTGGGCCTGCGACTGAGAAACTTCTCCTTGCGAAGGTTGCTCGAGTTGTTTTTGGTACTATCAGTTTAATGCCGGTATCAGACGAAGATCTTGTTATGCGTGCTGATGTTTTTTGTATGACGAGCAGGTTACTCAGGTATGATGGTGCTGTATCATGAAGACATTTGAAGACCATAAGGAGCAATTTGAATTTACAGCGCTGTCTAATCGGTAGCCAATGAAGGTCACGCAAAGCAGATGTCGCGCTGTCATGTTTCTTGCGACCGAGAATTACCCTTGCAGCGTGATTTTGTACGAGTTGAGCTGGTTTTAGTGTGGATTCAGGAAGATCGCATAGGATCGTGTTGCTGTAATCAAGGTGTGAGATGACTAGTGCCTGAATTAGCGTTTTGCAAGAATGTGTCTAATTTGGCATAACTCTTCAACAGCTTATCAGATTTTTATCATTTTTGTGTCAAATTATATATTTTTCAATATGCCCAATCCAATGGTGATGCCAAAAAGAAGAAATTATGAGTATTTTATATTGTTTCTTATGACCATTTGTCAAAAATGTGAAAATTTGGGATTTCCAGGCGAAGCAAGGCTTATGACTTGCATTATTGACTTTGACACACAGTCAGACAGAAAAATAATTTTATTTCATCATCATCATTTGAATAACATTGTATTATTATAAAAAGGTATAGAGTATGATAACGACATTAGACAAGTTGTGAATACAGACGATGAGGAGACCCACCAAAGACAAAAATATTGTTGCTGCTGGTTGGCCACTTGATGATTGTAATGTTAACTTCAGAGTAAAAATATGCTACCTTTAATCAATTTCACATGTTCCAAAATATCAGCAAGTATGTCTGATTTGTTGCTTTGCGAGTCACTTTCGGAGATGAAGATATTTACATATTTGTTAGCAACCAGGTCAAGTAAAATTGTGGCGTTGTGACATGATGTTTCCGCAGTGTTGCATATTTGTACAAATATGTACATTTGTCTTATCAGGTGTGAATCATTAAAACATATCAGATATTTATCATTTTCAATTTAAATACGTATTTTTAAGCATGCCATATTTAACAGTGTTAATTTTAAGTAGTTTATGCTGTGTCTTTTTCCAAATGGTGGTGGCGTGTTGTTTTAGTTCAAATCCTCTGAATACACCAGATAATTTGTCCAGCACTGCTATAAGTATAACTATTCAGATAGATATGGTTCTGAAGACATTGATAAATAGATAGATAGATATTAGATAGATAGATATTAGATAGATAGATATTAGATAGATAGATCTTAGATAGATAGATATTAGATAGATAGATATTAGATAGATAGATCTTAGATAGATAGATATTAAATAGGTAGATTTTATATAGATAGATATTATTTAGATATAGATAGATATAGATAGATAGATATCACATAGATAAATATGGTATGCACAATGTGCAGCCATTTAAGAGGAGTGGGTCCTTAGATTGATCAATGAGGTGGCAGATAGAGCAAATGTCCTCTTCGTGTTGCACGTTTACTCCATTTGAAAAAGATTGAAAGGGTCAATGATTTAACACCCCATCTGAATAACATCCACCTATGACTTTGATCTTGAGATTACACTGAAAATATTCCAAATTGTCTGCCCAAGATTCGAACCCAGGCAAAGAAAACCCTCAGGACTTAAAACTATCCTAAGACCTGCTTAGTTCCATACAACCATGTCAATAAAGATCTTACTTTCTCACTGGGGCAGCTAGGTGGCAGAGCTGTTATGATTCCTGCCTTCTCCGTTGATGGTTTTAACTGGCATCAAAACCCCGTGTGGGGAACCAGAAAAACTCAGCGGACTTTCATGAGCAAAACCCAAGCTGGATGTTGTTCGCATCTGACATTAAATTGGCAATCGCTTGTTTCAGTGTCTGTAGGGCAACTAAAGGATCGTTCACATAGGGTAAAAGTGAAGCATGTGAGGACTTCTGCTCTCTCTCCCATCTCATCAATCAACTCTTGTGAGCACTCAGAGCTGCACTTAGAGGGCTGTACTTACCATATCTCTCCATCAATCTATCTATCACTAATTATGCTGGTCTATACACAGGTCTGTACATTTGTGTACCACTGGCAGCTAACTTGAAGACTGCCAAAATGACCAACTCAATTTATCAATCTAGACTTTGCAAAGATTTGAAATCCCATGTCTGATTGGCATGGATATTTTGGACCGATGGATGGACCATTTGAGCTATAAGTCCTGTATTTATGTGGGGTAATTACAGGGGAGGACACAGCAATTAAGCTGTAACAAAAAGTGTCAGCAATAATTCCTTGGAAACCTTCAATGTACGTCTTGTCTGTTCAATGTCTGGAGAATACTGGAGGGAGAGCACTGTGCGCATGAATGCACACTGGCTCACCAGGGCCACCTGGTGTCACACTCTCCCTTGTTTTGTTCTTTTGGTTCGCAGAGGTGTAGATCTTCAGAGAGATGACTTTATCTTCATAATGATGTTCGTTGATGATGTTCCAAACGATGACTTGATCACGAGCGTGGCCGTAGACAGTGCTTTTCGGACTTTATTGCACCAGTATTCATTAAGATGTTCAATCTTTGCGTTCTTCCTGGAAGGTACTTGATCTTCAGAGTACTTGATGTTCTTATGTTTCTCATCTTCTCGACATTCATATCCTTCTCGTCACAACATCAGAGCACACAGAATTGTATCTTCTTGGTGAAACTTGCTGAACATAAACTTATCACAGGCAAATCATTTTTACATATTTTACACATGGCTACCGTAAAGTACCTAAAATGCGTAATACATGTGAATAACCATACAATTGACATGATCTGCAATTAAAACAAGTTAATGACATCAATACACAAAATGAGTCCTCATAAAAATTGTTCAATCAAGTTAACTTAAAATTGTCCAGTCCACAGAAACTGCTGAATAAAAAGTGTCAATGAAACTCTTATTTCAAGATAACTATAATTAGTCCTTTATGCAACTGAGCGACTCAGATTGTGGTGCCCTCCTGTGTTGACTTCTGAAGAAGTTCATCTCAAGAATCGTTGTGGACGCCATCAAACCGGAAGGTCCATGGTGCTGAAATAACTGGAGGGTACTGCTTCGAAGAATCGTATGGATGGTCCCCTCCCCCTTCAACAAAATGGGAACTGGCTGGTAGGGGAGCATCTGGCCATAAGACACCAGGATTCCTATTGAAGTTCGGAATTACTGTCCAATTTGGATCCAATGGATGGCCTACAGACAACACGAGGACTCCGTCCATGCAGTGCTGTTGTCTATGCGAAATTGAGTGTTTGTCCCGGTCACATAGTCGCTTGGTCTTCTGGATATTCTTCATCCACCATTCGGTCATCAGGGCTTGTACATCGGGGCGACTTGGTTGTAGTTGGTGGTCATATCCAATTCCACAGTCAACCATCTCTGGTTCCCATCCTAGCATGAGATCATCAATTTTCAGTAAGTCAGCTTCACAGCCATCGCATGCTTCATCATCTTCCAACCTGGCAGACTCACGTAACGGGTCCAAATGATTCAGTGTCGGTGGCTGGCATTTATTTTCATAACTGGGATCTGAAACACAGGCAATAAAAGTAGAACATTTTACAGAGGAGCCGATGAGCTCCAGAGGCTGATCAAAGCCGAAGAGCTTTTGCGAGCCAGAGTAATTGAATAGCTCACAATTATAATTTAAGTGAGATGACACAATGCTGTCTGATGGCATGCACATTGTAGTTCTTGTCCCAAGCTGAACTTCCTCAGCACTTCCTTCAGTAGACTGGTCCATGGTATCTTCTAGCTGGACAGTTTCACAAATATGAAGATCAGGCTCACTTGGTTTTCTCTTGGCATGCTCAACATCCATCTCTGGCTCATGAGGTAATAGCTCCGTCCGATCACTTGATGAGTCATTGTCATCAAACCTTGAGGAACAACCAGGAGTTTCTCTGTAGTCCCTCAAAAATTGGTCCGTAATGTAAGACCAATCTGGTGAATGTAAGACATCTGCTTCTTGTTTTACAAATGTTTGTGCTGCCTGTGATCTACTCTGAAATGGATAAAAGCGAGAAACAAGAGCATTCACAGAACAACATTTGACATTTGACACAACATCATAAGAACTCAAACATTGATGTGAAGTCATTTCAGCAGAATTATAGTCTTGTCGAGACACCGGACATTTGAAGGGGCTCTGTTGCATCCTTGGCTCATCAACCAAATCTGTTCTTGTAGGTTGTTGCAGAAATCTCTGTGGCATTTTGGTATCAGCTTTCCGACAATCATCAGCAGAATCCTGGAGGGGCTGGCTGTAGAATGACGATGGGCAACTTGTCAATTCTGGCGTCAAATCAAAAGTGTCTTCAGGGTGTAGTTGATGATCTTCTCCACACTTGTACACTTGCATCTTGGGCCTGAGGTTTAACTCTTCTTGAAATTGTCCATCAAATTTTAAGGTCCTTGATGCAGTGGTCCCTAGCAGACCAGGGAGGGTACGAAGATCCCCTGAAGAACTACTCTTATCTCTGGGTGTAGAAGTCTTCACACTGCTTCTAGCATTGGGAAGATTTGTCTCAGTACGTGCCATCATTGAGAGTTCATTCGACTGACCTGGAAATACAGCATTTTCAGTGACAACAAGTTTTGGTACATAAGACACAACACGAATATCAGAAGGAGAAATAGCATTTTCAGCAATTGAAGCACAGCTGGAATGTGATCTCCTTGGAGGTGGGTTGTCAACAGAATTTCCTGGGTCCTGCAGTCCTTCCCAGTCTTCAATATGGAGTTCATTCTCATGGGTTGTCATCAGAAGCACTGGAGCTTCTTTCCTGGCAGAATCACGGACTGTTGATTTCATCCTTGATGTGGTAATTGACGGGCAAGGAAGGGTACAGAAATCCCTTGAAGACAAATCATTAGAAATCTCCACACTCTCTGTAGCACTGAGATAACTTGTCTCCATGCGCAAATTACCTGAGGGCAGCAGTATATTGTAGTTACCTAGAATGAGAGCATGTTCAGAGAAACTACATTTATCAGCATCAGGGACTACATTATCAATTACAGGAGTCATAATAATAATATCAGCGCTCGCAGCAAGGCTTGGAGAGGATCCACTTGCAGGTGATCCATTCGGAGATGAACCACTTGGAGATGATCCACTCGGAGATGATTCATTTTGAGATGATCCACATCGGTTAGGAGATGATCCACTCGGAGATGATACACTAGGAGATGATTCACATAGAGATGATCCACTTGGAGATGATTCTCTTGAAGCTAGGTCACTTGGTGCGGGAGATGATCCACTTGGAACGTTGTCAGAAATTCTTGGCACAGGTTTTCCCTCTGTGGCATCAGCAGACACTTTGGATTTATCAGTTGTCTTGGAGAGGCCAGTAGTCTTGGAGAGGCGAGTAAAGCAATTCAGGCGTCTCAACCAATAACCTAGGTCCCAGGATAAGTGTTCAATCACCAGGCGCAACTGACTGTCATAATTCCAGAGCACCTCCACAGTATGAACCGATAAAGGTCCTTCACTCTGGCAAAGGGCTGTGCAGACTTGTCTCCATTTTAATTCTTGCAATTTGATGTGCTGCTCAATAGCTGCAACCATGTCTCTTGCCATCTTGCATTCATGTTCAAAATTCACTTCAGGTGGCGAAGGAGGCGCTGGGAAGGGGTGGTTGATGACCATAGAATTGTCTTCCTTCTCCCACTCAGCATCCACCGTAGCCCTGTCATCGTGTAAGTGGTGATCAGTAGGTTCAATATTTCCATGACTGGTCCCATAGGCCAGCACACTTTCGTCATCCAAATGTAAATCTCTTCTAGAAGACTGGGGATCTTCATGAAGAACAATGTGAATCTTCAGATCACTCATAATGATGGGACACAAATATTCTCAATCAAAAGAAATGGAGAACATATGCAACATAATACAAATAACAATTCATGAAATATCACATAAATATTATATACTGGTGATAATCCTAGTGATATTATTCACAAAGTCTGAAACAGGGATCGAACAATCCCAAATTTCACACACAAAAATAGTAATATATAAAGCAAATGCTGTGTAATTTAATAGGCCTAATGCTAATTTAATCGGCCGAATTTGTTGGTGAATATTTACAAAACCACCCTATCTCACTCCCTCTTTTTTTTTTTTTTTCTTTTTTTTTTTTGTGATCTGCCAACCAGTAGCAGCAGAACGGAGTGAAGTTTTGTAATGAACTGCTTCAAATCCACGTGCCTATAAATAGAATCACGGCCACCAATGCTACAGCACTCAATCTATATACACAGTGCCGATTTTCAGATCACCTATGACCAAAATATGTACAAATTGACAAAATATACACACAAATACGGGAAAATGGTTAAAATATATTGTTCAGCAACTGTTTAGAGCTAAGAAATACACTGGAATGGATTACTCTGGTCTAGGCAGTGCCCAGCCAAGCACGACGTCCCTGCGTAGTGCACTGCACTTGACAGGTGTGTGTATTGGGGCCACGTGTGAAGCAGTGTGAGCTGCCAAAGACTTTAAATAGCTCCAAAACAGCGCCGAAAAGCACTAAAATCCGTCTATAAACATCCAGAGCTGCTCTAATTAACAGCAAATACACAGAGGCTACCTTATTACCGCTGCTACCACTGTAACAAAAAGTGTCAGCAATAATTCCTTGGAAACCTTCAATGTACGTCTTGTCTGTTCAATGTCTGGAGAATACTGGAGGGAGAGCACTGTGCGCATGAATGCACACTGGCTCACCAGGGCCACCTGGTGTCACAAAGCACAAAGGATGATTGAAACTCCTTTCCAACACAATTTCAGGGCCCAGTGATTGGCAACCCAGTGCATTACCAACTGAGCTGACCCTAACCCCTCCTGGACATGTTGGACCATGTCACAAATTGTAACACAAGTACCAAATTGCATCCTATTGTTCTCACTTACCAAACCCTTTTAACAAATCTGTAATCTATCTATCTTACTAGTGTAATCAGTGTAAGCTACCTATTTCATATTTATAATCTATCCATCTAATTCATGCAATCCACTCCAGCACAGCCTCTGCTAAATACAGCAAATCACTCCCGAGACTGAACCAATCAGCACAACTCCATTTGATTTATTCATGTTTAATTGCCAGACTTATAGGAAAATAGCCGCTGAAGCTCAACCATAAGGCCCAGAAAGTTATCACTTCTGGATGGATCCAGATCTGCATGGCTATCATGCTGATTGATGTAAAAATTGAGTGTGATACCTCAAAATTAAGGTCAGAAATTGGCTGTGAAGATGTGAATCGAACTAGAGTCTCTAGACATTGTTGAATCTAAAGCATTATGTCAATTTATGTTAATTTGACATATCAAACCTGTTTGTCTAGGGTATATTCTCAGGGTGGTGCAATGTATCTAATTAATAAAATCCATCCATTCTATCTTTCCAGGGCTAGAAAAAATATGAATTTCAAGGCAATTTGATGAAGTACAATAACATTGCCCATGAATTCTCACGAATCAAGCATCCATACTTCCAAGTCAGAAATTTGGACCTTTTTTCAAAAATTTCAAGTGAGATTTAGAGATTTCCAGGCAATGACATGCTCGAATTCCATACTTTTTCCAGCCATGCTATACATCTAGCAGTATTTATCTATCCATTTATCTAGCTAAAAATCTGTTGATAATTCTTTTATCCATCAATACATCCTACACTATATTGAACTGAAATAGTTGGAAATTTATATAACTATTGAAATCTTATCTCCTGTGACCTAGTTTTATGATAACATAAATTCTAAGGGCAGTAAACTGAGCGATAAACATCCAAATGTCACCATGACATAGCTCCAGGTCAGCTCATTTCATACACAGAAAACAATACACATGATTTACAAAATGGTGGACAGCTGATTTGCATACACAAACACAATTCACATAATTTTTAACGTTGCATCCAATCAAGATTCAAAGCAAAGGATGTTTTGTCCAAATTACAACATGCCTGCGTTTCATTCCTGAGCCAGATACATGCTCTATAATCAAGTTATACTTATTTCTTAACTCCAAACATCTCCAAACAAAATGGCCACGTCAGGGCCCAAAAGCATTCTGAAAATGCTCAAATTTCAAATTTCCCACCACAACTTCCATTCTCATTGCGACTGCATAAATGGAGATGCGTACTTCCCTCCGCTAAAAATGTGAAACAAAGTCCCGGCCTGCCCCAGCCCGCACCGGGTGATAAATATCTGGCCAACAGCAGCCACTCGCAGATACCAGGCCCATCTTTTTCTAATCGTACTCTATCAGTCTATCTGGGCACTATCAAGACAAATTATATTTTTAAAAGTTTACCAATCGCTTCTATTCTGTTCCTTCCAATCTACGGGTACTCTAACTATTGATTGGGAAACGATACTCTCATAAAAATCCCCATCTATCTGTTATCAGATTATCTCAGCCTATCTCGGCCCTTTCAATCAATAAATCATTAAATCAATCTGGGCCTATCTATCTATCCTTCTATCAAAGTCTATCTTTTCTATTGCGTTCTATTCTGTGCCCTCCAAGCGGCGGGCAACTTACTAGTATGTATTGAATATAGTCCAAGCAAATACTCTCTACAGTTGGCAACATAATAATTCAACCCCTTGATGTTTTTCCATTGAATTCAATAGCTGATAAATGCAAAATGAGTGTGGTGACATCAGCATATATATCAAATCATTAAAAGGATAACTTCAATTTGTATCAGACAACATAGTGCCAAACTGAAGGGCACCTGAACCTGGAAGGTGGTTTGTATTTTGCATAGGGGTCAACGAGTTCAAAAATGTTTCAACCCCCTTGCCGCCATTTGATTAGCATTGGAGCACAGGGTTAAACAGTTTTTCAAACGTTTTGACCCATTTGTGAAACGGAACCAGTCCTGCCAACTAGTTTAGTTATTCTCCACAGCTGATTTAGCATATGTTTGTCTGGTATGTGATGCTGTCATACTTTTTTGTGATTTGAAACAATCTGATGTCACCACACTCATTTTACAAAACCTGTTTACTATTGGGAAAACATCAAAGGGGTTGAATAATTTTTCTATCAAGTGTAAACTATCTGTGTTGGACCAATCTTGATAATTCGACTTGTTCCTTACAAGTAATTAAAAAATAGCTTGGGACCATTCCCAAGTGTTGCCGGTGAACCATTCATTCAACAAGAAGAGATGGGGGATTGATTGCAATTATTGCATGGTGTGTTGTAGGAATAGAATGGAATAGGTAAGATTTTTTTTATGGCTTGATCTTTCAGTCTGCAAAAAATATGGCAATTAACAACGATGCCAATGATGATTAGGTGCGATTTATGGGTTTTTTCGCATTATTGTATTTGACCATGAAAAAAAGCATAAAATTAATACTTATTATTGACAAATCAGCATAATAGCAGAAAATGCACCATGCTAATATGCAGATCCAAAAATTTGATAATGTGTTTAAGATTTACATCCAATTGGACAAACGTATGCATCACTGCGGAAATATTACGCCACAACGCCACAATTTTACTTGACCTGGTTTCTCACATAAATGTAAATATCTTCAAGACCAAAAATGATATAGCAACAAAATAGGCAGACCTGCTGATATTTTAGAACATGTGGAATGGATTAAATCTGGCATTTTTACTCTAAAGTCAATAATACAAGTCATAAGATGCCTTGTTTTGCCTGGAAATCCCGAATTTTTCCTAAATTTTTAAATTTTCTTTACAAATGATCAGTAAAAAGAATATAAAATACTTGTGATTTCCTATTTTTGGCATCACCATTGGATTGGGCATATTGAAAAATATATATTTTGACTCAAAAATTATAAATTAATTATTAATTAATAAATTAATTATAAATTATATATCATCGTCCAGTGTTCAATCTCCGGCGACTCAATCAAAATGTTCGCTACGAGCATTTCAAAATGGAGAATATGGCAATGTTACCATCGTTGATTCAGGAAGGAGATTGGATGGTAAAGGCAGATCTGAAGGATGCATACTTTTGCATTCCAATACATCAAGATCACCATCGCTTTCTGGGGTTCTGGTGGAAAAACAAAGCGTACCAGTTCCAAGTGTGCCCGTTCGGCCTGGGGTCAGCCCCACGAATTTTCACAAAGACGCTGAGGCCAGTGGTGGCTTTTCTAAGGAAATTGGGTATCAGGATGCTGATTTACCTCGACGATTGCCTGATCTTGAATCAAAACAAAGAGAAGTTAGGTCAGGACAGGGACACAGCCCTGTGGGTGCTCCAGTTACTAGGCTTTGTAATAAATTGGAAGAAATCAGCACTAGTGCCGACTCAGAGTCTAGAATTTCTGGGGTTTCAAGTAAACTCCGTCAAGTTGACACTGAGTTTACCAGAGGACAAGTTGACGGACATAATCAACAAGTGTCAGAAAATGCTAAATCGGGAGACGACCACAGTGAGGGATCTAGCAAAATTGATAGGCAAATTAACTGCCTCAGCACAGGCAGTTCTGTCAGCCCCGTTATTTTATCGGCGATTGCAGATGAGGAAAACTCAAGCATTGTGCCAAGGGGGTCAATCGTACGAAAGCACGGTGATACTCACACCCGAATGCAAGAAAGAGTTGCGCTGGTGGGTGGAGGAGTTGCAAAGTTGCAATGGCAAGGCAATAATGAATCCCCATCCAGACATGGTACTGACGAGCGATGCCTCGAAGCTGGGGTGGGGAGGCGAAGTGAACGGAATGACAGCCCAGGGTCAATGGTCGACCGAGGAGTCTCTGTTACACATCAACATACTAGAGATGAGAGCTGCAGAGTATGTAGTAAAAGCTTTCACTCGGGAGAAAAAGAACATTCATTGTCATCTGAGACTCGACAACAGTTCTTGTGTAGCTCAGATAAACAAGATGGGGGGGACCAGATCTCAACCATTGTTCGAAGCAGTGAGCTCTTTGTGGGGATATTGTCTACAGAAAGGGATCACTCTTACTGCAGAACATCTCCCAGGGGTCATGAACACGATAGCCGATCAACAGTCAAGGGTGTTCGCGGACTCGAGCAACTGGCAACTGAAGAAAGAGTTCTTCAAAGCTCTCAATGCTCGATGGGGGCCTCTAGGGGTGGATCTGTTTGCAGATCGACTAAATACGCAATTGGAGAAATATGCGAGTTGGAAACCAGACCCAGGGGCAATACAAGTGGATTCATTTTTGATGAATTGGCAAGACCTGAAGGGATATGCGTTCCCTCCCTTTTGCCTGATAGGCAGATGCCTAGGCAAGATCAGGAAAGAGGCATGCACTGTGGTGATGGTAGCACCAGTCTGGACATCCCAAGTGTGGTATCCACAAATATTGAGCATGTTGGTGGATTATCCTATTCTGTTACCCCCTCATCCACAACTACTAATGTCTCCGAGGGGGGAGCCTCACCCACTGGTGCAAGTGGAGACATTGTTGCTGGCAGCTTGGAAAGTGTCAGGGGACAGCAGGTTGGTCAACAACTTTCGGAAGCAGCTCGAAACCTCATCGTTAATGCTAGACGAACAGGAACTCAAAAAGCTTATGGCTATGCCTGGGAAAAGTGGGCTAGCTGGTGTGGTGCAATCGCAATTGATCCCTTTCGAGCACCTGTGGAAAATGTAATCAATTTCCTCACTGAGCTATTCAACTCTGGGTTGGAATATAGCACTCTTAATGGCTATCGATCAGCCATTTCAGCACATCACTTTGGTGTTCAAGGAGGGAAAGTGGGTCAACACCCACAGGTTTGTGCACTGTTAAAAGGTATGTTTAACAGCAAACCACCTCAACCAAAGTACATGGAAACGTGGGACGTGAATGTGGTCTTGGATATGTTCAGGTCCTGGCCGGATAACAGTGGGTTAGACCTGAAAAAGTTATCACTAAAAGTGACTATGTTAATGGCTTTGACAGGGGCTATGCGAAGATCTGAGTTACATCTCTTGAGAGAGGGTTGACCAAAACCAGAAAAGTAGGTCAAGGACCAGTGATTGTAGATTTTGAGGAGTACTTGCAGGAACCAAAACTAGATGTAGTTTTATGTATCAGGGCCTATTGGGCAAGATCCTTTCATGTGAGAGGAGAAGAGAAGCAGTTTTTGATAAGCTTCATGAAGCCTCATAAGGCTATCGCAACTTGTTCGGTAGCTAGATGGATTCAAGCTGCCATGCAGCTGGCAGGGATTGACACCGACAAATATAAAGCACACTCAACAAGAAGTGCTTCAGTTTCCAAAGCCAAGACAGTGGGATTATCAACTCAGGAAATTATGGCCAGAGCAAACTGGGCCAGAGAGTCAACTTTTCAAAGATTTTATTGTAGAAGAACAGGCATTACTTTCCAACAGGCAGTGTTGGACAAATAAGGGCGATTTTGCATATATATGCTTTAAACATTCGGTTATTATGTCGACGTAAAGTTTGGGAAATAAAATTGTTAATTTTATAAGTGTGCTTTGCACACGCTCATGAAATTAGAATTTCATGAGCAAACTTAAGTCGACATAATAACTTCCCGCCCTTGCCCACCCAATACTAATTTTCTGCTCTTTTCTCTTGTTTGCAGTGCGTAATTTCGGATAAAGAGAAGGAGAAGATGGAGGAGGGCGTGTACATATGTTATATTTAAGACTGTTATATTTCATGGTTATTTATCCAAGAGATTCTACATTTATTCTCAATCAATTCGTGGATCTGATTTGAGGTAAATATATATATATATAAATTTGAGCAAACTTAAGTTTATTTTAATTTATCACGCTTCTCGGAGCGGGTGGAGTTGGGAGGTATCCGAGTAAGCAAAAGTTTTTTATTTTTAATGGCGAGCCAAATGTGGTGCAGGACGTTCCAAGCCCGCCGCTTTTCTCAATTCTGATTGGCTACGAAGGGCTTGGTCCGGCTGCGCTCGGGTGAATTCGGTTATTATGTCGACGTAAAGTTTGGGAAATAAAATACCCATCACATCCACATGTTAATGATTTCAAATTGTTAACAAAGAAGGCCACCAAGATTGCCTTGTCAAAAATTCTCACATTGGGGTAAATTATCCAAGCTTATGACACATCATTTTTGAAGAGGCTGCGACAACAAAATGTGAAAAATACCAATTTGGGCTCAAATTAAGCCCACAACCACAACATGCTTTAAAATGCTTGAAGGGGTCAAGGGAACCGCTTTCATTATCCATGAACTCAAAAACTTGGACTCTGATGGACTTAAAAATGTTTTCTGCCTCGATTTGCATTGGTTGTGATTTTGGTTTTTGAAGCAGTCTCACAAAATGTGGCCTGATGCCGCTGATTCTCAATTTTTTTCATTGGAACTTTCCAGACCCTTGGCATGGATATTCAGCAACATCAATGCAAAATTTTATGGTCATACCTTAATTAGAAGTTTGTTTTAAGCAGAAAACTATAAAACATTATTGAGTGTCATGCTGTATGTGTGTCACATCATTTTTTCCCTGCATTTCCCCGATGTATCTGTGCAGGTGAACCCAAACAAACTCTATTTCTATATTTTGTCTTCTATAATGAGTAATTTTTACTATAACATAATGAAATATTTAAGACATAGATAAATATCCAATCAATAACCTGCAAGATTGAACAAGACTGAACCAGGCGACAAGTGCAAAAACACATTTTCCGTGTCTCGTTTTTGTGTTTTATTTTAACCAACTTCTAGTCCATTCCCGGCATTAAAATACATATGTATATGTAGCTGAGTTCAATATCTTCCAGATACAATTTATTTGAAGTCAATCGGACCAGTGGTTGACTCACAATCTTAAATCTTGCAAATGACATTTTTGTGATGGAGCCAGCGTCAGCTATATTGTACAAACGATTTACTAAATCGTACAAACGATTTACTACATCGTTTAAACGATTTACTACATCGTTTAAACGATTTACTACATCGTTTAAACGATTTACTACATCATACAAACGGTTTAATACATTGTACAAACAGTTTACTGTAAATTGTACAAACGGTTTACTACATTGTACAAACGGTTTACTACATTGTACAAACGGTTTACTACATTGTAAAAACGGTTTACTACATTGTACAAACGGTTTACTACATTGTACAAACGGTTTATTATATTGTACAAACGATATAACAAATGTAGATGAAGCAGAGCATTTTTTATCGATTTTTGACTGGGAGACCGATAGAACAACCTTAAACCGTTATTCATAAACTGCTCAGACTTAAAACGCACACCTATTAAAAGAGGCAGAACTTGTAAACTACTCAAGATAATTCTTTGTTACCTTCCAAGCATGCTCATTAACTGTTTGGCCAGAGATTTGAAAAGTTTGAAGAAAATCCATTGGTTTTCTGAAGAACCAGGCACAATTTTGTATGGTTGTTTCAAATTTGAGATGTGCAAAGTTGAATGAGGCTGTAATGCGGAGAATACCCTCCCCATCCACATGTTAATGATTTCATATATTGTCAGCAAAGAAGTCTAACCAGATTGCATTGCAAAAAATTGTCACATTGGGGTAATTATCCAAGCTTATGACACAACAGTTTTGAAGAAGATGTGACAAACAAAAATCTGAGAAACACCAAAGCCAACAACATGCAGTGAAAATGCATGAAAGGGTCAAGGGAACAACTCTCATTATCTGTAAACTTGAAAAATTGGACTCTGATGGATTTAATGAAAAAAGGTTTTCTGCCTCGATTTGCATTGGTTGTGAATTGGGCTTTTGAAGCAGTCTCACAAAATGTGGCCTGATGCAGCCAGTTCTCAACGTTTTTGAGTATATTCAGATGCATCGGTGCCAAATTTCAAGTTCATACCTCAAATAGAAATTAGTTTTTAAGCTTTGTTAATAGTTGTGCGTTTTTAAGTGTGAGCAGTTTAGATGTGCGACATTTAAAGATCAACTGAATATCACTTAGATTTATAATTATGGCTCCCGATATGCATGCAAATGGGAGTTTGAACTTTGGATCTGATTTAGAAATTGAACTTATCTGATTTAGAAATTGAACTGATCTGATTTAGAAATTGAACTGATTTAGAAATTGAACTGGTGTTCATCTAAGGAATTTCACAAATTTTAATTAATGAAAATGAAAAATCAGAAATGGACACTCGAGAATTTTTTTTTGATACAGAAAGGGTGCCAACAACATAAAATTAAGACAACCAAATGCGCAATAATGAGAGCTTCTGGAAAAAGTTGGTCTCCCAGTGACACTTATTTAGCAATCACTGACCCCCCTCACATACTTTCATTGGAATTGATGTCAATTCATATAAATAGATAGATGGATAGGCTAGATTCAATAGATGGATAGACATCAAGGCCTATAAATAGATGCATGTAGATGGATAGCTGGATAAATAGATAAAAATAGAATGATTGATGAATTGGTAATATGTGTTCAAAGCTCATCTTGCAAGAGTTGATCTATCTATCTATCTGTCTATCTGTCTATCTGTCTATCTATCTATCTATCTATCTATCTATCTATCTATCTATCTATCTATTATCTGTGGAATTTTATATATGTATATAGAATAGATAATGAAATAAGACATTGATAAATACCCATCAGATTGAACAAGGCTGAACACTGCTGAACTAGGAGACAAGTGCAAAAAAAAAAACAGAATTCTCCGTACCTCATCTTCGCGTTTTATTTTGACCAATTTTTTGTTAATTCTTGGCAAAACAGAACATATCAACATATAGCTGAAGTCAATAGCTTCAAAATGCAATTTATTTGAAGTCAATCGGACCACTGGTTGGCTCACAAACCTCAATCTTGCAAATGACAATTCAGTCACTTATATCACTTATATTGTACAAACGATTTGCTACATCGTACAAACGATTTGCTACATCGTACAAACGATTTGCTACATCGTACAAACGATTTACTATATCGTACAAACGGTATACTACATTGTACAAATAATTTATCCATCCATCCATCCATCCATCCATCCATCCATCCATCCATCCATCCATCTATCTATCTATCTAGCTATCAATCGCTGGTTCCAGGGTTCGCATCCAGCTCTTGCCATGTCACCTGGGCCTATGTTGGACAGCTGTTTCAGTCATCCTTCATCTCATTGCCAAGTCCTCCTCCTGACCTAATTAGTCTACCAAGTGCATAAATACAGGACGTAAAGCCCCAATCATCCATCTATCTATCTCTCTATCTATCTTTGGGTGAGGAAACGCTGATAAACCGATTGAGACAGATAGATAGATTGTCTGTACAGGGTAGTAAATCATTTGTAAAATATAGCAATTTAAACTGTTTGTACAATGTAGCAAATTGTTTGTACAATGTAGTAAATCGTTTGTACAATGTAGTAAATCGTTTGTACAATGTAGTAAATCGTTTGTACAATGTAGTAAACCGTTCGTACAATTTGCTATATTGTTTGTACAATATACTATATTGTTTGTACAATGTAGTAAATCGTTTGTACAATATAGTAAATTGTTTGTACAATTTACTAGATTGTTTGTACAATGTAGTAAATCGTTTGTACAATGTAGTAAATTGTTTGTACAATGTAGTAAATCGTTTGTACAATGTAGTAAATCGTTTGTACAATGTAGTAAACCGTTTGTACAATTTGCTATATTGTTTGTACAATATACTATATTGTTTGTACAATGTAGTAAATCGTTTGTACAATATAGTAAATTGTTTGTACAATGTAGTAAATCGTTTGTACAATGTAGTAAATCGTTTGTACAATGTAGTATATCGTTTGTACAATGTAGTAAACCGTTAGTACAATTTGCTATATTGTTTGTACAATATACTATATTGTTTGTACAATGTAGTAAATCGTTTGTACAATGTAGTAAATCGTTTGTACAATGTAGTAAATCGTTTGTACAATGTAGTATATCGTTTGTACAATATAGCAATTTAAATCGTTTGTACAATATAGTACATTGTTTGTACAATTTGCTATATTGTTTGTACAATATACTATATTGTTTGTACAATGTAGTAAATCGTTTGTACAATGTAGTAAATCGTTTGTACAATGTAGTAAATCGTTTGTACAATGTAGTATATCGTTTGTACAATATAGCAATTTAAATCGTTTGTACAATATAGTACATTGTTTGTACAATGTACTATATTGTTTGTACAATATACTATATTGTTTGTACAATGTAGTAAATCGTTTGTACAATGTAGTAAATTGTTTGTACAATGTAGTAAACCGTTTGAACAATTTGCTATATTGTTTGTACAATATACTATATTGTTTGTACAATGTAGTAAATTGTTTGTACAATGTAGTAAATTGTTTGTACAATGTAGTAAATCGTTTGTACAATGTAGTAAATCGTTTGTACAATGTAGTAAATCGTTTGTACAATGTAGTATATCGTTTGTACAGTATAGCAATTTAAATCGTTTGTACAATATAGTACATTGTTTGTACAATGTACTATATTGTTTGTACAATTTACTAGATTGTTTGTACAATATAGTATATTGTTTGTACAATGTAGTAAATGGTTTGTACAGTTTAGTAAACTGTTTGTACAATGTAGTAAATCGTTTGTACAATATAGTAAATCGTTTGTACAATTTAACTTTTTTTTTTTTTTGCATGTCCTAAAATGGCTTCCGTATTTTTGTGATGATAATTTTTTTTTTTTCGGAAAATTTTTTTTTTTTCGGAAACATTTTTTTTTTCGGCAAAATTTTTTTTTTTCGGCAAAATTTTTTTTTTTCGGAAAAGTTTTTTTTTTTTTTCGGCAAAATTTTTTTTTCGGCAAAATTTTTTTTTTTCGGAAAATTTTTTTTTTTCGGAAAATTTTTTTTTTTCGGAAAATTTTTTTTTTTCAGAAAAATTTTTTTTTTCGGCAAAATTTTTTTTTTTCGGAAAATTTTTTTTTTTAGCGTGACGAGAAGAAAGTGCCAGGATCATATTATGGGATGTCTGAATCACTTTTTTTTATTGAACCAGCTGGAGCACCCCACTCGCCTGATAGCCATAAGGGACGAGACACCTCGCTTCGCTCGGTGAGCCGGTGGCTCTGTCCCGTCTATAAAGGGAATGATAAGGCGCACCAGAAAACCTATTTCTGGCGCGGCGTATCGGTCGCGTTTACCCCTGGCGGCCATTTTTCAAGATGACCGCCACTAAAATAGGTGCATGCACTTTTTGGTCTAGATCTTTAATGGCTTATCCGATTTCGATAATTTTTGGGTCAAAATATATGTATTTCAATATTCCCAATGCAATGATGACATAAACATTTCTATATTATAAGCGTTTCATGCTGTTTTTAAGGATCAAATGCAAAAAAAGTGAAAAATTTGGAAAAAAATCACGATTCTCTGGCAAAATAAGGCATCATAGTCAATGAATGGTTGGTTTTAGGGTAAAAATAACATCATAAAAAACTTCCTGACATACAGAAATACCAGAAACCATGTCTTATTTGTTGCTGTGTGACATTTAGTGATGACGATATTCCTATTTATATGACTGGTCACGTCAAGTGAGAATTGTGACGTCACAACGTCACGTATCAGTATTCACGAATAAATGAATTGAATTGAATTGAATTTATTAACTTATATAGCGCTCCTATTTGAAAAAACATTCTAGGGCGCTGTACAATAAATAAGGATTATGATAGATTAAAATATATAAAGAAATGTAAAAACATGATAATGACTAAAATAAATTAATTACTAAAAATAATTTTACCACGTTAAAAACATAAATTGGTAAGACGATAAAAACTAAGTTTATAAATAAATATTAACAGAATAATTGATTGAAGTGAAGGGTAGACTTAACGCACATAATATGAAAACAGGGATGAGAATATGATTATGATTAACCCACTGGCCACGTTTGTTGCCTATGGGTCAGTTATTTATTAAAATATTCATTGAATAGTTGAGTTTTTAGTTTCTTTCTGAAGGAGTCAATATTATTACATTCGCGTAGTTCTGATGGTAGTTTGTTCCAATGATGTGGGCCTGCGACTGAGAAACTTCTCCTTGCGAAGGTTGCTCGAGTTGTTTTTGGTACTATCAGTTTAATGCCGGTATCAGACGAAGATCTTGTTATGCGTGCTGATGTTTTTTGTATGACGAGCAGGTTACTCAGGTATGATGGTGCTGTATCATGAAGACATTTGAAGACCATAAGGAGCAATTTGAATTTACAGCGCTGTCTAATCGGTAGCCAATGAAGGTCACGCAAAGCAGATGTCGCGCTGTCATGTTTCTTGCGACCGAGAATTACCCTTGCAGCGTGATTTTGTACGAGTTGAGCTGGTTTTAGTGTGGATTCAGGAAGATCGCATAGGATCGTGTTGCTGTAATCAAGGTGTGAGATGACTAGTGCCTGAATTAGCGTTTTGCAAGAATGTGTCTAATTTGGCATAACTCTTCAACAGCTTATCAGATTTTTATCATTTTTGTGTCAAATTATATATTTTTCAATATGCCCAATCCAATGGTGATGCCAAAAAGAAGAAATTATGAGTATTTTATATTGTTTCTTATGACCATTTGTCAAAAATGTGAAAATTTGGGATTTCCAGGCGAAGCAAGGCTTATGACTTGCATTATTGACTTTGACACACAGTCAGACAGAAAAATAATTTTATTTCATCATCATCATTTGAATAACATTGTATTATTATAAAAAGGTATAGAGTATGATAACGACATTAGACAAGTTGTGAATACAGACGATGAGGAGACCCACCAAAGACAAAAATATTGTTGCTGCTGGTTGGCCACTTGATGATTGTAATGTTAACTTCAGAGTAAAAATATGCTACCTTTAATCAATTTCACATGTTCCAAAATATCAGCAAGTATGTCTGATTTGTTGCTTTGCGAGTCACTTTCGGAGATGAAGATATTTACATATTTGTTAGCAACCAGGTCAAGTAAAATTGTGGCGTTGTGACATGATGTTTCCGCAGTGTTGCATATTTGTACAAATATGTACATTTGTCTTATCAGGTGTGAATCATTAAAACATATCAGATATTTATCATTTTCAATTTAAATACGTATTTTTAAGCATGCCATATTTAACAGTGTTAATTTTAAGTAGTTTATGCTGTGTCTTTTTCCAAATGGTGGTGGCGTGTTGTTTTAGTTCAAATCCTCTGAATACACCAGATAATTTGTCCAGCACTGCTATAAGTATAACTATTCAGATAGATATGGTTCTGAAGACATTGATAAATAGATAGATAGATATTAGATAGATAGATATTAGATAGATAGATATTAGATAGATAGATCTTAGATAGATAGATATTAGATAGATAGATATTAGATAGATAGATCTTAGATAGATAGATATTAAATAGGTAGATTTTATATAGATAGATATTATTTAGATATAGATAGATATAGATAGATAGATATCACATAGATAAATATGGTATGCACAATGTGCAGCCATTTAAGAGGAGTGGGTCCTTAGATTGATCAATGAGGTGGCAGATAGAGCAAATGTCCTCTTCGTGTTGCACGTTTACTCCATTTGAAAAAGATTGAAAGGGTCAATGATTTAACACCCCATCTGAATAACATCCACCTATGACTTTGATCTTGAGATTACACTGAAAATATTCCAAATTGTCTGCCCAAGATTCGAACCCAGGCAAAGAAAACCCTCAGGACTTAAAACTATCCTAAGACCTGCTTAGTTCCATACAACCATGTCAATAAAGATCTTACTTTCTCACTGGGGCAGCTAGGTGGCAGAGCTGTTATGATTCCTGCCTTCTCCGTTGATGGTTTTAACTGGCATCAAAACCCCGTGTGGGGAACCAGAAAAACTCAGCGGACTTTCATGAGCAAAACCCAAGCTGGATGTTGTTCGCATCTGACATTAAATTGGCAATCGCTTGTTTCAGTGTCTGTAGGGCAACTAAAGGATCGTTCACATAGGGTAAAAGTGAAGCATGTGAGGACTTCTGCTCTCTCTCCCATCTCATCAATCAACTCTTGTGAGCACTCAGAGCTGCACTTAGAGGGCTGTACTTACCATATCTCTCCATCAATCTATCTATCACTAATTATGCTGGTCTATACACAGGTCTGTACATTTGTGTACCACTGGCAGCTAACTTGAAGACTGCCAAAATGACCAACTCAATTTATCAATCTAGACTTTGCAAAGATTTGAAATCCCATGTCTGATTGGCATGGATATTTTGGACCGATGGATGGACCATTTGAGCTATAAGTCCTGTATTTATGTGGGGTAATTACAGGGGAGGACACAGCAATTAAGCTGTAACAAAAAGTGTCAGCAATAATTCCTTGGAAACCTTCAATGTACGTCTTGTCTGTTCAATGTCTGGAGAATACTGGAGGGAGAGCACTGTGCGCATGAATGCACACTGGCTCACCAGGGCCACCTGGTGTCACACTCTCCCTTGTTTTGTTCTTTTGGTTCGCAGAGGTGTAGATCTTCAGAGTGATGACTTTATCTTCATAATGATGTTCGTTGATGATGTTCCAAACGATGACTTGATCACGAGCGTGGCCGTAGACAGTGCTTTTCGGACTTTATTGCACCAGTATTCATTAAGATGTTCAATCTTTGCGTTCTTCCTGGAAGGTACTTGATCTTCAGAGTACTTGATGTTCTTATGTTTCTCATCTTCTCGACATTCATATCCTTCTCGTCACAACATCAGAGCACACAGAATTGTATCTTCTTGGTGAAACTTGCTGAACATAAACTTATCACAGGCAAATCATTTTTACATATTTTACACATGGCTACCGTAAAGTACCTAAAATGCGTAATACATGTGAATAACCATACAATTGACATGATCTGCAATTAAAACAAGTTAATGACATCAATACACAAAATGAGTCCTCATAAAAATTGTTCAATCAAGTTAACTTAAAATTGTCCAGTCCACAGAAACTGCTGAATAAAAAGTGTCAATGAAACTCTTATTTCAAGATAACTATAATTAGTCCTTTATGCAACTGAGCGACTCAGATTGTGGTGCCCTCCTGTGTTGACTTCTGAAGAAGTTCATCTCAAGAATCGTTGTGGACGCCATCAAACCGGAAGGTCCATGGTGCTGAAATAACTGGAGGGTACTGCTTCGAAGAATCGTATGGATGGTCCCCTCCCCCTTCAACAAAATGGGAACTGGCTGGTAGGGGAGCATCTGGCCATAAGACACCAGGATTCCTATTGAAGTTCGGAATTACTGTCCAATTTGGATCCAATGGATGGCCTACAGACAACACGAGGACTCCGTCCATGCAGTGCTGTTGTCTATGCGAAATTGAGTGTTTGTCCCGGTCACATAGTCGCTTGGTCTTCTGGATATTCTTCATCCACCATTCGGTCATCAGGGCTTGTACATCGGGGCGACTTGGTTGTAGTTGGTGGTCATATCCAATTCCACAGTCAACCATCTCTGGTTCCCATCCTAGCATGAGATCATCAATTTTCAGTAAGTCAGCTTCACAGCCATCGCATGCTTCATCATCTTCCAACCTGGCAGACTCACGTAACGGGTCCAAATGATTCAGTGTCGGTGGCTGGCATTTATTTTCATAACTGGGATCTGAAACACAGGCAATAAAAGTAGAACATTTTACAGAGGAGCCGATGAGCTCCAGAGGCTGATCAAAGCCGAAGAGCTTTTGCGAGCCAGAGTAATTGAATAGCTCACAATTATAATTTAAGTGAGATGACACAATGCTGTCTGATGGCATGCACATTGTAGTTCTTGTCCCAAGCTGAACTTCCTCAGCACTTCCTTCAGTAGACTGGTCCATGGTATCTTCTAGCTGGACAGTTTCACAAATATGAAGATCAGGCTCACTTGGTTTTCTCTTGGCATGCTCAACATCCATCTCTGGCTCATGAGGTAATAGCTCCGTCCGATCACTTGATGAGTCATTGTCATCAAACCTTGAGGAACAACCAGGAGTTTCTCTGTAGTCCCTCAAAAATTGGTCCGTAATGTAAGACCAATCTGGTGAATGTAAGACATCTGCTTCTTGTTTTACAAATGTTTGTGCTGCCTGTGATCTACTCTGAAATGGATAAAAGCGAGAAACAAGAGCATTCACAGAACAACATTTGACATTTGACACAACATCATAAGAACTCAAACATTGATGTGAAGTCATTTCAGCAGAATTATAGTCTTGTCGAGACACCGGACATTTGAAGGGGCTCTGTTGCATCCTTGGCTCATCAACCAAATCTGTTCTTGTAGGTTGTTGCAGAAATCTCTGTGGCATTTTGGTATCAGCTTTCCGACAATCATCAGCAGAATCCTGGAGGGGCTGGCTGTAGAATGACGATGGGCAACTTGTCAATTCTGGCGTCAAATCAAAAGTGTCTTCAGGGTGTAGTTGATGATCTTCTCCACACTTGTACACTTGCATCTTGGGCCTGAGGTTTAACTCTTCTTGAAATTGTCCATCAAATTTTAAGGTCCTTGATGCAGTGGTCCCTAGCAGACCAGGGAGGGTACGAAGATCCCCTGAAGAACTACTCTTATCTCTGGGTGTAGAAGTCTTCACACTGCTTCTAGCATTGGGAAGATTTGTCTCAGTACGTGCCATCATTGAGAGTTCATTCGACTGACCTGGAAATACAGCATTTTCAGTGACAACAAGTTTTGGTACATAAGACACAACACGAATATCAGAAGGAGAAATAGCATTTTCAGCAATTGAAGCACAGCTGGAATGTGATCTCCTTGGAGGTGGGTTGTCAACAGAATTTCCTGGGTCCTGCAGTCCTTCCCAGTCTTCAATATGGAGTTCATTCTCATGGGTTGTCATCAGAAGCACTGGAGCTTCTTTCCTGGCAGAATCACGGACTGTTGATTTCATCCTTGATGTGGTAATTGACGGGCAAGGAAGGGTACAGAAATCCCTTGAAGACAAATCATTAGAAATCTCCACACTCTCTGTAGCACTGAGATAACTTGTCTCCATGCGCAAATTACCTGAGGGCAGCAGTATATTGTAGTTACCTAGAATGAGAGCATGTTCAGAGAAACTACATTTATCAGCATCAGGGACTACATTATCAATTACAGGAGTCATAATAATAATATCAGCGCTCGCAGCAAGGCTTGGAGAGGATCCACTTGCAGGTGATCCATTCGGAGATGAACCACTTGGAGATGATCCACTCGGAGATGATTCATTTTGAGATGATCCACATCGGTTAGGAGATGATCCACTCGGAGATGATACACTAGGAGATGATTCACATAGAGATGATCCACTTGGAGATGATTCTCTTGAAGCTAGGTCACTTGGTGCGGGAGATGATCCACTTGGAACGTTGTCAGAAATTCTTGGCACAGGTTTTCCCTCTGTGGCATCAGCAGACACTTTGGATTTATCAGTTGTCTTGGAGAGGCCAGTAGTCTTGGAGAGGCGAGTAAAGCAATTCAGGCGTCTCAACCAATAACCTAGGTCCCAGGATAAGTGTTCAATCACCAGGCGCAACTGACTGTCATAATTCCAGAGCACCTCCACAGTATGAACCGATAAAGGTCCTTCACTCTGGCAAAGGGCTGTGCAGACTTGTCTCCATTTTAATTCTTGCAATTTGATGTGCTGCTCAATAGCTGCAACCATGTCTCTTGCCATCTTGCATTCATGTTCAAAATTCACTTCAGGTGGCGAAGGAGGCGCTGGGAAGGGGTGGTTGATGACCATAGAATTGTCTTCCTTCTCCCACTCAGCATCCACCGTAGCCCTGTCATCGTGTAAGTGGTGATCAGTAGGTTCAATATTTCCATGACTGGTCCCATAGGCCAGCACACTTTCGTCATCCAAATGTAAATCTCTTCTAGAAGACTGGGGATCTTCATGAAGAACAATGTGAATCTTCAGATCACTCATAATGATGGGACACAAATATTCTCAATCAAAAGAAATGGAGAACATATGCAACATAATACAAATAACAATTCATGAAATATCACATAAATATTATATACTGGTGATAATCCTAGTGATATTATTCACAAAGTCTGAAACAGGGATCGAACAATCCCAAATTTCACACACAAAAATAGTAATATATAAAGCAAATGCTGTGTAATTTAATAGGCCTAATGCTAATTTAATCGGCCGAATTTGTTGGTGAATATTTACAAAACCACCCTATCTCACTCCCTCTTTTTTTTTTTTTTTCTTTTTTTTTTTTGTGATCTGCCAACCAGTAGCAGCAGAACGGAGTGAAGTTTTGTAATGAACTGCTTCAAATCCACGTGCCTATAAATAGAATCACGGCCACCAATGCTACAGCACTCAATCTATATACACAGTGCCGATTTTCAGATCACCTATGACCAAAATATGTACAAATTGACAAAATATACACACAAATACGGGAAAATGGTTAAAATATATTGTTCAGCAACTGTTTAGAGCTAAGAAATACACTGGAATGGATTACTCTGGTCTAGGCAGTGCCCAGCCAAGCACGACGTCCCTGCGTAGTGCACTGCACTTGACAGGTGTGTGTATTGGGGCCACGTGTGAAGCAGTGTGAGCTGCCAAAGACTTTAAATAGCTCCAAAACAGCGCCGAAAAGCACTAAAATCCGTCTATAAACATCCAGAGCTGCTCTAATTAACAGCAAATACACAGAGGCTACCTTATTACCGCTGCTACCACTGTAACAAAAAGTGTCAGCAATAATTCCTTGGAAACCTTCAATGTACGTCTTGTCTGTTCAATGTCTGGAGAATACTGGAGGGAGAGCACTGTGCGCATGAATGCACACTGGCTCACCAGGGCCACCTGGTGTCACAAAGCACAAAGGATGATTGAAACTCCTTTCCAACACAATTTCAGGGCCCAGTGATTGGCAACCCAGTGCATTACCAACTGAGCTGACCCTAACCCCTCCTGGACATGTTGGACCATGTCACAAATTGTAACACAAGTACCAAATTGCATCCTATTGTTCTCACTTACCAAACCCTTTTAACAAATCTGTAATCTATCTATCTTACTAGTGTAATCAGTGTAAGCTACCTATTTCATATTTATAATCTATCCATCTAATTCATGCAATCCACTCCAGCACAGCCTCTGCTAAATACAGCAAATCACTCCCGAGACTGAACCAATCAGCACAACTCCATTTGATTTATTCATGTTTAATTGCCAGACTTATAGGAAAATAGCCGCTGAAGCTCAACCATAAGGCCCAGAAAGTTATCACTTCTGGATGGATCCAGATCTGCATGGCTATCATGCTGATTGATGTAAAAATTGAGTGTGATACCTCAAAATTAAGGTCAGAAATTGGCTGTGAAGATGTGAATCGAACTAGAGTCTCTAGACATTGTTGAATCTAAAGCATTATGTCAATTTATGTTAATTTGACATATCAAACCTGTTTGTCTAGGGTATATTCTCAGGGTGGTGCAATGTATCTAATTAATAAAATCCATCCATTCTATCTTTCCAGGGCTAGAAAAAATATGAATTTCAAGGCAATTTGATGAAGTACAATAACATTGCCCATGAATTCTCACGAATCAAGCATCCATACTTCCAAGTCAGAAATTTGGACCTTTTTTCAAAAATTTCAAGTGAGATTTAGAGATTTCCAGGCAATGACATGCTCGAATTCCATACTTTTTCCAGCCATGCTATACATCTAGCAGTATTTATCTATCCATTTATCTAGCTAAAAATCTGTTGATAATTCTTTTATCCATCAATACATCCTACACTATATTGAACTGAAATAGTTGGAAATTTATATAACTATTGAAATCTTATCTCCTGTGACCTAGTTTTATGATAACATAAATTCTAAGGGCAGTAAACTGAGCGATAAACATCCAAATGTCACCATGACATAGCTCCAGGTCAGCTCATTTCATACACAGAAAACAATACACATGATTTACAAAATGGTGGACAGCTGATTTGCATACACAAACACAATTCACATAATTTTTAACGTTGCATCCAATCAAGATTCAAAGCAAAGGATGTTTTGTCCAAATTACAACATGCCTGCGTTTCATTCCTGAGCCAGATACATGCTCTATAATCAAGTTATACTTATTTCTTAACTCCAAACATCTCCAAACAAAATGGCCACGTCAGGGCCCAAAAGCATTCTGAAAATGCTCAAATTTCAAATTTCCCACCACAACTTCCATTCTCATTGCGACTGCATAAATGGAGATGCGTACTTCCCTCCGCTAAAAATGTGAAACAAAGTCCCGGCCTGCCCCAGCCCGCACCGGGTGATAAATATCTGGCCAACAGCAGCCACTCGCAGATACCAGGCCCATCTTTTTCTAATCGTACTCTATCAGTCTATCTGGGCACTATCAAGACAAATTATATTTTTAAAAGTTTACCAATCGCTTCTATTCTGTTCCTTCCAATCTACGGGTACTCTAACTATTGATTGGGAAACGATACTCTCATAAAAATCCCCATCTATCTGTTATCAGATTATCTCAGCCTATCTCGGCCCTTTCAATCAATAAATCATTAAATCAATCTGGGCCTATCTATCTATCCTTCTATCAAAGTCTATCTTTTCTATTGCGTTCTATTCTGTGCCCTCCAAGCGGCGGGCAACTTACTAGTATGTATTGAATATAGTCCAAGCAAATACTCTCTACAGTTGGCAACATAATAATTCAACCCCTTGATGTTTTTCCATTGAATTCAATAGCTGATAAATGCAAAATGAGTGTGGTGACATCAGCATATATATCAAATCATTAAAAGGATAACTTCAATTTGTATCAGACAACATAGTGCCAAACTGAAGGGCACCTGAACCTGGAAGGTGGTTTGTATTTTGCATAGGGGTCAACGAGTTCAAAAATGTTTCAACCCCCTTGCCGCCATTTGATTAGCATTGGAGCACAGGGTTAAACAGTTTTTCAAACGTTTTGACCCATTTGTGAAACGGAACCAGTCCTGCCAACTAGTTTAGTTATTCTCCACAGCTGATTTAGCATATGTTTGTCTGGTATGTGATGCTGTCATACTTTTTTGTGATTTGAAACAATCTGATGTCACCACACTCATTTTACAAAACCTGTTTACTATTGGGAAAACATCAAAGGGGTTGAATAATTTTTCTATCAAGTGTAAACTATCTGTGTTGGACCAATCTTGATAATTCGACTTGTTCCTTACAAGTAATTAAAAAATAGCTTGGGACCATTCCCAAGTGTTGCCGGTGAACCATTCATTCAACAAGAAGAGATGGGGGATTGATTGCAATTATTGCATGGTGTGTTGTAGGAATAGAATGGAATAGGTAAGATTTTTTTTATGGCTTGATCTTTCAGTCTGCAAAAAATATGGCAATTAACAACGATGCCAATGATGATTAGGTGCGATTTATGGGTTTTTTCGCATTATTGTATTTGACCATGAAAAAAAGCATAAAATTAATACTTATTATTGACAAATCAGCATAATAGCAGAAAATGCACCATGCTAATATGCAGATCCAAAAATTTGATAATGTGTTTAAGATTTACATCCAATTGGACAAACGTATGCATCACTGCGGAAATATTACGCCACAACGCCACAATTTTACTTGACCTGGTTTCTCACATAAATGTAAATATCTTCAAGACCAAAAATGATATAGCAACAAAATAGGCAGACCTGCTGATATTTTAGAACATGTGGAATGGATTAAATCTGGCATTTTTACTCTAAAGTCAATAATACAAGTCATAAGATGCCTTGTTTTGCCTGGAAATCCCGAATTTTTCCTAAATTTTTAAATTTTCTTTACAAATGATCAGTAAAAAGAATATAAAATACTTGTGATTTCCTATTTTTGGCATCACCATTGGATTGGGCATATTGAAAAATATATATTTTGACTCAAAAATTATAAAAATCTGATAAGCTGTTGTAGAGTTATGTTAAATCAGACACATAAGATGCACCACTGCTGAAACGTGACGTCGTCACATCAGAATTCTCACTTGATGTGACCAGTCATATAAATAGGAATATCTTCATCACTTAATGTCACAAAGCAACAAATAAGACATGGTTTCTGGTATTTCTGTATGTCAGGAAGTTTTTTATGATGTTATTTTTACCCTAAAACCAACCATTCATTGACTATGATGCCTTATTTTGCCAGAGAATCGTGATTTTTTTCCAAATTTTTCACTTTTTTTGCATTTGATCCTTAAAAACAGCATGAAACGCTTATAATATAGAAATTTTTATGTCATCATTGCATTGGGAATATTGAAATACATACATTTTGACCCAAAAATTATCGAAATTGGATAAGCCATTAAAGATCTAGACCAAAAAGTGCATGCACCTATTTTAGTGGCGGCCATCTTGAAAAATGGCCACCAGGGGTAAACGCGACCGATACGCCGCGCCAGAAATAGGTTTTCTGGTGCGCCTTATTATTCCCTTTATACCCATATGCTCCGTTAGTGGTACCTCGTTCGACTAGGCTAGAGCCCCTGGGCTGCCGGTCTATATCCCTGTGTGAGTAGCTCTGTCTTCTACCATATGAACGAAAAAAAAAAAGTTTGTCCCGAGGGTAAAGTCCATAGCCCCCCCCCCCAAACTATCGTCTGGTCGGCCCCTAAATCAACAATAAATCTACAGAAGTTATTTCCCTGGGTAATTCAAGCGTTATTAGTGATAATACATAGCTAGTCATAATAACATAATTGCATGTCATAAGCACATGTAAAAATAAATGATTTTTACAAATTTCCAGGTTGACTGTGTGTTGTATTTCTATCACAGGCCCCACTTTTTTTCATTGTCAAACAGTCAAAGGGGTATATTCCAAACAGAATAGGTAACTTCAAGCCATATATATATATAAATTGTGACAGGTCTGGCTAATTTCAACAGCTATGGCATAAAATCTGCATTAAAACAGATGGCATACGGTATGGTTATGCCCGGGCATAAAATCTGGTGGTATACGGTATAGTTATGCCCAGGCATAAAATCTGGTGGTATACGGTATGGTTATGCCTGGGCATAAAATCTGGTGGTATACGGTATGGTTATGCCCGAGCATAAAATCTGGTGGTATACGGTATGGTTATGCCCGGGCATAAAATCTGGTGGTATACGGTATGATTATGCCCGGGCATAAAATCTGGTGGTATACGGTATGGTTATGCCCGGGCATAAAATCTGGTGGTATACGGTATTGTTATGCCCGGGCATAAAATCTGGTGGTATACGGTATGGTTATGCCCGGGCATAAAATCTGGTGCTATACGGTATGGTTATGCCCGGGCATAAAATCTGGTGGCATACCGTATGGTTATGACCGGGCATAAAATCTGATTCCATACCGTATGGTTATGCCATAAAAATCTGGAGGTATGGTGGCCAAGAAATTTGAGAGATTGCATGTATAAAAAAATTAAGTGGAAAAAGTAGTCCGGATTTAGTTGAGAATTCCGGATCAAGACGAGAGGCTGTTACTCTGTTCTGCCATAAAGCACCATAGATGGTGATTATGAATGAATTCGAAAGAAGTTAAGAATTTTGCCAGGTTTTATGGTATATCTTGAATATGTCATACGCAAACTTTTCTCGATCTCACAGATAGATTGATTGAAAGATCCTTACACATCGGTAAATATACCCTTAAGAATCAGTGCTTTTGATTGCACAATAAAATTGACTTCAGAAACCAAATTTTTCTTGTTATTTGTCACCAAACTTCAAGGGAGCCAGATTTGGCCCGCACTCAAAAGAGTCAACCTAAAGCATGTAAGTTTCCAAATATTTTTATTCGTAGCCTATATACATTCCATCATTCCCTGAAATAAAATTGATGTTTTTCATAAAGTTGAGGGACTGGGCAAGGAATTTATGTCCAAAGGGAGTGGATTTCCCCCACCTATACCATTACTGAATAAGAGGACATCAAATAATATTGTATTTATTATGGTGAAATACCGGCTTGTGACTGGCTGACAGAGGTGTCTAATGGTACAAGAGGCTTAACTACTTTGACATCAAGTTATTTTTTTAACTAACATGCATTATATTTATTACGTATCAGTTGGACACCAATTTTGAGGATTTTAACATGTGTTTTTGTCAGAACTTAAGATCCCGACTGGAGAACCCGAAAATTAGGTGTCTGGCAGACTTAGACCTCATGTGCTTCTTTAATATACCTTTTAAGTCGTAATTTTTGATAAATGAATAATAATCATGTTTTTTGTTTACGGCTAATCACCAGCAGGGCAATTTGCATGTTGCAGTCCTCGCCATATTAATGTGGAATCTCAAGTTCCTTCTATGCTGTTGAAGTGTGATGTCAGAGATGACTCTATTCTCTAGCATTGTGATATATGTAAAATACCTTCGAGCTCTGATGTCATTTTAAACTGGGTCAGATTCCCCGGCTTCTAGCCAATGCGTATCCTTCAAAACTGAGCATGACAGTTTCAGCTCAATGTCAGAGTAAGCATTTTATCAGGGATAGCCCCTGCAACCACATCATCACAGCTTGATAGCCAATGGGCTGACAGTAAATCTATGCATCACAGTTTCAACATTGATATATTGAAGGAAGTATTACATTTTTTTCTATGATCACAACATAACTGTCGATGTGATCCCACTTATCTGTCATCAGCAATCACCCGTCTAAACTAAATAGCAGCTTCCTAAGCATTCACAGTAGAATCCCAACAGAGTCATTTGATTAATCTGCAAACTTTTGACTTTACAACTGCAACCTTCAATGGACCTTGCTACAAACTAAAGGCTTTGACAATTTTTGTAGACACATGGATTATGTAATGTGGCAGGCTGTGATATCGAAGTTGCATGGGTTTTGCGAGACCCAATTTTTACTCTGACATTAAGCTGAAACTGTGATGCTCAGTTTTGAGGGATTCACATTCAATTCGACACATTGGCTAGAAGCCGGGGAATCTGACCCAGTTCAAAATGACATCAGAGCTCGAAGTTATTTTACATATATTGCAATGCTAGAGAATTGAGTCATCTCTGACATCACACTTCAACAGCATAGAAAGAACTTGAGATTCCACGTAAATATGACGAGGACTGTAACATGCAAAGTCTGTTTCTAGCTTTCGTGTAGTGCCACTGCAAAGATATCAGTAATTTTGTATAAAAAGACCAGTGACATATACATAGAGCTCAATTAAGAATTCTTACTATCTTACCGACTCTTCATAAAATAACAATTACAGCTGGAGGATTTAAAGAAAATTTAAACATTTTAAAAATATTCAGTGCAGGTAAATTCTGAAAATCAATTCTATTGACTCGTAAACATTAATTGCTTGCCAAGTTTGTATTTTCTCAGTAACTGAACACTTTTATGAGGAAATACGAGCTTATGCAAGCAATTAAACTGGTCAACTGTGTTTATGTTCCACATGACTGCCTTTCTATTGAGTTCATCATTAGCTGTGAATAATTTATGGACAGAATTATTTAGTCAAAAGATGAATATGTAGTGTTGCTTATCATCTGGGAACTATTAACATGATATCAGATCAATGAGATCATATCATAGCTAACTTAATTAAATTTTCCACAATGATTTTTCACTTTTCGTAAGAACAATGCATAGTTCCCAGCTGACAAAAACTGGTGGTTAACTGAGAGTTATCACGTGAAATTGCCCCTCAGTTATCACGTGGAAAACTGATAGGTTATTGCAAACGTTAGCCACGTGATTTTCTCACCAGTTAACCACGTGACTTTCTTGGGGCAATCTTCACAAGTTAACCACGTGATTTTCTGTTGAATATCTTCACCAGTTAACCACGTGATTTTCTGGGGGCAATCTTCACCAGTTAACCACGTGGTTTTCTGGTGAATATTGTCACCAGTTAACCACATGATTTTCTGGGGGGCAATCTTCACCAGTTAGAATTATTTGAGAAGAGGCAAAATCTCCCACCGGTTAACTTTGCTCCTCATCAAGCCAGTCAACTCAGACTGTTTCAAGCATTATACCATTCGACACCTCTGTCAGCCAATCACGTGCCAGTATTGCAGGGAAATAATTCCCATATTCTTTGTTGTCCAGTTATCCTCTCATGTTTGACTGTTTGAGTGTTTGTCTCATGGTATAAGCCGGTTATTCACCATCGGATCAGGAATATGTGTTTATCACACCTTGGGCCAAAGCCCTCGGGTGATAAATCACATATTCCCTCTCCCGTGGTGAATAACCTATACTTATCTCGGGCTCTCAATAGCTGTGGGGCTTAAGTAAAAGCCACAAGAACTTGCTGAAAATTTGCCACAACCAGTGTGATGCAGTCAGGCTCTTTTCAGTCTTCTTAAGGGTTACCAGAATCAAGGATTGTAGTCATACTTGATTCATATTTTGGATGACTGGTGTTTAGTGATAATATCCAATATGTGCTCCTTTTTGAGCTAATAAGCATCATTCCACCATATACTGTGTATTAATCCAGATTTAGAAATCATAATCATTTGTTTAATTAGTTTAAACTCAGTTAAAGTAAACTTAGTGCGGAACTCGGTGCACAGCTGTGTTTCTAGTACGGGTGGCTCCATCTATATTTCTTGGGGGCAATCTTCGCCAGTTAACCACGTGAAGAAAAACACGTGATAACTCTCAGTTATGTCATGAAGATGGTCAAGCGTTAATCTGGTGACATTCATCACATGTTATCCCGTGAAAATAAAGTCGACTAGTGAAGTCATAGTTAGGTTCCCAAGCAGCAAGTTAATGTTCAGTCTGGTCAAGTCAGATTTGAGTCAGCTAAAGTCAAGCCATAGTTGCATAACTTAGCCAATTTTCATCTCACAGAAATGGTTTTGGTACCATTCAAAAGGGCATAAAGAGCACAAGTATTTCTAACTATTATAGTACTTTCGTAAAGTCTATAAAACATAAAAATTCTAAAAATTGACACATTTGTGTATTACACAATAATCCATGTCCGAAAATTTTAAAATTTCTGAAGTTAAAAGTACTGTTGAAAAATATTTAACAGATGGGCCCTGGGATATTGCACAAAGTCAGCTGAAGTTTGTTGAAGTCAAGTGAAGTCAGGGTTCAACAACTTAGCTGACTAGTCAGTTGAAGTTCTTGTAAAGCAAGTCAGAGTTTTAACTCGGACTGACTTCGGGGTCTAGTTGGGGAGTTTTTTCACGTGAAGAAAAACACGTGATAACTCTCAGTTGTGTGGTGAAGATGGTCAAGCTTTAATCTAGTGACATTCATCACAAGGTTATCTCGTGAAAATGTAGGGGAGTTTTTTCATGTGAAGAAAAACACGTGATAACTCTCAGTTATGTGGTGAAGATGGTCACATTCATCACGTGGTTGTTCCATGAAAATGTGGGAGTTTTTCTCTCGTGAACAAACACACGTGATAACTCTCAGTTATTTCATGTTCACCAGTTTCCCCCGTGTTTATCACGTGAAGTTGACGTGCATTGTCAGCTGGGTTAGGATTGTTTAGTGCCATGAAGGGCAGCCCTTTCTGGATGTCTGTACATAAAAGTTTTAGCTGTTCAAATGAGTCTGATTTGAATTCTGGCATTGATTTTGACATTCAGCCGCCACAGGGACAAGCAATGTGACCTCATTTATCACAGATGCGGTCAGATTCCTAAGTAATTGGCAGTTCAGTCATTCAAGTTGAGTGGAACTATACACGTTCCAGGAACCAGAAGTAAATCTATGTACATGTAAATAGCAGTCATCAGTTCTTGTGTCTCTGTAATCACCTATGATTTTGTGCTAATAATAGGTGGAATAATTACTTGATAAGCCCACCACTCACCAGCCCTAAATCAAAATCAGTCCAGTATCTATGACATAAAACAAGATCATCAATGGCAATGAATATTTTCTGCTTAAAATCTCTCTCTCAGGATCAGTCTTTCGAAATGTATGTACAGTGTACAACTTTCTTCTACCTTCAACCTGGTGCATGATGTTTCAAAAGTGGTATACTGAAAAATGTTAAAAATTAGTCTGGCATGTTTTCATGTCAAAAAATATATAAATTATGGAGTTGCCAAACAGACAAACACCCAGCCAGGGGGTGGCCATAGATTGAGATTCAATTACTCCCTGAATCTGGCTGATGTACCATGTATTAAAGCCTACCCCTGAGTGGCTATGAAAAGATGCCTTTCTTAGGCTGACATCAAAATCAATGTTTGGCCATTAGAAGGCAATTTGCATTGGCAGTTCATGGCAGACTGGGCCTGTAAGTGGCATGTGTGATGAAACTCCATGAAAGGCAGGTTGGTGTGCCCCTGGTTGATTAACATTGATTACAAAGGTCCATTTGGTCATTGGTTTGAGAAATTGCATGGTTCAGGCCCATATGCCACCAATTTTGTTAAAACTGTGCTTGCCACTTGAATGAACTGCAATACTGAGAGGATGTAGTTGAAAAGCAGGAAGGGAACGCTTGATGCTGCTCGCAATACGACTAAGTCAGTGGTAGATCCTAGGTCCGAGTCCCGACAATACCACTGAGATTTAATGTACCATGTTGAAGAAAAATGATGATATGGGCTCGCGAATGGCGAAAAAAGCATTCATGGACCTCCCCCAGACCACCCTGTCTGGATCCATCACTGAGTTATTGGGTTCCCAGTGGAACAACACTGTCAGTGGCACTGACAGTGTCGTTCCACTGGGAACCCAATCTGGATTTAATATCTTCCTTTGCTGTAAGACTTCATTGCAGCTGTATGGTATTGAGATCAACGGTTGACATGCTCTAAAACAGAATATCGCTTTTTTCGCCGAGTTCGTCTTTAAGTTAGCGCTTACTTTCAGTTGCTTATCCCTTTGAAATGCAAGGGTACAGATTTGATTGTAAATGTCGAATACAAAAATAGTTATATATACACAACAATTGACCCTTCATGATTGGCACTTTCCCTCCCCTTCTGGGTGATTTAGTACTCTGCTTGCCACTTGAGTGAGGATGGACCTGCTGTGTGTAGTTACGGCCGTTTTCCCCAATCGTCAGATCAATACGCGAGGGGGCGACAATTATCTTCCGGAAACTTGTCACGTATAGTTGTGAACGGCAGTCGCCGCTCAGTCAGTAGAGTGCCCAGGGCATGCGAAATGCTCATTTATAGAAGCTAGAATACGAACAATTGCAACTGAGGAAAGAATCACTGCCTATTACAGTATCAAATACACATACGAAAGCATTGATTTGTTTTGGATAGGCACTCGATAGACATAGACATAATGCGTAACCGCTGTAACGAACATACGATGATGGATGAAAAATAACCAAAATGAATTATTCAAAACACCATTCTCCATTTTTGTCTCGAAAACTCTCATAGATCATTTACCGGTTGAAATTGCTCACAGATCAAAGGGGACGTTTGTCGCTAACTCAATTACCAGTCAATACTCATGCTTGAATGGACATCAATTTCACAGGCTTAACAACTAGGTATGTGGTCAACTGGAGACTGAACAATTATCAGTTATCAATACAAACATGTTTATGGGGTCTTGGTTCTATTGAAGGTATTAAAATGAGTTTGGTGTGGTTGCTTTGTCTGATACATTGGTGTGGTCTGAAATCACATCCTCAGAGCTTACAGTTGATTATTTGAGCTTATTTAAAATAAAAAATCAACATTCAATCAATTATGAAGATGTTTTCTTGAGCAAAGGCAACATAAAAAGAAAAAAAACATTTAAAAGACATCTTGCCTGTTTGATTTAGTTTCTTTGCATATATATTATAACTTTTGCATCTGTTTTAATGACATCAATAAAAAGAATTGAATTGAAATTTAATTGAAAGAATGATTTTTAGCTCAGAGCACATTTTTCTTCTGAAATCTTTTACAAACGATAAAACACAAGTCAAATATGGAAGTATTTATTAGTTAGAGATGGTGTTGAATAACGTTTTTATGACGTGATTTCCTTGAGTTATCTTGGCTCGCTCTCTATTGATTTCTTCAAAATGTTCACCGCCTCCACCTGATCGTAATGCCTCAACCTGATATTGGCTTGAGGCTGATTGCAAGCTGCCCCATGAAGTTCAATGCATTTCTTGTATGTTTCACTGGCTCTCTGTTTGTCGCCTAATCTGAGGTAAGCAACATACAACAACTGAAATGTCTTAACTGAAGGAGTTACTTCAATATCGCAAGCTAATCGCAGTCGCTCAGCAGCCTTTTGATATTGTTCGAAAGTCAGCAGCCAATTGCCTTCGTAAGTCAAGATGGTGGAATTCAGACTCTTTGTCAGTTCTCTTGAAACTTGAGTCAACAAGGCATCAATTCTGGGGTTGTCTTGCCTCTTAAAAACTTTGAAAGGTCCGGAAGAAAACACTTCCTCGTATCCAAACAGTTCAGCAGACAAGCTACTGCCATATATCACATAATTGTAAGCAGGGTTTTGTAAGAGATATTTTAATAGAAAAGGGTAGTTCTCCCTTGTAATGAAATTTGCAGGGTTGCTGAAAGTGTGAACTGAAATCTTCCTCCTCTGACGGAGGATATCGTTCGATGTCAGAAGACGTTTCACCGATTTATCGAATTCATAAAATTCATCATGGACTAGAGTTAAGAGTGGAATGTCTTTGTGGATGATCGAAAATCCCATTGTTGTGTGGATGCAATAATCCAAAAAGAGACCAGTGGCATCTTTCTGTCGACCAATGAAATCCAAGCAAATGTTCACATGACCTGAGTCGGAGGCTTCTTTGTATAGCCAATCCTGTTGGCTGTCTGGGATATTTGCTCCAAAGTTTTGATGTCTGTAGCTATGAGTAGCTAAAAGAATTGTCAGCATCAATAAGGATAATTTAAAAGTTGATCCATTGTCTTTTTTACTTCGATTATGTGAAGATGAAGTTTTTGTGAAATCGCACACCACCAAAGCACTTAAAATATTAAAGCAAACAAAAGTATTGTGCAGAAATCTCATTTCTTTGTGGCCCTTGATGCTGTAGACTGTAAAAAGGCTGACAACAGTTAAGAGCATATTTATTGTTGGGCCATTTGTTGCCTGGGGCTTTTTAGACAACAGCACTTGAAATGCCACAACCGAGAGGCCCAGGGTGACAATGATAAGCTGCCCCTGAAACAAGACACTTGAGTTTAATATTTTACAAACATACCAAGTGCCACTCTCCTCGCCAAAAAGGAGGCCGGAGGTCTTGCTGAACACGTTGAATTTGATCCACTGCATAGGAGACATGAACCAGCCCCCATAGACCACTCTGTCTGAGTAGCCCAGGAGAAGGACAGCCATTAAAGAGCCCATGTAGACCCTGAAGTTACTAATGAATTTCAGCAATTTCATGGAATCCAAGTGAGTGGCATTAATCACCATGAAGTGTACTGATAGATCTGGTCTAATGTAACACAATGCACTCATGGTAAACCCAATAAGACTGGGGTTTAGTTCCATGAATATTCTTGCCACCTTTAACCTTATAGAAGAACTTGCAATGCGGTGACTTGATACTTCTGAAGTGTGATTCTCAGATAATTCACCATTTGTGTTGTGTTGATTCGATGATAAGATCAAGTTCCCATTGCAATGTCCATTCATTTTGCTAATGTGACAACCATTAACCTCATTGTGCCAATCTGAAGTAACCATACCCGTTGTATATTTGGGTTTCGATAAGTTTGTCCTATCTTTATCATTGAAATCACCGACAATTTTGATGCCAGCGTTTTTATCGGTATTTTCATTTTTTTCATAAATCCACCTAAATTGTATTGCCAAAACTCCAAATACGAAAGGAGCCAAAAAGCTGCAGATGATTGTATGAGTTCCGAAAGTTGTCAGGTGCTCGGAAAATGTAGCCAATATTGCTGCCAAGATGGCCGCCTCATGAGATCTTCTGATTACGACTGTAAAGCAATAAACAGCCAAAGAGAGATGCGATGAAATAAAGGCGTGGAATAGTTTTGCTATCTGAAAAACAAAGAGAAATAGACATTGATCGAAAGAAGAATTCTATTATTTCCAAATGGGACTTTACGAGGGGCGTTCAGAAAGTTCGAGGCTTTTTTTCATATGGATACTTATTTTCAACCTAGAACTATGAATTTTTCACAGGATAAAATTCAGCATATTTGGAATGGATTTCCAAACTTTTGAACAATTTGGACATTTTTCAGTCAATCTGTGGTTGCCATGGAAACTGAAAGTTCAGCTTCTTGGGGCAGGTAACACTGAAACCAAGAATGCCAAGAAATTGTGACTGTGAGAGACTTCTCTCTGTCACTTGTATTAGTGAGATTGACAATATTTGACACAAGAAATATGGTATTAGCTTCTAAATATGCTTTCAAGCACACCAAATGTGTGTATTCTTACACTGAACCCATGTAGGCAAGCACTCCTGCATGCCACATTTGGCGAGGGAAATTCAGGAGGCAAAGGTGTGTTTCCCTGACTACATAAGGACTTGTGAAAGCATGGATTCACTAGTATGAACAAGAGACCAAAATGGACAGCAATATCCATCCTAGCTATTCCTGTGACATGTTGCTTTACATAAGTCCTGGTTTTCCCTTACTTTAGTTCATGGGGGCCATAGTTTCAGGCACTGGACGGGAAAAGGCTTTGGATGACCGAAATTCTTTCACAGAACTTTGTTTGGAGGACTTCAAGAAACATTTACTTCAATGGGTCAGGTGTATGAATCAATGCCTTTGGTGAGCTTGGGAGTAATTGTTGAGGCTAATATTATATTTCTTGTGTCAAATATTGTCAATCTCACTTATGCAAGTGATAGAGAGAGGTCTCTCATTGCCAAAATTCATTGGCTTTAGTTTTTTCAGTGTTACCTGCCCCAAGAAGCTGAACTTTCAGTTTCCATGGCAACCACAGAATGACTTAAAAATGTCCAAATTGTCCAAAATTTTGGAAATCCATTCCAAATATGCTGAATTTTATCCTGTGAAAAATTCATAGTTCTAGATTGAAAATAAATGTCCATCTAAAAAAAAGCCTCGTACTTTCTGAACGCCCCTCGTAGATGTTACAATCAGTTTGTTAATGGGAAGGCTATCTGCTTGCTTACTTGTAAGGGGCTGACCAGATGATCTTGGAGGGGGGGCTATGGATATTTGGTGAAAAAAAAAGTTTGTTTCCCACTTGACACTGAAAAAAAAAGTTTGTTCAGCACATGGAAATAAAAAAAAAGTTTATTTCTACCTGTTGCTAGGGTACCGTAATGTTAAAATTCCGATAAAAAAGTTTGTCGCGAGTCCGCATGCCAAAAAAAATGTTCGTCGACGCACCGCGAACTAAAAAAAAAGTTCGTCCCGGGGGTAAAATCCATAGCCCCCCCCCAACTATCATCTGGACGGCCCCTAATGGGAAGATAGATTCAAATGTGAATACCTATGAAGTGATACTTGAGAACCCCAAAATAGAAGAAGAAAACAACCCTTAAATACTCATGTTTTGCTATACATAGCTAAACTGAGCATCTTAAAATGAAAACAGACTACATACTACATACATGTGCATCATGTCCACCAGAGGGCTCAAAATCATTTTCCTCCTGTTGTCAAAAGCAAAGCAAACTTTAGGCATGATGAGCACTGCATGATGGCTTGACTTTAAGAATGGAAACATTGGCTACAGCTTCATAATTAACCTGCAAAGGCACTATGAGTTTTCGGCCGCTCCGCCGAAAGTCTTTGCCTGCATGGGTTCGAACCTCAGGTTGGGAATCCAAAATTATCAGAGGACCTTCATTATCAAAGTTCTCGCTGGATGTTGTTTGGATGAGAGGTTTGTATTACAGTGTCTGTGCTTGGCCAGTAAAAGATCCCTCATATTGGGTAAATGTGTATAACATGTTGAGGACTCTCACTCTCTCCCTCCTATCTCATCAATCACCCCTCGTGAGCACCCAGACCTGGGCGTAGAGCTAGGGCTACACTTGCCATATCTATCATTTGGAATAACTAATCATTCAGCTGTCTAAAGTGCCAAAGCTGAATCGGTAATACCTCATGTATTTGCAAGTAATGGAACAAAAGCACTTTCCATGTTGCACTGCATTGTAGTCCAGGTTCTAAGGCGAACAATTGTTCACTTTGTGGTACAGGTATGAAATTTGGCACAAAGTTAGAGGAGATCAGTACCTTCATTTTGGGATATGGTGACATTCTCAAATATTGCCAGAAATGACAAATGGTTGCCATGGAAACCATATTTTGCATTTTTTAACATAATTCAATAAAATTTAGATTAAGTTTCATTTATTTCGCAAAAAATAGTCACTATGGTTAGTCTGGACACAAACAGGTGTTTATCAGTTGTTACTTTGCTTGTAAGGTGCCCTGGAGGCCCAATGAGGGGGTAAAGTATGACCAAATAAAAAAATACAGCTTTTTTACTTCAATTTTTGGTAAAGGTAGGGTTACAAGGGGCTAAACTTTCTGAGGTATACCCCAATGTGACACACCATTTTAAAGCTCACCAAAAATACTTTCTATTGGTAGGTCATTTATGGTAATCATGGTAAAGAAGAGCTCACAAGAATGACTTAAATGGAATTTCAATGTGTCGTTTACTAGTGTGTCACGCTTGTCAAGTCAATAGTTTTACAAAATTAATGGACTTCTTTTTACAATACAAGTATGAAATTTGGTACACAGGTAGAGTAGGTCAGTACCTAAATTTTTGGATATAGTGACATTCTCAAAAATTCCCAGAAATGAAAAATGGTTGGCACGGAAACCAAATTTTGTGTTTTTTGCCAAATTCAATAAATCTCAATATAAATGTGATGAATTTAGGCAAAATTACTCACTATGGTTAGTCAGAACACCAAAGGACATTTGTCAGCTGTTATTTTACTTGTAAGGTGCACTGGAGGCCCAATTGAGGGGGTAAAGTATGAACAAATTTATAAGGAAATAATGCTTTTTCCATACATTTTTGGTAAATTTAGCATCTATAGGGGATTCTACTTTCTGAGATATACCCCAATGTGACATAATTTCAAAGCTCATCAAGAGTACTTTCTATTGGTTGGTCATTTGTGGTTACCATGGTAATGAATAACTCACAAGAATGACTTAAATGCAATTTCAATGTATCTCAGCATTTGATGAGTCAATCCCTCTAATGAAGATCTTTCCCAAAATAAATGGACTTCATTTTACAATTCAAGTATGAAATTTGGCATGCAAATAGAGGAGGTCAGTACCTTCAATTGCGGAAAATGATACATTCTCAAAAAGACAAACGGTTGCCATTGAAGCCAAAATTGTTATTTTTAAAAGTAATTCTATAATTTTCAAAACAAGTCATAACTTTAGAAAAATACTTAAATAAGGTGAGTTAAGAGAGAAAAAGCAATTTATCATTTATTAAATGGTGCTAACAGTTGCAGGAGACCCAATTGAGAGGGTAAAGCATAACCAAATAAGGAAATACAGCTTTCTTATGATAATATTTAGTAAATTTGGAGAGTCATTATTTTGTGCATAACCCTGTCTGACTAATCATTTTAAAGCTCATTGTCAAAAAAGCAATATGAAAATGGCAGGGGTCTGAGTTTTGTTCATCAAATCTGCAAAATCGGTTAGTTTCTGAGTAGCTGGGTGGCAGAGTGATTAACTTGCCTACCTGCTCTGCCTGAGGTCTTTACATGCATGGGTTCCAACCCCTGAAACTCTCAGCGGACTTTCGTGAGCAAAATCCCGCTAACCATACCTATCTATCTATCTGTCTATCTGAGGCCTAATGTCTTAAATAATACTGATGGAGCAGGGATTTGAAAAAAAAGGGCCAGTCCTAGTAACAATAATTTGAGTTCAAATGCTAGCTTGAAAGAGATCCCGATTTCTTATGGGCAATGCAATCCTATGTTTATGAATAGATATGAAAAATAATACCCCTATAGCGTCATAATCTGACAAATGATAGTTAATACCTTCATTTTGTCTTCTGCATTTGGCAGAGAGCTAAATTTAAGTTCCAAATCGTGTGAAAATTGCTAAATTTGTCTTGAATGGTAAAATTAATGTTGCCATTTCTTGACACTTCTGGGTTGGGGGTCCATATCATTATAGTGGTTCTCTAACTGCTTGCATAGTGAAAAAAGTAATTGACTTGAACTAACTTATTGATTTTGACAAAAGCAGTGATAATCTTGATTCATTGAACTTGATATCGAACATGGTAGTGAGTTCCTTTTTTAAAATACCATGGTTTACTGAATATTCATGAAAAAGCCCTATTTTCCTGATTTTTCCCCGTTTTCACCCTCAATTTCTGAGCTCTTGATATGCAAAGTGATAGTTAAATTAAGATAATAAATTATGATCTTTTTGTGTCTTGATTGTCAAAAATGCCAAATTTGGTTTAGTTTATAAATTATGACCTTCTTATGTCTTGAATTGCAAAAATGCCAAATTTGTTTCCATGGCTACCATTTTTCATTTCTGGGAATTTTTGAGAATGTCTCAATATCCAAATTGGAAGGTACCAACTTTTCTTACCTGAATATTGAACCCCTATAATTGACTCTAAATTTATGAAAAATTCATGAAAAAGGCAATATTTCCTTATTTGGTAATATTAAACCCCCTCAATTGGGCATGCAGGGTACCTTATATAAAATAACATCTGATAAATGCCTTATATGTCCTGACTTACCACAATGACTAATTTATGACTCTTATTTGGAGTTTCATTGAATTATGAAAAAAAAAGAGCGAAATATGGGTTTCCATGGCAACCGTTTGTCTTTTTTGAGAATCGCTATATCCAAAATTTTAGTATACTGACCTCCTCTACCTGTGTACCAAATTTCATACTTGTATTGTAAAAGGAAGTCCATTAATTTTGCAAAACTATTGACTTGACAAACATGACACACTAGTAAACGTCACAATGAAATTCCATTTAAGTCAATCTTGTGAGCTTTTCGTTACCATGGTTACCATAAATGGCTTACCAGTAGAAAGTATTCTTGATGAGCTTTAAAATGGTGTGCCACATTGGAGTATACCACAGAAAGTTTAGCCCCAATTAACCCCACATTTACCAGAAAATTGAAGAAAGAAAGCAATATATCCTTATTTGGTCATACTTTACCCCCTCAATCGGGCCTCCAGGGCACCTTTCAAGCAAAATAACAGCTGATAGGAACCTTTTGGTATCCTGACTAACCATCATGACTAGTGTCACCCAAATTTATGAAACTTGTTCTGAGTTTTATTGAATTATGTCAAAAAATACTAAATTTGGTTTCCATGGCAATCATTTGTCATTTCTGGGAATTTTTGAGAATGTCGCTATATCCAAAATTTTAGATACTGGTCTCTTCTACTTGTGTACCAAATCTCATACTTGTCTTGCAAAAGGAAGTCCATTAATTTTGCAAAACTATTGACTTGACAAGTGTGACACACTAGTAAACGACACAATGAAATTTCATTTAAATCAATCTTGTGAGCTTTTCGTTACCATGGTTACCATAAATGACCTACCAATAGAAAGTATTCTTGGTGAGCTTTAAAATGGTGTTTCACAATGGAGTATACCTCAGAAAGTTTAGCCCCTTGTAACCCAACCTTTACCAAAAATTGAAGAAATAAAGCAGTATTTCCTTATTTGGTCATATTTAAGCCCTTCAATTGGCCTCCAGGGCACCTTACAAGCAAAATAACAGCTGATAAACACCTTTTGGTGACCTGACTAACCATCATGACTAATTTTGCCAAAATTCATGTCACATTTTCTTAGTTTTATTGAATAATGTAAAAAAATGCAAAATATGGCTTCCATGGCAACCGTTTGCTATATCTGGGAATTTTTGAGAATGTCACCATATCCAAAAATGAAGGTACCGACCTCCTCTACCTTTGTGCCAAATTTCAAACCTGTACCACAAAGTGAACAATTATGCCCAATATCCAGGCTTAGAACCTGGACTATTGTTGCAGAGTGCAGACGTTGAAGACTTTATCTTAATTGGCAGTTGGTTCAGTCTTTCTATATTATCTCTGATTAACCTCCAATAATTATATCATGATGCTTCTTCTGCTGCTGTTGCTGTAATGCTATAAATATAAAATGTAGGATAGGAAGATATCGCATTTTATTCTCCAAGCTCTAAATGAAAACATTTCTTCGCGATGCGCGTCACAGAGTGCCTTCTTGTTTTCAGCTTTACGATTTATAGTATGTTTACATGATATCTTGAATATTTGGCAAAGAAAAAGTTGAGAGGTACACATGTGTGTATTTGGCAGGTAATTTTGAAGGAGGAAGAATGTTATTATGGACAAGTATGTATGTCAGAGAGGTTTTTTTTTAAGGTGAAGCATGCAATTTTTAAATTATTGGAAGACATGCAATCAAATGGCAGCCTAAAAGAGAATGTTTACATGGATTGGATGATTAAGTTTCTTTGGAACTGTTGCGTGAGATCAACATTGCTTGTTTCCTGTGTTTAGCAATTACAATGACACCGTGTCAGACTTGGCACAGGTTGGCCATAGGTTGGCCATAGGTTGGAATAGTTGGATGGAGCTGTAAATCACCTGGGACACTGCAATAGACAGTGGTCCCCTCATTAATTATAATACCACTGCTTCTGCAGCCATGAGAGGGTCTCTCGTAGAAGTGTGGTCTATTGTCAGGATGCAAAATATGCTTAAAAATACAACTTATAGGTGGTTGCTTCAAGGCTTAATATTAAGTCATAGGACAGGAAGGGAGCTCTCAAAATTGTCATTGCCCAATTAGGCTACTCACATGAGGGCCCAACCTAGTGGTAGCATAGTGGGCTTGATCATCTGTTTTCAATTCCTGGCCTGGGCAACCTATGTTGGACAGTAGTTTCAAGACTGTACCTCGCCTCATGCATTACCGTTGTCTCTGGCATGAGATGAAACTTCCATCTAACATGGTTGCCAAGGATGATAATGGAACCCGGATCCAGATGTTTGAAACCCATCATGCAACCACTGAGTCAGTTCCACAAGCCAATTTAATATAGGGCAAATAATTTTGCAGAACAGCTTTTATTTTTTTGTCAGTAGCCTTACCATAACAGGAGAAGTCCTGATTCCAATCTTCTGGCATAAGTGAAACACAACCATGAACACAGAAGGGTAGACGTAGGACCTCATGCTGTACATGCCAAGGGCTGCTTCCTGTCTGTCTGCTCTGCTCAAGTGTGTCCTGTTGTCTGTCCTGGGGGGAGGGAGGAACTCGTAAGGGACGAATCCATAGCCATACACCTCAGAATGGGCCACTGCAAGCAGGAAAATAATCAGCCATGTTAAAAATTGATAGTGGATGTGTAAAAGTTAGTCAGGTAGCCTAAGGTTGGTAGAGAGCAAGCGGTCTTGAACTATGACATAATAGTGGGTTTAATAGTCCTCGTCATATTTACGTGGAACCTCACTTTTCTATGCTGATGAAGTGTGATGTCAGACTTTATTCTCTAGAAATGCAATATATTTAAAATAACTACAAGCTGTGCTGTCCTTTTAAACTGGGTCACATTCACCGACTTCTATAGCCAATGTCGAAGTTGCAGGGGTTTTTCCAGACCCAATTTTCACTCTGACATTGAGCTGAAACTGTAATGCCCAATGCCCATGCAGTTTTGGGGGATTCAAATTGGCTGAAAGCCGGGGAATCTGACCCAGTTTAAAAGGACATCAGAGCTTTAAGTTATTTCACAAATATATTGCAATGCAGGAGAATGGAGTCATCTCTGACATCACACTTCAACAGCAAAGAACTTGAGATTCCTTGTAAATATGACGACGTCTGTAATAATTTTATGATAATGCCTGCTCTATAGCATTCTGACGTGGTTTACTCTGCTTCATAGACTAAGCATTTTCTTTCCATGCGCACCTTGTAACCTGAAAAATAAATTTATCTATCTTTAACAACTCATTAATTCTTTCTTTGTTTAAAAAATACATATAAACTAAATTTTCTTAATTTTTCAAATGGTTTCATATTCAAACATTCAGCGCTTCTTTGATACAGTCCCACCTTACATTTTAAGGAAATGGTTAATGGTACAAGTGAAGCATTATACTTTTCATAAATTTATTTTTGTATGTCTTTTTTAAAATTTGTTAAAATGTGTTATAAAAAGTTGTAATTTGACTCTCTAAATGCTCACAGAGGATTCATTTATTGTACACCCTATCCCTGCAGTGTTATTTGTTACAAGTGACTTTAACAGTTTAAAATTTTTCTTGGTCTGAAAAATAAAGAAAGCATTGTTGGCTGCATTTAGTCATTTTCGTGTTGAACATAAAGATAAGGTGTCAGTTATTATCAGCTTGTAGAATTTTATTGTCTGTATTTTAATCTGGGGATTGAATGGAGATTCATATTAAGACCATATATGCATACTCATTTTTACAAAATAATGGAACAGGGTGCCACTACTTACCTCAAGAAGGGGCACATCAATTTGTTTCTTAAGATCACATTTTAAGGGATGTATTCCCAATGAAGAAAGTCATTCTCAACGAACAGCATCTAACTCCTAAGTGCACCAAGCAGTGTCATTTTCCTTCAATGTGACAAGGGTTTTGCACTGTGAACCAATATTTATGTTACATAATGGAAAAGCTCTATCCTCTGAGAAAAGTCAAATTGTGGCTCAGTGTCATTTTAGGCACGATTTTGAGAGGGCAGATTACACCCTTAAGACGATTAGTCACCCATGAGTGAAAACTTCCACTTTCTTTGGGTTTTATTTGAAGTTGATAGATACATCAGAATGATATAAAAGGTTGACTGTGAGTTTCACTATGAACACAATAGCAGAAGTTATGTCAGGAAGATGAAATTTTAGAAGCTTTCAAACACACAGAAAAGCTCTTTCACGTGAATTCTATTGTAGGCCTAGTTGGGTAAGCTATAGGTAACACTTTGATAAAGAATATGTATCATATGAAATGAATGAGAATGAATTGATATTCAAAATTCATCTGAATGCATTTTACGCATTCAGATACCGACTTGAAGGTTCCGTTCCATTCTGCAACCGTAAATTTTTTCTCATAAAAATGCCATTCCTCTTTGAGGGTTAGCTTTCAACAAGTGCAGAAGGTCACATTTTATAAATTTGTCCTGCATAAGGACATATTCAACCAGTCGTACAATGTAATTTGTTTCAATTCAATTAATTCATAAACCAAGCCCACCACCTCAACTTTTAAGGTGAACTCAAGGTCACTGATAAATACCAAGGTCACAACTAGCTAAACGCTCAGTAAATGAAATGCCACTCATGTTGCCCATTGTCTCACTATGTTCTCCTTCAATGAGCTGTGTTAATAGGTTTCCATGAGGTCTATCTGTGCTGTCTACATGACATGTATTTAAGAAACTCTTGAATGGCATATTGTGGCAGTCAATCCAGCAGACTTGTTATTTGAAAGCCTCCCAAAGACCATTCAGCTGGTACTTATTGGTGCCACAGAATGTATGGGCCTAATAGGCTGCCATTATAATTGATCCATTGAAGTTCAGTCTTTGAAAAATGCTGTCTATACATGGAACTTGTAAAGGTCATTAACTGCCAAATGTATTCAGAAATGAAGTTCTAAACTTCAATATCTGCAATGTCTGGACTATTATAAAAGAGCATTTTCAAGGTTGTGTTAATGAAGAGATGTTACCTGATAAGGACAATGAGGTCACTATTCAACCGTAATTTTTTTAAAGAATGTAGAAAATCTGGCTTGTTTCTACAATCAAGATAATATCATGCACATGGATCAGCTCCAATGGTGCCTACATGGCACCTCAGTGAAAATGTCTTCTAGTAAAAGGTCTATAGGCAGTACAATAAAGATCAGCTCTTCGGCCTGCATTAGGCACTAGGGCTGCACGATGATAGGCTGAGATGCGATATGCGACAACTATGTCTTATATCGCGATGTCGATAAATTGTGCGAGAAATTCACAAGCAAGAGATTAACCCATAAACTCCCAAACTGTAATAAAAAGTTTGAATTTCAATAGAAGAAATTTCCATTTTTGGGCAAAAATACAGGAAAATTTCAAAATTTATTTATCACAACTTTGCACGATAACATTATCGCCCTACTTGATATCACGATAACGATAAATTTGCGATTAATTGTGCAGCCTTATTAGGCACCATCATAATTATCGTCACAGCCATCCTTGCATGTTCACTTCCATCAGTTTCTGCTTCTAGTGTGTCATGAATATAATTTATTACTCCATGCATGTGATTTATACCACACAATATTGTTTTCTAAAACACATTTTTTTACCAAAGAGTAAATGAAGGTATGACCATTTCAATTCCCGGTCTCATCTTGTCTTATAGCTTTCTAAAATTAAGTCCTTTCTTTGCAAATGAAGGCTTTTGTAATCTTATAATAACAAATATGTCAAATCAGAAAACTTACGATAAATCAAACAACAAACATTCGTCAAAACTTGGATTGGCCATACTTCATAATGAGCACTCAAGTCTGTTTCATTGTATAGCAGGATTTTAGCTTCAGGACAAACTATTTCGAATGCCAAAGGAGCGACTTATTGCGAGTTTCTCGCTTTGTGGCCGACACTGTTTCGGACCGAGGGACAGAAAATTTTGGATCGCTCGTGGGAGGAATGAGGGCACTTAATCTTGTACAGTTCTATGACAATGTCTAAAGCATTTCTATATTGGATGCGTAGTAATCACTTTTTGCTGCCTGTGGGTTATTTCTTTTATTAGTTTGCAATGTTTTTTTCAACGAAATGCAATGTTTTGCTCCGTTTCCACAGCAACATGGTCAATGTAAACACGGAGCGGTGCCTTCCGGGAAAACTGAGGTGAGTGATTGATTACAGGTTCGCAGCAACTGGAATAATTCAGACATGTCTTGTTAACTGACTCAGATTATCTTCCGATGTAAACTGTCGAATTTTTGTATTTTTAGTGAATGTTTGAAGCTACAGGTGCCTTTATAAGGCTGTTGGAAGTATTAAAGTATTTTAAAACGACTGCTGCTGCAATCAAAATGGCGGCCGAGGTGACAAGAAGAGAAGAAGCATTTCAGGAGTATGCCTGTTTGAACCACATTAGTGACATTACATGTAAGTTTACTACGTAACATGGCACCAAATGTTCACAAAAATAGTTGAGTACAAATACCCATTGAAATTTTACAGTTCATAGCAGTATTGCACTCACAGGACGATTATTTGTCCTGCAAAAACGGCGATTTTCGCCGATTTTCGTATGTCTGTCAAAATGGGGGACGGTCAAAACGGCCAAAATCAAGACGGCCAATTACCCACGACGGCCACTTTCAATGACGGCCACCAGGGGGACGGCCACTTGCTAGAACGGCCATCACCCAAAACGCTATTTCAGTACCTGTACCCATCATTTGGCTTTCTTCATAAAATTAAAGTCAACAACGCACTATTGCTAGTAACTAGGCCTAATACAAAAAATATAAGACATGTAGGTTCATGACCTTTTAAATGTAGCAGTTTATTGCAGGATTTCCAGACATTAGTTAGTTCATTCATGCAGCTACATTGTAGCAACAGTATTTCTTAGACATCAACATCAACAACGTGTCTGATTTTGTTGCAGTCAAATGAAATGTATCTCTGCCTCTGTTTGTCTTTTTTCTAACTTGTGCTATACATATTTATCAGTAGACCGACACGTTTTCTGTAATCACATGTCTTTGATTGTTCAATTAAACAACAGTGGCATGTCAATATATTACCATGGTAACTTGCAAGTTGCAATTCAACTTCACTTCTAATTCTGCATGAAAGGACAACAGCTTTTACAAACTGTGCGTCTCTTGGTAAAAGAAAAAGAAATTAAAATATTAAAAAAGCTAATTCACTTTTAACAACTGGTATTTTATACTTTTTTCCTTTACTTTTTTCAAACTAAAATAGGATTAGAGACAAATTGATAATAAAAGTTTTATTTCTTGTACTATGCAGTTTCCAGTGGCGTATTTAGGGGGGGGGCATTGGGCCATGGCCCCCCCCCCTCATGCCAAAAATTAACATGGAAGAGATAGGAAAAGCCGTGGAGCGCCCCGTATTCACCCCATGTATTGGCCCTCCCCCTCAGGCCATTTCTAGATACGCCCCTGGCAGTTTCTTAATTTTGCTAAACAAACATACCCCTATGCGTATATAAATCAAAACAATTAACTTGACAAGTATTTTTTAATTATGCAATGGATTGCTTAATTGAGACAACAGTGTCATGCAATTTAACCTCACACCTTTCCAAAACAAGTAGGCCTAATAGGCCTATTATTTCCTTTCTTTAAAAAAAAGAAGAAATTATTGATATCATGAATATTTTTATATTTAATGAATTATATTAAGTAGATGCTAAGCTATAAAATATTTTTATGAAAAAAACAACAAAAAACCACACATTCCTGACGGACACAGAAGCAGAGATAATGCATTAGGCCTACTTCGGTTTTTGGTGACTAAGTGATTTAATCCAAGTTAATTAATCTAAAGGTAATAATTTTATAATGTCTAATGAAAGGTCGAACTTGTGTTCAATGAAATGCAGACGTTTGTTGATGTCTGGAAAATACATTGTAACAATTAATTTACGTTACAACAATTTACGGGTCAAACCAGTTCACGCATGTGGCCGTAAAATGATTGACAGACTGTAAGCTCCGCCTCCATAAATATTATGTGTGCAATAGCCAATCACAATTTCCGATCAGTGAAATGACCAGCTTTGGCCACTTACAAATTCATGATTATAAAATGATAAATGCTCGAAAATAAAAAAAGACTGCACAACATAATAACATGATCTGATGTAATGTTAGTAGGCCTACATGTATATGAAACAGAACTAATTTAAATCACAAAACAAACATCAACAAAAACACTGACAACACACATTTCTTTTCTAATATCATTTTTTATTTCAACACATTTTTAAACAATTGATAGCCCTAGAAGTCCTGAACAAATGACTAAAGCAAGAAATATGATGTAGGCGTGTTTGTTTAATTGAATAATGAATTACATGATTGCAGAAAACATGTTAATTGCCTTGGAATTTATTTTATGTTCAGCAATTATGAAATTGTGAAAGTGAAGACAGAATATAGATAATTAAAATTTATTTCGTCCAATTTATTCTTTCTACAAAAATTATTTACAAGCAACAATTTATCAATCTGATTATGCGCCCCTTTAGAAAACAATAAATTATAGGCAACCAAATCAATTCTCTTAAAAAAACCAATAAAGATAACTTCTATAAGTTTAACCGAGTATCACATAATCTACATAATCGTGTGTCACGGCTGATATATATATATAGGCCTAGGCCTGAGCATATATATATATGACAAAGTCAGAATTACAATAAAACTATCTCATACTTGTTACTTTACTAAATAAACTAATTAACGTTAGGCCTATATAATGCAATATATATTTATTGGCCGTTTGGGGATTGGCCGTCCTAAATTTGGCCGTTTTGGGCAGTGGCCGTCCTAAATTTGGCCGTTCTGGTTAGTGGCCGTCATAGATTTGGCCGTTTTGGGTGTTGGCCGTTATGACTGTACTCCGTCAAAATGAATTATCGGAAAAATTTAAGTTTTAGCCTAGATTTAGTTGTCAGCAATGTTATCATTATCACGACAATATTCTAGCCTTAAATCTTAGCATGCTTAGGCCTACTGCTAATAGTTCCCAGTTCAAGTTGTCAAAGTCTGAATGTACTCGAAGTCAAACAAGGGAACAACTATGTTTTTATGTATTCACATGAAAGCTCTGGTGGTTCTGACATTTCCAAAAAAAAATCTGAACTAAGTTTTAATGTACAGCCAATCACAGGTCCAAGCCTAATCTACAGTGTACTTGTCACCAGTGTATACAAAGGTATCATACTACCATGCTATTGCTGGGCCTCCACACTTCATCTGGACAGAAAATCTATTGATCCTTTTTGCAATCTAAGGTGACATTTGTAAGAACTTAACTTTCAAAAATGACCATTTTCTGTTCAGAAGAAGTTAGCAGGTTCAGTCAAGAGTCCTGTCAACTGTTACAGGCTATGAGCGGCTGTAACTCACTAGACTTTGTTTTGTATATATCTTTGCACAATCTAACTTAAATTTTAAAAAATACCATACAAAACAAAATGGCAAAGAATTTACAGTCTTTTTTTTTAAAACATAATTATCGATATTCAGCTCACGGTACTCAGCACTAGACAACGTCACTGCTATATTGCTCCAGAAATAGTTGCACATATCTGCCTGACCCTTACAACCCCCTGGATGCTGACCACTGAAAGATGATTTGTTTTCAGTTGCCAAATATGGTCATATTGACTAAGATATTGACAACCGCCATATATATGTGGTACGAAGTACCGTGAGCTGAATATCGATAGACAATTATAGGATGTTTCACCGTTGGGATGTTTCACCGCCGGCAGTAGTTGGACGTTTCACCGCCGATCTAAAACAATGTTAATCAACTCATTATTGTGTAGGCTTTTTGAAACCCAGAAACATGCAGATTTATATTAAGTATCTGTCACAGATAGCACTTGAAGGTTGATAACTTGATGTTGTTGCAAAATGTAATCGTCTCTAGCATACTTTACAAGCCTTGATGGTGGCTGCAATCTGAGCTGATTCATGTGTATTAGCCCTATCTTTTTAACGGGAATGTTGGTGAACTGTCTGTGAAACGTCCCAGCGGTGAAATGTCCTGCTACCGATATGACACATATTGTGATTTTTGTTTTGTAAAACTTTCTTACCCCCCCCCCTTGGGCATGTTGTCAAAAATTAATGCCCCCCCCCCCTTGAGATACATGTGAAAAGTAAATTCATAAATTCTGAACAGTCCCTAGGGGTTGAACAGGCACAATTGAATGACGAATGCATGTTGATGCATAATTGCATTGAAAACATTTAGTTTTCTATGACCTCCAAATTAAATTCATCAATGTTTTTATAAAGAAAGATGTCGTACGCTGTGACCAATAAGGCATGGACACCAATTCACGATATACTGGTAAAAAAGGACTTTATTAGCAAAGTGCAACGTTCATGGGATCCCGGGAACTGCAAAGATCGATAGAGCATTTGCAGGAGCATATTGGATATAGTGGTATTCTAAAGAGCTTATTCTACAAGAAATCACTAAGTTTGACAAATTTGAACTCGGGGGGGGGGGGGGGGGGGGGGGGATATATATGATTTTCTCATTGTGTTGACTAATACAAATACATTTTAGAAAAATTTCCTTTTTTCTTTTGTGTTTATCTAGGACAAGTTCGAGGACATGGATTTTGAAGATGCTTAGTCTGATTTGAAATGTGAAATGCGACAGAATACATATTTTGAAGGTCAGTAAACACAATTTGTGGTAACAACATGGCCGTATCCTGTGTCTATTCGTTATCAAAGTCCCTCATTTTGGACAAATCTACGCTCTCACATTAAGTGCAGCCCGGACATAGTCTCTTTTAAATCAGCGTTGAATGCCGTTGATAAAAAGCAATAGTTTGAATATATGTGATTGTACAACATGTCTTCTATGTCTAAGGAACTATCTGTAAAATAAGGGCCCAAATTCTGATATTGTATATATCAGTATATTGAATAGACACAAAGGGGATTATTAATGATTTAAAATGCACCGCATATTTGTCGCATGTTATGGCCCCTATATCGGCCATTTATAGATACGCCCCTGAACCTTACATTTTCTAAATACTGATTCCGTGTGGTCCTGTTCCCAAACCTTCTCGGTCTATGTGTATTTTGAATTGTGCAGAAAAAAAGATGTCTTTTAATATTTATCTTTTCAGAGAAACCAGTGTGAGCAGTCAAATTAAACTCAGGAAAACTGGAGCCAAAATTGAAACTCAGTCCCAGAAATTTATCGGATCTGGTGATCTTATGCAATTGATGATTTGCAGTTTTAGGACTGAATATATGCAATTATCAATTTATATTTTGGTAAATTTGTGACAATATTGCACAATAATAATTATTGTATTGTTACAATTTCAATACCAAGCCGCGCTATGATGAGTCACAATATCACAATTATATTATGATATTTGGAATGTTGAATGGGCCAGATCATCCAAATTTTAATTTTTTAATTTTGATAACCAGTTTGTTGAAATTTCATTGTCAATCTCAAACATATTCACATAGTTATAGATAATTTACAGTTTTGTTGATCATACTTGTGTCAATATAGTTCTATTTATAGCTCTCAACAATGGCCCTATCTCCATTATTACAGATCTTTCATTGCTGATGAATGTATTTTTGTGATAACTAAATTATTTTGACACCAATACGCAGTTATCATGACAAATCTACTTTTTGGGCAACTAAAAAAATATCGATTTTTAATACAAAGTTAAAAAATAGCAAAATTTTATAGTTGCATGGAAGACCATACCTGAGTCCCTATAGCCCAGTTTGTAGCCCCTACAGCTCCGTCAGTAGAGTGCTCGCCTCACAAGCGAGGGTCCTGGGTTCAATCCCGAGGCTTGGCATCATGTCATTCCACGGCATTGTCTTTTGCATCAGACACAAATTAGAGATGCCGTGGGCCCAACTGGGAACAACTCACTGACTTAGCTTGGGTACCCACGATAAATTAAGGTACCTTTACCTTCTTGCCTTTTACTAATAATAAAAGTTGACAAAACTTTCAAAATAATCTGAAATACTAGTTGACTAAATTTTTTAACATTTTTTTAAAAAATTTGACTTATTAAAATGCTCCTCTATTAAGCATGTGAATTTCATCCAACCACAATATTTTGAAATATTTTGGTTTCATTGATGTTTTCATTCTGAACATCAAGCGAATAGTGTAATGTCGATATCCCTGCAATGGATTTTTTCCTTTTTTGGTAAAACGTAGAATGTGTCTCTTGCCTGTAAATTTCATTGAACTGCATGTTGTATGATTTTTCGAAGCGTGCGAATCTTGTGAAAGGTTATTTTCGAAACTTTTAAAGTATGACCTATTAAAATGCTCCTCTATTGAGCATGTGAATTTCATCAAACTGCAATGTTTTGTACAATTTGGGTTTCATAAATCTTTTCGTTCTCAACATTAAATGGATAGTGGAACGTCGATTTTCCTGCGCCTGCAATGGTTTCTTTTTTTGGTGAAAGTTAAAAGGCGTTTTTGCCCGTTAATTTCATTATACGGTTGCATGGGTATTTTCCATTCGTGTTTAGTTTGTCCAATGACGTCGCTGTTTGGTTTCCATAGATAGTTGAGAGTTAATTATCTTTGCATAATTTGCATATATATACGCAATCAATTAATCATTGTCGAATTTAATGAACAAAGGTTCATGGAAGGCTGTTAAAAATCTTGATTTCTGTGTCCATAGCAGTTGGTTGGTGGACCAGATGACCACAAAAGATCACCGACTTTTACTTTCAAATTAGTTTTGAATGCAATCAATATGCAAAATCCTAAATTTAGTACATTGTAGGCCGAACTGTCTATTTTTATTTGATCATGTTGATTGGACCATGGTGGAGACCAATATTGGCAAATTCAATTCCTAAATATCTTTGCCAAAATTCAGGTTCTCTCTATTCTGACTTTTTTCCCCTGTTAAAGGGAATTCATTGGCCAATGATGATAATATTATGTAGAAATTTTAAGCAATGCGCAAAATCTCATTTCTTCGCGATCCAGTTAGCCTCGTCGGTAATTATGTAAAATGCCAGAAAAAGTAAGTCACCCTGTGCTGGTCTGCTAGGCCTCCTAAACAACTTTCCCTTGTCACAACAGACTAAACAAAGTGGTGAATTTATTTTGTTTGTTTGTGTTTTACGCCTCTGCAGCACCTTAGTGGGCTATATCGAGGCAGGCGATCGCCGTCTGATGATGAGATGACAAAACTGTGAGTCTGGCACATACCCTATTAATTCAGGGATGCCCAGGGTCTTCCAGTTGCCCCAGCATAGAATATTGGATACAACCCGTCTCCATTTAATGTCGCATGGGCTCGGACTAAAGTGAGTTCCCGGGGTGAGATTTGAACCCATGCCCTCAAACCCGGTTGACAAGCATACTTATCAATTAGGCCACGGGGGAACTAAATTTATTTTGTGATGTGTCTATAAATATTGCTTTAGTTATTCGACATCAGGTGAAACACTTCATTGGTAATCTGATAATGAATTCTTATCTCATCACTTTTTGACAAGTTTACAAGGAGCAGAAAACAAGCTGCACTACTATGCTGCGGCATTTACATATTATATATTTCTATACTGTCTTACCGTCAGATTATATTATTATGCCATGTATAATCATAACAATGTTCTGTAGAGTGTAGGCTAAAGAAGACCTTAGTACAATCATTTTATGTTACTCAAATAACAGCATCAATATATAACTAATTTCACTACACTTATTCATACATCCCATTGCACCTATTAAAGTGCTATTTCAAGAAAAAACAGATCAAACAATTGTTATTAGGCCTACACTTTTTGCAGTTAGTTTATGACTTTCAAAATAATTATTTTTATTCCTGACTAGATGCTATTTGACAATTTTCTCTCTGTGCCAATGATTCTGTGTAAATAATAATAAATTGAATATCTTTTAACAATGCAGGCAATGTCTTTGATGTTATTGAAACATTTTCCTAACATTCTTAACTTACAAGCATGAACTGAGTCTCATTTAAGCTCATTGATATTGGTAAAGTAAGAAATTTGGTTGTTCCAGCTGTCACTAGGAGTGGAAAGCAATGTGCAATCAAAGTAGGCCTAACAACATTTTGGTGATGTCTGCATCGCTTTTTCATTTTATTCATCAAAATGACCAAAGATTCCAATGTTCAAATTAAAATGCCGAATCTTACGCAGTGTGAATTTCATATTATCGAAAGCTCTGTACTAGTATTTTTTGGGTAGTACCATAGCAATCATTTTCACCTCTTTTGTCTTAAAACCTGTCTGACAGTGTCTGTGGTATACTGTTTGTGTTTGTTAAGGCAACATTTCATGTCTATGCTCAATTTTTGCAGCATTCATGAATATATATAGATAAGCACGACTAGCGCCATCCAAGGTAAAGGACAACCTCCTTTCATACCGCTTCGCAGTGTCAGTTCTAGTTCATACTTTCATCTCTTCATGACTCCCCCATCTTACCAACCATCCAAACCTACACCAACAAACTCTACAACCACGCACCAGAAACTCGCGTACGTTCCGCTTGCGACACGACCTCTAGTTTTCTGTCAAATTCGAACATTATGGTACGATAGCTAAAAAAGATGGAAACAAACTTTCCTTAATATCATGAGCTGGAAAAACTTCTTTTCTTAATTTCATGAGTTGAACCATGGAGCTACAAGGGACCTTGTAGCTCCATGGTTCAACTATAGCTGTGTTTTTTTTTTCAATGTATAATGTGTGGAAAAAACTATTTTAACTACCACTCCAATGTGCCCCAACCTGTGTCTCAATGAGCCCCATGGTTGAGATGAGTCACATTTTGCTCTCAGAATGGAAAAGAGTAGATGCAGTTTAATTTGTAATGCTTTGGACAATATCAGTGATATTCACACAAACTTCTCAGTTGCTCGGTGTTTCCACCACTGAGTAAAATCAGCAAATATCCAAAACGTCCCAGTGTGCCCCAACCCCCCCCCCCCCATCTTGTTTTCTGTTGCATATTTAGCAAATAAAATAATTTCTAAAATACATGACATTGTACGATTTTATATCATTTATTCATCCCACTTTTTAATAACATTAATAACGATTCATTTGGATTTGGCACGGCATCAATGCTTACTGTAAGTTACTGCATGTCTTCGTAAAGTTCTCATTCTTATTAAAATACTTGTGATGGTATGTTTCGTGATAGCACTATAACCTGGACATGTTATCATACATGTATATTAAACGTATAAAGAAGATATCAAAAATGAATCTGCCAAACATATGGTCTTGCAGAAGTTTACTGCTTGGGTGAGTTCTGAGATCTGATCACTTGGGTACAAAACGCTGTAACTCAAGACATGGCAGGGACCAGGGTGATATGGGACCAGTAGGGGTCCAGTATGACCATTTGTAAAGGAAGAAAATATGTGAAATAAAAACAGGTCGTGAATGGGTGAAAAGAAAAGCAACCAGTAACTTCATAATTGGATTTTCACTCGAGAACAAACAACAAGCCTTCAACTGTCATATTATCCATGATAAATGGAGATTGAGTGATTGGTTAAGTGAAAAAGGTGACACTATCCAAATGTACAGAGAAGAGGGTCTTCAGGCGTTGTACTTCTTTTCTGTGGTCCCATATTTGCACAAAGGAATATAATAGCCTCAATGTTTCATGTTTTCTTTTGTTATTTAAGTTTCGTCTTTTATATATTTATATCCATTAGGCCCATTTGCTTTGCGGGTTTCATTGGGGGAGTTTTGCCTCTAACGTGTGGGGCCACATTCATCTAAATCTCCCTAAATATTACAGGAATGGGGGGCCCCCATCCCGAGTTACCCAGATCCAAAGCTTTGTATCAATAAGGGCGAGACTTAAGCTTTTCTCCAAACAGTGACATTTTATGATAAATGGCCTTTTGGTGCAGGAATGTTTTGTTACTTCTTTTTCACTTTTTTATTTTACCTTAACAAATAGCTTACCATACACAGTTTAGCATGTGTCAATGAATAATAAGGACTGATGAGACTCAAGACAGCCCTGTGTGAAATTCTGACTTCTGTGGTCCATATGAATGACACCTGAAAGTGCGCAGTAAGAATATAACATTTCAGCTAAACTTCATTTTTACAATTCTATAGAAGTCATCATTTCACTTTTAAAGCCTGAGGGTGATAATATGGGGTTTTCACCGGAGGCTTACAGAATTGTTGCCATGGAAACGGACAGTGGACCTAGTCCTTTTTGATATGATCGACACACCCATGCATTCTGAGGCTAAGTATAAAAATTGTCGTTAATGGAGGACGTTGTCTCCTCAAAATCTGCCTTACGTTTGAAAGTTTGTATATATACAGCACATTATATCCCAAGTGGCACAAAATGTTATTACAGATCTCATATTAGTGTGCCATGTTCTTTTTCAACTGCCACAGTGCTCTTGTGATGTCAGTATCAGCATAATAATTTCACAGTTGGTATATTCGCCGTTTCAGCTGTGTCACTTGGAACCCACACCGATCACACCATTACAAATCCACATAAGCTGTTAGATTATTGCTCAACACTGATTATTCTGTTTAATGTTTTGAGTATATCCAAAAGTTACTAATTCAAGCTAATGCATGGATTTTGTGTATTCCTCTGCTATCAGTTTTAGCACTTTTACAACAAAGCTAATTCATTCATTCTCACATTCACTTGTTGGTCTGAGAGGTAATCATGTTCTTCTCTGTCTTGACAAAAGTAATGTACTCAGGGACCCTTCAGAATTTAAGACCTGAGGGGGGGGGGGCTGGAGTTTTGCTTGAGAGCGTACTTATCACTGATTTCCAATAATGTTTATTTGACGATCGACTCAAATTTCCAACCTCCTTGTCTGGCCTTTCCCAAATTTTTGGGGAGAAACCACCTCCCCTCCCTCACCCATTTCCTGTCCTCTGGTATGCCCATGCAGCAAAACCACATTCTCCCCACCACCCTCCCCCCCCCAGTCATAAATTCGGAACTATTTCTTAGGCCCAGATCTCACCAAAAAGGCTGAAAAGCCACAAGGTGCTGCCCTCAAGGAGAAATTTCACATCAAACGACACCATGATGGATCAAGCAAGTGGCTCAAACATATCAGTTTCACCTGCTCCAACTGAATCCAAACAGCCATACCAATGAATGCAGATTAATCAATTGTTATTCACACTTTGACAGCCCATAAGCTTGATTTGTTGGTAGCAGTTGGAATCGACACTGAAGCTTGGAGTGCCGATAGTGATGTCAGTAGGCCTATTGGAACACTGACATCATCTCCGCATATATTCACATGGAACATGGCACACTAATATGAGATCTGTAATAACCCAACATTGCTAATTGTTGAAGAGCTCTTCAATTGTCATGCCGAAATGTATGGCGCAAATCATGTTGCCACAATGTGAACACAATATTGAGATTTTTTCACTACGTTATTAAAATATTGGAGCAATGTTGCATGTTAATGTCATTATCCTGACATTGCTTCACAACATTGTGACGATGTCACATCCACCGTACAAATCTACGCAATATACACCAACATGGGCACAAAGTAGCCGAACGTTGCTGCAACATTGATGTACCCATTTGGATATATACTCCTTTTTTGCGCAAAGGTGGTGCACATCATTTAACTCTCAAAACAAAAATGCAACATTTCCTTTGCAAAAATTGTTCGCAAAGCAAAACTGGTATCTGGGATATCCTTCTCTAGGTGTAAATTGCTGCATCCTGTAACTCCAAACCAAGGCAGAGATTTATATTGCAGTCAAAAATGTCTGTGAATTCCCCCTGAATTCCCCCTGGTGCTAATTCAATGGTAATTCATGGGAATTGTTAGTTTACAGTGACAATGATGGGAGTAAACTCACACTTGACATACACAGAGCACATAATTTGATTAAACTTTTGTCCTTGCACCTCACACTTGTCTTTAATTACCATGAAAGAGGAGATCCATGGCCAGTGCATCACATAAAAGAAATTGCATTGCACATGCGAAGGAGGAAACCCAACACTAAGAAATGCTAACTCAGAATGAACTTCACAAGGCAGCTTCATTAATTTAATTTGTAAGCAAAGGTTTTACTCCTTTTTAATTTCCCTCCAATGCAAATACATGCAAACATTTTGCAGTTTACAATTGTACTCGATAAATAACCTTCATGTATTTTATTATACCTTTCATTTTTAGGAAAACTCAAAAATATATACAATGTATATTTTTTATTTTTAATACAAGAAAAACTAAGCCACTTGCCAGAAAAATGTTAACATTATTCAAACAAAAAAAAATTAATTCATAGATGTCCACCATTTTAGTTGAAAAACTTAATCAATAAATCACTACCAACTGGGTGAATATCTATTTTTCTCACAGAATTCATTCTATAAAGTGCATTAAAGGAAAATGTAACAGAATTTTATTAGCATACTCATAAACAATTTTATGTAAGCATAGTGTACATGACTACATCTCATGATACATGTGTGATTGTGTGTAGTTCTGGGATATTTAAGACTTCTGCAAGCAGACTACAATTATTCTCATAACTCAGTTAAATAAGGTGTAATAAGTAGGTGGCATATTTATAATTTCAGTCATTTGTCTTATGAGACAACTGCTTCAATTTGAGGACCACCTTAGAGCATTCGAGTCTGTAGTAGACATAGTTAAGGGAAAGCATTTGACACAGGTCGTGAGAAGAATGAATAGTGAAGTCACCAATTCAAATCAAGTTGATAATGAGACAGTACACTCTTGCTAATAAAAAATAGTAGATTTTGGTGGAATATGGTTGTAAATAATTATAGATTTGGAAGTGTGTATGTGAGAAAGGTCAAGTATGAAGCCTAAAATGTATGCTTTTTTGAAAGGTTTGTCTGCTACCTTAGTATTTTTAATTTGACTTGCCTATACCCTATTTTATATTTCAAAATAATCTGTAACCAGTTTCAAAAAAAAATATTTGGGCTGTTATGTGCCTAAGCAGAGGTTTGTAGATTTCTTCAGATGGATGGATGATTGTAACTTTACAGCCAGGACACAGCAATACCACAAAGGATGACTCAAACTGTTGTACAACAAAAGTTGACCCGCGGATTCCAACCCTGGACCCAGCGATTGGCGCACCCAGTGCACTACCAACTCGGCTTACCTTTCTCCCTCAATTTCAGAAATTCTAAGAAAATGCAAATCTATCCATATTTATGACCCAGAGTGTAGACCAGCCAAACCAGAGCCTTCAACAAATGCTCAGTGCTGTCTGGCTATCTTACTTGGTATGCAAGAAGTGATTCTATATAAGAAGGAAAAATGGGTGTGTGGAATCTTTTTATTCATTATTAATGAGCTGCAATTAAACTTTCCACAAAAATTCTGCTCAACACGTCTGAAATATGTTGGTTTTGAGAAGATATCCAGTTACATGAAGAAAAAAAATCATGAAAAAATTAACATGAAATATGAGATTTACCCACTAACAATGAGAAAGCATTATTTGACAAACTCTCTCACTTTATCAGATGTGTGTAGGGTATCCCCATAATCAACAGTGGACTGACAAAAATCTCAAGTTGTCATTTTTCACTAAAGATGTTCTCATATCCACATTATGGATGGCGAAGGGCTGTAAAAACTGTAGTTGTAAAAACTATTGGTTGAAAAAAAAATTCTGTGCAAAGCGGTTGTAAAAACTTGCCTGCTATTCCATTGTCTGAAACGTGAGCCAATGAGTCTTTGTTAGACTTTTACAGACTTTTTTCATCCACGAATTTGAAAGAGAGATACGAAGGTATTTTCTGTAGCATTACCCCTATGGGTGCCTAACAAAAGCTGGGACAGGTACTCAAATATACTTGTGAAGTCTTCAGAAATCTAACACCCTCTCGAACGAAACCCATAAGTCTAGTTCGAAATGAATTTCTATGAAAATGGCAAAGAAAACCTTTTTTTGCAAAATAGAAAATGAAGATATCGTCAAAGGGAAAAAGCTAATTTTGCACACAGAATTAACTTCAATTTACTCTTCATGGTCAGCACATATCACAAAATTGTCTCCAAATATTCAATATCTCTGTCTTGGCACACCTTGTCAAATATGATTTAATTTTTTTTAGTCATTGATGTACTTTCCCACATGCAGAGAAGAACAGACACAACAACAAGCTCAATAACAATGAACCAATAGAAAATAAAATGGCATTATAATTTACCGACACCATTATGTTACCTCTTTTATTTCATCTCCTTAAAAATTATTTACAATTTTAATTTTTATTATAAATGATTATTGTTACATCTCCATAGTCCATATTCACCATCCAAGATGTAACCTATGCAAAAAGATATCAGCCAGATTTTTCGCTCTTGCTGGAACTAGCTGCTTTTACCTATAGTATTGATGCCAAAAGTACTGATTCTCAAATAGTCTTTAAACTATTCACTTGAACTGTTTAAGAAGTTTATTGTACTTTTCAAGTTATTCAATGGGGCTCCTATATTACTCCAAATTCCTTAGCTCACATCTCACACTGCTTCAGCTTAATGCACTGTAGCCTGCTGGGCAGCAGGGAGGGGGAGGCTCTATGACTTTGATAGTTAAGAGACTTTCTGAAAGGCTTGAGGAGATTCATCGAGCAAATTGGCCAGATCAAGCCTTTGGGCAGAATTGTCAAAGGCTGCCCAATAACTTGATTGGGGAATCAAGCCTTTTGTCCCAGATCAAGCTTTTGGGCATTACATAATTTACAAATAATTTCCAATCACTTGATTGGGAAATTAAGCCTAAGGGCTAATTTGAAAAATAAAAAATGCCTATATGGTTGACAAAATCTTTTAAAAACTACTATCCTTCTATTTCATGAATATATTCTTCCCTGGTTTTGGGGAAGTTGGGTATTATCTGGCATGGAAAAAAACCCTCTACAGGCCTAACATCTCATTGGACAGGGCTTGACATACCTTCTATTGACTGGTAGACCTCATCAGGGTGCAGGATCCACCAACTGCTTTTGTCTGACACAACCCACAGTCTGAGAAACACAGTCAGGAAGTGCAGAGCGATGACTTGTTTCTTCTCAGTCCAGAATTCGAACTTCGATCGAGATTTCTTCTCGTCTTCTTGCTCTTTTGCGGTGTCGTTGACTTCTCGACTTTTCTTCGATTTTCTTCTTTGGCGGATTGCGGGTTTACTTTGTTTCATTTTGGCTTTCTGTTTAATTGATGGTGGGATTTTATTCTGAAGGCTTTTCATGTCACAAAAATACTTTTAATGGTACGATGTATATCACAATGATTCAAATCAATCCATGAAAAAGTACATTATGACATATTTCTGTACTTATTTCTGGGAATTCTAAATGACATTCTTTGGATCTATATATGCACAAATAAAGGCCCGATTCTCTGCAAAATGTCAATGTTTACCTAAATATGAAATTCAATTCCCCATTTGATCAGCCTACAAAATTAGTTGATACTATGGAGAATCGGATACCTCCATATTGAAGAGTCGCCTGTGTGATAGATGGATTTCTTAACATCAAAATATCCAGAGACTATAATTATCTTGTAATATTATGTAACAATGAGGCTCCATGCATGACAAAGTCTGTCCAACTACTGACAGCTATGGAACAGCTTCTTCATTGAGGCCAAAATTCCAAGCCATGAACTTCGTGTGATTTTTTGCAGCTAAGTAGAAATAAAAACAGTAGTCCATTAACTTAACTTGTAGTTTAGCCAGAGGGAAGCGATTCTTGTCAAAATACCAACAGAAGAGAACTTAGAGACTCCATTGTGTAATATTTGAACCTCTGCTTTTCATGCAGGTTGGCTGGCCCTCACTTGCTTTTTCATTGGCCAGCCACTTTCCCTTTCGTCAGAGGCTTATTCAGTGTCAGCCCAGCCCAGGTTAGGGACGCTGGCACTGCATGATTCACTCCATGATTGCACTGCATGCTGTAATGTTGGCACTCATTGGGTTGCAGTGCTGAGAATACCATTTTCACTTCCATTGTTTATCACTTGGAGAGGAGTGTAATAGGAATTGGAACTCAATCTCAAAATATAATCAGTCTTTGTCTTTGATATCCAGCTGTAGTGTGTTGAACCCATTATATATAAAACATGATCAGAACCCCAACAAAACAAAATTGTTAAAACATTATTTTCCACTTCATTGCTTCAAAATTCACGAAGTGCTTCAATTATCAACTCTAGTTTCTATGTACAAAGCAAATGTGTCCCAATCTTACGTCACTCAAAATATTCCAATCATGCACAATTGCATACTTCCAGTATATTTATATTCCTCTTTAATTTAATAAACTCCAGCTATAATTAAAATTGAATGACATAAGTTCAGTGCTTTGCTGCAGTCTGATTATTTGAGACTTCCTTGCAGTTGAACGAGATATATCCCAATGCCAATGCACCAAAGCACACACCATGGAAGCACCATTCCCTGATCCCTGGCCTCACTTGGTCAAACGCTTGTGCTGGCTCCATAAACACAGCCTGAGCACTGGAGTGCATAATTGCCAGTTTTTACCACATGCCAGCCTCTCACATGTTCCTCCACCCTTTACATGTTATGTGAGGTTTAGCATTGCAAGACTGAGTATGTGTGTTCATGTCTCTTTGTCTTTTGCTCATGAAATATTACTCACGTGTTCTCGGGGTGAGTTGGGCCAGACGTAATTCATCTTTAGCTTCTCGGATCTTCTCGAGGCACTTTTTATCGAGTCGGTAGGTAGGACGAAAACAAAAGTCGTAATCTAATTTGTTATAATGTCAATTTGATAAAAATAGTGGAAAATCTCAATTTTTTTTTCATAGGCAGAAAATCAGATGAGTCGCTTGATCCGCGCAGCTAAAAATTGAGTATGTCTGTCCTTATGGTAAAAATAAGTAATTTTTGACAGCAAGTAGAAAAAAGAGAAAATCAGATAAAAAAATGACAGCAACATAATGTACATGAACAGGTTCAGATATGTTTGAAGGGGTAAGATGGGTGAAGTTATATAACTACATGATGGCATTGCATGATTACACCATGCACACAATACATAGAGCTCACCTTCATAGCATTCCAATTAGGCCCCCATGGACGACATTCCAGAGTTCTTTTGTTTATTGTACCTTCATACACATTATATATATGTGATAGACATAGTGACATTATGTAAAAAAAAAAAATTCGGAAGTTAATTTTGGAATTTTTTTCGTTTGAATTTTCTTTAAAATCACCTTTATTGAAAAATCTTTGGTAATTTTTTTAATTTTTTTTTTTGGAAATCTTTTTTTTTGTTTGGAAATTTTATATTTCCCTGTCGTCTCCCTCTGTCAGTAAAAAGATGAACTGAAATTCTGTTAAATTCACTTTCCCAATGCTTGCCAAGTGTTTTTCTCTGGTATAACTTTGAAATGGGTGTTATCAAATGTTTGAATCTTTTTTCATATATATTTAAGTTTGTTCAATAAATTTTTTGAATTGTTTTTATCACTTTCCATTTTTATGAAAACAAAGCTCAGAAAGTGTCAGAAGTTCGCAGTGTCAAAAACCAAGATGGCAATCAAACCCTTTTTTTGAAAGCTTCATATCCACACTTTTTTCAGTATGTACATGACTAGTGCGGGAAGGATCGAAAAGCGATCGCAAATTGCTCTCGCTAACCGCTCTTTTAGAATATATTTATATTATATATAAATATGAGAAATGAATCCGGGGAAATGACACTCATTCGAGTTTCTGATGGCGCAAGTGTTGGACAGAGAAAATTGATCACTTCAATGGCAATGGGGCATACAGCTGTAATTACAAATTCTACTTACTGAAGTTACGTATCTTACCACAAGATATATAGGCCTATATATTAGGCCTATATATAGGGTCTTTTTAAAGCCACGGATAAAGAACAAGCTGCAGAATATCCTTGTATAAGCTTAAATGTATCATCTGATATACGAACACGTTAACAGCAGTTCTGTCCCATTATCATGCATTTCATAAACTACCACTGGATTAATTTAAGAGCACTAATGACTGGTTGGTAAGTAAATCAAATGATTTTATACTCCGAAAATCAAGATTCAGAATGACAAATCAGACGTTTATAGGCTTTTAATGGTCTGAATGCATGCATATCAAAGGGAAATGCAAGGACGGTCCATAAGGCGTTGGGGCATGACCTTCTCTCGCGAGGCATGCACTGCTGGTTGTTCGAAAGTTCTGTCTGCCGCCAGTTCCTGCAGATGACGATTTTAGAGTATCAACCCTGTAATTAAGAATTGATATAACGTCTAAGAGGACATTAATTACTAAAACATACACTAGATATAGATGGTGTACTTAAATTACCAGATTGGCCTTTTAAGTACCTTTTGCACATTATTTTTATGTTTGTCTCAAATCACTTCTTTGTGTTGGAATTCAAACTTTGGATGATGATTTTCACTTACCTGACACTCAAATGTTGAAGACGGTTCCTTGGTGTCATCTGTGTTTGCAAACAAGATCAATCCCAGGCTTTTAAAAGTTTCTTCCTATTTTATTCACTCAAGAATCAAATAACCTAACACACTCAGTCAAATTACTTACAAATTACTTTTTTACGTCTTTCGGTTTCATAGAAAGATGTATTGGCTCATTTTATCTCACTTTCGAACTGAAGGCAAATATACTTCTGATCATAATCATGGTCTAGACGATGGCATTCATATTATTTTCAGTTTTATGCATTTACAGCTGTTTTGTTGTTTCAACTATGAGTTTTTATTGGCTTTCCTATATACATGCAGATATCTATTATGTATTGTAGCTAAGCTTTTCTCAACTGTATGTGACTTCGCAACTTTCAGAATGCTACGATGTTTACACAAAGGTTGCATCAAACACAATGTTTTACATAGCACACTCTAGTGCAAAAAGGTACTAACAGTGGGAGACAGCAATCACATTTTCAAATTGAGTGGACTTCCAAATTTCTAGTGAAGGGACCTGAGAATGAGAGTGAGACTGAGTGTCATGAAAACATATATATCAAAAGTTATCCCATTTCAATATTTGCCATGTGTCTGGATCTTCATTGGCATGCATGGTGGAGCCAATTGACTGCTTCACCAAAACATTGGCTGGGAGAAAGCACATTTTCAGAATAAATCAATTCATGCAAAATCGAATTGCTGTCAACTTTGGAAAACCATGAATAACAGTGTACATAGTCACTGTGGACCAAGAAATACACAGTATAACCTAGAAACATCTTTGATAGTTAATTAACTGCCCATGCAGTTTCCAGGTGAGTTGGGAATTTTTTCCTGTGTTCATATGGTCAGAGGAGAACTGGTAAACTCTTACCTTTTGATATGTTGTCCATGGGCTGTCACGTACATCCAGTTATCCATTCAAGATATATCCCTTGCATGAAGGTGTAATTTATGTAGTTCCATATGGATACATGAATGTTCAAATACATGAGGCGATAGATAAATCTTTGGCAATAAGTTACTGGCTCTGCCACGTTTTCTTATGTTCTGACAGGATTTAACGGGCCCCATTCAAAAAATAGCGACTGGATATATTGTTTAGCCTGTCTACAAGTGGACCGCTGTTACATTGCCACTTCTTTTCCAGCCTTGGCAGATCAGAACCTATGCTGTCATGTGTTGCCACCTAGTGACTGGTGTGCTATTCCGCAAACTCCTGCGTGCGGTCCACATCATTTCAGTTTGAGGAAAACTCACGATTTTGTCTGCAAGAAACTGGGGCTGTTTCTGAGTGTGCTGATGGCCTTGTCTATTTCCTTAGAGAATGTGATTGCCGTGTCTGACTCTGGTATACTCCAATGTTGAATAGAAATTTGTGAATGTGCAATGAAATTGGAACTATTTCTTGGGACAGCAATGCAAAATCAACTTTTGTGCCAGGTGGCAGCAGCATGCAGTTCTTATTTTCACCAGACTGTTGTTTAGCACTGTTTGGCATTGACTTTTTGCTAGAGTCTCCTGTTGCGATCCTCAAGCTCAGGTCAGTAAAGTGCAAAATGGCTCTCCGTATAGGTTTCATAGATCTGATTAAATTTCTAGCAACTTATCTATGTCATGTGCTGATTAATTTTACCAATTAGCGTAAGTTTGCTAAATCTAAAAAAACTTGGGTCATTCCACTAACGTTTTAAAATAATTTAAGGTATCATCCTAACCTAATAAGTCATTTTGCCTAAGTCAATTGGTAAAAAAAAATCAGCACATACTTTATTTGGCTGTATATATTCAGTTATAAATCATGCTCTGCAATACTTTTTAAACAGAACATAGGCAAAAAAGAAAGTTCGAAAAAAAAAATGTTCGAAAAGTAAAAAGGTGAAATAAATGTTCTATTTTTCCTCAACAATTCTTTCCTCAAATTGTTCTTTCAACATTTTATATTACCTTCCCACCGTATTTTTGTTTGTCCTAATTTTTTTATTGAACAAACCTGAAAACAAAAATGAATTTTTGAGAAATCATTTAGTCCACAACAATTTAGTGTCTTTAAAATTGATCTTTTCGGTCCAGGCAGTGCCGTCCTCATGCTTTGGAATTTACATATCAATGTTTAATATTCGCGCAGCGAAACTGTCGCAGAATTTAACCAAACAAGACATATTCATATTCAAAAGTGTCTTAATAATTCAATATTCTCCAGTAATATTCCCTGTATCTATAATTTTTATAGAATAGTTAATTATAAGCCTTGACAAGCAAAATTAAATTATTAACATGTGATTCATTTCATTCCAAAACAGACAACAAGGAAACATAACAAAATTAAAGTTACATAATCTTTGTCAACTGATGATTATGTAACAGAGAGCAATTAATCTACATGCAGATCATGTTATTGTTTTGGTTATCACTATTATGTAATATCAACAATCTAGCATCATCATACCCTTAATTCATGGATGCTTTACGCTACTCCTCCCAAACTACTCATTGCCCAGGACTAAAAATTTGCAAGCAACATTATTTCACGCCATACAACAACCATAATATGTAGATGGCAATGCCATAGATTCGCGGAGCTCAAATTAACTGTTCTTTAGACCTGTTCAGAATACAAACAATGACGATTTTAATAGCCTCCTGTTTGGTTTCCCATGCTTTTGGGTATGGGGAATCCAAATATCACATTCATTTTGGTCTAGGGTGAAGGGAAACCCTGCCTCAAGAGCCCTCAACATATGTTGTCGATTTCGACGGAAATCGCCTATTTTTCTATGATTTTATGTTACATTTTGTCTTATAACTTGATAGCAATTCATCACAGATCCTCCAAAATAGTACCAAATGAAAGGAAATTAATTTTCCTATCAGATAGATTTATGATTTATCATGAAAATGTGAAACAGGAAATGAAATATTTAATTTTTCACCAAAATTGGTGAAAAATGCCTGAATTTCAAACAGTTTCAGATGTGTTTTCACATATAACTCCATATAAAATTGCTTCTGGACTCAGATTTTAAGTATTATGTGGGATCAGTGTCATGTTTTTTAAATGGTACATGCTTATTAATTTCTAATTACTCATTAATGATGCAGTAACTGTAGACAAAGTACTGAAAATGCTGTGTATCATCAGCAAGATTCATTGATAGATAATGGTGCAAGCTTCAAATTATGATTAATTCTGACAATAATGATTTTGTAGCTACCAGTTGCAATCATACATTGAGTGTATACCCTCATGAATTGTCAAAAATTCCTGCCATTAAGTTCTACCACAAGAAGCAGAACCTTTGTTCCAAAGGATTTGTTGCAATGTTTTGGCAGAATATATATTGTTACTTTTTATGCCACATCATTCACAACTTCCAGTGACTTCAAACTCATTCACCTCAATCTGGTTTGCATGATCTTCCCATCAGCCATCATATTTGTTAAGCAAGTACATGTATGCTCTTATCGTCCAACATCCAATGTGGGAAACTGGCGAATTAATGCACCAATAGTTGAGGTTAAATCATTGACACAGGAATTATTAGTCTTCTCATTCCAGAGCTCTTGGCTTCTCAAAAATCTACAGTTTAATAGCAATCTCAAGCTTCATGGTTGTTGTAACTTAGTCATATATCTCTCTCAAGTGTTGTGAGTACATTGTACAGTGTAACAGAATATCATGAGGGCAAGTCACTTGCATGGAAGTGCAGATGCACATCGCATCCAGCCTCCAAACAGGATTCATGCCCTTGTGTTTTATAATACTTCAAGTATCAGTGGGAACCAAACTGACAGGGCTCTGAGATCTTGGAAGATCAGCTTAAGAGAGTATCTCACATTGCTAGCATAATATTATGGGTTGAATTGTTGTTTGGCTTGATTTTCTCTGTCCGTTGCTATTTAGCATGGCCAAAAAAGTTTTCTCAGCCTATAGTTCAAAGATTGCTCGTCTGGAATATGTTGAGAGAACCATAAAGATCAAGATTGTATGTCCCAGATTGAATATAAGTCCAGGAGTAGGTGGATTCCTGTGAAAAAAGAAAAAACATTTGTAACTTTGAGACAGAATCATGCACTCCTGCAGCCCAAGAGCTTACAAAGAGAAGTGGCTATAAGATGACATAGGTTTGTCTTAAAGAAGATCCTCCAATTGGTGTCCAAATAAGCAAGCCTTAAGTCTTTGTATTGGCAGGAACCTCTATGCTGTGATTATGTCCATGTTAATGGTGATAGAATAAATGAAGTTTGATGCCATATTTCTTGATGTCCAATAAGTTAAGAAGAATGTGAAATATCTCGAACAGATGTTGGGCTTGCTTACTGCAATTTCAATAAGTATGAGTTTCTGCAATCGGATAATGAAACGTAGCAAATTGAGTTCATCTGATTGGTTGAGGCACTGAATTACATGGCAAAAATCTAATTTGAATATCATAAAAACATATTAAAAAGCCTGTAACATGTCTCACTGGTTTCTGGAATGGATTCAGTGGACAGTGAAGTTGGTGATTTTAAACTGCTAATCTTATCAACTTTTCAAACTCAGATGGTCACTGAAGCAGAATAATACGTTTCTCATTGCTTTCTACATTGAATTGATAGATTTGGTCAAGCATGGGAAACCAAACAGGGGGCTATTAAAATTTACATTGTTTGTATTCTGAACAGGTCTAATCCCACATAATACTTAAAATCTGAGTCCAGAAGCAATTTTATATGGAGTTATATGTGAAAACACATCTGAAACTGTTTGAAATTCAGGCATTTTTCACCAATTTTGGTGAAAAATTAAATATTTCATTTCCTGTTTCACATTTTCATGATAAATCATAAATCTATCTGATAGGAAAATTAATTTCCTTTCATTTGGTACTATTTTGGAGGATCTGTGATGAATTGCTATCAAGTTATAAGACAAAATGTAACATAAAATCATAGAAAAATAGGCGATTTCCGTCGAAATCGACAACATATGTTGAGGGCTCTTGAGGCAGGGTTTCCCTTCACCCTAGACCAAAATGAATGTGATATTTGGATTCCCCATACCCAAAAGCATGGGAAACCAAACAGGAGGCTATTAAAATCGTCATTGTTTGTATTCTGAACAGGTCTACTGTTCTTATTTTGAAACCGTATTATAGTATACAAATATTGACTGATTTCGAGGGCATTAGTCAAATCTATTTCCCTAGAGGGTGTGTAAGTGAAAACTATTTCACGAGGCCGAAGGCCGAGGGAAATAGTTTTCCTTTCACACAGGAGAGTAGATAAGCAGAAGCATAGCCTACATTGTACTATTATTACTAGTTTTGATGAGTTTTTTTTGGTCTTTACTAATCAATGCCCTAATTTTATTATTTTCCTGCACTATTGCAAATGTATGGAAAATTTTGAAAGAAAAATGTTGAAAAAAAACATTTAGGGAAAGAAAAAACAAATTTCGGAAAAAAAAAATTTTGGAAAAAAAAATTGGAACAAAAAAAAATTGGAAAAAAAAAAATTCGGAAAAAAAACATTCGTAAAAAAAAAATTTTTCGGGGTAAAAAAATTTTTCGGAAAAAAAAAAATTTCGGAAAAAAAAAAAAATTCTGAAAATTTTTTTTTTTTGCGAAAACAAATTTTAGAGGGCAATAGTCCTGGTCAATATACTAAAATTATGACTGACATGTGACCAGCTCTCAGCCAATGACAGCTCTGCTTTCATGGTCGAGGTATAATAATGATAAACAAGAACACAATCAGTTGGGCCTAAATTAATTGATGCTATTTAAGTACAGTAATAGCAATCAGCTTTTAAAATTCACACCTCAAATAAACTTCACACATCACTGCTCACAAGCAGGCTGCTGATAGTTCAGTCATTTTCCCTGGGTGTGGCACTGCAAGCATGATGCTACACCAGTGGCGACACCTGTTAGCAAAATAAGCTTTTTTCATGCAGACGACATAAATGAGCATAAAAATGAAATTTTCAAAACAGAATAGGATAGTTAAGAACCAAATGGAATTTTTCAGACACTACTGCAGTATTGCAAGAGAAATTCAGGGATGTTTACTTTTACCGAAACTAACTGTTTAATCAGGGACCAACTCCATGGCAGGTACAGGCAGTCCTTCATTCTCACTCCACTGACAGATTAAAAATTTACTATGAGCTGTTGTTGAGCTAAGTTCGCTGACGCGAATATAAGTGGGTCTACTTTCTCAAACTTTTCATATTAGGCCTATACCTGTGCACTTAGTACTCATTTATGCACGACTATCAATAGGCTATTCTCCAATGGTGATGGTTCATTCATGATTCTCCCTGGACACCGAAGAGGGAGGCATCAGCCAAGTAGATCACTGGCCCTCAAGCTCTCGCTCCTGAATGCTATCTTTCTCAGCTCATCACAAAATGTATACTTCCTTCAATCACCATTTATCCATCATCCTTTTCTTATTCCCGTTTCACGGGTATTATGCTGAGACTTAAATTTGGTAGCTTTCAGTGTTGTCTTCCTTTTTACTATTTAGCTGATTATCTATCAATTCTATTTATCCTGAATCCTATTTATTTGCTATCCTATGTATGTATGTATGTATGTATGTATGTAAGTATGTATGTATGTATGTATGTATGTATGTATGTATGTATGTATGTATGTATGTATGTATGTATGTATGTATGTATGTATGTAGTATGTATGTATGTATGTATGTATGTAATACTATGTATGTATGTATGTATCTATATATTCTATTTTTGATCTATTTTATCTTTCTAATAGTTTCTAGTATAGGTAAAGTTCTGTCAATTTTTTTAATGTAGAGTAGGTCGGGGCATGCGGCCTCCCTTAAGTTCGAGATGTGATTTGACCTACTTTTTATGGGCGATTATTTGAATGCTTATGCAGTCAGGAAGGGATCACTTGACTCTACTAATAACTAGAGAAACAAATGTCTCCCAATTTTAATAAAGGAGTTACGGCCATTTTTGTAAAAAAATTTAAATTGCCTTCTTACCCCACCCATCTGGCAAGAAGCCCTCCTATTATAATCCTATGGCAATTTTTTTTGCAAGCGCATTCAGCCTAAAAGTTATTTCTTAGGGTTCTTCTATCCTTTTCAAGGCATTCTAGCCACTTTTTCTGAATTTCAGAATTTTTCTTTTCATACTTTTATTTTTTAATATTTTTTGCCCTGTTTCAATTTTGGGCCCAATTTTTTTCTATTTTAATTAGCTATTCTATCAAGTTTTAAGGTAAAGTACACATTAATAATGGTCACTGAAGCAGCTTCGACCCCCCAGTGAAGGGGGCCTCATGCCCCATATCATGTGGGGCCTCTCGCCCCAAACCCACATATTTTAATTTGACCTCTATATTTTGAACTAAAATGCGAAAAACATGATCCAAATCACATCGATGTGATAGTCATAAAGTGAAGCAATGGAGATATCCATTATACTTTAAAAAATTTCCAAAGTTATTTCTGACAACCCCTTTCAAAGAATTAGTCAAACTTACAAAAACCATGCACATTTTCTTCTTTCTTTAATTTCTATTATGGTTTGGTGCTGTTTGCTCTGAAAATTTGTGATGTCACCTAAAACGCCTCTAGCTCCAATCCTATAAATAGATAAACACACCAAAAATGTAAGTTTAGATATAAGCCTGGGGGGGCCTCTCACCTAACACGGGCTTCTTGCCCCGACCTACTCTATATCCATCTTTCAATTTCTTTGAAACAGTAACATAACTGCCTTTTATACATTGAATATTAAATAAAATTTAATGAAAGTTATGGTAAAACCATAAGTTCTAAAAAATCTTTTAAAGTGCTGCGCGAATTTCATGGCTGTGCCATTTACATATTACAGATGTTTTGCCGAATGTTTCTGGGTTCCAGGAACGTGCGGATTGCTCAGCAACAATGACAAGATTGCACACGGAAGCATATAGCAAAACTTCTCTAATAGAGAGCTTCAACTCTGGGTGTTCCACTGAGAAAGATAACCCAGAGAAAATTTTAATAAAAACATATATTTCACTAAAAAAGGAGAGCAAAACAAAGTTCAGAAACGAAATATGCCTTATTTTCCACTGAAAATCCATAAATTGACCTGTCTCACTTTATGTCTTTGGAATCACTTCATAAGTGAATAGTTGTTGTGTTTGCTGTGAAAACCAAGCCCTGCCTCTGCAGGTTGTCACACGAACAAGCACGTGCCCCAAAGAATGTTTTCAATTGTTGGGGGTCACACTTGGAAAAACACTAAGGACTACATAGATGTATAGGGCTATTAGGGGAGCAGGGGGTGGTTAGGGAACATAGGAAGGGCCTGGCATAAGTTCTAATATGTCAATGGCACAGCCATGAAATTCGCGCAGCTCTTAAAGTTTGTTTAGGACTTATGGTTATGTATGAAAGGCAGTTATGTCACTGTTTCAAAAAATTGAATTTTTAAGACACTTTTGAATATGAATATGTCATCTTTTGTTAAATTCGAAACTAAATCATTGATAAGAAGCTGGTCCCACTTGACCTAATTTCCTGCTGTCACCATTGATGTTGAGACCATCACTGCACATATTTTGAAACCTTTCTTGTGCTCAATTCGCTTCGCAAATATTACCTGAGGGAACTTGCAGTTACCATAATGCCTAGATCTAATTATACTTTTTATAGGATGATTGATGAACTGCAAAAGTATTCAATTTTCACTTGCAGCGCACCTGAGATCTTGTTCCCTATATTTTTTTAATAAATTAGGATACATTCTTGACTCCCAGGAGTGACTACTTGCAAAATGATAATTTCCCCACACCAGTGATTAGTTAGACTCATGTCACTCAACCAGGTGTGTCCAGAAATATGCCTATATGTCACTCTCCTGCAGCAGTGCAGCCCAATTCAAGTTTGATCCCCAGGTGTCAAAGCATCCCAAGAGAAACTCAGCAGAGTCTTGTCTCTTTGGCAGATTGCTTTGCTTTCGGAAACTGAACTTGAGAACATGAAACAACACATGACGCAGAACAATCCAACACAGGTACTAAACCAAACACTTTTTAATCATATTCAACTTTTAAACAAGCATCGTCTAACAAGTGATACTTTTTACAAGTAACAAACTATCTAACAAACATGGAACACTATTTATAATGTACCAAGGTCATAATCTATCTGGCAGGCATATAACTGTATATTACCTACAGTAGAAGTACAAAACAACTTATTCTATTGACACAAGAATTTCATGTAAGTGTGCGTATATTGATTATTATATAATTATTGAGATCTACCATAATAACAGTAACTATATATTTATATATCTACATACATATTCAAAATTTAATTTCTTGGTAATGTGCGATCACATTGGAACAAACAAAGCTGCAAATGACCCAAGTTATCTAGATTGATACAGGCCTTTTTATCTTAAATATCTAAAAGCAACAGGCCAAATGCCACTTCTCATAATAATTACACTGCCTTTTACATTACAGTATGTCACTCTGATATAGAAAAAGAGTGGACTGTCGCACTGTGAAAATTGCCCTTAGTGTGTCATCATGCTGATGATTTGTCATGATCATACCCAATACTTTAAATGTTAATTTGCTTAAAGGAGACTTATCCTGCTTGTGGATGACAGCCAAATGAAAGGATTATGCATCTGATTTTCACTCTAAAATCACTTATGACAAGTCAAATGACCTTCTCTTGATCATGACTAATCAAACAGCCTCTATGTTGCCCATGTTGAAAGTTGAGAAGATGACACTTTATCGGCTGAGTCAAAAAGTGCATTTTTCACAGTGAACTGGTCCTCATTTATTTCTTCATCAAAGTGACAAGACTGTAATTACAGTTGAAGAATGTCTAGTGCTTACTTTCAGCTGTTCGTGACCATCAACTACCTCACAAGAGGTCCTATCCATTGCATTGAAATGAAATGAACTGCCAATTTGTCATTGACTAACCTGTGACCTCATTGTCATTGATGAGTGTTGTGACTCACAAAAAAGCTTCTGAATCATCGAATAACATGGCATGGATGGAGATGTGACCTCACAAGGAACGTGTTGGTGCAATTCTGTAAGAACATGTCATTCGTCAACTGTAACATTTTTTAAAACGACATAAGAACTAAAAAACATCATAGCATTATCAATTTATCATTGCCATTTTCTGTCCATTGCTAAATGAAAACATTTCAACAAAAGGACGTCATGCCTCCATGATGCTCGCCTTGCTTGCCGGCAATGGTGACAAATTGTTTTCTTGAAGTATGAGGTTTTTATGCACAATGAAAAATAAAATCCTCGAATCTACAAAATTCAGTATACAAAAGTGTAAATGTCACAGCCTCGATATGAGAATTGGATAAATACATCCTGACGTAACAAACCACATCACAAAATAACACCAGACTATATTTTACAACCTATGTATATCCTTACCACCACATTTATGTATGTCCACATTTACATTCCAACCAACAACTAAATTCCACGTCTGAGTATGTTAAGTACTTTCATGTTATTTACAGACAGTGCCAACATTTTCATTAACTAATTAAGTAATAGTCATTACTAATTTAAATGTACAAGGATAATCTAACATATATAACATATATTAATACTTGTATAACATGGAACCATTCATAATAAATTATTGGCTTTAGTTGTTATTTGCAAATCCTAGAACAGCCACAAAGTTAACAACTCAGGAATCCACAATTTCAAGTCAATTTGAATATTAAACTTCAAATCAATAAATACAAACGTAAAACAATACCATAAAAACAAAGGTACATCACACATAATAAATAAATTAGCACACATCCCATGTAACACATTAATAATAGGTATAGGCATATATATCATGAATAAAATTCTTCTTTCTTGCAGCTAACATCAACAATAATTCACAAATTTATCATCAACATCTAACAACCATCAATAACAACCATCCATAATACATTTCATCGTCTACAGGCAGTACACTCATAATCAACAGCATTTGAATCAGTTTTAAATCACAGCCAAATGATTGCCAACGAGACGCCATCTTGTCATGACATCTCCAAAACATTCTAAAACTAAGCAAATATCTTTATTATGTGATTACAATATTCAGCGAATATTTTATTTGGCAGAAAAAGACTCTTTCGTCTTTAATAGCGTTCACATTACAATTTAAATATATCAAACAGTTAAATGGTTAGGCGACACGCTCAACATCAGTATCTTTAAAAGTGTGTCGATTTTTATGACATCGATTTGAATTTCTTTGATCGTAATTCAGGTGATCAACAATCTAATAGGATTATTTTACTTTCACTAAATGTAACAACTTTCAGCATTTTTCTCAATATTGATCATCATATAACTGATAAGTTTAACACGCCTTATTTAGTTGTTTCCAGTTCTAAGTATTCTACTACATATTTCGATTTTTCTCTTTTTAACACTAGAGGGGAGGGCATGGCAGCATTACTGCCACCTAGTGCGACTAGACTTCATCAGTTCGCTGGTTGCCATTGCCATACTCCTTTTCATGTTGCACGCGTACCTTTCGCGAATCCTTCCAAGGAGTTGTGAGAATAACAAGTCTCTGCAAAAAATAAGCGTTACTTTTAGAGCTCTTTGCTGATTGGCAGTCCGTTGAATTTCTTGTTATCAATTTGCAAACTAGCTTTGCCACGTCATTGACAGATTTCTGTTGGTTTCCTAGTCTTATCAGATGAAGTGCCTTTTAAGCAATTTAATTAGTTGTTTATTGACACCTATGCTGCTAGATACAATACGTATCATCAATATGCACTGCATAAACTGATTGAACACACACATAAAACAAACAAATCAAAAACAGATTTTTAGCCCAGTGACATCACAAGATCAAGTCAAATGTTAATTTTGAAACTGTTTAGACCGCTAATCTGCGAAGAGCTACGTATAATAAAGTTTGCATTTATGAATCGGAGGACTTCAAATACAAAAAAACTGGGGGAAATCTTCCTGCAACAGCTCCGCAAGTGACCAGTGGTGAAATACAATTTCCTGTTCACTTTTTCATTGCTCCAGTACCAGCCATAATTATACTCCGGCAGCTGGAATATTTTTACCCTTGCAAAAATTCGGAATGGGGCAACTCTGTCGCACCAGCCAAGAACTCTCTTGACGAAAATTTTCCATTTCTAACCTCAAACAGACAAATTTAATCACTCGTCCTTCCCCAGCTGTAAGAATGGTCTTTTAATTTTCAGTAGATGGCGCTGCAAAATTACTCACCTCTTTCAATGTTCCAGGAGTCGTTGCGATTTTGTAGAACGCGACAACCGGGATGCAGAGCATGGAGGAGAGGGCCATCCCCCAGCCCAGGACGTTGGCCCATGTGGGGTATTCGTAGTCCTCGTAAGTTAGAGGCTGGTACATTATAAACCCAAATATCATGATGCACTGGAAAGCAAGAATTTTCATAAAACTTTTATTCATCCAATCACAATTTCATTTCTCTAGGCTTATCTGCAGCAGTAAGCCTTTGTGTTATTTCAGCATTTAATTGAGCCTTATCTTTTTGGTGTGTGTGTGTGTTTTACGCCTCTGCAGCACCTTAATGGGCTATTTCGAGGCAGGTTAGAATTTTATAGGTCTTTGTCATTTTTCCTCATATTTTGTAATATGTCTGTGTTTGATGCAAAAATGTAATTATGTTTTCTGGTTTGTGTATAAGAAATTGGAGTGGGTTTGTTGGGACTAGTAAGTCTCAAAGAGGACATTTGCAATTTCGCAACCAGGTTTATGAACCCACTTGGCAGAAGTTGTTAAACGCCTCACAAAATCCTGAGCCAAGTGGTTCATGACCGGCATAATCTTACTAAGTCAGCATAATCAATACAGGAAAAGAGACAATATGTTGTATGACAGGAAAATGATATATTTGTCTGAAGCTGACATAAAGGTTTAAGTACTGCAAAGTAAATATTAGGTTGAAAGTTTGAATCATGGTCTTACCAAAATGAAACAAGGAGCAACAGCCTTCCAACATATCTTCCAATAGATGCCTGGACTGAAACCCAACATTTGTTTTATGTCTTCACTAAACCTGTCAACTCCTGTTGGGGAAAAAAGAAACAAAAAATTGGTTAAAAGTCGGTGTTATTATTATCATAAATTATGCAGAGTAATGTTGATCGTTTTAAAAGTAAATTTAAGACACTCCTTTTCACAGCATCAAACAACTAGTCACCTTCCTCTGTGCAGTAATTTTATTGATTTTAAATTGTGTTTCATATGTACCAATTTTACAGACATTTTTTTTACCAAAGACTTTGATTTTATATTTTACATAATTAATCTGTAATTTTTATTATTTCATTGTATAGCATTTTGAGCAGGTTTCTGGATTGTACGCTTTATAAAATAAATTTATTATTATATTATTTATTATTAATGTATATATATTCAATTACTTCAGATGTGCTGTAAATTAAGACCTTCAAAAATTGTTATCGCTTCTGACCAGTGAGGACTCCTCACCGAGGAGGTCAGATTAATACAACTGAACCACCAAAAACTTGAATGTGTATACTTTTAAGACATCCCTTTAGATTCAGTCACTTAGATTATCCTTGACTTTCAAATGTGACATACCATAGAACCAGGAAACAGCAAGAGCCTCAAAGAAAACAGCAAACAGGATTGAGTACCCGGCAGCATAGCGGTCCATGAGAGTCACCACATAGGCACCACCCTGAAGTCAAAATAACATCATAATATACACCCTGAAGCAAAATAACATCATAATTTACACCCTGAAGCCAAAAATAAGATCATCATTTATTCCAACTTGAAAAATATCTGTAGATATTAAAAATCATCAGGCACAGTGGCACATGGCAACCCAAATAATCACTTCAGTACAATAACAAATCAAAATTGGCCAGAGATGATGGACATGAAACACAAACAGCAAATTCATTCAGATAAAAGGATTCGATACACATGGAAAACATTTCATGTTGATTGATCATCTAAGTATACTACACAAGTTCTCACCTGCGTACAACTAGCGAGGCCGATGACCATGTAGAAGGAGAAGAGGATCGCCACAAACTTCTCCCTGTTCCTCTTGATGATCGGGTACTCGTCGCTCAGCGCAGTGATGATTGCTTCTGATCCTCCGAACTGCGATAAAATCACAAATTGAACCAAACATGGTATGTTACTACACAGGCCCTTCTGAGGCAACATCAAATTGATTCCAAGAATGTTCAACAGATTTCTTAGTGTCCAAAATGCAACAAGGCCGGCGGAAAAACCAGGTTGGTAAAGAAACCGTCCGAACTTACTATTTTGGTTTAAAACTGGCAAAAAAGGTAAGAAGGTGAAAAGACTATATTATTGATATTTGCAACTTTTATCTGCAGAGGTGTTTAGAGTGATCATTTCTAATAATCAAAGATGAATATATGTATCTCTCCAAACTTGTGTACTTACAGATGAGTCGAGCCCGAGTGTCAACAGCATAAGGAAGAAGAGGAGGGCCCAGAAGGTGGAGCCAGGGAGGGTGGCAATTGCCTCTGGGTAGACCACGAAAACCAGTCCAGGCCCTGAAGGACAACATTACAATGAATTAAAATGTAGTATGTGTTTGAAGGTAAGGATTAAACAGTGTATTTATTTGTAATTTTGTCATTGATGCTTAATTTGACGTGTACCTAACACATTCGGAATACCAGACACTTTGGTGACTATTACTATCTTGCAAGCGACATATAGCATCACAACTGATTATATGCTGAAATTTCAACTGATTTAGTATTTTGCCATTAAGTCATTGTGTAACATTCTTTCCTTCAACATTTTTTATCAGAACACCTGCTATTGCATACAGACTATAATTTTTGAAATTTGGTGAAGATTGAGCAAGTATTGACACATGGCATTGCATTGAGAAAAAAATCTTCACACTTATGTGCATCATAACATTTAGGAATCTTTAATCGAGATTTAAAAGCAAGACCGGAATTGGAGGAATATGGAGTTACTTGGTTATGCACATTTAAAAACAGCAGAAGAAGGTGGTATCTTCTCTTTGAGGCATGCATTTCCTGCCTTGCCTGATATCAGCCTTTTAACAAAGTGGCCAATCAGAGACTTGCATCATGACAAGTAAAATGTTGAATTTGTTGATTTCAGTTCTAGGCCAGCATAGAAATCCCACAGGCCGCTGTCCTGCTACTCTAAATCGTATTTTGTTTGCAAATTTTTCCAGAAGGTGGAACTCATGGCTAGATCAAGCAAATCATTTTTATGCTACAGACATTTATATATGTGCGATATACTGATGACAGAATGGGTTAAGAAATCATACCTTCTTTTTTTTTTTTTTTTTTTTTTTTTTTTTTTAAGAAATCATACCTTCAGTGGCAACCTTGCTTATGTCCTTGCCCGTCTTGAAGGACATGTAGCCAAGAACTGAGAAGATGACAAAACCAGACAGGAAGCTGGTTGCACAGTTGATGATACTTGTCGCGATGGCATCTCTGCAAAAAATTATGTTGGCACCATTCAAATCATGTAATATCAGTTTATCGAAAACCGAACAAATGTGATCACTAAGTATTGTAACTTGTTGATGTAAATTGGGTGTTGTTGACATATATAATTTATATATATATAATATATATGTATCTGTCTTTGGGTGAAAACTTTGGAAAAGTGTAACAAAAACGTGTTGTGCTATATTTTGTGCTGAAACTTTCATAAATCTGCTTAAGACTTAAGTCACTGAATCTCAGAAGTGCAAAAAGGTCAGATATTCCGCTGAATTTACAGAAAGGCACTGGAAGATGTTTTCCTCCTTTTATTTCATCTCCTTCATTCCCCTAGCTTGTTTTGTTATACCGTTTTCAAAAAATTAAATGAGATTTGCCAACTGCTGAGCTTGGAAGAGGCTGTTGCTTTCGGCCACTAGCAAATGGTGAGACCAAGGAAGCGGGGAAGACCTCAAGATTGAGACAAGTGTCCGCCAGATAGCTGCTGTCAGAAAACTGCATGAAAAAAGTAGGGGTGCAATCAAGCCATTGGTGATATAGTGTCACTTAAGCCATTTATGTGAATCACAATATGACTGGAGTTGAGTGATCACTCCCTGACATGACTGCCCCCCCCTTCCTCATGAGCTGCCACTCCAGATTTATGAGAAAACCCTCCAGCCAGGAAGTGCAACTCTCCAGCCAAGCTCATGCACATACCCACTGAGCCCCACTCCTTTTCAAAGGCCCTTTATGCCCACATAATTGTTATTTTTTATACAGTCCAAGTGAAAACTCTCAAGCGTAATTGTTGATTTTTACCCAACATTTTTTCTTCACTGAAACCCAGGCCCTTGGGAGGCTCAGGGGTAGTCTAACCTGGGAAAACCTAAAACCCGGGACTAGCGCCCGGAACGACACAGGATGCCCGAGACGGACTAATTGCCCAGATATCATTCCGGGACAGCCGTTTTCAAGTATAAATGGTCATAATTAGACAGCTATTTGCTTTTAGAAGAGTGGTTGTCATGCAGAGAAAACGGCAAATTTTATGGTTGGTCTGCGGATTTGGATGACATTTGATGGACAGAAAGAATATGTGGACTAAAAGTTTCAGTTACCTCAAAGTATTTGTCTCTGAGTGCATTTTCCTCTGAACTGGAGGCGTTTGAATAAATAGGAGATCAACGACCGGAAAGAGACAAAATTCGAGATTTGAGTAGGCCTATTCTTTTTGTGCCATTTTGGCCCATTGCAAGACTCCTGTTTGGGTATAGCCTTACACAAGTGTAAATTTTAACTGGTTTAGGTTTTCAATTAAAGTTACGATAGACACTAACAGGTGGTACCTTTTTCGAAATTGCCACATTGCTACAAATAAGCAAAGGATAACTGTACATATACAGCTTATTTGAGAATCTTTTGATGGGTAATCCACCAGAGTGCCTGACTTGGATTTATACACTTTTGTGAAAGTGGTGAATTTCTGTATTTTCAACAAAACCTTGAAATATTCGCATTTTGTCCATAATATTTTGCCTAATATTTCTTAAGTTATGAGTTGTATGCCTAGGTACTGTCCACTAAAAAAGAAATCTTTTAGAGGACAACCAAGTATGAAGTTCAAACCATTCAGGTGGTTGACTGAAACTGCAGGGAACACTGAATAGGACAGTATTAGGACTAGATTTTCATACCAGTGTATAAAAGTCAAATTTATTCTTGCTGTTTCCCAAAGTGCTGAAGATTCCAGACAGTAAGGAACTCATTTTGACCCCAATCATCAGGTGTCTTTCCATTTCAGAAATGCCATGGTGTTCTTATAAATAGTGTTCTTATAGTATACTATTCTTTATTCTATAGTGGTATAAGCTGTGGGTGGTGTGGTCTATCTTGTTGCACACCAAATATGGCATCTCTCACGTTGCACCCCAGCTGCGACTCATAAAGGCAAAGAAAGCAAAGGTCTTGAGACACAGAACTTACTGAAAGTTATACAACTGTGGCATTATATAACTTAATATGGACTTGGGCTATACCTATGGGATTTATGTCTGGAAATACCGAAGTATAAACTTAAAACTTCTTTGTGGTACATTTTTTGCAATATTCGCCAAATGCTAGACGGTGCATGTCCAAAAATCACCTGATATAATTGTATGAAGGTTTTCCACTTTCACTTTCAAAGAGGAATAAAATATAAAACATTTAATAATCCTAAACTACATCTAGATTCACACAATCTTCAAGAGAAATATGGTTGACCACCCCATGCAGATTTTCTCCAATCCCAAGAGGGGAACCCGGAATTTTCATTGGATCTTCATGCGCAAAACCCCAGCTGGATATCGATCGGATAAGACATTAAATTGGCGGCCCCTATAGTATTTGTGTCTGTCTGTGCTGGGCTAGTAATTCAAGATCCCTCACAAGGGGTAAATTATTATTATCATCTTTATTAAATCAAAAGATCACATAATTTTACAGAACATATAAAAATTAATAAAAACATAAAATAATAATAATATTTTTAAATATAGAGCTAACAATCTTATTCTTATGCCTAAAAGCATTTATAAAATACTTAAAGAATCTTTTGTGAAAATACACATCCATTGGCAACATTCCAGTAACAATCGGCAAAAACCTTCTATGGCACATATTTGTGAAATTCCAAACTCTACGTTGTGCTTTCCTCACTGTAACAAGTAAGCGATCAAACTGTCTAGAATATAATGCACAATTCTGAAAGCCATAAAAGCTACAACAGTACTGTTTAAACAGTGTATTTTTTACAGTTGATGACACCGAAGAATAATCACCTATAAAAGCATTAAACTTTCTATTGAAATCATGGACAGCATCTTGTACCAGTGGATCATTTCAATTTATATAAGTTCACCCTGTCAAACGCTTTTGTGGCATCTAATGCCAGAGCATATACCTGTCCACCCTTATCTAGATAATAATCAATAGTTTCACACACAACTGACGTTGCTACAGATGCTGACAATTCACTCTTGAAGCCAAATTGTAATTCTGAAGTGCATAACTTTTCACCCTCTCTCATAATCATCATCCAATCTAAGATTTTACATAATACACTTTGCAAACATATAGCCCTGAAATTATCAGAAGTATTTACAGAAGCTTTCCGATTTTTTGGTATATGAATCATAAATCCTTTCAACATATCAATGTGTAACATGTTGAGGATTCTCGCTCATTCTCTCCCATCTCATCAATCAACTCCTGTGAGTGCCCAGAACTGGGTTTAGAGGGCTGCATTTATCATATCTGAGGTACTCCAATGCATGCAGCAACCTCTATAAACATAGGCTGCCAGCAGCAAACCTTCAGCGAATAACACATTTAGAAGATTACAATTACACCATAAAATTGGTGTGTTTACCAAATTGCATATATGTATATTATAGGTATGCAATAGTGGTCGAGTCATGGTCTTCTATTATCTCTATTTGCCTGCTGCCCTGCCATCTGGTCGTTTGCTCGCCGAGGTTTGTAAAACCAGGGAAAGGCCTTATAAGACTAATTTACGCATATTATGGTACGGTTTTACGCATGTACGAAGTATAGGTTATGAGCTGTCGGTCGGAAACCAAAAAAATAATAATTTAAAGCTGTTACATTTTTCTCAAGTTTTTCAAATCATTCAAAAACTGTTAAATACACATCAAAAAGCACTGTTACATTGTATAAGTGATATGTGTAGGAAATTTCATTGCTGTATATGCAATAGTTGGCAAGTTTTGGCTACAATAAGAAAAAAATTATATAATATTTTTTTCTCAATATTACAAAAAGTATATACTATCTATCAGTCAGACCAGAAAAAGGCACAACTAGACCATATAAACCATATGTGACAGTATGTGTACCAAACTTTATCCATGTACATTCAATAGTGACCGAGTCTTGGGCCAGAAAAAAAAAGAAGAAGAAATTCTGGGTTTTTTTTTTCAATATTTCAAAAAGCATTCAATATTTCCATCAGACCTTTCCAAAGACATTAGTGGACCATATGGGCCATATGCGTCTAAATTTCTATTCATTTACATGCAATAGTCTTAGCCCAAAAACCAATTTTTCCTCATTTGTACAAAAAGTATAGAATACGAGGGTCGTTCAGAAAGTTTGAGGCTTTTTTTTAATATACACTTATTATTTTCAATCTAGAACTATGAATTTTTCACAGGATAAAATTCAGCATATTTGGAATAGATTTCCAAAATTTTGGACAATTAGATCATTTTTCAAGCATTCTTTGGTAGCCATGGAAACTGAAAGTTCAGCTTCTTGGGGCAGATAATGCTGAAACCACTAAAGCCAATGAATTTTGGCTGTGACAGACCTCTCTCTATCACTTGCATTAGTGAGATTGACAATATTTGACACAAGAAATATAATATTAGCCTTAAAAAATACTCCCAAGCTCACCAAAAGCATTGATTCATACACCTGACCCATTGAAGTAAATGTTCCTTGAAGTCCTCCAAACAAAGTTTTGTGAAAGAATTTCGGTCATCCAAAGCCTTTTCTCCTCCAGTGCCTGAAACTATAGCCCCCATGGACTAAAGTAAGGGAAAACCAGGACTTACGTAAAGCAGCATGTCACAGGAATAGCTAGGATGGATAATGCTGTCCATTTTGGTCTCTTGTTCACACTAGTGAATCCATGCTTTCTCACAAGTCCTTATGTAGTCAGGGAAACTCATCTTTGCCTCCTGAATTTCCCAAGCCAAATCTGGCATACAGGAGTGCTTTCCTACATGGGTTCAGTGTAAGAATACACACATTTGGTGTGCTTGAAAGCATATTTAGAAGCTAATACCATATATCTTGTGTCAAATATTGTCAATCTCACTAATACAAGTGACAGAGAGAAGTCTCTCTCACAGTCACAATTTCTTGGCATTCTTGGTTTCAGTGTTACCTGCCCCAAGAAGCTGAACTTTCAGTGTCCATGGCAACCAAAGATTGACTTAGAAATGTCCAAATTATCTAAAATTTTGGAAATCCATTCCAAATATGCTGAATATTATCCTGTGAAAAATTCACAGTTCTAGATTGAAAATAAGTATCCATATGAAAAAAAGCCTTGAACTTTCTGAACACCCCTCGTATGTATCAATGAGACCATCAAAAGGCACAACTAGACCATATAGGCCACATCTGTACCAAATATCATCCTTGCACATGCAATAGAAACTGAGTCTTGGCCCGGAAACGAACAAAAATCATTTTTATGTTTTTTTAATTATTTCAAAATGTATTGAATATATATATCAATCAGACCATCAAAAGGCATAACTAGATCATACAGGCTATATGTGTACCAAATTTTGTCCATGTACACTCAATAGAGGCCGAGTGCTGGCCCGGAAACGATCTATCTGCCCGCCGTCCGAACGCCCGCCCGCTCGGCGGACGGACAACATTTTTACCCAAGTGATTACAATACCTTCTTCGAACTTCGTTCGCTGAAGGTAAAAATTAAAACACGAACCCAGTCTGAACTCAGTAACTTCTCCAAAAGTATGTTGAATGAAACTTACGCATAAACGTTGTTATGGAAGCGGTTGTAAGAGGCGAAAGCAAGAAGGACACCGAAGCCAGGACCCAGGGAGAAAAAGACTTGCGTTGCTGCATCCACCCAGACCTACAAGGAAAGATGCGATGAAGACACATTACATGATGTAGGCTATATAGATATTTTCGGTTCATTCAAGCATACAATATCATGAAAGCCAGTCCATTTGTTATGGAGAATTCCAGGGCAGTTTCATTGTGATAATAACACTTGCCACTTTGCCATGATCCTACCGATATTTTCAAAAGTAATTTGATTTAAGGGGACTCATAAAGTGTTAACTTTTTGGTGAGTGACAAACGAAAGGATTTTGCCATGTTATTCTTATGATAAAAATTAGTTACAAGTGACAAATCAAAAGGCCTCCTCTTGATCATAGCAAGTCAAAGACCAATGAACAGGGCCTTCAGAAGAGATTCCAGGTTCACTTTCCGAACTTGCGACTATATGCGATGGCAGGTGGATCAATCTGAGCCCATTCACGAATAAAAGAATTTCTCTCTCTCTCTCTCTCTCGGTAACGTAGAGCGGAGTAAAGTTGCCTCATCGGGGAACCTGATTTACCCCACTTAAAGTTAATGGCAGAAATACTGGTCAACTTTCCTCACTAACACAGGTGGCCAAAACCCCAAAGAAACCTATGTTAGTGAGGAAAGTAAGCATTTCTGCCATTAACCAGGGTTAATTATAATGTGACCAACTTTCCCGCGGCGAGTCAACTTTTCCCCCTTCTATGATACATGAACACCCATAACATCTCTCATCTACAGCATTAATTTGGAAAACAATTGCCTAAATTGTATTTAAGATAAGTTTAATACAGAAATACTCAGCATAAGTAATAGAATTAAAGGGTAATCTCTTACCTCAGCCTTTTTGAGACGGCTGAAGTCAGGAGTGAGGTAGTAGCGTATCCCGTCACTCGCTCCTTCCAAGGTAACTCCTCTGATGAGCAGAATGAACAGGACAAAATATGGAAACAGGGCGGTGAACCACACAACCTGAAAGAAAAACCCAATTTAACTGTACAACTGATGGACAATGATAGATAGGTCGCACATGATGCAGTCTTGAGAGGTTAGCTGCATTGCAACAGGTAGGAACATTACAAGAAGAAACTTAGTGCAAAACTTCCAGATTCCCTTTTTGAAAACAGTAGAATTTTTTTGGGAGGGACATTTTAGAAAAGTTAAATCTCGGAATTAGTGACGAATTGTATGTGCTTGGACTTTTCAAAATAGAGCTTTGAAATTTTGCTCTGTGAAAAGTTTCATAAAAATAGGAGATAATCAGGCTGGGCAGTTTTCGAATATTGGTTGCTTTGACAAGATGGCATGACTAAAAGAGGGAACTGAACTATTGGCTGTGAGGTGCAGCGACGAGGCACTGGATACTTGTGTACATCAATGCTTTTTTTAAGTTTTATATCAAGCAACAGGTATACCCAACATTGCCTGTCAAGCGGTTCACATTTTTGGTTTCCAAATCTATGCTATTTTATCAAATATTCAAATAGTTTTTCAAGTAATCAACTTTTCATTCAAAACTGTATGTAGACTGTAAACCCAGCTCCTGTTACTTTTACACCAGATACCATTAAAACAACAATACCTGCTGTAAAAACAACGGTTTTCTCTCGTAAAATGATAATGTTTCGCTTCACAATGGTAGCTACTGTTAAAGTGACGCAGCAGGTTTTACAGCGTACAATGTATGTGAAATTGGCAATAATCATTATATTAAGAACATTGACAAACTGTTTATAAAATAATTGCATAAGTAATCTTTATATAATGCCAGTTATTACAAAGTTCCAACTTTTTAAAACATTTTTTTAAAGTGACACAACGACCAAATTTTAGCCATACACATGTTTACAAGAAATAAAATAATAAAAGTATAAATTCAGGTATAACTCGGACGAACCTTTCCGGAAGTGGAGATGCCCTTCCAAAGGCTGAAGTAGCAGATGAGGTAGACGGCCAAGAGACAGAGGGCTAGCTGCCATTGTATGATGCCCAGGTTCTCAATGCCAGACGACTTGTCCAGACCCAACATACCTCGCCTGGGGTGAACAAAAATGGTGAATTGTATTGCATTATGTTGCATTATATTGCATTGCATTTATCGTACAGGTGAGGAGATCGTCAGCATACCTGGCCAGTGTGACCACAGTGACCAGTTGCCGGAGCCAGAGGTAACGAGGCATAATCAGTGATAAGTAATTGTAAATGATGTGGTAAAGCTACTTTGTGAGTTAATTTTTTTTTCAAGGAGTCCACTTGGACACACAACTCTAAAGAAGAACCTAACCGTACCATGTCTATGAATTAGAGAAAAGGATAGCTGGGCAGTTTTACGGTATTTGCACTCGACCGATTTTTCGTCTTTAAGCAATTACTCTGAGAAAAGTATGACAGGTACACAGACATTTGTCTTGGTGTCAGTCTTGTACTACATTGAAGTATATGTGTACCAAATTTTACCTTGCTATGATACTTAGTTTTGATATTGCAGGCGATTTATGACCAATTTTTGCACTTTTTTGTGTCTCACGGGCAGTTTCGCATATTTTTATGGCAACACAGAAAAGCTAATGGAGGCAGTTGTGATTCATGTTGCTGATGCCTGTCTGGACCTATGTCTTGGGCATAAACTACAACAGGTTTCATGTGAATAAGTTATATACGAAAGGAGCTGTCTCCCACAATGTAGAAAATGGCATGTGTCAAAAAGTTTGTCTTCGATGGACCACTTATTACTGCATATGCTGTTATGAATCAGTATCAAAGACTGTATCTACCGTTTGTGTCAATTTTGTAGCTGGAGACATGTCTCAAGGTAAATCAAAAAGTTTCATTCCAGAATCTATACCTTGTTTTCGGAATTTGAGGCTTGAATATGATGTCAAAAAAATGTGTCCTATCCAGTACGAGGAAAAAACACTCAGGATTCGGAAGGAAAAAACAAGCTATTTGTGTTTTCTTTTCTCGATTGTGTGCCTCTACATCTATGTGACAAATGCAAGTTGAAAAGATATCCAGGCAATGCACATAAATTTTCTCAGAAATTAAAATTCATTATGTTACAAAATGTCTTGTTTATGGAGCAATTCAAGCTGATTTTTTTTATGAGCCTTAATTTTGGGTCATTTTCGGTGATTTTTCTCTCTAGAACATGGTCTTTCTCTCTAGAACATGGTCTTTCACTCAAAGGAAACACTATGAATTCAAATCATACAGCAACAAAACTTGACTTTGAGTTAGTATGATGCCTAAGCATTATTTATCTTGGCAATCAAGTGTCTATTGAGACTAAAACCTTACTAAACACTCCAAAACATAAACTTTGAGAGTAAGGAATATTTAATTTCTTTAATTTCGTCATAAAAATCGTTTGAAATAAAGTTCTGCCATATTTCATCGAAATTTAAGTTTTGTATTGCTTTTGGGGGTTCTATGCAACAAGATGGCTGGATTTCCATTGCAAAAATGGTTAAATTAGTATTCACATTGACATTTTTTCTGATAAACAGTTTTTTCAAAAATTCAAACCTTGCCTACTTTATGGAGTGGCTATTTGGTGATAAACCAACAAATCACATGTGTTCTTGTTGATTTATGAATCTTTAATATATTCATTTAATGATAGCTGTTACAGCCGAAAGATCTACATGCCCGATTTGCAAATCGGGCTGCTTTTTGCATGCCAGAAACTAAAATAGGTCTTTGTCACATTATCTACTCCCCTCACCATGCTTTGCCAATATCCCTCATGAAATATCCAAAAAGTGCAACCAAGCCACATTTTCTACTGAACTTTTCCAAAAGTTCTAATGTGCTATGTTAGAAACTTTGTCATAGCATATTGACAGCCGTCTCTTCTACATCAAATAGTGACCAAATAGTGTCTCATGGTTTGGAACTATTTGGACACTATTTGTTAGAACTTTGGGCTGTCATGCACGGCCATCTCTTCTACAACAAAAGAGGGCTCTTCAATGTAAATGAAGTGCAGCATGTATCCAGGGCCTCTGAAGTTGAAGCCCCCTCTGCTGGATATTTGGAACCAAAAATAGGACCCGGAGAATAATTGGCAGCTGCCAAAGCCCCATGCGGTCTGCCAAAGCTCCATACGGTCTGCCAAAGCTCAATACGGTCAGCCAAAGCTTAAGATGGAATATCATCTGATGAAATAGGGTCTGATGAAATATCCAAATAGCGTCTTGGGGGATATTTGACCTTTCAAATATCCTCATAGTGCTATTTGGAATATCCAAAGTCTTTTGAAAAGCACTTTTTGATGTTAGACACAATGGCAGTAGAGACATTGTCACAAGCAATAGCATGAAGGAAATTCTCATTTACAAACCTTTATTTTGACCCCCCATGAGACACTTCGAGTGCAGATACTGTAAAACTGCCCAGCTGTCCGACAGCATGATGCCTGTTACGACACATATATGTACATTCTTGAAGTGACTGACTGGGACAGTTGCCATCGGAGAGAAAATCAAAATTTTCTAAAAAATTATTTGAAACTTACTCAAAATATTCCAAAGCAGGGGAGACCCTTTGGTCGGTGAGGTTATTCGTGACATTGGTGACTAACGCTATGGCTTCTGAGACTTCTTTCAATACTCCGTTTGGTAAAGATATTCCATTAGAGAAGTTGGCTGGTACGTTGTAAGCAAAAACCTAAAATGGAAATTACAAAGAATATTATTGATTGAAAATTAGAGTGCACAAAGAACTATATATGACATTATTATTATTATTGCAGTGAAATGGTTATTTTGAATTATGGAAAGCTAAATGCCAGGGTTCTCAGACATTTCAATATGAAGCTTCTCTTTTTTAAGTTTTTTCAGACCTTCTCAAGACTGACAATCTGTGTGATGAGTCATAGTTTAAATCAGCAATCAGCCATAGACCATATCTGACAAAATTGTGCAAATAGGGTATGTCGCAGTAGTATGAAAACATTTCGGACCAATGTTGTATCATTTTATGCCATCTTGGATCAGGCTGAGAGATCTTCTGTGTGACTTTCACAAAGTTACGTTCAGTCAAACTTGAGTGTCGCCTTTTGTCATTTTGATTTTGCATAATTTCGTCAGATGCCAAAATATTTGAATATATAGCAAAACCCTACTTCGCCTCATGATACTTGATGAAAGTAATGTGGAAGATGTCTCAATTCAATTCCATCAGTATTGGGGTCACATGTGAAAAACGCTACATGTATAATTTTGTCAGATCTATGCGGTGTAAAGTATGCTTCAGACCAAAATTCCTGACCATCTAACACTGACATCGAAGAAGCAAATTTAAACAAAAACAACATCACTTGGCCAACATACCGGAAATATAAATGTAGACTTCACAGACCGCAACAAATTACTTTAAAATTCTCTATATATTTAGGGTTTTTCACTACTATGGGGACCGTAAAATAAGGTTAAAATGTAGCTCCAGATTTTGCAATTTACTTGAAATTCATTCTAATAAATTCAAGTATACATCATTATCATAGTGCATAAGCAATAAAAAATGGATGTTATAATCATAGTTTATAATAGTCTATGATTTTATTTTGGCGTTGCACACAGATGTAATCAATAAATTTATGGTAATTTCACGTATAAGAATCAACATCTGAGTTTGAATTCTGATTCTTATGGTTACTATAAAATTGTTTGTATCTTGAAATATACAATTATTCATTAATAGCATGAGTTGCAGGAACCTCTACTTTTCCCTGAAGTTGAAAATGTACATGAAAATTAATCATATGCAATTCCATATCGCCTTATTGATCAGGAATTGATCACCAAACACGGAAGTGAGTTCAAATATTTGCTACTTAAAACTCGGAACTTGCTGTTTTGTTGCCCCCCCCTCTCTTCATGCATTGTTCATAATCAATTTTTGAGACTTTTCTGGTGATAGCACCAGACTTCAAGCAGTTTTAATGGTCATTGTTGTAGGTATAGCATCTAAAGGCTCTTTGGCAATCTTCCATCTGGATACAATTTTAAAATCTACCTCTCTCAATTCTATATAATTAACAATAAAATAGTATTGATTCTAATAGTTGTGATCAGTGATCTCGGATTTCTCTCTGGTTGTAGTAGGTCAGAAGAGCCAGTTGCGGCTGGCAATAAGATTAAGTGTGAGCCATTCATGATCCCTGCCAGTTTTTGTAGCAAGTGTATGTACACTGGTCACATCAAAGGAGTTTGAAAGAAATCTGATGGGCACGGGATAAGACCACAAATTAAGAAGTGATAAGCACAAACATTAATGTGGCAATGCTAACTCGCAATTTCTTTAGTAGACACAAGGCAAAAAAGGAGTGTGAGCTCAGATATAAATTATTGTAACAATAAAATTTATTGATAAATACGTGTGGACAGTGTAAGAAAGAAAACTGGATACATATGCCAGACAGCTTTATCAGGAATGGAAGGGGATGCAGATCGTTGGAAATCCAGTAATTTTGCATTGTGCATTGCATACTCACTAATATATTTTTTTTAATTAAAACTTACTTGTTGCTCAATTTCAGATCTATTGAAGGCCTCTCCGGACATGTGGCCATCATAGCAGTTTTCAGTATTCCAGGTATGATTACACGTCGTCCAGGGCAGGTTGCCTGTGATACTGGTAAAAAAGAAGTGCAGGGCCCAGGCGATGATCACATTATAGAAAAAGTCAACGTAAAATGCTATTAGCACCACTGCATAGCCAACACCTGGAAAGGACAATTCACAATAAATAGAATAATGTTTATGATTTTGCACTAATTTTATGTTGACTAAATAAAGATTGCTTAGAACTGTATATGAAATGGATGCTGTGGAAAGTGGTGGATGTAAATTGCAGAAATGATGTGCAAATGATGTATAGGGGACAGGCAAGTTAGTTGAGAGTCTTGAGACATTTTTCAGAAATGCTTGCCTCCAAGCTAAGCGGAAGATGTTATCGGAATGACGAATGCTTTGTGAATGGGGAAAAACATTGTTCAAATATGCGGAGAAACTTGACTTTCTCTGTTGGATATAGTTTTTACCCCTGATGGCATCAAACTAGGTCATGACAAATGTATCAACTAACCCACCTGGTAAGGTTAGTTAATACACCCTGGCAGGTTAGTTGATAAACCAAATCCTGACGGACAATGTAAAGAAACAGTCACATGATTCCACCTTGGTAGGATACTATAAATAAAAGCCATGCACCTTCACTAAGCTACTTTCTGTTCCCATGAATCCGATGGTTGACCTGGTAGGAAGAGATATCATGACAAGTTCAACCCAAGATTCACCTGTAGAGTTGTTTTATGCAAATTTCCGGGTAACACTCAGTATTATGATTGTACTAATAGGTCAGGGTTGTTATTTTGACCAGGTAAGCCAACAAAGCCTAACAAATCTCCTGTATCAACAAACCCATCTACTCGATTATTTCATAAAACAGCAGGGCTCTGGACCACAGATTAAACTAGGTAATCACAAACTCTCTCAGAACATTAATTAGCATTTTTTGACTTTTATCCTAAAGATTGATTCTGATACTACATTGACCCGGACTTTATAGGAAAACCTGTGTTAGGCGTTCATACAATTAAGTACTGATGTGACGTCTTCTACTTTTGAGATGGTGCCGCTTACAGTGACTCTATGTTGCCTGCCAATCAGGAATTTTCTTATCCCCAAAAGCTACCAGTTTCACAATTTTACACTCAGAAAAACACCACCTCTGGTTTCTTCCCATGCATGATGACCAGTTTGACCACATGTCAAAAGTGGGACCAGCTTCCATTTGCAAACAGTTGAGGCCACAGAATATACAGTAGTCAACTTTCGAAGTGGATCAAAATTTTATATAGTATATATATGAGTAAATAATCTTAGTGCAGTATGTTGGTGTGATGTCTTGGCAATGTTTTGGCCGACAAAACTTCATGCCTCACTAATTTTTTACCCTTCAAAGCGATGATTGTTTGTCACAAGGGTCAAAATGGTCTGTAACACTAATAAGCAATGGCGACCTTAATTGAAAAACAGGTTATCATTTCTTTTGCAACTGTGCAATAATCAAGGCATTGTTTTGTTAACTCAATCGAGCTAAACTTTTGATTTGACATTCCACATTCACTGTTTTCAAAAATCTGTGGCTTTTCCAATGGATATGAAGAATTTCACCCTAGCGGGGAAGCCACCGGCTAGGGCATACTTCATCAAGTGACAGGAGAAAATTTGTTTTTCAATCATATTTAGTAGACAATTGAGGACTTTTTAACACATTTTCACAGTTTAGGTTCCTTCGGTCCAATTCGATATTGTTTGACTGACCAAGGCTCTGAAATCACCACTCTTTTTTGGTGCTACAGTGTATTCACTATAGTGTGTGACAAGTCGTTTTGCACCTTGCTTCAAACAATCGTGTCTGGTAAAAGTGTAAAGAAATAGCTGAGAAAATGTTGACACGAAAATTTCTAAACTTCAACACTCCATGAATCTATGTACTCTCCACATGATAACATGCCATGAGCACTGTTCATTTTGCTTGTAGTCTGGCTATGATGTCCAGGGTGCCTTACATTGTACACACAGCTCCCTATGTGCAATAGGCCTACAAACTGCACTGTGGCAAAACTGGACGAGGGTAACTGAGTTACCCTCGTCTCATTTTGTTAAAATAAATGGAAAAAACTAGGTCATCCCATTTGATCCCATGTTAAAAGAGGACGAAGGTAACTGCTTTTCTAATAATTGAAAGACGAAGGTAACTGCATATGATGACGAGGGTATTTGCATCTAAATTGTGCATTAAACCACTGCAATTTGGTCAATGAACAGATATTGAGGAAAAAATTCTCAATAAGGCTTGCAATTGAATTGAGAAAATAAGTGTGGGGCACTCTTGCCATTCTCATAACCATATTTAATTGATATTTTATTTCCTCCGTGCACTCTATAATATAGCATGTGCACTCTTTTACTCCAAAAGCAGCAAAATGCGTAGGTTCATAAATCAGTAGAATACAAGGGAATAGTGGAGACTGCTCAATTGATTTTGAGGATATTTCTTAATAAAGATATAGTCGGAAAATGCATGGCAGGAGCAGATAATAGAGGGAGACATGGCGTGAGAAGAGGCAAGAATGAGAGGGAGAGAGGAGAAAAGAGGGATGGAGATGGCCATGTATAAGGTACCGTTCGGAATTTATCATTGGGTGGCAGTTTTGCTGGATATTGCCATTAGAAGTTCATACACCCATTCTCAGTATCCAATAATCCCTGACGACTGATGTCAATTTTTTGTACCCCCCAGGAACCTAAAGTAATGCCCATAAAAATAGTTTTATATGCACACCTTCGGCAGGTTCACATACAGATTCGAACATTATTGTGCACATGTTCCCATGCTTCACGATTTTGTTCTTATTTTCAAATTTCATACATGTAGACATGTAAAAAATTAGTAGGCCTACCCCCCCCCCCTTTTAACATGTGGCAAAACTCGCAAGGGTGAAGATGGTGCAAAGTGATGGAGGGGACACACCATTCACAATTAGTTTATGCTTCCATACCTTTTTGTAATATCTCCAAAACGGATTTATATACAATTCTGATAGTATTCTCTCATAATGATACATTTGTGCCATATATCGTGTAAATGTTGTCCAATTCTAAGAGTGACCAACTACAGGTGATTGTTCCATGAGTGCAGTGAGGAGTTATTTTACATATAAAATTACAGTATAACAAATTGACTGGTGCATTACATTGTGTTGAGATCTCAGAACCGGACCTTGCCTGAAGTCAGATTTTGAGAGTGTGCAATGCCAGTGATCATGCAACTGTTTGGTGTATCAGTGTCTATGCTGGGCAAATAAAAGATCCCTCACATGGGGTAAATGAGCAACATTTTGAGTACTCCCGCTCTCTCTCCCATCTCATCAATCAACCCTCTTCATCGCCCAGAACTGAGCTTAGAGGGCTGCACTTACCATATCTTCTGACTTGTAATGAAGAAAGAGAATCTCATTCAAAATATGGATGGATTAATTCATCACCAAGAAATTCTTATTATGTACCTTCCTTTGGAAAAACTTCTTTGAGGTTATCATTGCAATGATTGGCATGGTAGTCATTAAATTAACACGAAGAATGATCTGACTACGATAGCGGTCACCTTGCAACACCACGCAAGTGTGATGCAGGTAAAGTATGATGTGCTCAGTAAAGTTTAGTCCATGCTTTTATTTTTTAAAATTCTTATGTTAAAGGAAACTAATTCGAAACGACTCTTGAATGTTTATGTGACTTGCCAAGTAAGGTATAAACTGCTAACATATAAAGATTAGAAAATTGTAAGGATGATTGATCATATATTTTTTTTTTTAAATCCATGTTGGTTTTTTGCATTAAATAATTTGGTTTTTCAAAAAACCATTTTGAATCTAAAAAACCAATTTTGTCTGAAATTTTTTAGAGTGTAGAAATTGAATTCTAGCTGAGTTTGCATTGGCCATGATTTTGGTTTTGAATCAATGCTCATTAGTGTGGACCAAATTTGTATGGGAAAAATCAAATCTCCCAAAACTCCCAATTTAAACATTGAAATTGATGATCACATGAGCTAAACAAACACATATGAAATTTCAGCCAAATCGGTTAATATTAAAATTTTAGAGGTTGTGCATAGCCTTTGGAGTTTATAATAATGTAATTCCCCATTCACTCAACTGAAAAATTGGTAAATTTCTCAGATCTGTCTCCAAAGTAAAAACTTTTTGCTTTATTTTTATTTGATAAACTTGTGCTTTAAGGCATTTTTTGATTGTCAGAGACTGAATTCAAAGTGGTTCTTTTTGGAAATGTCATTTTGGATCTTGTGCAATGACCATGTACTAGCTGGATAACAGTTAACACAAGCAAGAGGCTCAAAATCAATGTTACATAATATTTAAGGCTAATTTAGAGACGAGGGTAACTCAGTTACCCTTGTCCGGTTTTGCCACAGTGAACTGGGTGAGGCACTAATAGACTTAATAATAGTTAATGTTCTTTTTTAATGGCGATGCTTCAGAGCTCGATTACTGATGACCATCACACACATATTTGAAGTCAGAGACAGATAAACAAAAATCAAGGCAGGATGGTCTTCAGAAGAATTATGTCGATGCCTGCCTGAATTGCATAAAAACACAAACATTCCAAAACAGTTTAGAGTATTCCAATCAATAATAAGTTGAGTATATAGAGTTCAGCCGAATAGGAGGCACCTACTAAGAGCTAGACAAGCTGACAGAAATCCATGATCCAGAACAGGATTGCATGATCATGAATTAGTGGCAATCAAGTGCTACCCTAAAATGACCAGCCCAAAATGGTCAGCTGTCAGGGAAACAAAACATGCACGTGGCTCAACGAGCCATGACTGCATCAGTCCCAGGTTAATGGGGGGATTTATCATAGAAATTGGGTCACTGACACAAATATATTCACTAATTTTGGCTGTAACGCCACTTTGAATGTTCCTACTTGTTACTGCAAACAGATTAAGTCGACATCAGAGGCTGGTGCGACCACCAAGAAATGCAAAGCCATTGTCACACCAGCTGAGTAAAGTGAGTATCCAATTCCAATCACTTCATTTTTATGAGCAAATATATACAGATCTATCTATGAAGTAAGTTGTCCGTTTTCCAAGCTTTATCTGTAGGAAATTTACATTTTACCAATATCACTGTGGCAAAACCGGACGAGGGTAACTGAGTTATCCTCGTCTCTAAATTAGCCTTAAATATTATGTAACATTGATTTTGAGCCTGTTGCTTGTGTTAACTGTTATCCAGCTAGTACATGGTCATTGCACAAGATCCAAAATGACATTTCCAAAAAGAACCACTTTGAATTCAGTCTCTGACAATCAAAAAATGCCTTAAAGCACCACGAAAATGACGAGGGTAACTGCATCCCGAGACGAGGGTAACTGTGACCATGCCTCTTGACATGACGAGGGTAATTGCCCATATCATTTTTATCCATATGTGCTAGAAAGGCATCATTAAGCCAGTAAAGTTGGTCAGTCGACCTTGTGTTCGTTTTTAGGATTGTCAGTTCAAGATATTTAAACTGCCATCAACTAACTTCTTATCTATGGAAATTTGAACTGACATCACTGAATATCCTTCATTACGGTCTGCAAGTTTCCCAAGGGGGAAAAAAATCGGACCACTTTATGTGCATTAGGGTGATCAAAAAACAATCTATTCTAAATTTCTCTGATTTGAATGTTGTGTTCTGATCTAATATAAAAGATATTGTGTAAAATTTCAGCAAAATCGATTAATATTTAAACATTGCACAAAACCGTTGAAGTTTAGCATGGGACTGCTCATCAGAATACCTTATAATCATCTGTAGGCCTATCTGCAAATCTTGCCATAACAGACAATGAATTTGATCAAATGACCCCTTTTTATTATGTCCAGGATGCCCTATACAGTACGTCCTGATATTTGTTTTGACTTACAAAGTTTCGTAGCAGGTCAGCATAGATGTGACATCAGTCAATTTTCAAGCAGTTTTTCCTAAAGACTGCATGATGCATATTTCACCTACTGTCAATAATTAACCAAAAATGACCCCCTGATATTACTTTGCCATGCCAAGTTTATCAAATAAAAATAAAGCAAAAAGTTTTTACTTTGGAGACAGATCTGAGAAATTTACCAATTTTTCAGTTGAGTGAATGGGGAATTACATTATTATAAACTCCAAAGGCTATGCACAACCTCTAAAATTTTAATATTAACCGATTTGGCTGAAATTTCATATGTGTTTGTTTAGCTCATGTGATCATCAATTTCAATGTTTAAATTGGGAGTTTTGGGAGATTTGATTTTTCCCATACAAATTTGGTCCACACTAATGAGCATTGGTTCAAAACCAAAATCATGGCCAATGCAAACTCAGCTAGAATTCAATTTCTACACTCTAAAAAATTTCAGACAAAATTGGTTTTTTAGATTCAAAATGGTTTTTTGAAAAACCTAATTTTAATGCAAAAAACCAACATGGATTTAAAAAAAAAAAACAATGATCAATCATCCTTACAATTTTCTAATCTTTATATGTTAGCAGTTTATACCCTACTTGGCAAGTCACATAAACATTCAAGAGTCGTTTCGAATTAGTTTCCTTTAACATAAGAATTTTAAAAAATAAAAGCATGGACTAAACTTTACTGAGCACATCATACTTTACCTGCATCACACTTGCGTGGTGTTGCAAGGTGACCGCTATCGTAGTCAGATCATTCTTCGTGTTAATTTAATGACTACCATGCCAATCATTGCAATGATAACCTCAAAGAAGTTTTTCCAAAGGAACTCAGAACTCAGAACAATTTATTTCCAAAGGAAGGTACATAATAAGAATTTCTTGGTGATGAATTAATCCATCCATATTTTGAATGAGATTCTCTTTCTTCATTACAAGTCAGAAGATATGGTAAGTGCAGCCCTCTAAGCTCAGTTCTGGGCGATGAAGAGGGTTGATTGATGAGATGGGAGAGAGAGCGGGAGTACTCAAAATGTTGCTCATTTACCCCATGTGAGGGATCTTTTATTTGCCCAGCATAGACACTGATACACCAAACAGTTGCATGATCACTGGCATTGCACACTCTCAAAATCTGACTTCAGGCAAGGTCCGGTTCTGAGATCTCAACACAATGTAATGCACCAGTCAATTTGTTATACTGTAATTTTATATGTAAAATAACTCCTCACTGCACTCATGGAACAATCACCTGTAGTTGGTCACTCTTAGAATTGGACAACATTTACACGATATATGGCACAAATGTATCATTATGAGAGAATACTATCAGAATTGTATATAAATCCGTTTTGGAGATATTACAAAAAGGTATGGAAGCATAAACTAATTGTGAATGGTGTGTCCCCTCCATCACTTTGCACCATCTTCACCCTTTCGAGTTTTGCCACAAATTAAATGGGGGGGGGGGTCTAGGCCTACTAATTTTTTACATGTCTACATGTATGAAATTTGAAAATAAGAACAAAATCGTGAAGCATGGGAACATGTGCACAATAATGTTCGAATCTGTATGTGAACCTGCCGAAGGTGTGCATATAAAACTATTTTTATGGGCATTACTTTAGGTTCCTGGGGGGTACAAAAAATTGACATCAGTCGTCAGGGATTATTGGATACTGAGAATGGGTGTATGAACTTCTAATGGCAATATCCAGCAAAACTGCCACCCAATGATAAATTCCGAACGGTACCTTATACATGGCCATCTCCATCCCTCTTTTCTCCTCTCTCCCTCTCATTCTTGCCTCTTCTCACGCCATGTCTCCCTCTATTATCTGCTCCTGCCATGCATTTTCCGACTATATCTTTATTAAGAAATATCCTCAAAATCAATTGAGCAGTCTCCACTATTCCCTTGTATTCTACTGATTTATGAACCTACGCATTTTGCTGCTTTTGGAGTAAAAGAGTGCACATGCTATATTATAGAGTGCACGGAGGAAATAAAATATCAATTAAATATTATTTTCTCAATTCAATTGCAAGCCTTATTGAGAATTTTTTCCTCAATATCTGTTCATTGACCAAATTGCAGTGGTTTAATGCACAATTTAGATGCAAATACCCTCGTCATCATATGCAGTTACCTTCGTCATTCAATTATTAGAAAAGCAGTTACCTTCGTCCTCTTTTAACATGGGATCAAATGGGATGACCTAGTTTTTTCCATTTATTTTAACAAAATGAGACGAAGGTAACTCAGTTACCCTCGTCCAGTTTTGCCACAGTGAATATGGCGTTGGAGCAGACTCAGTTTGTAAAAACAGCTTTTTGTAACAGAAAGATCTTTTGCAGCATTGATAAATCTGGCATTGTGGCTACCTGTGGAGCCAAGAGCGTTGCCATCAGTTTCAATTGTTTTAAGGTCACAAGGTTGGACTTGTTGGCAGTTACTTAAGAGAATGATAAATGTGTCCTCCCGTCGATGAAGCCAAGCAGTGACTTACAACCCCATTAAATCACAGTAAATCACCAGGATTGCTATGATTTATATCAACAGGGCAGTTGGGTGATCTATTAACTCCTCATATCTGCCAATCTCAGTCTGCGACCAGGAATATAACAATCAACTTTTGACAGGAGTCAGCAATCGGAATATGACGATCGACCTTGATCAATAGCAAAGGACGGAGGCATTCCGAGGTCCACCCGCAGTCATCTGTCGCTGGGAGGAAGGTCGGCCCTTGTTGTCCCAGCATGCCACCGCGGCCACGCCATGTCACCATCGATCTTGCACCCCGCTGACCGACCAATCGCGCGACTGACATGACACGAGTTCCTTATTTTTAGATGAGTCGGACGAGAGAACTCCACACTCTGCCAATCACTCAAGAGGTCCATAGTCATACGCTAGTCGTTCAGCAGTTCTGCCACAGTTCTGCCACAGTTCTGCCTCTCTCAGCACTCCTCAGTATTCTGTCATCCTCCCAGCGTGTGTGCCAATCACTCATCGATTCTTCACCTCCCATGGATTATCGGCCCCCAGAACAGCCCCGAGAACAGCTTGTCAAACCGAGACTCCGCTTGCTTTCCTGACACTTTAAGAAATCCCTCCGCCCTGTGTCAGCTGGCATCCAGCCACAGACCTGTTGACCCCAGCTTAACAAACAACTCAATATCAATGATAATATCAATTTCTTTTACAAGATAATTGGTAAGGACCTGAATATAGATGGAGAAGATAGTCAGCAGGCAGACAGACCAACAGAGGAGGCTTTTACAAGAATAGACAGACCTGAGAATTCACATGGGCCTAATATGAACCTGAATATACATGAAACAGAAATGGATGACACAGTTAAAAACTCATTCTAGTTTTGTCAATTTAGTACACTGTATAGGGAATGTTTTCACGGTAAACCTGCATGCAAGGATGATATGAATAGTTTGAATACTGAGAATATACGGACACAGAAAATGGCTTGTGCGTGTACATGTTTTTGAAATATTGTCTGAATCTATCGAACGATTGAGAGAATTAAAGATAATTGTACCTTGAAACAAGGGGCATATTCGGCCCCAGCAGGTGATGGCTCCTTTTCTGTTGTATTGGCCTAACGCTAGTTCCATGAAAAACAAAGGAATTCCTCCCATCACCAACATCAGGCAGTACGGGATGAGAAAGGCACCTGAAGCAAAGATTTCAATTCTTAAATTAAGGCTTTCTGCACAGAATCAATGAATCATACATGACCATACATGATATCTGCACTCCATATTATAGTTGGTCAATAATCATGCTTGTATTACATAAGATGTCTTGTATGACAAAGACACACAGTCAAATTTTAAATTTTGAGTCAGCTCAAATGATTGAAAGAGATTGTTGCACAATTTGTTTAAGCTATCATAGCTTGTTGTTTTGAGTTATGATAATCTTTCCGATGTCATAACTTGAAACAACAAGCTATGTTAGCTCCAAGGAATTATGCAATCATCTCACTCGATCATTTAAGCAGAACCAATATTCAAAGTTTACAGTGTAGGTAATATTTAAATATCGAAAACTATCCGCAGACAGATGACAGATAATAATTATTATCATATACTGTAATTATTGAGAGCGCTGTAGACACTGATGAAAATGATGCCGGACCATGCAGAAGCTGGAGAAAATGAAGTTAGTGTAGCAGTAACTCGCCATTAAAAATACATGTAGACATGCTTGACAAATTGCACTGACATAATTAAGTCATGAATTACTGTTCTAACAACCACACTTGCAGAGGCCTGCACAATGAGCTGGACCTACCTCCACCATTCTTGTAGCACAGATAGGGGAATCTCCATACATTGGCCAAGTCTACAGCAAAGCCAATGACCGACAGCAGAAAGTCCACCTTCTTGCCCCATGTTTCCCTGTCGTCCAGATTTTCCACATCTACATCGACTCCTCCGTCCGGGAGGGGGGACCCGCTGTTCACCACGGCATTGTTTGCCTCTTTGTCGTACTTTTCTGCAAACATAATAAGCACATAGTTATACAATCATCAAATCTAGGTAAAGTTTATTAAGTTGTACAATTGATGCACATTGTCAACGGATTGGGTGAAGGAAATATCACAGTGTATAAAGAATTTCACTACACTGTATAATTTGAATTTTGAGTTAGCTTAATTGATTGAGTGAGATGATTGCACAATTCCTCTGAGCTATCATAGCTTGTTGTTTTAAGTTGTAACAACAGAAAGATTATCATAACTCACAACATTAAGCCACGCCAGCTCAAAAAATAGTGCAACCATCTCACTCAATCATTTGAGCTGACTAAAAATTTCAAATTTTACTCTGTATCTTGTGAAGGTTCGGAGGACATGAAAATCATACTGGAGTGCATCTGTGTTTGTCCTATAAAATAAAGTACAGTTTAAGACAACCACTTGTTTGCTTTGACTTTCCAATATTCAGAGAAGATCCTGATCATGTCTCTGATAGTTTGCAAGCAAGAAAATTCTTCATTCCAGAACCATTATGTAACTTCTATGTAAATATTGGGCGTTCAGTTGCGGTATACAAAATACATCATTGATGAAAGTTGCTATTGTTGTCAAAAAATAAGTCATTGCTGGAGAGAGAGACCTATATAATTTATATAATTTATTTTGTATCTATGTATCTATGTATCTTATTTTCCCTCCATCAGGTGCACATTTTATTTGGAGGGATCCTTGCCTTGTTCGTATACTGTTACTGGATGTGGTTAAGGTTCGGAGATGGGAAGCGCTGCACCCGAGTGGGACTTTTGGAAGCTAGAGCGGATGCAATCAGGCAAGATGAGTCTGTGACAGCTCATTGCGACGTCTTCACGACGTCACAAGACGTCATCACCGCGTCAGAACCACACAGTCCCAGGACGTCGCGAGTAGAGTGGGGCTGGGTGACCACGAGTAGCTTATTGCCTCGACTCCTTGCATCGATATGACTTCATTAGGCGACTCGAAACAGCTTCTAGAAAGCTCACAGGACATAACTGCGGGCGTCAAGTCAGCCAGCAAATTGCCGTGTAAGGAGCCGATAAATATCAATAGAGCACTGCAGGCACTATTGATCAACTAGAAGGGCCTTGTGTAAGAGTCCACTCCATATTGCTTGGCCAAATAGCCAGTAATCATCTGTGCTCCCATCTTCTTATCATTATGATATATTAACCCGGCCTAATACAGGCCTGTCAAAAACGGCGCAAATTGGCCTAACAGCACCGAAACTGTAGAGTAACCACTTGGTATTGATTGAGTGCCATACAGTAGGAGTCACTCCTAAGAGCACCTGTCCAGGGTGGCAGGGAGCAGAACTGGGCCTTAGTCATAACTGTACTGAGTGGTGATTCAGACATTGCTGTGCAATGAGTGTGCATGTTACATTTTGAGTGCAATCATCTGGAATGAAAGGGCAATCAGCTGATCTACATTACCTTACGCAACTTTGTCATCTTGAAAATAAAGCAAAATAATTGAAGCTTTCCTCTCACATTACCGGACTCCTGCGGTCGCACAGATATATTCAAAGGCAAAAGTGTATAGAGAACAATCAACTCCCTGATATCCATCATATAGATGCCACAGATTGAATGTATGTGTGTCTGGGAAGGTTTGTTCTAAGAAACATTGTGTAAGAAACATTCAGTGATCCAGGTCCCGTTTAGCTAACAGGCGCCAAATGTACAATTGATATTGAAACTTTGAAATAAGGCCTTTGTATTATTATTGTATATTCATATTCTTTTGAAAAAACTTAGGCGATATTTTGATGATATGATGAAGAAAATCATCTTGTTTGTTTGAAATGAGATTTGACAGATATAGGTCTGGCAATAAGTTATATTTCGAAAGTTTAGTCTGTACTGAAGTCCAAGCTTACAACAATTATGGAAGCTATTTTCTGTAGTACCCGTATCCAAAAGAGAGTTGTGCTTGCAACATCATGTATAGAATTCCATGGGTCATACTGTTTGAAAGGAAATATAAGCATAATACCCCAAATGCGCATCTACATTATAACAATGTCGCAATTTTCATGAAAATTACGTAGAATTGTATGGTAGAAATGATGTTGTCACAACGTCGTTAAGCAGTATCAAAGGCATGACATTAGCATGCAAAGTTGTGGCAACGTTTCGCATTGCTGTGAAAAAAAAAACAACTCAATATTATGTTTACGTTGCAGCAACATAATTTCTACGATAAATTTCTACTTTACCAACAGATTAGCCCTCCACCAATTAGCAACATTGTGTTTCCGTTGTGTGCCCCTTAAGACTCCTCTTAACAGAGTCTCCATTTCTGAAAGACTTTGAAAGACAACAGTTTAATAACTAATGATATGTTCAAAGTTGTCAATGCGTTTAATTTCTCAAGTGAGGTTATTCTTAAGATCATAATTTAATCAGGTGGTATTGTTCATTTCAGAATTCGGTATTGGTTTTTTGTTTTGACGATCAGGATATATGTTCATTGCATATCAATATTGTGGAAGTCAGGGTTGGCACAAAAAGCCCACCCCCCGGGTTTAACCCGGATTAAACCCGGGTTTAACCCGGACTGGGCAAAATGGTGTTTTTCCCAAAAAGTGGTCAAAATCCGGGTAAAATGGCAAATTCTCTTAGAATTTGCTTGCAGATAGCAGAAATTGGAAAGAAACAATGCTGAAATCAGAGAAACTTAAAATAAATTCATTAAATCCAAAATAGATAGCCTTATTTTGACACTGAAGTGACTAAACTGTCCAACTGTTCAACTGTAAATGTAAGCAACAATAAGTTATACTATTAACTCTGTCTGTTTATGTATTTATAAAATCATGAGTGCATCTGCAAAATTTGTGAAATCATTGATTCACCACTGTATCACCAGTCCAGATCCTCTCTACCCCTCAGGTGACGGTAGCAGGTAACCAACTTAGCTGCCTTTTCCAGGCCAAGGTGATTTCTAAGTTTTGTTTCTATCAGTCCGAAATTAGAGAAAATTCGCTCTATTGAGGCTGAACTTGCCAGCATATTCAGAAGCTTCATTGCAAGCTTGCAAAACTCTGGATTGACATCCTTGCAGATGCAATTTTGCAATACAAGGCAGGAAATACACATCTGTAGTCATCTCTCTGCTATGTGTTAAAGCCTAATATTTAATTGACAAAGATTTGCAAATGCTGTTTTCATTACTCCATGGTCAGACGCACTGAGAGCAGACTACAGAAATTTCAGCCAGTGTTCAAATCAATAAAACCCGCTTATAACCCGGATTTTGGGAAAAAACCCCGGTTTAAACCGGGTTTTGACCGGTGGGCCGGGCAAAATGAATAAAACCCGGTTTTTTTCCAACCCTGGTGGAAGTTCAAAATCAGCCAACCAAGGACAAATTTTGAGTTTTGGATCTGTTCTCATATTTCTGTGTTCCACTGTAAAGCATGGGACTTCAGGAGAAAGCCAAGCAGGAACACTTAGCAGCTAGCCAGACTGAGTCAGCCGAGGAATGCTGCACCCCCATTACGTGCAGCGGGCCAGTGTTGCAGCCCACCCCGTGAAAGATCAGCGCCTGAGGCTGAGTTACTTTCAAGAGGTTTATTGCTCAGCCATACAAAGAAAGCACCCATAAAACTACATGGCTGTTTATTGATAAAAATGACATCTATCTCACGATATAGCTCAGCAAGTTCCACCTATAGAGCAATATACTTTATAACTGTTTCAAAACTGGTTTACCACATCCTGAGTTTTCCACATTTATTTACTGTTTATCACATCAGCACAAAAAATAGAAGAGAAGAACTCCATTTATTGGGCATAATACTGTGATTCAACTGTTTTTTTTCTCTCTCTGGCCAATTCAAAGGTAACTGCTGTTTTTAGTGTTTAAAATGCCCATATAACAACTACCTAGCCAGGAGTACATAAAAGCCTGCTCCCCAGGGCTATCCTCTATACTCCATACAAATTGGGCCTATTGGAACAAGTTAGGCTTTTCCATTTGTAAATGCCTGAAATCCCATATAGACCTTTTAGGCCTACTTTAATAAACAAAAAGGATGCAAGACCATCTTCCTTCTGCACCAACCAACATTTTATATTTAAAAACATATGAATAATCAGACATTGCACTTACAAAAACATATAAATAATCAGACAATGCACTTTTATAAAAAGCCACATCTTGCCGACAAAAAGGAGTAAATTGTTGAGAAAGCTTTACTTTTAAAAGATTAGTTTTTAAAGATAAGTTTTTATCTCAAATGTTTAAAACTGGTTTTATGATTTTACACCCGATATATTTTAATTCTACTCAATCGACGTCAACTTTTCATAAATGTACTAATTCTAATAGTTTCAATATTATATTCATATTATATGTGTTGACGGTCGTTTATGAGGGCCCCAAAGCCAAAAATACGATTAACTGATATATTTGGACTCCCGAATATAACTTGTCAAAGCTACAGTCCTTGTCATATTTAAGTGGAATCTCAAGTTTGTTTCTATACTGATGAACTGTGATGTCAGAGTTGACTCTATTTTAGCATTGCAATATTATATGTAAATTAACTACAAGCTGTGATGTCATTTTAAACTGGGTCTGATTCTCTGCATCTTGCCAATGTGGATCCGTCTGAACTGAGCATCACAGTTTCAACAGGGTCAGAGTAAGCATTTTATCAGAGATAGCCCCTGCAACCACATCATCACAGCTTGATAGCCAATGGGCTGACAGTAAACTACGAATCACAGTTCAAACATTGATATATTGAAGGAAGCATTACATTTGTGATCCAAATGACCTATCACAGGCAATCATCAGTCTAATCCTACCAAATGGCAGCTTTGTGAGCATTCACAATAGATGACTGTTATAATCCCCACAGAGTTGTTTGATTAATCTGTAAACATGCTAATTTACAACTTTAAACTTTTATGGAACTTGCTATGAACAAAGGGCTTTGACAATCTGTTTGAAAACACATGTATTATGTGATGTATATTTGTTCTGGCAGCCCATTGGCTGAGAGGCTGTGATTTCGAACTTGCATGGGTTTTCCCAGACCCAATTTGCACTCTGACATTGAGTTGTAACTGTGATGCTCAGTTCAGGCGGATTCACATTGGCTAGAAGCCAGGGAATCTGACCCAGTTTAAAATGACATCACAGCTTGAACTTATTTTAATATATATATTGCAATGCTAGAATATAGTCATCTCTGACATCACAGTTCAACAGCATAGAAAAGAACTTGAGATTCCACGTAAATATGACGAGGACTGTAACAATATTGGGCAAGAATATGACACATGCACACTAGTTGGTTCTTTGGCGTAGCAAATACAATGAATGAAACAGATTAAACTGTATTTACAGTAATTACATCGTTGGAAATATCAACCAAGCAACTTCAGGTGCAGTTTTGTGAGGTTGTTGTTTAACCTTTGCATTGGTCATCATGCAGTCAATTAAATTTATGGCGAGCCTTCCACAATGGTACTGCTCATGGCAGCCACAGAGCAGTGCCCGTGAGCAGAGACTAAAAGGGAACTTTGCCCCAAGTTTCACATGCCACACATTGCCACAGCATTCGCAAGTTTCGATGGACACTGCATGAAAGTAAGTAATGATAAGACAAGGAGTCTGGCACACATCCTGTTCATTCAGGGATGCGCAGCATCTTATAGTTGTCCAAGCACAGAACACTGGATTCAATCAGCCTTTGTTCAAAAAGAGATAACGAGCACTCCGTTGTCTTAACAATTGCGAGCTGGGAATCAAATATTTTCAAATTCTGGAGTGTTTCTTGGACAGCATCATAGCACTGTTGAGTAAGCTAGCAACAGTCAAAACTCAGGTGCTCAATTGCCTGGTTCAATTGAGTCCTGCAGCTGCCAGGCTGAGGGCAGTAATGGGTCAGCAGGAGGCATATGTAGAGGTCAGCCAAGCAGCAAAGTGAGAAGAGGGGGCATGGAGGCCACTGCAGGGGACTAGCCAGGGGACAGGAGGGTAGTGTGACACAGTGGGGCAATGTGGGCAAAGTAGAGGCAATGTAGAAACAGTGGGGGTAGAGTGGGCAAGCAGAGTGGGGTTATGGGGAGTGGACATGCTGGCAAAGAGTCTTTGATCCCTGTAAGCATCAGTAGGGGTTGCTCCGGGCAATATTCACATGGTAAGAGGCGGAGGGCAACCAATTTCGAGGTAACAAATCATGAGCATCGCAAGCACCACTTTGACCAAGCGCCCTTGTCAACAATGAGACTAAATCAAAAAACCACAGTGGAGCCACATCAACACCTCTTGGATCAATAGTTCTAGTGTGTGGCCAAACCCAAACCGCTAGGACCCTGTTTAATCAATTTGGCTATAATGGCTGGGTGGCCCTTTTTTATTTGTTCTCCCCATGCAATTAAAGCATTTTTAATGTTGGGCCCCTATGGCGTGAATGCTATGTGCGTGGTCCACGGCTTCATGAGCTGTCGCCTTTCATCGACCTGTCACCTCCTCATGGAACTTCATAGTTGCAACAGGACACCCCATTATGGCCCTCCACCAAGACTTTAATGCCATTATGCAGATCTGGCCCAGCGCCTGTTTCACATGTCATGATTTTTTATCGCTCTCCTCTCTCTCCTCCGGCATGCATTTCAAAACGGAAGTACTTTTCACACTCGGCTTTTTCAATTGACTTTATCGACACCCTGCTATTAACCTTAGCCTCCACAATTCAGAACACCATCGACAGCAATTGGCCATTGACGAATGTCAGTCGCAGGTCGTATCTCTCACTTTGTGACTTTTCATTGCAACACCATTATGACGGCAGCAAAATCGCATTGACATGGTTCGATCAGTCATTGTCCCACTCTGGGTGGAGTTTGCCCAAGAAATGTCGATCCGTGGGCCTATCCGGGGCCTCCGATATCAGGATGGAAGATGTGACCTGCCTGGTGTCTAACACCATTTTCAGAGCAAGGACTTTTACCTTTTGTGTTGACTTTGCTGTTTCACTCCGCAGCCTCAATCAATTGGGCTGATGAATGGCCCTGCAACTGCTCTATCTGATCAATGTCCAGCCTCCAATGACAATGACTTCTGAGCCCAACATTATTGGTGACAAGTGGCCCAAACAATCAAGATTAGCATATCACTGAGTGCTTAATGGCCTCCATTTACAGGCTCACTTTCACTGCCAGACAAATCATTGACAATGTTCCTTCCATCACTTACTATAATAGAGTTAGGATTGACACGAGTAACCACACAACCACTACTGTATTAACACAATACAACTTGTTGTACAATGTCTACTGGTCTTTGTAATGTTACACATTTAGTTAGGTTGCAAGCTGTATCACTTTACTTTGTGCAGCTGGGTGGCAGGGTGGTTTTTAAAGGTTCCCACTTGCTCCACTGAAGGTCTTTGTCTGCATGAGTTAGAACCTCAGTTGGGGAACCCAAAATTTTAAGCAGACCTTCATGAGCAAATTTCAGCTGTATGTCCTTCGGATTCAGTGTCTGTGCTGGGCAAGTAAAAGATTCCCCACATGGGGTAAATCTACAACATGTTGAGGACTCCCTCTCTCGCTCCTACGGGGTGACCCAAAAAAAAGTTTACACTTGTGTAAATGAACTTTAGCAATGTACACTGCAGCTGAAAAGTATGCAATCTTCATGAAGTTCTTAATAAAATTATACACAGGGATGTACCTACATATTGACAAAACGCTGATAAAATCATTTTGTTCTAGTTGCAAAATTGACCTCACAGTGATCCTTAATAAAACCTATATCCTTGAAATTGATATCCTTTGAAGTTTTTGTTTGTTTCTTGTATGAATTTTTTTTTTAAATTCAGCTGATAGGTTAACTGTCTGAAAGGTAATGCCATCTATACTTGCCGTTGTGATTTAGTTATATGGCGGGTAGTCAAGCCTTGGAGGGAACTGATTACTTCTGATCGAAATTGACCAAAATTTTGACTGACCACTTTTTAGAACCTGTACACGGGTTTAAACTGGCCGGAATGTCTATTTATGTTCAGAACATAATCTGTGCATCTCTTGCTGTGATTTGATGTATTATACATCCAGGTTGACTATAATATTTTAATAATATCAGCTCCTTTATGTATAATGAAACATATGGCTCTCCGTCAGCCACCAGGGAAGTAATTGCCCAAATTCCATTAATACAATGTAAATGGTCCTGAAACAACATTTTTTTGATTTTTATAGTTTGTCAACTACCTTTTCTGTCTATATCATGACAATACTCTGACTGACAAGTCAGTCTGCTGTTAAAGCAGACGAGCGAGCGAGGCTGCAGACTGATGAAATTCAGATCGAAACGGGTATCAAATTGGCTTCTACACCGCATCTGACGAAATAACGCAAGTAGGTTATTTTACATTGGTAAGAAAACATTTGGGCCAAATGTTTTATCCTTTTCACGTAATCATTGGCTTGATATGAGACATCTTCCATGTAACTTTAATCAAATTCCGTTAGAGCAAAGTTGACTTACACCGTATATTCAAATATTTTGGTGTCTTACGAAATTACGCAAAATTGACATATTAAGTTGAGGGGCCTTGATAATGTCAAATTTTCAAATTACTGCACTCCAGTCATTAGCATCTAATCATTTAGCAACTATTCCTATCGAAAAAATGTGCTTACTTGCTGCCTCTGCCAAGCTGTATGCATTAATTGTCTCCTTTGGAATAACATAGGATTTGCATACATTCTTTAATTTATGCTCACCATAATCTCTAAATGGTTCCGATTCTTTTGAAACAACTTTAAAAATAACCTTTTTCTATCCATTTAGTTCAATGAAACTGAGTGATAGGTTATGCGTTGGGAATTGACAAAATGTTGAATAAGGAACTGCACATTCTGATCGCAATGCTATTCAAATGGTAGGTCATGGATGTGAGTTTTGATTGCTAGCCAGTTGAAAGGGGGACAAGTTACTTCAGTGACCTTTGAACTGAGCTCAATAGATAGAATAAGGTAACTGATAGTAACATGTTTTTAAAGATTGGAACCTCTTTGCGGTTTTTGGAAGCATTCATTCGAAAAATACATGCAAAACAAATGTTATTCCAATGGAGACAATTAATGCATACAGCTTGGCAGAGGCAGCAAGTAAGCAAATTTTTTTAATATGAATAGTTGCTCAGTGATTAGACGCTAATGACTGGAGCGCAGCAGTTGGAAAATTTAACATCATCAAGGCCCCTCCAGAGGCTCCACTTAATATGTTGATTTTGCGTAATTTCATAAGACACCAAAATATTTGAATATATGGCATAACTCAACTTTGCCCAAACGGAATTGGATGAAAGTTACATGGAAGATGTCTCATATCAAGCCAATGATTATGTGAAAAGGATAAGACATTAGGCCCAAATGTTTTCATACCAATGTAAAATAACCTACTTGCGTAATTTCGTCAGATGCGGTGTAGGTCACTAGAACTGCTCCCTCTAAAGTCCGCGCTGCTGCCCCTAAGGTCCGCGCTCAGCAGGACCCAGCAGAACTGAGCTAGGCTGCTTCAAAAATGCATGTGAGCGAGGACCAGAAAGGCAGAACCTTCAGTGAAATGTTGTAGCCTGCTCGCTAACGCTCGCAACTGATGTAGCAGGCTACTGTAGCCTGGACAATACTTAGATTAAAGCATCCTCAGTTCAATTCAATTCAATTCAATTTGTTTATTGCTCACCATTTACAATGGCATGGAGCCACAAAATCAAATAATTTAAAAAAATATATATATATATATATCGATGACATTCAACACAAACAACAAAAGATATTTACAAAAGTTTACATAAATGTATAACATAACTAATGACTTGTTCATTAACAGATATATATATTTAAAAATGTCCATGAAATGGGAAATAAAGACATCATGTTATATTATATCTAAAACATATATTATAGCCAAATGCAAGATTCATCATTTTAAACATTTTAAATAAATGTATACTAACATGCAAATAAATTTATGAAACTGCTAAATAATATGAACTTTATGAGCTATGCTAAGTTTTCTAACTTCTTCAAGATTATATTACATAATTTTGAAAGGTCAGCAAGTGTAGTGAAATCTTTTTTTCTAAACAATTGAGTCATTTTGTACATACTTGGATTGCAATAGTAATGGCTGTTTAATAAAGTTCTCCTGTCATTCACAAATGTTGGACACTCCATTAAAACATGGTACTCATCTCCCTGTATTTGATTTCCTAGCGCTGAGCACAATGGACAATATCTTACATTTCTCTCAATATTCTGATATCTACCTATTACAATTGGTAATTTATTGTTTAGACACCTCATTTTGACTAATGGCATTCTAAGACTCCTGGTAGTAAGAACTTTAAGGTAAGGGGCAATTTTATAATCTAGTGAACATATTTCATTATAAGTAAGACATTGAGTATTCTCTTGTAAATTTGCATTTAATTCTTGATTTGATACATCCCTTAATTTGTTTCGAATTGTAACTTTTAGCCAATGTTTTTGAAATTGGGATGGTTGAAGATCCCACAGGTATGTCATTCCTGTTTTATTCAATATACTCTTCACCTTCTCAATCCATGGGGATTTATAAGAATTATCTTCATGAAGAATTCCAAGCAATTTGTATGTTATGTGACTGAGTTTATGTGACTCAGTGATTATCTATACACAAGGAGAGATTGTCTGGCACACAATTACCAATCAAGTCCTCACATCTCCATTTCATGTGCCACAATTTCAGAGTTAGACATAAAGCAATTCATTCTTAAGGAACAAGACATATGCTGGGTCTCATACTTTATTATAATTTCACTATAAGACACTTTTTTACCTTAATTTTCAAATATTTCCTGCTAATGTGAAATAATCTCTCATAGACCAGGCATATTTACCTTTTGAGACCATTTAACATTATTCTAAGGGATTCTGATGTTTCCAGGACCATATTTTCTTGTGTCAAGCCTCTTGACATGCCACTCAACAAATATAAAGCAGTTTTTTATATCTCCGACCACTCATATTGACATTTTTAACAGCCTTATTTATGCATCCTCCTGAACTCGGCACAGCAAAAATCAGGGACAACTCACACTTTGTACTTTAAAGCAGCAAGGCTATGCAGGTATGTCTGTCGTTTTTCCCTTTCAAATGAAATGTGTTGATGATCACCAACAAAATGAGCCATAAATCAAAGTCCTGTGGCAAAAATTGAGTATCCTATGACCACTCAAAGAAGTGTAAACTTTTTTTTTTGGGTCACCCTGTATCTCATCAATCAAGCCCTGTGAGCACTGTGACTTTTCATTCAGAACAAGAAAAGGAGGTGTCTAGCTTCCTTACACCGACCACCTATGATTATAATACAGCCATTATTTTTCGTCACATCTCCAAAAGTATTTGGAATATTTTTATTTCCTTGAGCAATGGGGTTGAAGATTCCTTCAGGTACATTTTTCCCATTATGGTATCGGAATGAGGAGTTACGTTGCACAGTCGGGATTTTAAATGTCACAAGTATTTTCCACTCATTTTACATTACAATGTTCCGAAAGTCTTAAGATCTCCAATGATTGAGGCTGAGATATGTGTGAGATTAATTTTCTTTCAAAGTTATAACCGTATTTGGAAGCCCGCGTGCGTTCTCAGATATTAAGAGATTATATTAATAAATAATATACAGACTTTAAGGATCAGATGCTAATTGTTACAGTAGACGAACATCAAGTGCTTACAGAATTGAACTCAAATGTTCCTTGTGACATCACAGCCCTATCCATGCCATGTTAAACTGTATGAGGTGTAAGCAGTCAGTGAGATCATAGCCTATAGGTACTTGCAATGTTATTGTGGCAAGTCATTTGATGTGTCACTCCACTCTCCAATGAGGTCACAAGTTGCCTAATGACAAATTGACACCTCATTTCAATGTATTTGATAGGACTTGTTGTGAAGTCATTGAGGCCCAATTGCAGCAGAATGTAAGTACTCGTCATTCGTCTACTGTAACAATAAATGAATTTATGACAAAGATTGAAGGCTCTGTATTCAGAGTGGAGTCTTATTATAATAACCATGTCATATAGAGAAACCTGAGAGGCGTATTTGTTTCGAGACTGTCTTCAGCTCATTTTGGAGGCAATGAAATCACTCTGGAGCATCATAGCACCCTTTTCCGGCAGTCCAACGTTGGTATTTTTTTAATATAAAACTCATTTCGATCACACAATGAAATCATGCATATATTTTAAAATATGAATTCCACTCACCAACTGCAGGGCTACTGTTGAGACCATCTGTCTCCGAGTATTCTGAAGCCTTTTTCTTCTTCGCCATTTTGACCAGTAGCCAAAATTCACTTCGATTTCATTAGGAAGGACATCTTAACCTCTCCAACCTGTCCGCTACTCATTCTGAAATATGGAAACAAGTACAACAATTCAGATGTCATGTACATTCGAACAAATCACCTTTTCAAGTGGTTCAGAGCGCAGAATTAAGCATCCAAGGAACAATAGATTTACTGCAACAATGTGCTAAAAATTAAGTTTAAGTCCATCGTAATTATATAATGTTGCAAGATCACTGATGCATTTTGTCGCCTTCATCGATACTTTGTCGCCTTCATCGATACTTACAAATAAGTTAAAAATATTAAATAACTGAATATGAGGAGAGATTATTCAGCCATTCAGAATATCATAATATAGTCTAAATAGTAGGTTTGTTTGTTTGTTTGTTTGTGTTTTATGCCTCTGCAGCACCTTAGTGGGCTATATCATGGCAGGCGATCGCCGTATGATGATGAGATGAGAAGACTGGGAGTCTGGCACATACCCTATTAATTCAGGGATGCCCAGGGTCTTTCAGTTGCCCCAGCACAGAACACTGGATACAACCCGCCTCCATTTAATGTCCCATGGGCTCGGACTAAATTGAGTTCCGGGGTGGGATTCGAACCCACGCCCTAAGAGCCAGTGGTTGCGCAAACAAGCACTCTTAACCAGTCTAAATAGTAGGTACACACACACAAAAATGTTCGCCATTTTTAACATTGACCAAAATGTGAGCTTTATTTAGATATAGGGGGAACGGGGACACAATGAGTCGCTGGACACAGTGAATCCATCAGTGGCTAATTCTGGATGCTGAAACCATAGATTGCTAGAATGTGCCATCTACAGGGTGGGTATTTAGTCCAACATACTTATTCACGCATGACATCCAAAATTGCTCATGTTGCACTGGAGCTCTGGGATAAAATGTGATTTTGAGCACTAAATTATGATATTTTGGATTATGAACTTTTGTAATATAGTACAGGTCATCCAAGATTAACTGGTGTACTTGTCATATATGTAGAAGGAACATGTAATAATAGTAATGCATTGGTATTTCAGAAGCACATGGTTACAATTATCAAGATATAAAGAGTTTAGTTAAATTAATTACACTTGCCACAGTGAATCGGGGCTGCCAAGGGGGAAAAGTGAATCATTGCATTCAGTGATTCACTACAACCCATGCAGGTAAGAATAATGCATACTTTCTGGCTGTTATTGTTTTTAAGCAGCAATAAGCAACTGTATGTAAAAACCCAACTGCCAAATATGCAGAAAAATCGACATTACCCTTCTTTTCGTTGATTTATTTTACATGTGAACACTCTTACGATAATGCTGTTTTATTTTGGAATAATAAGTCAGTTAATGGCTGTTAAACCTCAGGAAATGTTACTGACAAAATAGACTTTGGTAAGAGACACTATCTAGTTTTTTTATTTATTGTCTTTGCACTAGATGGTTATATTTGTAACACTGATTCACTGTGTCCCCGTATGTTGCTACAGTGAATCAATTTTAAGATTTTGGATTACAACAGAAAATGCTGAAGCGCTGCAAATACTTTGATACCATAGGTGTATAGGGGGCACATTACACATTCATTCAAGCCTAACATAGAAAATGCAGATAAAAAACTTTTTGAGATATAAAAAACTTTTTGAGACATTAAAGAAATAAACATTGCTGATTCACTGTGTCCCCGTTCCCCCTACTGTGTATATAATTCACATTTCAGGGGTCTTTCCTCTATCAACCACAACCCATATGCACCATGCATTGATGGTGTTTGACAGAGCAACTGCAATGCCTCCAGTCAGTCTCACAATGCTATCCTCTGCACTGAAATGACCTATGTATGGATCCCAATCATCCAATTCCAATCAAAAGTCAATAAAATCTCATCAGGTGAAACATTAATCTCCAAAATTTGTCATTACAGGAGCAATGGTGCCTGGTCCTTTTACTAAGTCAGAACTTGATAGGATAATAAGAGCACTGATGTTGCCCTGGCATGCTATTCCCACTTACACTATACCCCCTCTTCTAATTTCCAATTAAAATAAGCCCCAGATCTATAAGGAATAATTCGTGCTTCCATCAATCATGCAAAACTAAAGCTAACAAAGAGTGGGTCGATTCTGGAGAAATTAGCATTAATGGAAATGGTGGGGCTGGGGGGCTAGTCTAACTGCAGAAGTCACAATTGCATCAACAGTTATCACATAAATAAATATCACAAAGCTATGTGACATTTCTTATAATGGTATTACAGTGTGCATTATACAGCTGATCATTATACATACAAATTATTTTAGATCAACATGAATTGCCATCTTTCAAACAAGCAGTGTAAATGTAAGAGCAATAACAATATTATGTGCAATATATATGGATATATCTAAATTTATGTAAATATACCCATATACAGTCAGGTGTTAGACAATGTTACACAGGGTGCCTGACTATCACCATATGTTAAGTGAATACTTAATTCAGTTAATTGTTGAAGCTCTACCATTGCTGGAAGAGCTTAGACAGCTTAAAGGGCGACTGATCCATTGAATTGATTATTACCTCATTTGCATAATATGCTAATTGCTCATTTGCCTCCAAAAATATTGATTTGCTTAAGTAAGCAGCCCCAGGGAAGTACAACACAACACGTAATGAGCAGAATGAAAGATCAAGAATGTCACGGAACAACCATCTAACTTCAGATACCGACTGCTGCGGTTTATATTTTCCCATTCGAAGAATCACTATTAACTTTTCATTGGTTCTTTATAATGCAAATCGAGCAATTTGATCTGCATTTGACTAGAGCTGCCACAAAAGCACCATAAGCCCACACAGGGATTGGCGTGTACAAATTTCATATAATTTCAGGCTCCAATTTCCATTTGATGTTTGGCCTTGCACTAATTTGACAAAAAGAAAGTAAAATAATTTAAAGGCCATTTCCCAACATTTGCATCTGCCTGAGTGTGTCTACAGAATTGTCTTGGTATCATTATGTCTTAAGTTTGAGTGCCTTAGCTTACTACTTGAAGTTTTCATGAATGAAACTTTTGACACTTTACATACAGCTCTGCCCAGAAGTTTACATACCCCACTGCAAGATGACTAATTTCTCTATTTCCATCGCAATTCTAACAAAAATAGGCAAACCGTACACAAAACAAAATGCACTGCATGCGGCTAAACACTTCTGAACCATCAAAAACTCAATAGCAATGAGATTCTATATTATCAGTGAATTGAATTTTATGACATTTTCAAAAGTTTACATATCCTCCTGCAATATCACATATTTTCTCCATTGGGATCAAGAAAATTATACAGGATTTTACTACATTATTTCAGAAGTCCTCAAACTGCATCAGCAGTGATTTTAATCCATTCTGCATCACGGAATTTCAGTAACTCCACCTTTGTTGTTGGTCGTGGCTGGGGCAATTCTGAAACTATAGAAGTATTTTAGTTTGAACAAGAGTGTCATTCAGTTTGTGAACTGCATTTACACTACACATTTCAAACAAACAAGCCATCCATTGTCATATTGGTGGTGTCTCTGTTACATCCTGGACATCTTCTAAAATAGCTTTAGTGTCCAATGTTACATCTTTTACTGATTCATCAAAAACTGATAGTTTCTGGTATAGATTCTAGTCAAATTACCATGAAATACTGAAAATACCATTATTGAATAAATAGCAGCAATTGTTTTATAGATAATAAGTATTGCTTTTTCGTAATTGTCTAAAAACAAGTCATGGTCTAAGATGTAACTTGGGACACCAAATGGAATGCTTTTGTGCTAAGACGTAACAAAAAATCATGACAGTAAATTCTGGCTCGTATAGCACATAGACCTCGCTATGCTTATGGCTTATCTAAAAAATAATAAAGCTACACGGTAGGATTTTATTAGGAGACACAAAATTTAAGAATGGCTTTATACAACTACTTCATTATTACACTATTGCTTTAAACATATTCATGTGCCAAAGTCCTGATAATTTCATGACAAGATTGCTGATAATTATCAAGATAATGCTATATTGGAGGTATATTTTTATCCAAATATGACATATCCACGCATGCGCTAGCGCACATGTACACGCTTTTGGGACTCGTAGATGTGCAAGATTTGACACATACACGCGCGTGGATGTGCTACAACGCGCACGCGTGAAGGTTCTGGATTATTGTACATGCTGGAAGCATGAGTGGACATGCTTTCCAGCGCATGAGTGGACATGCTTTCCAGCACACAAGTGGATATGCTTTCAAGCGCATATGGATAGTTTACAGGGGCGGATCCAGGATTTTTTTAAAGGGGGGGGTGTCTCTTAAAATTGATGGGCCATGCCCCCCCTCAGGCCAATAATTAACGAAGAGATAGGAAAAGCTGTGGAGCTCCCCGTATTCACCCCATGTAATGGGCCCCCCTCAGGCCATTTCTAGATACGCCACTGCTGGAGGGGCACCTGTGTTCTGATAAATAAACTGCGCTGGATGGCCTGTCCAAGCTTGCGCTGGATGGCATGTCAAAGCCTGCGCTGGATGGCACATCCAAGCTTGCGCTGGATGGCATGTCCACCATCGCATATACACGCATGCGCGTGAATACAGGTCCACGAATGCGCTGGATGACATGTCCACAGGTGATCGTGAACACATACACGCGCGTGTATGTGCGCTCACTATCATGCGTGGATGTGCCATATTGGGATAAAAATATATATGTATATTGCTATAAGTAGGCTTATATCGAAAAAAATGCATTTTTTAATGACATAAACCATTTCAACACTTGAATTCTTTCAGTTTTACGAAATTTGACATATTTCATTGCCATTTTCCCAATATATATTCTTCATCTCTGCATCCCCAGGCTTCACAAATCCATTGAAACAATTATATCTATGTATTTATTTTGGCATTGAATTCTTTGTATTTAAAGGTTGACTTTGAAACATTTTTTCAAATTTGAGGCTTCCCGATCTGGGATGTTGCAGTTTCCTTAGCCAAGTGAAAGTTGAATCTTTTTGCCATTGAGTTCTAGATTAGATTAAATTATTTATTTTTTCAAACACAATGTACATACATATATATATCATCCGTAAGTATCACATAAATGGTGTGTTTGAAGTGGATACACGCAAGTTTGATAACTGTTACAGGCATAACCCGGCATGCACCCACATTTAAACAAAACAAGAACTACACAAAAAACAAATAATCAAAAAAGAAAAAAAAGTACTTATAATCATACAACAGTCAACTTCGTAATATGAAATTCAGCTAGAAGCAAGATTGATTTTTAGAAGAGTCAGAACACAAAAACAAACATAACTTCACATACATATAATCTATAAATAAAATAAATAAATATAATGTACTGCCAGATGTCAGTATTCAATTTGTTTCATTTTTGTAACACCTTTTATAAATGACCCAACCCTTGTTTTATTTTTCAAACTTTCAAGCAGATTTAGCCAATAACCAGGTGCCCGTCCAAGAAAACTTTGATTGTACTGGAAGGTAGTGTGGTGCGGTGCCCTTAAACTATTTCTATGTCTAGTGAGGTAATCATGATTACTTAGGTTAAACAAATTGGTAATATGTATTGGTAATTTATCTTGTGAATATCTAAACGAGATTTTTAACAATGCCAGCTTAACTTGATCTTTAATTCTTAAAATGCATGTTTTTGTATAAAATTTACTTAGGTTCGTCCTTCCGACATTAAAAATTATCCTTACTGAGTTACTCTGTTGCACTGTAAGTTTCTTAATGTCACTCTCTTTAATCATTGGCCCCCAGTCACTCAAAGCATAATTTATGTGGCTTTGCCCATTAGCATGGTAAATCATTAATTTAGATTTCATTGGTAGCACATTTTTGACCATTTTCAGACAATAGTTTCCAGCTATCATTTTCGTCATTACGTTTTTCACTTGGATGTTCCATTCTAAATGTTCGTCTATGGTCACACCTAGGAATTTGATACTGGCTTGTAGCACAGGAACCTGTACACTTACTTTCGGTTTGCTTCTAGAGCTTATATGTTTTTGAATATTTATTCTTAACTGTTGAAACTTGCATACGGTGATAGCTTGTTTTTCAACGGACAATTTGATATATAGTTTGTAAAGGGTCCTATTGTTTTGTGGATCCCGCAAGTCAATTTTAGAGTTAAAAAACAGGGAAATTTAACATTTTATAGGGACACGCCTCTGAAAGGGGGTCACAGAAGTGAGAGGAAAATAATTCTAAGCAGTACCAGCTACTTGGAAACACTCACAATACAACAGAAATACATGTCAGTCCATGAGGTCCATGAGGAAAAGCAATAATGAAGCAACTGCACATATTTGGTGCCAAAATTTCTTACTGTTTATTCTTTCATTGATTACATCAAGGAAATTTTTTTTAAATCACCTGTGATATGTATGTTACCAGATCAAAACAGGTTGTATGTCAGGAAGTTTGCATGTTGTTTTAAGATAGCCATGTTGTGTACAGCAGAATTATATCACAAGTACACCTATCCACTCAGGAGATCACTCCATCACCATAGCCTTTCTTGACTGACGCCAAATGTGAGAGAGTACGGTAATTTAATTTATGGCTGCGAACAACAACGATAAAGCTGCTTCATGAAAGTTTTTTCCTTACAACTTAATCATATATTTTATGATTAAAATGTTTGTGCAACATGGTCAACCTACAGCATCAGGACTTTTAACGGTGGACCATAATGCGGTGTGAGAGTGTACGGTACATTCTTGTATGTCACAAAACTCACGACAGCAGAGACATATCAATGGTTCAACTGTTTATTGTAGCCTATGTTAGTAGTTGTACTACCTAGGCATATTTTGAGCCTATGTACTTAACTGGTTCTTTGAATGTATTTAATAAAACGTTCAATAATGATACACAAAAAAATACGTCACGTTTTTCGTACGTCCCACTCTCTTTCTTTTTCTAATTGACAGAAACAATTTTGAATCATGTCATGAGGTAGTGTATTCTGTTGTCTGGAACATACAATAGGGTATTACTTTGAAAAGTTCAAGCGTTAGCTAAAGTTTTCAAAAACTCTTTCAATGTTTCTTTCAAAATATGTCACGTTTTTCGTACGTCCCATTTTCAGGCATCACATATTTGGCAAAATATGGAAACCTACTTTGGAGAGTTACTAATTTTGGGGAAGTAGACATAGCCACAAGGCCAAGCACTGGTAATAAAAGCATTTTTGTATTGCAGGCCTGAAGTAAAGCCCATGTCATGAGTGGGTCGAATTGCAGAAAACGCCCCATGTTATTGTGCTTCACAATGGGAGTAGATACGTATCTCATCACATAGGAGGTATTAAGCTCTGAAATTTCTCTGGTTCGTGCCTGGGATGGTCCCCTTTGAAATTACGTTTAACGTTGAATATTACAGGACACTTTATTTTCCACCCTGTGGTGGCCAGAATCTGTACGCGTTCCCATGCTACAAGCCTACTATTTACCCGACTCATTTCTAATCCACTCATTTTCAAAATTCCGTACTGACCTAGTTGTTTGTTATTTTGTCTAAACAATATGTATTTAGATTTGTCTACATTAATTGTCAATGAATTGTTATCAAACCACTTGCTCAAGCGAGTTAGATCATCATTTACTTTTCTATATATAAGAATTTCAAGTTGTTACCACTGGCAAACACAGTCGTATCATCAGCAAACACAATACAATTACAAAATTTCAGACTTTTAACAAGATCATTCGCCCTGTGGCGTTCCGTAATTCATAAGATAACAACGGGAAATGGCGCTTTTGTATCTAACTTTGATTCTGTGGTTTCCTAAATAACTTTTGAACCATGATAAGACGGTGCCTCGTATTACATCTATGCTTACTTAGTCATTTTGTGTGGAGCTTTTTCATGCTTGTGAAAAATCTGGTTCATGAAAAAATTCAAATGAATATCAAGAAAGGTGTATGTGTCGCACATGTAACTGAAGAAGTACTTTCATCTGGCACAAAGCTACGAAAGCTGTTTTTAATCTGTTCAGACTGGCTTGAAACGTACTAAACCTGTGAAGTTTTAAGAAACTATCAATTGGCGGTAGCTTACAAAAATTACCTTTTTCGCTTGCATACTATTCAGAGAAATATTGATAGTACTTTAATTTTTTTTTGGCAAGTATAGTAAACCAATCATTCTAATATTACTTGCAGCGACAACTAGAGCGGGCGCTCGGAGAGCACATGGCTCCGCCAACCCGAAAGCTACTTCGTTTTGACAATTTGTCAGATGTAACTAGAATTGTGTCCCAAAGGGATGAAATGGCGCCGCTTTTGCACTGATATACGAGCTCAAAAAATGGGTTTGTTAGGGGCCAGGACTCTGAGCCACGACTCTGAGTCGGGACTGTGAATTGCGACTCTGAGTCCTGACTCACAGTCCTGAATCACAGTCCTGAATCACAGTCCTGACTCACAGTCCTGACTCACAGTCCTGACTCACAGTCCTGGCTCGCGGTCCGGACTCAGAGTCAGGTCAAAGTTGAAATCCAGGACTCTGAGCTGCGGCCTTAAGCCTGGTCTCTGAGCCTGGCCTCTGAGCCAGGCCTCTGAGCTGGGGCCGTTGTTACATAAGAACACAAAATTTGTCATGTAATCTTGTGGAAAAGGGTGGGATAAAAGTTTACTCATTGCAAAGTAACAGGATCTGTCATCAAGAGTCGTCTGGATAAGGGGTAAATCCACACTTTTAAGGTCACTTGAGGTTATCTGGAGTATTTTTCAGAAACCCATGCAGCATCACTCAACTGGATTGAAACAGCTGGCATGTTGAAATACAGGCCCTTTTTGAAAAAGAGGTAATCAATCCTGTCATCAATGCTGCCATAGTATTGGTCTGTGCTGCTGATGTAGTTGACAATAAAAATAAATTTGGCTTGGCCTTACAACCATTGGCTTGGCCTGGCGATTTGTAATTACTATGTTTTTGGCACTTCTAATTCACAAATTGGAGCCAAAATAGAAAAGAGCAGTCATTTGGTGATTAGAAGACATGGTACCAAAGGACAACTTTATACGATCTTGAATTTTGTCAGGAAGTTGTGCACAGCATTACAGAGGAATGTGGACCTGACTCGTCACATAGGCTGTCGCCCAGGGGCGGAGCCAATAATCACAATATTTCAGTATTTAGAGTAGGGTGCATGACCTGACAATATTATGGCAGATATGAAGTTTCCTAGAAAACTCGGTGCCAAACTGTCTGAAAGGCAATAACCAATAGCAAAAAATACTTTTTCTCTGAAAATGCTTGTATTTTCCTTCATGCAATTATGACTGATAATGCATATTTTAGTTTTAAAATAGTTTTTAAGGTTTCATGTCAAGCCATATAGAATCAGCTTTTTATTGGAAAAAGGACAAAAAAACATACTTTTATAATCATTAGCTGAGTTATAACTAACTTTTGTTGCACTTACATGTATATGGTATCGATTTGCAGCCAAACAGCAGAACCATAACAGAAATGGGTAAGGTAAACATAGACGTTATTTAACGTGGGTAACCAGACTAAGTCAGAAACTTATTTACAGCTGGGCCCATGGCACCTCCAATTAATGTGCGATGCAAACGACAATGCCGTGGAATGACATGATGGCCAGCCTGGGTCCCTCACTTGTGAGGCGAGTGCTCTACCGACTGAGCTAACTGGGCTGACTAAGCAGAAATAGGAACAAAAATTCATTTTTTGGACTATCTGAATAAAGTCTGCCCTGAAGACTAAAAATACATATTGCCCAATGTTATCATCATAATAAATTTAATTTCCTTTGTTGACGAATTGCTATTTAGTTTCTTTTTCTTCTGTTGCAGTGGAAATTAAAAAATGGCAATATTCAGCTATCATCCACTTCAGCAGATTCTCTTAGTGCTACTAAACAAAGCTTCTTTCATAAACCAAGAAAAAATTAATGAGTATAACAAGTAAACATTTTAAATTTATAATACATGTAAGAATATGAGAATTACATAACTACAGAGCAATTTTATTTCAAACCCAGATTCGATGACTTTCTTGAGTGATTAACAATTAATTACCCATAAACATTCCATATTGTGTGACTTAAGGAATCCAAACAGATTTTGTCATTCCCCCCGGCCCCTTTTTTAAGTATTTTTTTTTTTCATTGATATCATTTCATTTCTCATAATTTTTCATTGTAATCATGTTTTGAGTCATTGCACAGTTGCATGGAATATACATAGCCTATTTAACAGCATAGTTCCAGAAAACATGATAAGTTCCAAATTACATAAAAAGTAATACACATTCATAATGTAACATATATGTCACAAAAAGCAAGTTACTTACCAGACATCAATGAACTCCAATCTCAAGAAGGTGGTCCAACAGCATCTGGGCATATCCTTTTCTTGAAAGAAAAGCGTGGCTGGCAAACTGTAAAATCCTTACACTATCATCCTAAAGAAGCACGTTTGCAATGTAAATTTAGCTAACTAGTAGTGTTAAGTTGTGTACTAAGATAGAGACATCCAGACTGCAGGTGATTCCTCATTTAGTGGCGGGAAATTCTGCCGTGTGGTGTCACTGCAGTCAGTGGAATTGGGGCGCTGCAGTCAGTGATCAGTTCCAGGCACACAGCAACACAGCAGACGACAATGATAAGGTTAGATAAGGTGAAGTTAGATAAGGTGTCATACTCATGAGACAGAATGATTGAAATGTACAAAACACTTCTGTCAGTATCAGAACCACACACAAAACTGGTAAAAAAAATTATATCAACAATTCTTCCTGCAAAAAAAGTTTAGAAAAAGATGGGAGCATAGCTAAAAATGTATGAAAATGAAGAAACAACACACAGACCATTGCTCAGAAAAAGATTATCTTTAACGATGAAAAAAAAACCCAAAAAAAAACATGTAAAACATTGATCGTGAGTGGTAAAGTGAACATAAATCATGGGCCTACCACCCCCTCCAGCTGGGAAAATTGTAAAAGTGACCAATTTGTGAATACACAATGGAATTGGAAAGTGGCCAATTCCAATAAAATCTCTTTAAATGGTCAACATCTTTGAGGTGTTTGTACGCTGACACAACTTAAAAGGAAAATCCATAAATATTTGTGAAAGACAATTAATCTCACAGTGGAGAGCTAATAGGTACAATCTTGTCCATGGGTTTCTAAAAATAAAAGGGGAATTGCGTAAATTGTTTTTAGTCCATGCCCTGAGGGTCATTTGTGTGACCGAGAGAGGGAGAGCGTTTGACTTCATATTCTGTTACTATATGGTCTGGCCTTTAAAAAAAATCAGGGTAGACATCTGACGGCATGGCAGGTTAGGAGAAATCCAAGATGGCGGCCAATATGGCCGCCGTGACAAGAAAAATGGGTTAAATTGCTCACAGTAACACTACAGAGGCGTGTAATACATCAAAATAGGGGTTTTCTGGGATGCTGAATCCAAATATGTACAAATAAAACCTCTTACTACATTTTCTCTTGAGATATTCAAGATGGCTGCCAAATCAAGCCAAAATGGGTGCCGTGAATGGAAAAACATCTGTTTTACTGAACAACAAACACTGCACAGGCATATAATACATCAAAATAGGGGTTTTCAAGGTTGCTGAGTTCAATAATGCACAAATAAAACCTCTAATTCCCTTCTAATTTGAGAAATCCAAGATGGCCACTGATACGGCGGCCAAAAAGTCCTAGAAAAACACCTAAGTTGCTCCCAACAAACACTAAACAGGTGTGTGATACATTAAGATAGGGGTTTTCAAGGTTGCTGAGTTTAATAATGCATAAATAAAACCTCTTGCTCCCTTCTATTTTGAGAAATCCAAGATGACCACTGATGTGGCGGCCACAAAGTCCTGGAAAAACAAGTTTGTTGCCCCAAGCAACACCTAATAAAGGTTACAAGGATATGGCAAAATAAGGCTTTTCCAGGTTCCAGAGTTCGAATAAGCATGCATGATAATTCTTGCATTTTTTTATTTTTATTAATTCAAATTGGCTTATGGTATGACTGCTATGTAGGTCTGAAAAAATACAGAAGTTGCTCAATACACACCACTTGGGGTGGAATGCATCAATACGGCAGATTTTTGGTCGGCTGTATCCATGCAAATTCTTCATATTTTCCACTGTTGGATGGCTGCAACTAAACAGAACCAGTGTAGATACCTGTTCAGAGGTGTCTCAGTAAAGTTGTGAAATTGTTTTTATTTTGGTCACACTTTCACATTCTGAATTCATAGTACAAAAAACTATGTGAATGACCAAGATACCTTGATCGTAACTATTCACAAAGTTTGTCAGCGTGAGGCACTATTCCAACTTAAAAATCCCACAATGAATACATAAGAGTCTCAGTGATGTACTCCATGCAGTTTTTTCCCCTGGCATACACAAGCAATTTCATGGTTCCTGTGGCAATTTGCCTCACAAGATCCTCACTGTGAGACCTATTCCAATAACAGGGGCTACCGAGTGTCCACGTCTGCAATTATTATTTTCCCTACAAAAATAATCATTTGGTATCAGATTGTCACAGAGTCACTTACAGAAAAAGTTCCACATTCTGATAATGCTTTCTTTGACTTCTCTGGTTAAAGTGGGCCCAGCCCAATAGTTTTCTGATCGTAAAGGAACATGATCCACATTACGTTGCATTTAACCCGCTTTTCACGGTTTAATGTTTTTTTTATGTTAATATATTGAAGATAATGCAAAGTTCTGGATATTCTTTGGGCATTTAGCAAGTGCTATTGAGACCACAAATCTGCTCAAATTTGCAAGCTATTCGGGCAAACAATTAATTAAGCAAAATCAAAGTAAATCACATGCAGTTGCTTACCTTTCACATGTGCAAGAACCACACTAAATGTAAAGGGGCATTTGGGAATGAATTTCCTCATCAAGATATTCCACTAATCAAAAGGTCTGTGGATACTTTGACAATTACATGTATATAGAGTCAAAGTTTGAATAATGAAATTCACAAATATCGTGTGATTCCTTGTCAAATAGTCTAAGAGCTGATATGGCTTAATCATTATAGCTTGGCTGGACTGAGCAAAAAAATTATGGAACATTTCAAACTTGAATTAATTGCTTTTTTGGCTTTAATCACTGTATTACAAAAAGTCATTCAATTTTTAACACTGGTTTTTCTTTTTGTTAATTATGAAGCATCATTTAAGACTATACATGTGGGACAACATCCCCCTTTGATTGGCTTCCAGTTCCAAAAGGTCAAAATAAGCGTTATTTTGATGTATAACACACCTCTAGTTCTGTGGGACCAATTCATCCATATGGCATATTCCCTTCATGGCAGGAGTGTTGCACCATCTTGGATTTCTCTCAAACACTGTGATAGTCCCAAGGTCAACATTGTCTATAAAGAGTTATGTGAAGTCAGTGACACTCTTTCAAAGTCGGATTCATGCATTCACAGCTGCATTGTTTCTGGTAAGAATATTCCTCTTCACAACTGGACTTGGATACCCAGATTTTGATGTGCTACATTTTTGAAAACTTTTTGCTCAGCAACAATAACTTAAAGCCTTTATCGTAAAAGTGTGTTTTCCACAGCTTCATTGAAGCCACAGCCATCTTGAATTCTAAAAATGGAAAGACCAAAAAGTTTCACCCATATGCGATTGTATTCAGCATGTCAGAAAAAGCCCGATTTGCTGTATCATACTATCACTATCACATGCCCTCTAAATGTTTGTAGTGAGCAATATACGTTTTTTTGTCAGGGGTTCAAATGGCACCCATCTTGAAAGTCTCGAAATGGAAAAGTTTAAGAGGTTTCATACACAAAGTTGGACTGAATGATCCTAAATACACTTATTTTTTATATCAAACATTGATAGAGTAAGGGGGGAGACTTAGAGTTTTTCTAGGACTTTTTGGCCACAATATCAGTGGTCATCTTGGATTTCTCAAATTAGAAGGGAGCTAGAGGTTTTATTTATGCACTATTGAACTCAGCAACCTTGAAAACCTCTGTCTTAATGTATCAAACACCTGTTTAGTGTTTGTTTGGGGCAACTTAAGTGTTTTTCTAGGACTTTTTGGCCGCCATATCAGTGGCCATCCTGGATTTCTCAAATTAGAAGGGAGTTAGAGGTTTTATTTGTGCATTATTGAACTCAGCAACCTTGAAAACCCCTATTTTGTTGTATTATATGCCTGTGCAGTGGTTGTTGTTCAGTAAAATAGTGTTTTTCCTCTCATGGCACCCATTTTGCCTTGATTTGGCAGTCATCTTGAATATCTCAAAATACAATTTAGTAAGAGTTTTTATTTGTACATATTTGGATTCAGCATCCCAGAAAACCCCTATTTTGATGTATTACACGCCTCTGTAGTGTTAATGTGAGCAATTTAACCCATTTTTCTTGTCACGGCGGCCATATTGGCCGCCATCTTGGATTTCTCCTAACCTGCCATGCCACCAGATGTCTACCCTGATTTTTTTTAAAGGCCAGACCATATAGTAACAGAATATGAAGTCAAACGCTCTCCCTCTCTCGGTCACACAAATGACCCCCAGGGCAAGGACTATTTCTGATAAATAATGCTGAAAATAAAAAAGAGAAGGGGGTCACATTTTGGTAGTTGCATGAGACTGGCAGTCAACAACTAGGCCTATACACATGCACCTATTACAGCCATGTCAGTTAGTTTGTTTTTAATTGAATGACTACCTGAATCAATTTGGGGCCCAATGGAATTTTCTACCATATATATACATGAAATACTGTAAACACATAAAACAGTTCTTCCATTTTCAGCATCAATGGTAGGCCTTTGTCAGGGAACTAAGTCCACGTTACATACAGGTCATCGAGGCCTCCCTGTAGGCCTATACACTCTAGGCCTACTTCCAGTCGTGACTTCAGTCTCCCCTCGCCACCCAGGCCTCCGCAGTGGAGGTTCAGTAACCTAATAGCCAAAATTAGCCTGTTGCCGAAAATTATAGATCACCCAGAGAAAGCCATGGACAAACATGACTTTTCACTTGACATTCATCTGAGTCCTTTCATGGATCGAAGAACTCTGTCCTCCTCTATAGGCTAGGTCCAGCTCTAGTCAGTAACTACTATTAAACCAGAACACCTAACCAGTCATATAAAGGCCTATATGCCTTGGCATAAAGGCAACACAACTGATAGGCTTCACAGAAAGTCTGACCAAAGACTATAGCCTAACAGTTCAATGCAAACTTGTATACAAGACAATGTCTGTGCACCAATCCTTTGAAGAGATTGAACGATTTCTTCCATACTTTCCATTGATGCTCTAGTGTTGTACACCGCAGACAATTTTGTAGCATAGAAACAACAATTCACTATTTTAGTGACCGCAACTCGGATCTTGAGCATAGCAGGATAAGCATGCATGTTTTAGGGCTATAGAAGGAGATAATAAGGGACACCAGGTCGAATCAATGGAATTAATAAATTAGCAATTCTGTCACAAGTTTGCAAATCTGGTGCAAGTATAGGCCTACCCAAGAATAACATGATCATTGCATGGAATCATTGTATGGACTCATTACACTGATTATTGGCACATTTGCTAATTCAATCGCATGCAAATGATGTTGGTATTTCCCATTCACGACTTCTTTGATGTCTCATTCTCAGATCACTGTGACATCACAATGAGAATCACAAAGTGAGACCACTAAGTGACATTGGCGTAGGTTACGTGTTATGTGACGTCACATGTCAACAATCATGTCGTGATGACGTGGCCCCTTGGGGCACCCCTCCCCTCTACTCCATGTAGCAGTAGGTGGAGGGGGAACCTCAGTTGCCAAAAGCATGGAGTTATTTGGCTCGAATTAATGGAATGCACGATATTTCATCCTTTGGCAACAGGGCTTTTGTAGAGAGACGCCACAGATTCAGTAATCAATTCTGTTCCATTACCATAATAACATCATGAAAAGCAAGCATGTGGAGTGGAGACATTGCCCCCCTGCCCTCCCCCCTCTGCCCATGGGCCCAATGGACTCCTGTTCCAGTCAGTCACAAAACAAGAAGCCAGCCAGTCACGAACATGCAGCCATCCAAACACACAAGCAACACGAAATATTTGTCACAGATTAAGTCAATTGTATTGCTATTATACTTACCACCCCAACTATTGAATCCTCTTTGGCCTACTGCAAAAAAAAGTCTTCGACTTGACTTGATACCCAAAAAAGACATACATGTTACAGTAGGCCTATACTGATTGTTGAAAAACGTGCAAGGTAACTTTTAAAAAGAATAAATCAGGCGATTGGGGATGTTTCGTTTGGTTATTTAGGCCCAGTTGCGCTCATAGGAGCCTACTTTCAAAAAGTGTTAGTTTTGCAAATTTTTATATGGCAGAAAATAATTTTTTATGCCATTAATATAATGCCAGTCTCAATGTATGTATGTACATGTATACGCACATTTCTCTCTTGTAACAATGACTTCAATCATGCCCATAGGCCTGCCATTACATTTGCAAATACTAGACAAAATGCTACCCAAAAAAAAAGACCAACTCCAAAACAAAGAAAGAGAAAATCCAAAACGTCGTGCTAATAGAATTGATTTGAACTTACCACTGCTATAAAATAGGGGTGCAAATCGATGACATAAGTGCATACTAAAAAGTGGCAGTTAAAAACAAGAAGAAGAAAAAATGCAAAAAAAAAACGAGGAAAGTTGGAATTGCAAAAACAGTCACTAATTGGCACAAGTCATTGAATTGGTTTCATTTGAACATGTTGAATGGCCCATAGAATCAAACCCCCGGATCAAACCCTTGCTACAAGTTTGTCTCCCCAAATAGCGCCTGGCAGCATGTAATTGGCCAATTGATGATTGGTCTATCGATTAGTTTGACTTGGTTGTTGATTGACTGATTCAAATATTGGCCAATATGGATGGCCCAAAAAGAATGGGATGCCACAAATCCTACAAAAGTAACAGAAAGAAAAGAGTGGCTAAATTTCAGAGCAAAAGCAGGAATAAAGCAGAGCTCTTATTCTGTCACAGTCATCTGTAGAACAAGTTGAGGCAGTCTGCATGCATGGGCTGGGGCCATATAAAAGGATGTAGCCCCCTGCAATTGCCATGCCTCTGATCTGACACTTGCTGGCGGCGGCCATCTTGCTTTCAAGCAGCCATATTGCTTTAAGTGAAGGCACTTCCTGTCTCTGGCCCTAACCACGGAAGCCCATTGATTTCCACCAAGTGAGACAGCACCTTTCTCTGTGCTCAGCTCTCAATGGCCACAGACTGCCACACTAGCTCCCCCTACAGTAGCACTGGTTAACTAGAATATTTGCTCACATGCACAGGTACCCACATCGAATGCCAAGCTATTAGGAACTGCCACATCTCCAAACTTATCTTGCAATATTTGTTATCTCCTTTACCCACTGGATTGGGTTATAGGTAGTGTTGGGTTGATACTATCACTACTGCGATACTTCATCACCAATGCAGTCACAATACAACCATCGTATCGTCCATCATGAGGAAAAATAACTTTTGGTACCGTAATATGGGGTGAATCGGGACAGAATTGGCTGTTTTTCTGTCATAGCATGGACAAAAATCAATCTAGAAATCCAAATTTGGTGTCAAATTGTGTCTGGGCACGAGGTCTAAGTACCCCTAGGAGCTGGAAATGATATCTCAAGTTTCCAATGCCCAAGGTCCATAAAACTACTGTCCCAATTCACCCCATACTTTGGGGTGAATCGGGACAATCCATTATTTCCACAATCAATACTTCCTACCAACTTTGAGTGATTGCTACTAGTAAATAAACATTAGAAAACATGTTCAACGAGCCAAAAAAAAAAATTGAGGAAAATCCGACATCAATTTCATTGATAATATGCAGATTTAAAAAAAAGTTATAAATGACAGAAAACTGTTAAAACTATCGTTTTCTTCTAATTTTTCTAGTAATTGATAATTATGGACTGACTTCACTGCGAATGATCCAAAGTTCAATACTATTCATCAAAAAGCCACGCCAGTACACTCAAATGAAAATTAGTATGGTTATTTCAGTTAATCCTGAAAATTTGCCATTGACCAGGATTTGCACACAGGACCAAACGTACACAATCCTATATCCAGTCCTTAATCATGATTCTCCAATAACCATATTAGACTGATTTTAAAGTTTGCTGCAATTTCGGTAACTCTTATATTTATACTTTATATTGTATAAGCAAAGTTTTGACCAGCTTGTGAAAGGCCATTTCTGCCGCACATAGTTTAAGGTCCTGCAGCTACTCACTGCCTGCAGCCAGCAATGCCAAATTCTGTCACAATATGCGCAAATATGTGTACTTTCACTATGCAAAAAATCAGTTTCCTCAAGCAAGGAGAAATTGGTATTTTTTAGCAAATAAAATGTTTCCCTGTTCTGTCCCGATTCACCCCAGTGTCTCTATTCACCCCATATTACGGTATATCACAATATACATAGTGCAACAACGTGGCAGCACTGTACATGTTGTACATGACTTCCTGTTTGATCAAAAAATTGGCTTGGAGAAAGCACATGTTTCAGAAAAAGTCAATTCATATAAAATCAAATTGCTGTCAGCTGTAGAAAACACATAGAACTGGTGTATTTAGTCACTGTGGACAAAGCCTATGCAAAGTGTAACCTTGAAACATCTTTGATATTTGATTAACAGCCTTCAAAGTTTCAATGTGAGTTGGCAAAAAATTCTGTGTTGACATGGCCATAGGAGAATTTATATCTTACCTTTTCTATGAATCTGTATCCTACAATTTGTCCTGTTAGCAATTCCAAATATAGATATCCCAATTATCCCATGCAATATAAATATAGTCCATGAACAATTCAATCTGGATAAATGGATGCACAAATGCTCAAATTTGAAGTTCTTTGGCAAAAATTACCTGGCTCTGTGAGCCTCTAACACATTTTATTATGCTCTGACAATGTTTAAAGGGGCCCTGTTACAAAGTAGCAAGCTGGATTATCTTGTTTAGCATTGTTTGGCATTTACTGTTTGTTGTAATCACCTGTTTCGAACCTCAGTTCAGTGGAGTGCAACAATGTCTCTGTGAATTCCATTTTAGTGGTTGTGGGACCATGAATATACTATTGCGAAAGGCAGCAAGTATCACGATTATCGCGATAGTAATTGACTGCCTAAAAGCATAGTTCGCCTAATTTCTGACAGGTGCTTTAATGCGCATCACACCTCCATCTTGTGAGAAATCCATGAAAATCGCAATATTTTTACTTTAGTTTGGTGAAATGATTTTTTGACAAACTTTCCAAATAGTAACTACCTGCAGCAATGATGTTGAATTTATATCATAATAAATTATGTTTTTCAAACTTTTTCTGATAATTTATCTATTGGAATAGTATTGTATCGTGCACCACAATTGTTGGCAATATATTGAATCACTTCCTCACCTGATAGTATGTATCGTTCAGGTATCATATCGCTAATTAAGTATCGATTAAAACTATTGTATCGCAAAATCCTCACGATACCCAACACTAGTTACAGGGTAGTATTCTTCTGTGTGAATTTTGTCCCATCTCTTCTTACTATTCCGTTCACATAATCAAGAGTTATATATATTTGGGATTTCAGGTGTGCCCAATTATTAGGTAGCCTACTTTGGCATGTTGTAGGAAAATACAGACCAAAAACTCTCAAATCTCAGATGATTATGAGCTGGAGATGTCTAATTTCAATTTCAATAAAGTTATACCATGTTCAGAAGCCTGAATGCTATTCAGAGAAATCTATATATATCAGCTTGGTTTTAACTATTAGTAAGTGGCCATGGCCCGTAGATTTGAAGGAACAGGGCAGAATAAAATGAAATACAAATATAAATAGTTTGATAGTCAGATGGACTTAAAAAGTGAAGAGTTGTCCCTTAGGAGATTTATAAATGCACATGGCAAATTAGAGGATCAGGCAATGACAGACATTAAGTGTAAGTTGAGATGATCGCACATACACTATCATTTTAATTATATAGTCCGGCAGTAAACTTCTAAAAATGAGCCTAACCCAAAATTGTGGGTTAAAGTTTTTTTTAAATGAATTTGTGGCCTATGGCCCTTCCTTAAGCACATCTTGCCAGGTGTGTTTGTGCCACCCTTGGGCATTTTGAAATATTCAAGATGGCCGCCAAGATGACTGCCGAAAGTGAATTTGGCTCTTTAACCAGCTCCTGTCATCATACAAAAATAAATGAGGAGTTATTTTCGGGGTTTTTGTGGTTAAGGATTTCAAAAAACACGTTTTCAAAGACATACAGATGATATTTTGTGTGAAAAATTCAAGACGGCCTCCGAAAATGGCGAAACGACCCACCTACCCAAATTTACTCAAAATTGGAACAGCAAGTCTAAGGCATTATTAGTTTCTGCACAAAAAACCATGGTACCTATCACTGCACTATGGTAAATCTCCCGGTTTTTTAGACCAAAACAGCTACCAAACCACACATTGACTGAAGTAAATACAGTTAATAAACCTTTCACCATAGCAGAGATGTATCTCTCCAATTCATGCCATGTTTAACCTTCAGAGCTACGCACGACATTGCTACAGTGGGTTGCAGAAGTATACACCCCCCCTGGAGTGGTCTTTCATTTCCTGACATATCTTTCTTCTCAAAAGAACCATCATTCCCATATTGCTATACAGTCATACTGACCTGTCTTACAACCTATATACACCGTAAAATGCTGGATGGAAAGTCATGGTAAAGTAGAAAAAATTAAATCAGTGAAAATGGGTGTTGCAAAAGTATACATCCCCCTTGTAAATTGTGATGTTCTTGATTGATAACCGTGTTGTTTTGACCTGGAGAAGTAAAATTATGGTATAAAACATTGATCTCTGATTGGTTTTTAACATTTTGGATTGTTTTACCTTATTTGTGTAACTTTTGTGGATGGAAAATATCACAAAATATACCTACTGCAATAAAAATTGTAAAAATTCAATATAAAAATGAATAAATTATGTAATCGGTGCATTTATTTTTTCTACCCTACCATGACTTTCCATCCAGCATTTTATGGTGTATATAGGTTGTAAGAGAGGTCAGTATGACCATGTAGCGATATGGGAATGATGGTTCTTTTGAGAAGAAAGATATGTCAGGAAATGAAAGACCACTCCAAGGGGGTGTATACTTCTGCAACCCATTGTAATTCAATTCAATTCACGATTGTGCTAATTGTGCTAGAGCCTCAAAATTGTATTTAATTAGATGGATAGATACATTGCAGAGAGATACAGTGCAGAGAGATACAGTATAGACAGATACACTGCAGATAGATACAGTGAAGATGCAGTATAAACAGTTCAACAAAAATAAGTTCTCCTTTAAATAAACTTGAATATCTCAAAGATTCCTTCTCCAAATTTCATGGAAAAATTATAGGCCTGTGTATCGACCCAAAATGTGTGTATTTGTAGTGGCAGTATTCCTGGCTTAGCCAGCAGCCTTAGAGTGAGCCTACCTCTGTTTTCAAAATTCTGTAGCTTTTCCAATGGATATGAACAATTTTACCAAGCGGGGGAGCCACCATCTGGTGCATACTTCATCATGATACTAGACAAATTTGTTTCTCAATCATATTAATTTTAGTGGACAATTGAGGAAAATGATAATAGAAGTGTGATTTTTGGCCTCTTGTTCAGGCCAAAATCTGATTTTTAGTACTGTGATGGTATGGCATGAAAGTTAGAAAAATGTTCTGGTTTTGACCCAAATCCATTTTATATGCATTATAAGTAATAACTAATAACTGGATGGAACATACACGCATTTACAAAATTAAAGTGAATTTGTTATTGGTTGGTGCTTTTTTAAACAAATTGGCCCCAAAATTTGAGGAACGCTTCACAAAGAGCAAATTTTTAAAAGTAAACATTGAAACATACCACAGCTACTGAAATATCATTACAACTACCCAGTAGGGTACAAGTAATACTGAAATGATTGCTCTACTCTTTGCAAGAAAACATTGAAAATATTATCAATATTTTCCATGGCGTTACGCTTGCGACAAATCTCACAGCAAGCATTCTTTGTATTTTACTAACAGAAACCATTTTCCGAACTGGATTACTCGATGCTTTTTCGAAACCTCACAGATTATGCAATATTTCAAGCCAAACCAGATTTAAAATGGAGCTTCCATAGCTCTGTTCGACTGGAAAGTACTATGGGCGTTACGCTTGCGACAAATTCACCTGCCCTATACATTCATTAGAATTTTTCCATGAACTGGATTTTCAACAACCATGAAAAGGTCCAAAACAACTAATTAGATGTAATACTAGATCTCCATGGCAAAACAATTCAACTGACACCTGTCAGAGGGAAGCTAGAGCATCCCAGATCAATACGTTTCAAATTTGACCAAATTTCTCGAAGTCAACCTTTGAACGGAAAGAACTCAATAATGTAAAGAAATACGAGTAAAAATACTCGGTTTGATGTACTTCTGAAGCCTCAGGATGTAGAGATTCCAAAAAATGTTGGGAAATAGCAACAAAACATGTCAAAATTGTAAGACTGAAAGATATTCAAGTGGTCGAAAAATTTATGTCAGGTTAAATTGGTGAAAAAATTCATATTTTTGATGTAATTTCAACTTTTATCTCTCAAATCATAAGATAATTTTCGGGAATTTTGCAAAAGAATGTATTTAAAGCAATCATATAACATAAAGTTTTCATATACAGCCATTCTCAAATTTTGAGACCCCAAGTGAAACTATGCCCTGTGGCTTCATTTTTTTTTAACTCTGCCAAATCCAATGACAGGGGATAGACTCAAATTGTCATCGATAACTTTGATGCTGAAATACATTCACCTAACGGCAAGCTCTCAACTCATTCACTGGCGATGATAGTGATGCAACCCAGCAGTGCTAGCAATAATGTTTCAAAAGAATCAATTCCAAGAATCAAACTTGAGGAAGTGAAACTTCCAATCATAGATGATTGTGTAGGAGTAGAATCCAACTAGGCAACTACTACTCCAGAAGCAGAAAGCCTGAAATGGATCACATTGCAAAAAGGAACTTGTCAGTTGAATTAACTGAAGAGCAGTGAGTTTCTAATGATAGAGCAAGGCAGCTTGACTTCGAGTTCTTGCGAGATGTGATTACGCAAATCACATTAACTGTGCCCGATATTCACTTTATTATCTGAGGTCCATGGAAGAGATGCCTTTGAATGTCCAGCAACATTTCATGAATGATGAACATACAATGCACCATAAAAGTGGAATTTTCAATGGGATTTGGTCTGACATGGCTATCGAGACAACATATATGCGTCATAGGCACAGTAAGAACGGAATCATAGGCATAACATTGAAGGAAGACACTGTTAAAACCTGGACCTACAGCATCTATGCCTGTAACAAGTTGTTATGTACAGTCTCTATCAAACATGAAGGACGGTAGTGAGTCAAACTCACAAACTCAACACAAAGAGGAAGCGGAATCAAGACTGAAGAGGGACTCAGAAGACAGGAAGAGAAAAGCTAGAATGCTGCATTGATCCATCCCCTTCATGAAGATGAGCACATTGAATCCTTGGTGAATATTGCTACTTGTAGGGTTTTGAGTAATCCATCGATAAAAGTTGAAAAAGCTGTTGCTATAGGCCCAGGAGAGAACCAAATGGAGTCTTTTGAGAAATCATGGCCCAGTAATAAACTAAACTAAACTAAAACTAAACCGAAGTTTCCACGAAACAATTAATGGTAAAGTCGTAACCCAGGCATCAGCATGTAAGAGTTCCAAACTGGCAGAAGCTGATGTCTTTGACCCTGAAATGATCTATGCCAGAGCAATAGGTCTGCAATGCAGCTCAAGGGAATATGACGCAATGAGTCATATATGAACTTTCATCTTATCCGCCCTCCATGTTTGATGAAAAGGGTCAGATGAGAGAAGCTAAGACTAAGTCAACGTTGAAGAATCTGATGAAAGTGGAAATAGAAAATACTATGCCAGATGCAAGAACCCAATTTCTAGATGGATGTGCCATACTTTGGGTTGTTCCATGGCCTGTGAAGGGAGTTCTGCAGAACTTTCTTGACAACTTCAGGCGTCATGTGGAAGGCTACCTTTCAGCGGCAGACATATTCCTTTCCTTTGACAGGTGTGCATACTTGACAGATAAAACTTAACATGACTTTTTAAAATTAAATTTAAAAACTTTATAAATTTGGGCTCCTAATTTAACTATCATAACTTGCAGGTAGACTGTTGGCACCTTCAAGGAATCTGCTAGGAATCAGTGGGAAAAAGAAGCTTGTCGAGTATACAGCCTGAAGCCTTCATCTCTTCTTCTTCAGCAGAAAGTTGTTTTAACTGTCAGCGTCAACCAGAAGCAGTTAAATGAACTGATTTTGACTGATTTGCTTAATCACAAGGACACTTTCACATCCAAGCTGGTTAATAATGGTTATCACTGCCAATGATCCTCTTCCGACTGAGTTAAACCACGGCATTGTCATCAGACGTTCTGACCTAGCTATCCATCATGACGAAGCACACACAATATGATCACAAATCAGGTGATAGCCTCAAATGCAGTACATGTAGTGGCAAATGTTGTGGCAGATGATATATGTACATTCTCTTGTGTCATTTTGTTCACACCAACCAGATTGCCTACAAAACCTTCTTGACTTCCCTTCAGAAAGGAAGGGCAACAGTAGATCGTCAGCAAAACCGTCCTGAAGCATCAAGATGTCATGAATAATTTGCTTGCAGCACATGCTCTTACCGGATGCGACTCCGTGGCTCCATATTATGGTGTTGGAAAGAGTACAGCCCTTCGTGTCCTCAAGATGGCAAAGTACCCACTGAACAAGATTGGTGATGTCAACTTCAACAAGTTACAAACTACAAGTTGGCATGCTATGGAAACCATTTACTGCAGCTAGGCAAAAGTCATGGTCAGCAAAAATAGCCAGTAGAGCTCAGTAGCATCAGCGCTCCAAAACTTGCAACACTTCCACCAACAAAAGAAGCCTTCAAAGATAATGTTGCCAGGTACATTTGTAAGCAGCCATTTGGCGGGAATCGTCAAAGCCAGATTATCCAAAGTCGGGTTCTTGTCTATGGATGGCAGAGAGCTTCAGGCTCTTCTTCTCTGACACCAGAAATACACTACCCTCCAAAAGTTTGAATACACCTGTAAAATTGAGGTTACTTTTTAAAATACTTCATTTTGAATGGCATTTTTGTTTTATATTTTCATCAAACAATATCAGAAGTCACATTGAAGTCATAAGTTTTCTTTATTTTGTCATTTTAGGTCATTTTGGTTGAAATTTGTGGCCTTTCTCAATATCCCAAACTATGGTATTTTACAAAAAATTGTCATAGTCCAGTTATCTTCTAGGGTTATGAAATTTGATTATATTTACATTATAATTGTTTCTAGAGTTTTAACATGATCATAACAGTAGTTTTAAACCCCAAAAAGACAGTTTAAAAATTGGACATTGACCACACAAAGATACAAAATTTAGATAATTTCGGGTCACCATGAAGTATAGTCATAGAATGTATCTTCTCAAGTGAAAATTATTTTATTTGAGCTGTTTAAGCATTGTTTTGACCCAAAACTAGCCAAAATCAAGTTTTCTTGTCCGATTTTCAATTGCCATTTTCTGGTCTCAAACCACTGGTAAAATCATCACAAACCAGTGGAAATGTGTGAAAAATGATAAAATTTATAGACATGGAAGGTAACTGTGCTTTTATAGCGTTTCAGAGAAAATGATAAAATTGGATATCGAGAAAATTACATAAATTTATACCAAAATTATCTAAAACCACGAAATATGTATACCTTATGGCCTGAATGTGAACTTCCATATTGTTTGATGTAGATAAGTATAAAACAAAAATTGTGTTGAAGATAAGGTATTTTTGAAAGAAATGTAACCTTTTCAAGTGTATTCAAACTTTTGGAGGGTAGTGTAGTTACACAAGATACAACTTTTATAGCTCCTCTAGAATTGATCAAAATGATTAAATGCACATGCAGCAGAAATCAGCCCTGCAAAACCAAACGGTGCAGCTGTAATAGCAGCAATATGCGATGCACAATTTTCTGTGCTTGCAAAGGTGATGATGAGTGCATGAATCCCAAGACAACAAACAACATTCCTGGGGATAACCTGAAGATGACCAAATAAAGGTCGAAATATTGTACAAAAAAACAATGTCTCTATTTGGACTTACTTTCGTATACTATATTATTTCAAATTGTTCAGTGGAACATAATTATATGGATTTTGAAATGATAAATGGTCCAACTGTCGAAATGCAATTATTTTGTGACACACGTTTCTTTCACGAAACCAAATTTATGGATTTTCTCTTTTCAATTATATTGATGAATACATATGACAATTTTATATACATTTTGTTATGCCACGCGTGGCAGAGTTTGAAAAAATTCCCAATACTCTTCTATGTCTTGTTAAACTCATATTTATACATTTTGTGCTGCTTTTGGATGCTGTTAAAGTCAAGACATTTTATTTTGGCAGTAAGTTTTTAGCCAATGAAACAATCCATGATTAAGTCTGATGTTTAATTTTTGGTTTATTTGACGGAGTACACCATGACCAAGCATGATTTGGATCAAATACATGTCCTCTAATCCCCCAGATTCATCATACAGGCACTTACAATGTTAAATTTCTGCTGCTCTTCAACACATTTAGAGCTATTTTTAGCCTTCTGTTGTGACGTCATCAGCATTGTAAGCTCTATGACATCACTGAAACAATGGTGACGTCACAATGGCAGAAATAGAAGAAAATGGCTACTTGTTGACACCAATGTTATTCCAATGGGATTACCTCAAAACCAGGGCTACAACATGCCAATACTTCCAAATGTTTATGAAACTGCTTGGTCAAGGTATCACGAACAGGGGGGGACAAGTATTTTTGTCAAGAGTAAGGTATGTTTTTAATTATCAGCCAAAAACTTACTGCCAAAAAAAAAAGACTTGACTATAGTTGCTTTACTTCTAGTAAAATAGTCAGTATGGCCTCTGAGTGATCTCATATGAGTTCAGTATCTTTAGATTGGCAAAAGGGAGCAATTAAGGAGTAAAAACTTGCATTTTTGGTCGAGTTAAGATACATTTTTGAAATATTAGCATTCTAGACAAATTAGGGGTAGGGGTAGCTAAAAATAGTATTGAGTCCACAATTCTGGAAGCATAAAGTTAAAAAATGGCTCAAAATGCAGCTATTGATATCAGGCACTTTTCTAGATCCATTAGAATGAAGTCCTTCAGTGAATATCTATCTGGCCTATGTACCATAGAAGTCAGAAAATCATGGTTGAAGTTTTAGGAGTTTTTTGGGGCTGTAAGTCAAAGTTCCCCGATGGGACACTTAAGACGATGCACTGTAAATTCTGAAATTCTGAGTTAGCTATAATGATTGAGTGAGACGGTTGCACAATTTGTTTGAGCCATGATAGCTTGCTGTTTTGAGTTATGATAATCTTTATGCTGTTATAACTTGCAAACAACAAGCTATCTTGGCTCAAAGGAATTGTGCAACCATCTCACTCAATTAATGAAGCTAACTCAAAATTTACAGTGTGGTTTTCTGATGTGCTGGTGTATCCCACAACATAAAACCCACTTAACACCGTTGCACTTTTTTGCGAGCAAGTGGCCAGGAGCTGGGGGACTAGGGTGAATATTGTAAATTCGGCCATCAACATTCCCCAGCGGGCCGGGGCAGAGGCACCTCTTCAGGAGGCTCAGCTTCCACATCCACTGGAACCACTCAGTCCTCAGCGAGAAGAGGAAAGACCAGCAGGGTTAGGGCCGCATCTACCACCACAAGATAGATAGATAGATAAATATGGTAAGTACAGCTCTCTAAGCCCAGTTCTGGGCACTCACGAGGGTTGATTGATGGCATGGGAGAGAGAGCGGGAGTCCTCAACATGTTACACATTTCCCCCATGTGAGGGATCTTTTACTTGCCATGCATAGACACTGATACAAGGGGCTGTCAATTTAACGTCTCATCCATAAGGCACATATCAATCTTCTTTTCTACCGTTGATAACCGATTCTCCAGTTATTTTGCAGGAGTTGAATCCAGTCCAGTGTTCGATTTCAGGCGACTAAATCAAAATCACTTAAGAGTATTTCAAAATGGAGAACTTGGCAATGTTGCCATCGTTGATTCAGGAAGGAGATTGGATGGTAAAGGCAGATCTGAAGGATGCATACTTTTGCATTCCAATACATCATAATCACCATCGCTTTCTGGGGTTCGGGTGGAAAAACAAAGCGTACCAGTTCCAAGTGTGCCCTTTTGAGTCAGGTGAAGTTGGCTCCCCGGATTTGGCTCCCTGGCAGCTCCCTGGCAGCTCCCTGGCAGCTCCCTGGCAGCTCCCTGAGAAAGTGAAGATAGCTCCCTGAACTAGCTCCCTGGCAGCTCCCTAGGAGCTCCCTGGAAATTGTGAACCTGGCTCCCTTAACTAGCTCCCTGATGGCTCCCTCGCAGCTCCCTGGAACTTTTAACTGAAAATAACCCCAGCATGGGGGCTACTCACTTGATGCTGATTATCGTAAAAGTTCATCCATACAGTGAGAAGTGCCACCAAACCAGTCATTGTCGGTGACGGCATTTCGGATTATAAATAAGTCTAAAAACCTTACTTGACTATGTTAATGATAATGACCAGTAATTGACTAAATTGTTTTTACAGGGTAATTGCTTTTTTTTAATACAATTATGTTTAATCTACGTTAATTTCATGATTAATTTTCAGGGTTTTTTTTGTGAAATAAGCTTTAAATATCATGTATCTCTTCATTTTTGAAGGTTAGTCGCAGCAAAAGTGATCATGAACAAATAATTGAAATAAAGTGAAATTTTGATTTCTAATCTACATTTCTTTAATCAATGTACCTGAATGTAGATGGGTGAAGAATGAGAGAATATAAACACGAAATCAGCTGAAGAAGAGAAAGAAGTGAATTTGGAAAGGAAGGAAGGATGGATTCGCAGGAGAGAAGATTGGCGAGGCGCCCAACTTTTCTTGATGCACCCAAACTACATATATTATATTTCTTTGTGCTTGAAAAAGTTACCTCAGCTTTTTTAACAAACTTTTCAGTTCTAACCAGAAATCAGATACTTGTGCACTTCTTTATAGTTTAAAATAACTCTACCATTTCCATATGTCTAGAAAATATTATTTTAAAAGTTTTAATAAAATGTGGTCCTAAGTTTAAAAAATGTACTCTTCTTTCACATAATTATTACATATTTCCTCATTGGCAGAGATTCAGAATCCAGAGAAATCAATCATCACAGCTCCTCCAAGTCCTTCAGTGACTAGGCCTAACTTAAGACATAAATTGTATTTGGCTTCTCATTTTGTATCACGATGTGGAATCGTAAAGTTTTTCACATTTTCTTCACTTTGTTAATACTTGGACTATTTTATCAAGTGTTAGCATATCTATTGATCAGATAAACTTGCTGTTCAGGGAGCTGGGTCAGGGATCCAACTTCCCCAGGGCCCATCTATGTGAAGTTGGCTCCCTGGATCTGGCTCCCTGGCAGCTCCCTGGCAGCTCCCTGAACAAGAGGTCATGAACAAATTGAAAAAAACACAAGAATGAACTTCAAAATGCTTCACATGGAGACAGAACATGACTTAATGACCTTATTTAGGCAAATTATACACATATAAAATTATATTTATTTATATATGACGGGGGCAGATCAAGAAAGTGTTGGGGGGGGGCAGGGGTTAAACAGTGCTGTCAGACCTGCCAACAGATATAAGAGATGGCTTTTTGAGCATTCTTAAAACAGTACTTGTTCATTTTAATGATAATGAGCATAGCAGAAATCAGGGGGCAGCAGGGGCAGCTGCCCCCCTAAAAATCCAGTAACCTTAAAAATTGACATTGAATTAGGGCAAAGATTTGAAAAATTCGGACAGAAAGCCCCATGTGGCCAATTGTGAGCTGCCCCCTAAAAGATCACCTCTCCAACGCCTTACAATGAGCAGCAAGTAACTAAATTTCTTTAACAGTGAATCTGCTTTCTTAATGCATTTGTATACAATGGCATTTTAAGTCTACCTTGATTTTAAGATTTCATTCCTAGTTGTTTAAGAATGATTTTAGGCCACACCTAATACATTTTAGAGAGAGAACTGCCTCTTTTAAAACAATGAAATTAATATTAAAATAAATTTATAAAATAATTTAGCATCCACATTGATCACAAGAGTCTGGTGAAAAAATTAAATTCCCCGCGATGAAAAGATAACTAGAATTTGAACAATTTACTTCTTTTGCACATATATTTCCCCATTGACAGATATTTGGAATCCAGAGAAGTTCATCTTTACAGCTCTTTCGGTGACCATGCCTAAATAGATGTGGCTTTCAGTTTCATATCACGTTGTGAAAGTGCAAATTCATTCAAATGCACCTATCTGAATTACAGTACACTTAATCAAAAGTTCCCCATGATATTGCCAATATTGCCCCATATCACTGGGCCTGATGGGGTGTGATGGGGCCTTACTGATGCACATTCCTCACTAATTAATTTATGAGGCTTTGCTGATCGTTATGGCTTGTTGCCCCTTGTAGCCCCTTGTCACCCTTTGTAGCTGAAAGAAGGGGTTAGGAAGCTGCAAAGGGTGGTCAAAGAGTCCCAAACTGCTGCACAGGACACCTGGGGTGCATATCTCAACTTATCTACTAAGAAGATAGTGTCTCTTCATTAAGGAAATTCCTATCAGTTTCAAAGATAGGGCACCTTCTGATAAATTTGGTAGATTGTCACACTGATGAAGTCAACTTAATTTGATAATTTAGAGTGTCAGATTAAATTCCTGCTGCCACATGTAAACACTCAATTCTGATTTTTAAGTTTTATCTTTAATAATGTTATATATATTGTGTCTAGATATATGTATCCTGGCCTAATATCATATCTATCTATCTATTCAACTGGTCAATTTATTTACTGATCCATTAACCAATCAACCCCAGTCAACTAAACAACTTGTCTATCCATCTATCCAGATAATTAGATCTATCTATCTATCTATCTATCTATCTATCTATCTATCTATCTATCTATCTATCTATCTATCTATCTATCTTGGGTAAAACAAATTCCGATGTTACATGTAATATTGGCTAATAAAGAATCTCTCTCTCTCTCTCATCTATCTATCTATCTATCTATCTATCTATTTATCTATCTATCTATCTATCTAGTATCTATCTATAGATTTCCTTGCAAAATACACCAACGGAGTCCAGCAGTACATAACCCCCTCCCCCTTGAGACTAAACGGTGGCCCCCTTATCTTATTCCTTATCTTTACCCTGAATGGATTCAGAACAATACCATGACATGGTACAATTTGTGCATGATATAGGCTTGGTTGGATTAATGAGCTGTCTCAGAGAAAATCATGCAATATCAGGGAATTTGTTCGGATGACGTTCTCGGAATGACCTGAAATTTTACGTAGTGACCAGACCACCTCTTAAACGAAGAAATCTGAAGTTGGAACTTCAAAACTCAGAATACTTTTCTCACAGGGGGGCCTCAAAATAGGGGTGTCGGGAAGCCATTTTTCACAAAAATCCTCATTTCTTCAACAAAAAAGTGGCCGATGTTCAGCCCTCTCTGAATGCTAGAAAAAATTAACAAGAACTATCCAAACTGGGTTTGGATGAAGGCTAGCATTGTTTTTAACAATAAATCACCTCTATTTATTAATTTCACTAAAAAGGCTACTTTGGGGGGATCACTCCGAAACTGCAGATTTTGTGTTTTTCAAAATTAAAAAAACATGCCATGTTTCGAGGGCAATTTCTCAATCTTGTGCGGGTCTAGGATTGACAATATTTGGTTAGAAAATTAGAAGAATACTTGGATTTTAGATATCTGGTGAGAAAACCTTGGGAAAATTTGAATTTTCAGAAAATTCAGCCATTTCAAAAACTGTAATTTTCCGAATTTCCCTAAAAAATCATGAAATTTCCATAGTCAAAAGGTCAAAGTAGTACCAACCGTATTATCATATTTTTGATTGAAATTAATGAAAATCACAATTATTTAGTAAATTAGTTAAGTTTCATCTGGAAAAAACAATTATTTTGTATTACACGGCTAATTTTCAAAATTTAGTTTTTCACAAATTTTGATAAGTTTCGGGAAATGTATCAATTTTGTGGGCCTATGTCTGACATCGTAACACTTTCATGTTAAACAATTTCCCTGATCATTCATGGAAAAACACCTATATTTAGTAAATCAGGGGAGATGATTGTGGGAAATGAAGGAATTTTGAAAATATGGATACTCCAGGGGGGTCACTCCGAAACTGCAGATTTTGCTTTTTTCAAAATTTGAAAAACATGCCATTTTTGGAGGGCAATTTCACAATGTTGTGCCGGTCTAGGGTTGACAATATTTGGTTAGAAAATTAGAAGAATACTTGGATTTTATATATCTGGTGAGAAAACCTTGGGAAAATTTGAATTTTCAGAAAATTCAGCCATTTCAAAAACTGTAATTTTCCGAATTTCCCTAAAAAATCATGAAATTTCCATAGTCAAAAGGTCACAGTAGTACCAACCCTATTATCATAATTTTGATTGAAATTAATGAAAATAACAATTATTCAGTAAATTAGTTAAGTTTCATCTGAAAAAAAAACAATTATTTTGTATTACACGGCTAATTTTCAAAATTTAGTTTTTCACAAATTTTGATAAGTTGACGGAAATGTATCAATTTTTTTCGGCCCAAGTCTGACTTCGTAACACTTCCATTTTAGCCATTTCTCATGATCATTCATGAAAAAACACCTATATTTAGTAAATCAGGGGAGAAAATTGTGGGAAATGCAGATATTTTGAAAATATGGATACTCAGGGGGGGTCACTCCGAAACCGCAGATTTTGCTGTTTTTCCAAATTTGAAAAACATACCATGTTTAGAGGGCAATTTCTCTAATTGGTGAGCACTCATATTGACTATATTTGTTCAGAAAATTGGCAGAATACTTGGATTTCATATATCTGGTGAGAAATTTGTGGGAAAATTTGAATTTTTGAAAATTCAGCCATTTCAAAAACTGTAATTTTTGTCTGCAAAAATTATCATTTTGTGTCACAGGTCTAATTCTAAAAATAAAATTTTCAGAAGTGTTATTGAGTTCCAATAATGTTCCAACTTTGTGGGCCTAAGTTTGATATAGTAACTCTTCTATTCCCACCAATTTTGCTTATCACTCTTATTGTTTATCCAATTTTGATTATCAACATGTGCAAAGTGTTTTCATGATTTCTTACTTGGGTGATCCGTTTCAGTCATTAACTTTTAATTTTTATTCACTTCTTACAATCAGAGGGTATGGAAATGATTATTTTCAATGTTGGATACATTTATATATGTTGATTTAAATCCCTGAAATGTGTCATAAGAGGTTGTTATAGACAAGACTGAAATTTTAATGCTATTTTGGAAGGTATTTAAAGTATTTAAATAAATAACTAAACTTAACTGTGACTTAAATATTAGCTCCACTTTTTATAGCAACTACTGGCACTTCCTGTTTAGGCAGTCACAGTAGATAGATAGAGAGATAGATATGGTAAGAGCAGCCCTCTAAGCCGTTCTGAGCACTCACGAGAGTTGATTGATGAGATGGGAGAGAGAGCAGGAGTCCTTAAAATGCTACACACATACCCCGTGTGAGGGATCTTTTACTTGCCCAGCATAGATACTGATACAAGGGGCCGCCAATTTAACGTCCCTTCCGAATGACATCCAGCTGGGATTTTGCTCATGAAGGTGCACTGAAAATTTTAGGCTCCCTACCTGGGGTAGGGGTATACCTGGGGTTCGAACCCATGCAAGCCAAGACCCTCAGCGGAGCAGGCAGGCACCTCAGCCACTTGGCCACCCAGGTGCCCGAGACAGGAGCACCAAACACAATGAGCTGTTCTTGTGCTAGGTGAGCTTATATAACATCATCACCACTGTAAGAAATTGTTAACTTGTAACAATATATGTATGACAATGGTCATTTTGACGTCTTCAGACATGAACTGCTTGATCCAGGGAGGAGCTATCAAGAAATGCTAATGAAACAAATAAATAATTATAGTGATGAATTTACCTTCAGGAGAATTGGTATAAATTGTCAGAATTTTCGCGATTTCTCATCGTCTTCATCATTGAATGTGCTGTGGGGCTGAGTCGTCATGCGAGCTCTAGTCCTCTGTCACATTCACGATGAAGACGATGCAAATTTGCCAAAAATTGTGACAATTTATACCAATTCTCCTGAAGGTAAATTCTTCACTCTAATGAATCCGGACTCCTAGATCGAGAATCTACATTCAAAATAAATAATCTCATTATTGTCTAGGGTCACTTTGCAAAAGTTCCATCAAATGACCCCAAAAAACCATCCCATTGAAGGTGACAGAAACAGCGGAATGAATAGCGTTTTGAAGAGCATCAGCAGCAATGGTGCATTGATGTGCATGTCCGATACAGACCAGATGGCGTTGGTGTCACTCACCCTCCCCAGGCCTGTTGCAACATAGCATTTAGCCAGTCCAAAATTATTATTTTTTTTGCAAAATTGTGATTGCACTGGAAAGGGGAGATTCAAGAAAGAGCATTCTCTAATCTATTCTTTCTTATTCATCCTCATTTAATCTCGCTCCTTCTGCCCCCCCTGCTGGGTCCTCAGGCCGCCATCTTGTAATCTCAGAATGAGGCTCAATGGCTAATCTCAGAATGAGGCCTGACATATTTCTGTGACCTTGGTATAGTGCCTCCTCTATGAAAATCTGGTGATTTCCCACAATTACCTCCCTATTTAGGATTTAGGGGAGAAGCGGATGACCTTCTGGTTTAAGGGGCTATGGATTTTTGGTGAAAAAAAAAGTTTGTTTTCAAGTCGACGCTGAAAGAAAAGTTTGTTCAGCACATGAAAACAAAAAACTGTGTTTCCAACTGTAGCTACTACCTGGGATACCGTAATGTTAAGTTTGCGAAAAAGAAAAGTCTGTTGCTCTCCTACACATAAAAAAAATTGCTCGTCGACGTTGCAAATGAAAAAAGTTTGTCACGGAGTAAAAATCCATAGCCCCCCAAAAACTATTGTCTGGTTAGCCCTTACTTAATAGAGGTGCTTTAACCTGAATGATTACTGAAGTATTACTATGTCAGACAATTTGAAAATGCGGTCAGCACTACTTCTACCTTCCGACTATGGAAATTTCATGATTTTTTACGGAATTTTGGAAAATTTCAGTTTTTGAGAATTGACATCTTCCCATAGTTTTCTCACCAGATATATGAAATCCAAGTGTTCTGCCAATTTTCTAACCAAATATGGAAGTGTTCACCAATTTTAGAAATTGCCCTCTTAACATGGCATGTTTTTCAAATTTTGAAAAACAGCAAAATCTGCAGTTTCGGAGTGATCCCCCGGAGTATCCATATTTTCAAAATATCTGCATTTCCCACAATTTTCTAGCCTGATTTACTAAATATAGGTGTTTTTTCATGAATGATCATGAGAAATGGCTAAAATGGAAGTGTTACGATGTCTGACTTGGGCCGAAAAAAATTGATACATTTCCGTCGACTTATCAAAATTTGTGAAAAACTAAATTTTGAAAATTAGCCGTGTAATACAAAATAATTGTTTTTTTCAGATGAAACTTAACTAATTTACTGAATAATTGTTATTTTCATTAATTTCAATCAAAATTATGATAATAGGGTTGGTACTACTTTGACCTTTTGACTATGGAAATTTCATGATTTTTTAGGGAAATTCGGAAAATTACAGTTTTTGAAATGGCTGAATTTTCTGAAAATTCAAATTTTCCCAAGGTTTTCTCACCAGATATCTAAAATCGAAGTATTCTTCTAATTTTCTAACCAAATATTGTCAACCCTAGACCCGCACAACATTGTGAAATTGCCCTCCAAAAATGGCATGTTTTTCAAATTTTGAAAAAAGCAAAATCTGCAGTTTCGGAGTGACCCCCCTGGAGTATCCATATTTTCAAAATTCCTTCATTTCCCACAATTATCTCCCCTGATTTACTAAATATAGGTGTTTTTCCATAAATGATCAGGGAAATAGTTTAACATGGAAGTGTTACTATTTCAGACATAGGCCCACAAAATTGATACATTTCCCGAAACTTATCAAAATTTGTGAAAAACTAAATTTTGAAAATTAGCGGTGTGATACAAAATAATTGTTTTTTCCAGATGAAACTTAACTAATTTACTAAATAATTGTAGTTTTCATTAATTTCAATCAAAATTATGGTAATAGGGTTAGTACTACTTTGACATTTTGACTATGGAAATTTCATGATTTTTTACGGAAATTCGGAAAATTACAGTTTTTGAAATGGCTGAATTATCTGAAAATTCAAATTTTCCCAAGGTTTTCTCACCAGATATCTAAAATCCAAGTATTCTGCTAATTTTCGAACCAAATATTGTCAATCCTAGACCCGCACAAGATTGAGAAATTGCCCTCGAAACATGGCATGTTTTTTTAATTTTGAAAAACACAAAATCTGCAGTTTCGGAGTGACCCCCCCAAAGTAGCCTTTTTAGTGAAATTAATAAATAGAGGTGATTTATTGTTAAAAACAATGCTAGCCTTCATCCAAACCCAGTTTGGATAGTTCTTGTTAATTTTTTCTAGCATTCAGAGAGGGCTGAACATCGGCCACTTTTTTGTTGAAGAAATGAGGATTTTTGTGAAAAATGGCTTCCCGACACCCCTATTTTGAGGCCCCCCTGTGAGAAAAGTATTCTGAGTTTTGAAGTTCCAACTTCAGATTTCTTCGTTTAAGAGGTGGTCTGGTACCTATGTAAAATTTCAGGCCATTCCGAGAACGTCATCCGAACAGCTCTGCATGATTTTCTCTGAGACAGCTCATTAAAGACACAATTATTGTTCACTGAATTTTTCCATGATTAATAACTAACAAGAAGGAAGGTAGATAGATAGATAGATAGATAGATAGATAGATAGATAGATAGATAGATAGATAGATAGATAGATAGATAGATAGATAGATCGATAGACAGATACATTCAGCTGTCATACAGTTGCTCTTGAAAGTAAGTACACCTTTCAGGGATTTGCCATTGAAAACCATGTTTAAGTGGTCTCAAGCTATTGGCTATAACAGCATCACTGATATTGACTCACTAAATTAATTAAAGTTATTAAGGGCCAGTGTTTAGCAATAAGTGAAGTGGGTCTATTATGAAATTGCAGCACATGTACTTGGGGGCAACCATTTAATATCCAGGGGGGGGGGGCTTGGAGTTTTCCTGGTGGGGAAATTATTTATTTCACCTTAGTAACTTAGTGGCAGGGGTAATTATTTATATATTTCAAGTGAACAAAGTCCCCAAATATTAATTCCTAAATCAAGCAACACCTTGTTAAGAAATACCCCAAGCGGAAATGATTTATTTCAAGACTGAAGCAACATTTAATTATATTTCACCAAAACTGAGCAAGAAATGATATATTTCAAAGAAAACCCAAGTTATTAAATGGTCACCCCCATGAATTTACTGGCCCTTGTTTTTAGAAGTCTGTGATTTACATGTAAGTGACTTGTAAATGCATGAAACAACAATTTGTCTTTATCTGATAACATAATAACCAGGTGATAAGGTTGGTAATTGATGAGGTAACTGATGGCATATGGCATACTCAACATTTGCTGTCAAGACAGAAATATGGTGGATTCCATTTTAAAGATAGATAGATAGATAGACAGATAGATCGATAGATAGATAGATAGATAGATAGATAGCAGCCCTACCCATTCTCCACCCTAGAATGAAATACGTACTTTATGGGCTTTTTGCACCTAACTATAAACACTGGTGTTCATTCTGAAGGAACAAGAAGGACGTCCTTGATTCTCATGTATAGGTCACAGAACATGAATTCCATGGTAACGGAATCACCCGGGGTCACGAAAATTTACCTTTATTGATACATTACCGAAGATATGATGAATGTAATCATGAAAATGTGATTTATTCTGATTCATGTGAATTTAAAATACACTGTATGCCCGAGCAGTTTTTTTACAGCAAATAAATTTTAGTTGGGGGGTGGGGGAAGTGGTATATTCACCATTTGGAATGTTTTTTTTTGCATAGTAGAAATACCAACAGACTTTGGAAGGAGGCAGTGGCGGATCCAGACAAGGCAGTACATAGAGATGCAATGTGCTATAATACTGCTGTTTCAAGAAATAGACATTGCATTCATTCACTTTTCTTCAAAATGCTACCAGACTCAGCCATCTGGGGGGGGGGGGGGGAAGACTCCCCTGGATCCATGATGGAGGGGGAGGGTTGTTACTTTAGATAGCCCCCACCCCCTTTTTTTGCAGGCCAAGCCACCTTTTTCTGGTGGAGGGGGAGGGGATTGGTGGGGGAGGGGGGTCCACTTTATCCATAACTGTTTTTAGTTTTTATATATCCTAGTTCTGCAAATATAATGCTTTTTCATAATGGCATTTTTTTTAAAGTTCATATCTTAGAAAAATAACATATCATGCAAGTTTTTTATAGTTCATTTTAAAAACTTTGTAAAATAAGTTTGCTATTATGGTGTTTCCATTAGAACCAATACCCCCTTTGCTGATTATGCATCATTGCTCCGGTCATTATCAGGTTATCATAGGGGTAGTGACTTATCTCAGTATCATTTCTTGTAACCCTTCCATTGTAATACAAGTATAATAGCATTTATTAGATAAGTATAGCTGACCTATTTACATATTTGTAAGTTATATTTAACATTGATAGACTGTATGGCTATTACAGAAATTTTATGAGAACAGCTCATTTTGCCATTTTTTAATTTTATCAACACTCAAGACTTCTCCAATTAGCAATACACAATTCACACAATTTGGTTTTATTCATTAAGTTGTTCAGACTGACCACAATAATTTTGATTTTACAATTTTGTAAGGATACTGGATACAATGCTTAATGATGACCTCTGTGACTGACATTTATCATTAAAATTATTGGACATTTACACCTGTTCTCATTTTGAATCTCAGTGGGATACTAAAACAATCAAATCAACTAAATTCGATTCTGTATGCAGTAGATAGTTATCTTCACAAATATAAGGAAATTATTAATGCTATAAAAAAACTTTTTTTTTTACAAATCATGCATTTTGGGACTTTTCAAAGCAAATATATTGAAGTCCAAATAAAGCCCCCCCCCCCGACCCATCCCCCTGGAATAGAGGCACGGGGCAGGTAAAATTGTCCAAAATAATAAACAGATAATGGCTCCACTTGAATAAAGGCCCCAAATTTAGCTCATAATTTCTTGTATCATGGAGACAATAAAGGCCCACCTCGAATAAAGGCGCATCTAAAACAGAGCCCCCCCCCCCCTCCCTCCCTCAAATAGAAACCTTGCTGGAAAGAAAAGGAAGGAAGGGGGAGAAGGGCGGGCAGAAGGGAGGGAGAAGGAAGGGAGTGATGGGACTATCATGGGAGTAAGGGAGGGGAAAGGGAAGGAGTAGAGGGAGGAAGGGTAGCTCAATGGAGATGTACCGTAATATGGGGTGAATAGGGACACTGGGGTGAATCGGGACAGAATAGGAATGTGTCTTATTTCTTTAAAGATCAGCTACTTCTACTTAACCTAGGTAATTCATTTTTAGCACATTTATTTTACACATGCAAGCGCACATTGTGATGGAATTTCATACTTCTAACTGCAGGCGGTGAGGAGCTGCAGGACGTTAAACTTGGCCCTGCATAATTTGAATTTTGCCATGCTGGTCAAAACTTTGCTCATTCCTCAAAAAGTATAAATACCAGAGCCATCAAGCTTGCATGAAACCTTTTTTTCAATTTAAATTGCTATTAGGGAACCAGTACAGTAGACTAGATATGGGATTATATATATTTGGTCAATGCGTTCAGATCCAGGGCAATGACAAATTTTCGGAATTAACAAAAATAACCCTACAAATTTTCATTTGAATGGCCTAGCATGGCGTTTTAAAGAATATTATTGAACTTGTCATCATTGATATTGGATTTAGTTCAAGATTACCTATGTATAGCGTTATTAACAGAAAAACTTTTTTTTATACTTTTGTGCAATTTATCATATTTTAAAAATCTGCAAATTTCACATCTGATTGAGTTCCAATTTTTGGCATGTCAAATATATTTTCTAATGTTCATGCACAAGTACCAATCACCTAAACATGGCAGAAAGTATTATTTCATAGAAATAGAGCACTGTCCCGATTCACCCCAAAATAAGGGGTGAATTGGGACAGTGGTTTTTCGTGAATAAATCATTGAAAATTAAAGATATCTTTTAATGCTCCTAGGGGTAGTTGGACCTCGAGTTTGGACATAATTAGGCACCATATTTTGATTTATAAGATAATTTGTGACCATGCTATGACAGAAAAACCCTCAAATCTGTCCCGATTCACCCCATATTACGGTAATGTTATTTGCTTCACTTTTAAAATAAGAAAAAGGTTGTTGTGTTATTTCAATTATTACAATAACCGAGTCACTAAAATTTTATAACTGGTAGAAATTACATCCAAGAATACAATTACATTTTTTAATTCAATAAAGTTAACAGAAATCTGCAGCTTTAATCATTACGAAAGCCCCATCATCTCATCATATAAGTACAATGTCGCATATTCCAAGTTTTATATCGGGGAAATTAGGGTCAAATATGCCAATTCAGCAGAAAGCAGGCCCATTTTGGGCAGTTACTATAGGCATATATATACCCGATAATGAATGATATTCTTTATCTTGTACAAGTTCCTCCAGAATTAAGTACACCCTTCATTTCCAGGTGACAAAAGTCCTTAAAGTATGTATTTCATTATGTGTGGAGAATGTGTTGATAGCTAGCTAGCTAGCTTGCTAGATAGATAGATAGATAGATAGATAGATAGATAGATAGATAGATAGATAGATAGATAGATAGATAGATAGATAGATAGATAGATAGATAGATAGATTGGTAGTTAGGGACATAAGAGGGTTGGCATGCAGATAGTAATTATTTACATAAATTTAGTTAGAATGATGGGGATAAATAGATGAGTGAATACATGATATCTTTGATTCAAAGATGAAAGATGCATACACATTTCAGTTATGACAAATCAAATTGCCTTCTTTAATCATGACTAATCAAGGAGCTCCTATGTTTCCATGTTAAATGTATGATGCTGCCACTTCATGGACTATCACAAAATGCATTTTTCATCATGAAGTTGTCCTCTCTTTTTGCGTATCAAATGAATAGGCTGTAAGCAAGTTTGATAAGTAGATCTGAAAAAAAGAAGAGGGTGCAGTTGCATAACAATTATAGGTTGCAAGGGGGCAGTTATCAGATAATGTAAGCAGAGGGTGGGGCTAATTTAGAGTACAGCTGTAAAAGAGCAAAAAGTCAGTCCAGCAGCTTGGACATCCCAAAGAAAACTGAACTGGCACAGGGCACAGACAGATAAGAGATGGCTGCTTGATGGGTGAAGACAGGTGATTAAGGACCTGAGGTGACTGCCCAGGGTCCAGCAAATCTGTTCCTGATTAAGATAATTTACTATACTTCTCCTTCCTTCATAGATATGCAGAATGCCTCCCAAGTAGCCAAGATGCATAATCTGATGAAGATAATTGGTAGATTGTGTCCTAATCAGAGTGTCATGCCATTCCTTTACCCCAGTGTATGGAACAGGTAGCTTCACAAATAAAACAGAAGTTGTGTAAATGTCAAGTAAATGCAGAAGGAAAGTAGATTGATAGATAGATAGATGGATAGACAGATGGATAGATAGATAGATAGATAGATAGATAGATAGATAGATAGATAGATAGATAGATAGATAGATAGAAAGATAGACAGATAGATAGACAGATAGATAGATAGATAGACAGATAGATAGATAGATAGACAGATAGATAGATAGATAGATAGATAGATAGATAGATAGATAGATAGATAGATAGATAGATAGGTAGATAGATAGATAGAGATTGATTATTGATTTATATATATATTATTTATTTATTGACTATTTTCGATTTAAGCCGACCATCACTTTTGTTTCAGCCATGTTTCTTTTTTTTCCTCTTTAATTCAATAATTTACCATACCTCTATGATGGAATCAAATCAGAACCACTTCTAAGGACTGCCATTATCATACCTGTCTTATATCTATATCTAAAAGTTAAAGATTCATTAAGATAAAAATACCTGTGCAGTTCCTCAGAGGCGAGATGAGCAATTAACAAGTGATAAGGGAAGGCAACAGGGGTTCTCTTAAAGGGACCAGGGATTTTGGGCTGTAAGGTGTCTTCAAATCTGTATTGGGGTAACACTCAGTGACTACCAGTGATATGGGGACTGTTGGGGCAAGGCTCAGTGAAGGGTAATTAAGGTCCCCAGGGGGCATCAGCAACAATCAGTAACAAGGGTAGACAATGGTATACCATCAGCATGATGGGGTAAAGCTGAGACTTTCACAGTATCTTAACTGTATCTATCCACTCGGCACAAGCCCGTACAACTGGGTGTTCTATACATCAAGTAATAGAGGGATGAGCCTTGGTCAAATTATCTACAACAACACAAAAAGTCAAAAAAATAATAATTCAGAATACTTGTAGCCCTAAAATTTTCAGAAATCCATGGCACGGTATCTAGCAACAGAAAAAAGTCAATTTGGCCAGAAAAAAAATACCTTTATTTTTGACCCCCTTGAGACAAAACTATGTACCCCGATTGGAAAACAACCCCTAAGCAGGAAATTATATTATTTATTAGGCTTGCAAATTAATAATTCAACCTGAGAGAGATCCACTGTGTCCTTAGTCATTTGTTTTTTAAGTTTGGAAGAGATACAGCGATTAATTTGGCCTTGGCGTCATTCTAGATTACTTTACTTCATGAAGCCAGTTTTCAGTTTTGCAGCAGCATTTAAAGGTGCTATAAACATGCCCATTAGAATTGGTTCAAGATATCGTTGGGCTGCTGGATTTTTTTCTAAATATATTCTGCACTCTTTCACAAGGTCTCGGTATCTTTCACAAGGTCTCGGTATCAATCTCTGAGATCTTGACATAATTCCTACTGCCTAAACTTATAATACAAATTGGAGACCACAAAAATTATAGCTAGTCCACCTGGCGCCTTTTTCGTTATGAAAATGGTCTGTTCATCAATGCAAAAATGACAGTTAAAATCATCCAAACAATTTCAAATTACTTTTATCTGTTAGCTAGACGTGATCAACCTGCAATAACATCATCCTATCGAGATTAACAGTCTTGAAGATATCAGCAAATTTATAAGATGTAGTGAGGTGAACGAACTTTTGAGACACAGTGTATAAAGCTATGAGCCCAAAAAGGAATTTTTAGGTCAGACTTAACTGATATTTAGCTTCTCAGATCTTCTTCAGGCACTTTTTCTGGAGTTGGTCGTTAGGACGAAAAAAAAGAAGATGAAGTCTAAATATTTTATAATGCCATTTCAATAAAAATCATGGGTAAAGTCAAATTTTTTTTCCAAAGGCAGAAAATGTGTTGTCTTGGTTTATCCGAGAAGCTAAAAATTACGAAAGTAGGCTATAGTCTATTTGGCTGCTGATAACTCCTGGTTGAAAAGTCGCTATTGCAGAGCAGCAAGCTTGTTGGTTGACATTGGTTATAACATAGATTTTAAAGAGCTTCTCGTTGCAGTTGAATGTATCCATGATCAATAGCCATATAAAAAAACCAGGCCATTTTACCCTTACTACTGATGCTCCAAACGTCCATAGATAAACTAATTCTGCTTCTATAGACGTCTGGGAGCAGCTTCTCCAGGTCTACAGACGGTCTGGAGTAGTACATTTTACACCAGTTACTGACATTTCAGACATCAGCACTTCAACAAAATATGCTTATTATGGACGTCTGGTACCATGCTTTTTTCTGGGTTTACAGTCTGGAGTAGTACATTTTAAACCAGTTACTGACATTTGAAAGTATCAGCATCAGTAGATGAGTCAAAATGCTTTTATTACCAGTGCTTGGTCTTGTGGCTATGTCTACTTCCCCAAAATTAGTAACTCTCTAAAGTAGGTTTCCATATATGGCCAAATATGTGATGCCAAAAAATGGGACGTATGAAAAACGTGACGTATTTTGACAGAGACATTGAAAGAGCTTTTTGAAAACTTTAGCTAATGCTTGAACTGTTCAAGGTAATACCCTATTGTATGTTCCAGACAACAGTATACACTACCTCTTGACATGATTCAAAACTGGTTCTGTCAATTAGAAAAAGCCAGAGAGCGGGACATACGAAAAAACGTGACATATTTTTTTGTGTATCATTATAGGACGTTTTATTACAGCTCTCGCAATTGCTCTGAAGAAATCAATTTTTTTCATAGTGTGGACCTATGATGTCAAAGCTGTAGACTCCATTGGAACCTATACAACTCTGGTGCAAGCTATGATGCCATATTAGTCTAGTCAATATGTGAAATGACCTAGAACAAATTGCAACAGAAATGGTTCCAGTGGCATTTGGTCCCTAAATATGTCAAGAAAGACATACTAAAAGTCATGGAAAATTCAAATGGTGGAACACCCCCAAATTAGCATAAATCCAAGATGGCCGCCATAAAAATCAGGTTTTTTGCAAATAACTCAGAAACTATTAGATATAGACCACATATGTGTATGAAACTTGAATATAAACTTGGTTATTTCGGACATTTTGACACTATTCCCATGTCTCTATCTCTAATAGTTCTCAAGATATAGCATATTCAAATATCTCTGATTTTGGCAAAAACAGCTGTAAATCCCCAAAAATGTCATTTGTGAGCCTTGATTCTGAATACTTGAAGTTTGACTTTTACCTTACCTATTATGGATACAAAAGGAATCAATTTTGTTTAATTTAAGACCTCAGTCATGTCTCTACCTCTCTTCAATCCCCAACTATGCCATATTTTGCATTTGGAAGTCTTCCCTCAGAATTCCGTTTATTAGCTAAAATTGTAATTTTATATGAAAGAAAGTGCTCATTTTGGGTCTGACGTATACGAAAAATTGTGAGTTTGGAATTCAGCCAATTCTGAGTAACATGTGTAATGCTAGACATGATTTAACTTAAATTATTGATGATCACCCAGAGAATCTGACCTAGACAAATATTTCCATACCGCATATTATCATCGATTCACATCAAGAGCGTCAATCAGTGCCCAGGACTTCAAAAGTTTACCGGCAATTTGTGAAGCAAATATTTACTTCTCTGAGACATATAGCATATCATTTTAAAGCTCTCAGAGAGATCTTTCATCTATCTATCATGTGAGAATCACACCTGTAACCAGTGATGTAGTCTAGGCAGGAATATCAGATACTGAGGCATCAGCCTCCAAGGCCGAGACCCAGGCCATCAAAATGTAGGCTCAAGGTGGCCTCGAGGACCTCAAACACTGGCCCAGAGACACACAAGACCGAGGCAAGACCAAGGATTTGGAACCGAGACAGAGCCAAGGCTGAGGTCATCAAAACATGGCTCTGACGCCTGCCTTGAGACCTTCAGCTGAGCCTCTAACCCATACAGAAGTGCAAAACAGCGAAATTTACATAATTAGCAAAACATGAGTGAAAGCCTGTTAATTGGTTAGCTTTTGGAGTTTGTCCGGCTAAATCACTGAATTCTATGTAAACTAAGTATGTTTTTAAGTTAATATAGCTGACAAAATTAGAAGTACGTAGGGTCCTATTAATACGTTTTGCATTTAGATATCTAAATTACACCTTTTTAATTTATTTAGCTAATTTTGAGAAAAATACAAAAACCGAAAAAAATGCAGATTTTGGACTTTTCTTTTGGAATTTTTGGCAATGACTAAATGATAAACTTAAACAGTAATTAATTTTTGCATTGATATGGCAAGTTCAAAATGCACAAAATATGAAAATACCCATTTCCTCACCATTTTCCTTCTAATGTTATGCTCAGCAATTTAATGTGAACAAAAATTAATATGAGATTGTGTTATATGATTGCTTTGCATACATTTGTCATATCACCATGATCAAATTTATGATATTTCAACAAATAAAGATAAATATTGCCAAATTATCACCAGCTGATGACTATCAATGTCATCAGCTCCACATGGCACTCACCCTAGCACTATCATCACCCTTCCATGACCCTCTCAAAGTGTCATGGCTCAGTCATGACTTTTGCAGTGCTCAAAATCATCTTTGACAGGCTATTTAAAAAGAACTACAGCAACTATCACTTCCAAACTAAGTATAAAGTTGTATCACAGTATCAACTAACTCTATGAATTTTGGCAAACCTATCCATTACATAATGAGGAAAAGAACCAGAAGGCTCCAGAGAAATTAGGGAACTGTCATCCGCTGCTGATGACTTTGCAGTATTTCGCGAAATTTGATAGAATTAAGTCCCGCTAGTGACATGCTGCTGTGTGATGAGGATGGCTGCACAGAGATCAGACTTTCTTCTGATACCCAACTGATCAATCCCGCAAACTCAATCATCCTGTCAGGGCCAGGACTTGGCTGGAATTGCAATTGTCCTCATATGACGGTAATTTCCCTGACTGCTTAACACAAGTCTCCAATCATGTTTCAGTCAATTTTGGACATTGTTTCATAAAATTTTCCTGCTGCTTTGCTTAATTATAGATTTATAAGATATCATTAATCAAATATGGTGAGATATATTTACACTTTAAATATTTATAAATACAATGAATTTGGACTTCTTGGCAGAAAAGCTGCTGAAAGGTGAGGGTCTGCTGCTGTGCAGCCTATTCTTTCTGCTTATAAAAACCTTACCATTTGCATAAAGCTATATTCAGAAACATTTTAGCACAGAAACTGATGATGTACCTCACTTTGTGCTTGAAACTCATAGAACTAATATCGCCCAGCCTGAGAAAAATCAGCTTCTACTAAGCAGATAATTCTGCTCTGTATCTAATTAAGATGGGGAGTTGTTGGCAAAAAATACATTAAGTCATATCTAAAAGTCTAAAAACTACTGATGAAGTTGTTCCAACTAAATTATACTACTTTTACTGAAACTATGCAAGAGGTTCTGTTAGTCTATTGATAACCCTTTATTTCTGACTATTAAACATTTTCAGTTTGTGATGTGGTCCCTTCAATACCTTTGCTTCTAAACATTTTGTAATTAATTTATTTGTCAAGAAGGAGACTAGTCTGTCATTTCGTCCAAAAATTTCACTTAGTGCATTCTGATTCTGTGCAAGATTTGTTTTTCCTGAAATCTTATTTTGGAAAGCAGCATATATACATATATATGGAACCATTGCTTTCAAATTTATTAATCTTATATTAACTTAAATAAACTTAATTTACACTGAATTTAATGAATGAGCAGGACACACTCAAAAAGCTAGCTCAGGAACATTCCTTCACTTATGTCACATAAATTAGGTCAATTTCGCAATTTTGCACACTTCCGTTATGGTTAGAGGCTAAGTTGAAGGTCTCTTGGCCAGTTTCAGAACCATATTTATATGACCTCAGCCTTGGCTTGGTCTCGGTGCCAAATCCTTGGTCTTGCCTGGGTCTCGGGTGTCTTTGGGCCAGTGTTGGAGGTCTCCGAGGCCCGATTCGAGCCTACATTTTGATGGCCTGGGTCTCGGTCTTGGAGACTGATGCCTCAGTCTCTAATATCCTGGCCTCGACTACATCACTGGTTACTGGTGTGATTCTCACATGATAGATAGATGAAAGATCTCTCTGAGAGCTTTAAAATGATATGCCATATGTCTCAGAGAAGTAAATAGTTGCTTCACAAATTGCCGGTAAACTTTTGAAGTCCTAGGCGCTGATTGACGCTCTTGATGTGAATCGATGATAATATGCAGTATGGAAATATTTGTCTAGGTCAGATTCTCTGGGTGATCATCAATAATTTAAGTTAAATCATGTCTAGCATTACACATGTTACTCAGAATCAGCTTAATTCCAAACATACAATATTTCGTATACGTCAGACCCAAAATGAGCACTTTCTTTCATATAAAATTACAATTTTAGCTAATAAACGGAATTCCGAGGGAAGACTTCCAAATGCAAAATATGGCATAGTAGGGGATTGAAGAGAGGTAGAGACATGACTGAGGTCTTAAATTAAACAAAATTGATTCCTTTTGTATCCATAATAGGTAAGGTAAAAGTCGGACTTCAAGTATTCAGAATCAAGGATTACAAATGACTTTTTTGGCGATTTACAGCTTTTTTTGCCAAAATCGGAGATATTTGAATATGCTATATCTTGAGAACTATTAGAGATAGAGACATGGGAATAGTGTCAAAATGTCCGTAATACCCAAGTTTATATTCAAGTTTCATACACATATGGGGTCTATATCTAATAGTTTCTGAGTTATTTGCAAAAAACCTGATTTTAATGTCGGCCATCTTGGATTTATGCTAATTTGGGGGTGTTCCACCATTTGGATTTTCCATGACTTTTAGTATGTCTTTCTTGATATATTTAGGGACCAAATGCCACTGGAACCATTTCTGTTGCAATTTGTTCCGGGTTGCAACCAATATTTTCATATAATGACTAGACTATATGGCCCCCGCAGGTCTCGGGCCTCCTCGTGGCGGTGGGTGGTAACACTAAGGTGAAGACCTCTATCCTTAGTGGCCAACATGAGACAGTGCGCATGCACGGTGTGTCCCCTACCTTACAGGGGAATATCAATGAACATGTCATTTACCATGATTCCAAACCGGATCGTACGTCAACCGGGTTACCAAGGTGCGCGTCCCTCAGCGGGAAACCAGGCTGAGATCGAAAAATTTGCGACTGGACTACCAAGATCTCAATGGACAAGGACATCTCCGGATGACTTGACTGACCCTGACTGCCCCCCACATCTGTCAAAGACTGAAAATTTGCTTGTTATAAAAGGTGTCACACAATCACTGGAAGACCTATCATCTGTTGCTATCTACGAAAAAATTGCAGACCTTTGCGACACGACAATTGCAGATAGCCTGAGACGCCAAACCAATGGCACATTCCTTCTTAAACCTGCGACCTCTGACCAACAAGATAAATTGACCGGCACCCATGAGATAGCCAATACCAAAGTCGTCATTGAACCTTTTCAAAGATCAGGCAAAGGCATTATTTTCTCCAAAGAAAGTAAGACCTGCTCAGACAAGGAACTTACAAATTGGTTTTACAAACACGGCATCGCAAAATTCAAACGTCTTGCTCACAAGAATGGTTATGAGTTACTGTTGCTAACATTCAAAGACGAAAGATTACCAAAGAAAGTACCTGTAGCCTTTGAATGGTGCAGAGTTTTTCCATACTTTCCTCATCCAAAACGCTGTTTCAACTGCCAAATGTATGGCCTTTTTAGTCGTACATGCATCAGGCCAACAATTTGTGCCAATTGTGGTGACCATGGTCATGCACACACACACGATAAACCTTGCTCTAAACTTTCACATTGTGTCAACTGTTCAGGGAACCATCCTGCCTTTAGCCACAATTGCAAAGTCTTCAAGAAGGAAAAAGAAATTCTACAACTACGAACTGAAAGACAACACTTACTATCCTTTCCCGAAGCCAAACGCCCTGTAGAACAGGACCCGGACAAACCTTGCCTAGAAGCAGATTACCCAAGACCAGCTCTTCATTCATCACCACAGAGACAGATTCATCTGGACAGGAACCTCTTCACAGATGTCTTAATGAAAACACCTTCACCGCCTCGACCACCAGACCGGCCAAGCAAGGAAGAACCTGTGAACTCCCCTGAATCACCGAAGAAGATGATCCAACAACGTCAAATTTTCTCTTCTGTTACCCAAGGGACTGAGAAGTCCCTCAACCTACCAAAGGGAAAAGATGTTACTCCAGATAACAAGACACCACCCAAGACAACAAAACATAAAAGCTCAACCATCGGATTGCTACCTCACAAAGACAAGAGTAAAACGACACTCACCAACAGCAAAAAAGAACTCCCCACTGGTCTCAAATTTCACATCAAGTCCAAAAATGGAAGACTGAAGGATGTATCACCATTTGTTAGCTACACAACAATGCTGAAGAAATTTGGAAAACCACACTCAGTCGATCGACAGCCTGACGGTAATTTATTGGTACAAGCCATTAATGCCACTCAGGCAAGGAAACTTCTTGAATTGAAAATTATTGCGGATGTACCTGTCAAAGTGACACCTCAAAGATCTCGATGCCACCAACCAAGATGATACGACCAACTCAACATGACCACAAACCAAGTATGTCTCTAAATAGCCAAATCAGGTGCTGATGAGACGTAAAACACAAACTCACTCACTCACTCAAGGAAGAGTACCAAATGGAGACATTCAATGACCAATGTTTGTACAAAAATACCTGAATCCGGCAGCTTCATATCTGCCAATGCCTGGCTTTGACAAAATGCGTGCCAAACTGACTGAGCGAACTAACCAAAGGATGCACAGTTGGCCACCAGACACCTTTGCAACCAAAAAAGACGTACTTGATCTAGTCACTCAGCACAACTTCACAGACGATTTTTATGGAGCCATTATTGTTTTGATTCAACATGATTTTTTGTTTGTTGCTTTGAAAGTGATAAAAGAACAAATACAAAGACAAACGAACATGAAGACAAAGACTGGAAACACAAAATAATTAACAAACACCAATCCAACTGAATTAACTCCCTTGATACAAACCAAGGATGTCTCTAAATAGCCCAACAAGGTGCTGATGAGACGTAAAGAACAAACACACACACACACACACATGATATAATAGGTCAAACTGGCCAATAGCATTTCATGTAGACAACTTCATCATAGCCTTGCAATTATGTCATGGCCAGATGAGCCAATGATGCCACTGCAAACTCAGGTGTTGAGCGGGAGGGGGGGGGATGGTTATTTGGTGATACTAAAAGTGCCTGAAATTCGACCAAGCACGGTTAATAGGATAACTGGAAATTAATCACAGTTGTTCACCAACATGCTTCTGATCTAATCTGGATTTGATATGGGAGCTGTCAAGTCAAGCATTTTGTTTACTGTTTGCACTTTCACTGTGCACTAACGAGGGGGGTACCCTCGCCATCGGGGTAGCCATTACAGCTGTCGATTCAAAATAACTTTCTGTCCTCCTGACCTTATTTCACCATATCCAAAGCCAATATTTGTCAACCATGCAATCCAGATGTTGAACTAACCCTAGGATACAACTGCAATGCGTGATTACTCACAGAATTACCAAATTTTGCACTTGAAATAAATCGTCAGGGCGAGGGTACCAAAAAAGCCTCTCGAGGGTAACACCATTTTCAAATATTGTCATGGTGAGGGTACCACCTAATATGACTGTTATGGAAATGTTTCTTTTTCAACCATTGCTACAGAATGACATAAAGAGCAATAGCGATGTCATGAGATATTTGGAAAAATTAGAGGAGATACGATGGACAGATTGGCTGATACACAAAATTGAGGAAACTTTGCATGTGTTTAGATACATATATTGACAGTTAAATAGATAGATAGGTAGATAAATAGATGGATAGAAAGATATACAGAAAGATAGATAACTAAAAAGTTAATAATATAGATACAATTCTTGCAAATAATGTGTTTGATGTCGTTTTCAAGAGTGTATAGCCTCAGCCAGGAGTCAGCCCGTGTAGATCTATCTATCTGTCCATCTTTCACTCTCTGCCAACTTCCCTACCTGTTTGTCAATCAGTCCTATCTATCTATCTATCTATCTATCTATCTATCTATCTATCTATCTATCTATCTATCTATCTATCTATCTATCGATCTATCTATCTGTCTATCTATCTATATATCTATATATATGTCTGTCTGTCTATCTGTCTATCTGTCTATCTATTAACGAAATAAAGGCAATAATTGGAGACACTTAAAGAATTAAAAAAAGTCTTGTTCTCAAATAGCCATGGTCGGACACCCAGCTTCATAACCATGGTCCCTGCCTGTCCTGGTTAGTTGAGTTAGTAGGGGGAATGGGGGCACATTGGGACGCGGGGCACTGTGGGACGGTGGGGTTTTCTTGGATCCTGGCAAGGTATATGATACGGTAGTGCCATCATATCTTGTAATTTCACATCCTGATGTTTCCATGGTTTTATAGACAAATTACAGCCACATGCAGAAGTATGGCGAGCAAAAGTTTGTTTTCCTACTACTAAAGTAAATATGGACGGGTTCAATTCGAACCATTCTGTGGACAAACTTAGAACAATTTGGCTTTCTCAGTGCTTGTATAAATTGTATTTATCGTAACGAACTGTTATGAATTGCTATCGTGATAAACACACTCACTGGTGTCCGAGAAATTAGCATTTTGGTGTAGAAGTCATATCGGGGCTTATTGGGACAGTGAATTCGGGGCACATTGGGACGCACTTAATATGGCAGAATTTAAGTGTCCAAGGCAACTGAATGACCTGGGACAGCACACAACAGGTATTCAGGCCACAGTGAATAGAGGTATAGTAGATTACCATGCTCTGTGAACAAATTAGTTGCAAAGCACTGTGTGTTACTTACATAGATGTCCGCACCCAGGACAGTTTATGTTAAATGTTTAAAACTGTTTAAAGTTAGTGTCACTCCCAACGATGGGAAGCCAGTGGGGATACCAACTGACCCATCAAGGAAGATCACTGATGAGACTACTTCTAATTGTAGGTGGGTACTTAGGTCCCAGTGACCAGTTAGCTTGGCAGTGGAGAGGACCTGAGATCTTGCCTAGGATGAATCCTAACCCCCAGGCTAATCCTGACCCCAAACCATGGACAACCCGAGGCATTGCTCCAGTTCAAATAAAGGGTTTTATTGTTACATTACTTCACATAATCAACAAATGCATTGATGCATGACAAAACTCACATCTTACGTCTATCAGAATAAAGGATCCAGTTTCCCTGAAGGGAACCTGGATCCTAGACTAAGGACATAAGGGAAGGAAGGGGAGAGGGACCAGCATTAGGGGCTCAATGCTGGGAGTCTGGTTTTGCTGGGAGTCGGGCGGGCTGGGGGAACCAGACTGAGGATTCCTGGGCCAGGCCAAAGCCAACTCAACTTACTGGCGAACTTTGGCCAGCCAATTGGGACATTCGTTACTAAAGAATAAGGGAGCCACTAGAAAGTCTTGAGCCTTGTGGCTTAGTGGCATGTGAAGGGGGGGAACTTTTAGGTCAAGGGTTATTTAACTGTTGGCTTGCCTGCCGCAGTTGCATCCTCAGCACTGTAAGACTTCTTAAGTAAAAGACACAGTATTTCCAATACTGTGACATTCTCCCCCGACTGGATGTGGCTGTTGAACTCTGTTGTCTGGGGAGACGTTTTTAGAATAATTGGCTGTGTATGCTGATTGGGAGTAAAGTACCACACATCAAGTGGGGTACCTCCCCGGGTTGTTGGGGGGGGGAATGGAGGGGAGCTAGAACGCTTATTGGCGGGAGCATTAATGTGGAGAACTGATTTTTCGATTTTGCCACAAAATAAATAATAATCTTTGCCCGGATCATGCATTATGATTGCAGTTATAATTAGATACATGGCTGATGATATAGACACAAAAATACTTTAACATAAGAACATCTGCAAGATACAATTATATGTAATAAATAGTTGACAACTTGGCAAAAATATGGCAAACATATATGCATTGTCATACAGTAATTGTGATATGTCAATAATTGATAACAGGGTGTGATACCCTCAATCAGGGGGCGGGGACTGCAGGGCCTGAGGTGGTTTGTAATTACGGCAGAGTTTGATATTCAATGGGGAGGCAAATGTGATGAAACCTGAATGGCATAGGCCATTAAGGCACGCAATTGAGCATCTACAGGGTTAACACAATGGATTGTTTCTGACTTTACATCATCAATGTCCCTAAGTGAGCATAAAACCATAGACACTGCACCTACTTCGTTCAGCACAGTATCCACGATCACTGCCCATTAATAATAGCCGATAGGGCTGTTTATAAGGGGATGATGGGAGTGTTCCAGAAAGCGGGGGAGGGGTGTGGAGGGGTCCAGTGGGCATATCTTCTTGTACTGGGCACGTGAATTAAATGTGAATTAACTGTGTATGTAGACCGGGCCATTTGAAAAAGGCAATAAGGGAAGGAGGGGGTAAGGTAACGATATCGGGCAGCAAGGAGGTCCAAGGTCGCTGTGAAAAACATATTAAAAGGGACGATGAACATTCAGTTAAGCATTGCAGATTATATGATGTCACAAAGGACTACTTAATGTCTCTGCGAGGCACCTATTATGGTGCAGAACAGGAACCGGTCAGTGCATCGTTCCCTCTTGACAAAGACTAAACTGTCAAGGAGGAGAGTCACAGCGATCGACAAGAGTTTATGGTTGCCTTCGACCCTGCTTTGCTATATGTTGGCACGTAACGTGCTACGAATTGTCTCTGGAGACGTGGTTACTGCTGCAGTGCCTTGGGTGAAGGCCTCGAACCGCAGGTTGATGCCCGAGGTTGGGTCGTCTGCTGGTCCTGGTACAAAGATGGTGCCCTTGGTTTGTTGCTGAGGTCAGGAAGCCGGTCTGGCTTTGGTGTCCCATAGCGCCCGAACGTCATCAGCCGGCTGAGAGCATGGAGACTCAAGTAACTCTTGGCTTGGTGCCATAGAGGAGGTGGGCAGTTTTGTGAGTCTCGATGCATCTGGTGTCGACTCACCGGCCTGTTGTGTCTTGGTCACTGATGTATTGACGGTCATTGTACTTGACCAACGGCTTAGCTCTTGGTATGGTCGTTTTGCCGTGGGCGTCTGTCGTGGTTAAGACAGCCCTGGCAGCGTAGGTGTCCCACAATGTTGAGATGCCCTGGTTGGCACAGATAGGTCGCTGGTGTGGTTGCCCTGAATGACGTACGTGGCGCTCTGGTTGGCGTAAGCGATGTGCCTGGCATTGACGGCTTAATTGGCGTAGATGGCGGCGACATCGAACTGTCAGGGCACATCGACTGGCGCGACAGTGGCCTGGGGTCCTTTGGAGACTTGTTGTGTGTGTACCTGATGATGACGCCTTTGGGAGTATTGGTCGCGGAGCAGCTGCCTTGCGTAGTGTAGCCCTGGAAATTGGTGTCCTCAGAAGCCTTGGTTTGTGAACGGATGCTGCTGGAAGACTTTTGTGTAGAGGACGCCCGTGGAATTGTTGGCTGAGGAACTGATGGCCTCGGGAGACCGGCGGATGCCCTTTCACTGTAAAGTGATGTCTTTACAAGTGATGTTGTGGGACGGGGTGCCCTTGGATGAGGTGGGCTTGGTGGTGATGCCCACGGTGGTGTTGCCCTTTTTGGTGACTGCTGATGAAGGGTTGCCCTTTTTGGTGACTGCTGATGAAGTGTTGCCCTTTTTGTGACTGCTGATGAAGGGTTGCCCTTTTTGGTGACTGCGGATGAAGGGTTGCCCTTTTGAGGTCTTGCCGGGCCTCCTGGATGATTTGAGGCCTTCTTCTTAGGATGTCATGGAGTGGAGCCCTCTTCCTTATGGATGGCGGCCCTCTCTTGTGTGGAATTGCTGCCCTTCGATGAATTGGGGATGCCCTGGAATCCACTGGGTGGCTGGAATGCATAGCCCCCTGGTGGATTGCTGGTAATGGTGACTGGTGTAGCCCTCTGTTGGAGTGGTTGTGATGCCCTTAATTGCACTGTGGAGCCCTCTGTGGTGAATGGTGGAGATGCCCTGAGTTATATTGTGGAGCCCTCTGCGGTGAATGGTGGAGATGCCCTTGGTTGCGTTGTGGAGCCCTCTGTGGTGAATGGTGGAGATGCCCTTTATTGCATTTTGGAGCCCTCTGTGGTGAATGGTGGAGATGCCCTTAATTGCATAGTGGAGCCCTCTGTGGTGAATGGTGGAGATGCCCTGTAGACTGATTGTGGTGCCCTCAGGATTGAGTGTGGTGGCTCAGGCCTGCGTTCGGTGCCCTTTGGACTGATTGTGGTGCCCTCAGGATTGATTGTGTTAGTTGCCCTGGTTCATCTTAGTCTAAAGGGGATGCCCTGCAGTGGCTGATTTGGCCCTGGGTGAGGTGTGATGGCCTAGGGTGCCCAATTCTGCCTTCTGGGGGGTGGTTGGTGCAGCCCTGAGGTTTCCTGCTGAGGCAGGTCCTTCGAGGTCATCTTGGAAAGCCCTGGGTGGTGCCATCCTTTGGTTGTAGAGGACTGGCCATCTGGGAAAAGGCAACTGGAAGTAGGCTTTATAGAATATATCATGGTTAATGATAGGCACTGGGGATAGTATTATGTGTAAGCTTTTCCAGTTACCGATGCAAATTCTTATATTTACTGGTAAGGCCTGTATTACTGGTATCAAGGCCAGGAAGTTTAAATTGCTTATGTTAAAGCTAAGGTATTTAAGCACTTATTAATTGACTGAATAGATTGACTTATCAAATGGTGGTTTTGCAAAGGTATATGATGAGAGTATTTTACTAATTTATCTTAATAAACATTGACACTGCAAACCATGAAGACATGCAGAAGTACATTTGCTTAGCGCACAGAAGTACATTTGTTTACTGTGCGGTAAGCTGAATGCACTGTAATGGATGAATAAGGGTGAATGAGAGATGGCATGAAGTAAAACGAACAATCCGATAGCAAACCGGCAGATGAATCCTTGCTCCCTGAAGGAGATATCTGCCACATGTTTTATAGATATGCCATGCAGGATAACATGCCAATCCTAATATTGTGTTGTAAACACTTGTCATAACATATAAGTAATACTAGTGTGCATGCAAGACTTAAGAATAAAGGACAATCTGGACACCGATGTATGCAACAAGTTAAATCAGGTCATTGACCACTACAAAGATCACCCAAGTGTGAGAATAATCAAGCAACACTCAAACAATGAACGACAATTTAATTTCTCTCTTGTTAACTCATCAACAGTTGTAAACAAACTTAAAATTCTATAAACAAACAAAGAACTGGCTTTGATCACAATTCACCAAAACTTCTAAACAAAGGTAGCAACAATATCAGTGTAACTCTTACTCCAACTATCAACAGATGCATCGAAACCAATATGTTTCCTGACTATAATAAAAGGCTTAGGTAACTCCTCTCTACAAAAAATCTGATCAACTGGCTATAGAAAACCATAGGCCAGTCAGCGTCCTTCCTTCCACTTCAAAAATTTTTTGAAGGAATCCTTTGTGATCAACTTATGAACTTTATGTCAATGTCATTGTCACATGATCTTTCCGCTTATCGTAAACCTTTCAGTTGTAACAATGTACTTGTAAAATGTATTGAAAGTTGGAGAAAGTCCATAGACAGCAACTGTAATGTTGGATGTATTTTGATTAATCTTTCTAAAGCGTTTGATAGCTTACCTAATTCGTTACAGGCATGCACACATATCATGAATTATCCCAATAATAGAAAGCAAGCTGTAAAATTAGGAAGTTTACGGAGTGAATGGCTAACCTTTGAGAAGACACACAACCAGCAACAATTAAGAGTTAGAGAAGAAGCTGGCTTCTGAACGAAAGCCTCACCCCAAAATTTTATTTGAAAAGAGGCTATGGGGACGCTACGCAATTTTTTGATGATCTTGAATGGCAGTGGTTCTGTAGTATATATCAATGCGACGGAGGGAAGCTGAGCGGCTGCCGATAGCAGTTGCATGTTACTCATAAGACACTGGCCACTTATCAGCTTCTATACTTTCTTTCAATGTGCTAGGAAATCAGGTGATATTCATAGTTAAGCTGTATGGGGATTTTGATATGATAATTTCAATGTATCATGTCACATAGCGTCGACTTTTTGGATTGCCAACTTAATTGTACGACATTACGTAATTATAATAAGGAATGTATCCGAAATTCTGGATATCCTTGGCATAACACTTTCATCAACAATTTATAAGATATTTACAACTGCATCAAAGAATCGCCTCATAAATGTTGCAGAAACTGAAAATATATAAAGATAAACAAAATGGTTTCAGAAGGAAAAGATCATGTTTAGAACATATTTTTAGTGTAAAATCCATTATTAGGAATAGGAAAATGAAAAAATTGTCTACATATGTCTGTTTTGGTGATTTTTGAAAAAGCTTATGACAGAGTTATTAGAAAGTTACTCTTTCATAAATTACTAAATTATGCTATAGCTGGCAAATTTTTGATATCTTGAAAAGCATTTATACTGATGCAGAAGCAAGTGTATGTGTTGATGGATGTGTTAGTAATTGGTTTGAAGTTAATCAAGGAGTAAGACAAGGTGATTCTTTGTCAGCAACTCTGTTTGGTTTATTTATAAATGATATTGTTGACTAGTTCAATGATTGTATTGCTGTCAAAATTGGAGATATAAATTTGAAATATTTATTGTATGCTGATGATATAGTGCGGATAAGTGAGACCGAAAATGACCTACAGAATATGATACATAAACTTGAAAATTGATGTTGCAAATGGAAAATGAAAGTTAACATTGATAAATGAAAAATAATGCATTTCAGAAATAAGGCTCAAACTAACTTAGATTTTGAATTTACATATGGCGATGATGAAATTGCTTATGTGAAAAACTATAGATATTTCGGTGTAATTCTAGATTCAAATTTAAACTGCAGTACAGCAGTCATGTATCTGAGCAATGAGGCATGTGCTACTGGGAGCCCGGGGCGTCTGGACTGAAGTTGGCACAAACATGCAGTCCATAACACAAGCTAAAACATAAATACATGTTTAAAAAAGGAAAATCATTAATCATAAAGCAACTGGCATGATGAAAAACATTGCTGAATAATCAAGACATTTCACCCCCTTCCCCTTTCAGGAGCTATCAGACCTGAAAATTACTGAGGTGGATTGCAATCCAGCTGAAGTTCAAATTCACAACTTCAGGTGTCAAGACCAATCTGCATATCAACATTATTAAAATTAACAGCTGTGTTGTGCCCAGGGCACTTTGGGCCGCCTAAGTGAAAAAAAAAAAAAAGATAGCTTAACTAAACCTTAAGTCGATAACTGAAGTGTGAGGCAACCTACGTAGAAGTAAGGTGCTGTGGTGGGAAGAGCTTGGGAGCAAGCGGATCCAAGCTGGTAATGGTTTGGGCTATGTCTGTGTGAACGGGCCTATGGGCTGCGGCCAAGGTCTTTAGGGACCCCCCCGAGTGGTAGGGGTGCATGTTATCACGCGTCTATTAGGATCAATGGCCCATATAAATCCTATAATGACTATCGTGATTTGGGGGGATTATATGGACTTGGTGGATCAGGTGAGAAATGACAGCTTAAGAAATGTAAGGAGCGCAAAATGCTGTTGTATCATAATTTTTAATGATAATTGCAGAGAGCAGGTTATGTATATGCACGTTTTGCTTGAGTGGATAAGTAATTGGCTCTCAAATGTCTAAATGAAAGGGTTGGTGGTATGTGAGGATAGCAGCTTGCCAGGTGTGGGGGTTTTCCATGGTTACACAGACATATATGGCCCTGCTATTGAAAGGGTGGATGAGCTCATCCAGTGGCTGAGTAATTTGACTTAAGGGTGTTTAGGTGCCAGAATACTTAACATTAGTCTTTCCCTGGAAATTGGTGCATTGAACGGACCCTATATGTGTTCAGAATGCGTACAAACATAAAATAGTAAATTCAATTCCCATGAATAAGTTACACAGCTGTTTAAGAGTATTCTACAGGATTCCGGACTGCAAAGTCTTCATGCAACCTTTGCATCCGCCAAAAAAATACCATAAAGATGCCGGACTGCAAAGTCTTCATGCAACCTTTGCATCCGCTAAAGAATACTTTAAAGATTTCGGACTGCAAAGTCTTCATGCAACCTTTGCATCCATAAAGAATTATTATATAGGATTTGGGACTGCAAATCTTCATGCTATCTTTGCACCCATAAATAAATATTATAAAGGATTTGGGACTGCAAATCTTCATGCTATCTTTGCACCCATAAATAAATATTATAAAGGATTTGGGACTGCAAATCTTCATGCTATCTTTGCATCCGCAATATCCTAAGTTGATAAGAAGTGCCATGTGACGCTTGTTCTGGAGAGGATGTGCATATTAATTTGATGTAACTGTATTGTTTAAGGGGCATGTATAGCGGAGATGGCCAGGCTGGTTGCAGGTGTGGCATCGCACGAGGGAAAGGTCTTTCTCTCGCTGTTTCGGAACTGTAGGATAAACAGGCCATTGTTGCTGGGCTATGTCTGGTTGGATTGGTAGGGCCTGGTAAGGTGCGGGCTGCAGCAAGGCAGGTTGGTACTGTAGAAATTGGGTGGGTGGCTGGTTGTGGAGAGGTGGCTGATATTGGGCTGGTTGCTGCTGTTGGTATTGGTATGTTGGTGGAGGTTGGTAGGGTTGGACGGCTGGGGCTTGGTTAACTACTGTTGGCTGTTTGTAGTTGTTGGAGGCAGCCATGGCTTTTGGTAAATCGTTTACTGCCTGTGTCATTTCTACATGGTGGGCTATTGTCTGTTTTTCCAAGATGTTTTGAACAATTGGTACCAGGTCTGTTAGAGGGGTTGAATCGGAAAGGACTTGCAAATTCTGTTGAATGGATGGTGGAAGTCCCCGGCGAAAGTACAGGGCTGCCATTGACTCTGGGAGTCCTAGCCTTTCTACCAGTTCCTGTATATCTGCCAGGTATTTATTAACATTGTCTCCATATGACATTTTCTTTTGTGAGAGCGCTTCTAGGATTGCTGACCTGCTTCGGAGGTGTGAAAATTTTACCAAAAATACCTTTTCTAATTCAGCTAAAGGCATGGGTTTGAGGGATCGAACCCAGGACCGACATAGGCCATCAGTGAGCAGGCGCAGCCTCTCAAGTATTTCCTCCGTTGAGAGGCGGTGAAGCAACACAAAATCAGAAAATTTCACAAACCACTGTGAAGGATTCTGGGAGTCTAATTCACCTGTGAATATTGGAGGTTTCATTTCAGAGAAGCCCAATTTTCTGGTAATGACTTTGGAGCATGACTGCTGCTGACTACTTGTGGGCGGGTGATAAGAGGGGTCAGTTAATGGAGGTGAGTGATTTGATGGTGAGTATGCAAGGCTTGGGGAGTTTTGAACAGTTGTGGCTGCAGCCATAAGCTGCTCTTGCTGTTGTTGTTGAGAGGTGGCATAAGTGCGCATCAAACTGGGTGGTGGTGCTTGTGGTTGCAAGGTGTTGTAATGATGGGAATTGGGGGCATTCTGGTGGTCATTATTGGTATGAGATAGGTCCTGAGGCTGCTCAGGAGCATATTGTTGGGTGTGGGATGGCAGGTTGTTATACATTGGGGGGTCAGACTGGGGTCGCTGGGATGCTGAGCCATACAGGAGCTGGTCTCCTGATGGAGGCTGGTAATTATTGGCAGCCATGGTTGTGGCTGTTGCGGATTGTCTAAGCTGTGGGGATTGGCCTATGTGACTAGGATACAGGGTGGTTTCTGTAAGGTCTTTTTGATAATAATATTAAAATTTATAGAGAAGGGTATTTGGCTGAATGGTAGACTACTAAGTCCTATCAGAACTATAATGGAAACATGAGTGTCTCTTGTGTTATGGCCTGAAGTTGTTTGTTGCAATTTTCAAAGTTCAAATTTTCAAAAAAAGATTTCTTTTCAAACGTTTATTGTCCCTAATTTAGAACAAATTCAAATTTATGGAAGCTTGTATTTTTACATGTACTTTGATAAGTCACTGATCATAAGTGAGGTGTGTAAATTTGATTGTCATGAAGGTAACTTGCCCGATTAATGTGAGGGGCTATGTAACTGATGTTTGATGGCGCATTGGCTAAAGAGTGTGTAGATAGGGTGCCGAAGGAGTGATGCTGGTTTGACAGCTGATTGATGGCTGGGTTGCAGTGAGGAGGGGTAAATTGTATAATAAATGATCCCTGGTGAATGATATGAGGCAGCTCGTTACTATAGAGCAAACTCCTGAGTGAGCAAGGGTACACATGTAATATACTTGTTCTAATTTAAACTTGTTCTAGCATTTCGCGTTTTCATGCGACACAGGTTGGCGTCTAGAATACCGCGCCAATCAGAAATGAATCACCTTCAATTTAAACAACAATGCAGGTCGCCAACTGACATGTGAGAATAACCGTACGACTTGGAAAGGAAACCTAATTTAACACTTCAAAGTCTACATCAATAAATGTGCACATCATATACTGTAAATTCTTTGCAAAGAGAGAAGTCAACATGGGCAAGACCTGGGGTATGACTGTATCAGTGTGTATCATGGGTTGATGTGGTGAGGGGTCGGATATGTGATGTAGAATAACAGCTGATAAATCAGTATGTGCATAATATTCTTGGCAACAATTCATGTGAGCACATTATTCATGTGATCGATATATATCATGCAAAGGAAGAACACAGTGATAGAGAAAACACAGAGTAGAAAAAGAGATTTGGGAGATGAAGCTGGTCAACAGATGATCTTTGATCTTAGGGGAAATTGCAAAATGGGTAAAGGTCACGCAGGGGTATAGCCTTGGCAGGGAGTTTTTTGGCAAGATTTATTGCACAGGGTGTGGTATATGCCTTGAAGTTATGGCTGAGGGTGAAGCTAGGGGCAATCGGAATGCCAAGTGAATGCTGGGGTTGGGCTTACTGCTGGGGCGTAAAAGAGAGAGAGGGAGGGGGGGTTGGTAGTTCTGTTTGATAAAAGGTGGGTAATTGAAGGTCTGTGGGGGGGCCTAGGGTGATTCTATTGGAAAGGGCTTTGGCTGGGCGGATTGTGTGGTGATTTGGTTGATTCCTGTGGAACCATGGAAAGGGGGGGGGGGGCTACTGAGACGGGACAAGTATTAATTAATTGTTGGAATGTGGCCAAGGGAGTTGATGTGCTGAAGGTAGATTGGAGGGATGGGTACTGATAGCGGTGGGGGGGGGGGGCTGATGGATTGGGGGGGGGGGGGTATGTGGTATTGTACTGGAAGAACAAGGAATATGTGGATTATGGTGACTGGGGGGTTGGAGAAGGGCAATGGTGGAGGAGTGGGCTGTGGATGGCTGGCTGGGACAATATGGGGAGGTAGTCTGGGAGTACTGGGAGAATTTGGGGGGGTTGGGGGGGTTTGATTGGATATGCTTGGAATTGGGACGGGTGGGTACGTTGTGTGGATTGAGTGGGATAGCTGATGATTGAAGCTGATTGTGGATTGACTGTGTGGCTGAGGTCTGCGGGTATGGGAATGGCCGATGGGGCTTTGTGGGGAAACCTTCAGTGGATGGGAAGGACCATCTATTGACCGTATAGGTTGGGACTGTGAAAGAGAAATGGTGGTCTGGACTTTGACCTTGGATAGGAAAGAGTGGCCGCAAAGAGAGGTGCAGCTCTGAGAATAGAATTCACAGCAAAACCATGCACCCTACGCACTGACTATCATATATTCTATAGCACTACTGTATTTCTGCTTGACCTTTACTTATTCTGAAACCTGATGATTGATGGATGAGTAGGTGCAATGTATCTATGAAATGAAATGTGAGCAACGATGCTATTGTATGAGTACTTGTAACTTCTTATAATGGCTAACTGTAACTTCTGATAGAAAGTAACTGCTTCTACAAGTGATACAAATGGCTGACCTTACCGGATACTGGGGATTGATGCTGGCTGAAATCATTGGATGGGGGGGCAGGTTCAGGAGAGCTGCTGGTCCGTCCTTGGAGGTCCTGCAGGATGGATCCGAAGTCCTGGTCCGGGGCCAAGTCTTGAATCCTGAGCCAAGGTTGGAGTCCGGGTCCGAAGGATGGAGTCCTGGTCCGGTGGTTGGGGTCCTGGTCTACGTTGCCTGGGGAGCTTCGCGGCTGGGATCCCTAACGTTGCCCTTTGTTTCGATATCTGGTCCAGGTGAGAAGCAGCAGCAGGTGTATGCTGGTTAGATGGAGGGAGGGGGGGGGTGCTAATGGGAATTGGGGGGGGGGGGTGCTACTGGAAATTAAGCTAGGGTGTATATTGAGGGCCGGATCAGCTGTTTGATTCTTGGATAGAGGCGTTATATAGGTCCATGTATATTTAACACTTCTTCCTACATAAACCTATATACGTGTATTATAGAAAGGTTGGAGGGGGGGGGAGCTAAAGGCTATGACGTGGCTTGTAAGGAACGGCTCAACGGAGGAATGAAGACAAAAATGAAAAATATAGTGATTGGAGGTGGTGTGGGCCTGTGGCCTAAGACAAGGGGGCCTGTGAATCGGAAATTTAAAATAAGAGGAAGTGCATTGATATGGCTGATGTGGCAAAGTAGTGAGCTGGTGGGTTGTGAGCTGGGGACTGCTGCTGCGCAGTGTGGGGGTATATTCTTGTGGAGTTTGAGTGGTGGCCTCTAAAGAAGGGTATGGAATTTGCGTAGGTTGAGGGGTTGGGTGGGGCAGCATAACTGTGGAGAGGTAACTGCCGCATTGCGGCTGTATGACGTCATTTCATGTATAGCCAGAGTGTATAGAAAGTATGTCTGAAAACTGTAGGGGAAAATGAAAATGAAAAGAAGGACTTTGTGGTGTGAATTTTAACGAGTGGAAAGAGTGGAAACTGTGGTCTCGGGAGGGCCAGGCAAAGGGCAGGACAGCCTAATAATGGGGGAGAGGGCTCATCGCCCGAGATGTGTACACCATGTCACTCCCAACGATGGGAAGCCAGTGGGGATACCAACTGACCCATCAAGGAAGATCACTGATGAGACTACTTCTAATTGTAGGTGGGTACTTAGGTCCCAGTGACCAGTTAGCTTGGCAGTGGAGAGGACCTGAGATCTTGCCTAGGATGAATCCTAACCCCAGGCTAATCCTGACCCCAAACCATGGACAACCCGAGGCATTGCTCCAGTTCAAATAAAGGGTTTTATTGTTACATTACTTCACATAATCAACAAATGCATTGATGCATGACAAAACTCACATCTTACGTCTATCAGAATAAAGGATCCAGTTTCCCTGAAGGGAACCTGGATCCTAGACTAAGGACATAAGGGAAGGAAGGGGAGAGGGACCAGCATTAGGGGCTCAATGCTGGGAGTCTGGTTTTGCTGGGAGTCGGGCGGGCTGGGGGAACCAGACTGAGGATTCCTGGGCCAGGCCAAAGCCAACTCAACTTACTGGCGAACTTTGGCCAGCCAATTGGGACATTCGTTACTAAAGAATAAGGGAGCCACTAGAAAGTCTTGAGCCTTGTGGCTTAGTGGCATGTGAAGGGGGGGAACTTTTAGGTCAAGGGTTATTTAACTGTTGGCTTGCCTGCCGCAGTTGCATCCTCAGCACTGTAAGACTTCTTAAGTAAAAGACACAGTATTTCCAATACTGTGACATTAGGAACTATTGGCACTACAAGGTGTTAATGCACTGTATATTGTCTTGCGCACTACTTATATGTGATATCTATTGCACATGGAGTGTTAAAATGATTTTTTAATTGATGTCCCAATGTGCCCCCGTTCCCCCTACATATTTAAAGCATATATGTCTTCAAGCCCAACACCAAGCTCTTCAAATACACAGTTTTGCATAGCTGCATGATGACTCTTGAATTTGCTTGTTTAATTTATTTGGATATGTGCCAACCAAATGCGATATTTATGATTATTTCAGGAGTGTATTGTATGAGGGCGCCGTTGCTGTTAATGTGAATTTACCAATTTATCTGATTTTAACATACTAGAATTCCTATTGATGGATGTTAGCATAATTAAACTCGTAGCCAAGATCTGCATGTCAATCTTACATAGACGTAAATTGCTTTTATATAATTGACTATGATTTTTTTAATATGACACACCCATGTTTTTAACTAGTCATTTTCTATTTTTATTAATTTATACCTTTACGTGTGTTTTTAGCCGTTATTATAAAACAGTCTCTCATAATTCTTTTAGAATGGCCTTGTTTTAAAGATGTTTTTCATGTGCTTTAATGACAAAAGTGAGACTTGAATAAAATATTTTGACTTTGACTCGGATAAAACGGACAGCTTACAGTCTGTATAGTTATTATTATGTTCAAGAGGCATAAATTATTTCATTGATTACTTATGATCCAAAGTCAAAGGCAAATTCCCTGCAGCCTTTTCGAAGACTGAAAGTCAACCCTTCTGAGAACGTCTTCATAATTATTGTATGATGGTGGTGACAAGGCTTATTGAGAGTAATACTGCGTAAACAGCTCTGTAAAGTACCATAGCATCTCAAATTTAAAGCTTATAGCAAGCATGATTATTTTAAGAAAGTTTCACTGTGGATGGTATTTTTTTGGCAGTAGGCATTTTGCACAACAATCTTACTTTAAATCCCTTTCCCACTGAGCACATAGGATTGCATTTGAACACATAGTCAGAAAACTTGGAGGATCCGCAAAGTTCTGATTAATTGTTATACTTGCATTGGTACAGCAATGCTATTCAGTCGTATGCAAGGGAGTGGAGTCAAATGCATGGAAATGTGTATGGCCATGCAGTGATGGGCCAAAAAATCAAACATGTTTAATTTGAACGAAGAGGGCTGCATTTTGTACTGGTTTGCCAAGCAATGTAAGTCAATTTGCCGAACAATGTCAAGGAATGCAGTCTTAAATGTGGAGATATATGTAAAGTATTTGCATTAGTAGGCATCAAAATACAGATACAAAATAACTAGAAAAACGTATTATCATAACAGGTTGGTCAAGTCCATTACATAACTTTTTATTGCAACTATGTTCTTGATTGGAATTCTCGCTTTCATCACACCACAGCTGACTGGATATTCTGAAGACCCACAAAATTTTGCTAAAAATCCAATTTCACCTATTTTTTCTAATTTCAGGTTAAACCAATTTTTGAAGGTATGACGTACTTGCATCACTATATAGGTATACTTTCACAGGAAAAAAATTTATCGAAGTGTCATTTTGGGGGAGTGGCCCTTTAATGGTCCTTTAATTATACATTATCTAATATGTAGGGGGAGTGAGGTCTTCAATTGCAATCATGTATAGCACATGCCAGCTCTTATCTTGCACCACAAAGAGAACATTGAATCTGCTGATCCATTGAATTGCCTACCCCTTTCTAAAACAATTTGCAATGCTTGCATGTCTTGATTTTCTTGTGTTACCCTCGCCAATGTTTTGGGGTGTTACCCTCGCCAACCGGAAGTGACCCTCGCCCAAATCTTACAGTACCCTCGCCACTTCCGGGCTGGTACCCTCGCCATTTAGGCCTCCCACGCCATTTTAGGTTGGTACCCTCGCCAAAATGCTGGTACCCTCGCCCAAGCATTTTTCGTTTTTGTGGTACCCTCACCTCGAGTGATTTCACATATCATGAATGCCTCATTTAATCTTGCTTGTCTGAATGTGGCACTTGGCAATGATTCATTCCACAAGTCATTTAACCTATCTTAATAATTTGAAGACCTCATACCCCGTACATGTTTTGCAATTTCACTTTGAAATCATGAAGTGAGAGTTGTAATGGCTGCTCTGATGGCGAGGGTACCCCTGTCGTTAGTGCACAGTGAGTTTTGTTGGCCCTCCTTTCAGTGTAAAACAACAATTACTTTAATTCTATATTGTTTTATTGGTTACCACAGTTCAAGGGTGTGAGTATGCAGACATAAGGATCAATTGACAGCTTTTGAACAGAGTGCCCCCTCCCCTGAAGTTGTCAAACCTTGCACCTGAGTTGTTGTGATATTATTGGTCACTCTGGCAATGATGTAACTGCAAGGCTAAAATGAAACTGTCCACAACGGACGCTATTGGCCAGTTTGACCTATGGCATCATTGATTGCACCAATTTTGCATATCCTCCAGTGCTAGGCAATGGAGTATCCACCTATGACATCATAGGTCCACTCTGGCACTGAGAAAAAAAAAGAAGATTTCTTCAGATCAATTGCTAGAGCTGTAAATACATTCAAAGAACCAGTTAAGTACATAGGCTCAAAATATGACCAGGAAGTGTAACTTCTAACATACCATAAACAGCTGCCTTGAATCATTGGTATGTCTCTTCTGTCGCGAGTTTTGTGACATACAAGAATGTACCGTATACTGTAACACCACATTATGGTCCTCTGTTGGAAGTCCTGATGCTGTAGGTTGACCATGTTGCACAAACATCTTAATCATAAAATATATGATCAAGTTGTATTGAAAAAACTTTCATGAAGCAGCTTTATGGGTGTTGTTCACAGCCATAAAGCACTGGTAATAAAAGCATTTTTGTATTGCAGGCCTGCAGTAAAGGCTATGTCATGAGTGGGTCAAATTGCAGAAAATGCCCCATGTTATTGTGCTTCACAATGGGAATAGATACGTATCTCATCACATAGCAGGTATTAAGCTCTGAAATTGCTCTGGTTAGTGCCTGGGATGGTCCCCTGTGAAATAGTGTTTAACGTTGAATATTACAGGACACTTTATTTTCCACCCTCTGGTGGCCAGAATTTGTACGCGTTCCCATTATGCAAGCCTGTATTGAAACAGAGATTATCTATCCAATCATCTACTATTCGATGGAGAGATGTTTGAGTGTTATGCTATTTTAGGTTAGTTAGCAAACTGATATATACTTATTAAACTATTACTTCGAAATAAGCCAACAACTGCTTGTGAACACAAATTTCAAATATTTAAGAAATATGAACTATGAGAGAAATGGGCCTGTAGTTATTTCTCATATCATCCTTGCCTTTGAATACTGCACTGAAAAAAAGGTTTGTGTAAAACAGACAAAACAAACGTTAGCTGGTGTCCGTCCAAAATGTTGTGTAAATTCAGACAAAAGGTATGTGTATTTTTGACATTTCATTGATCAAATCACACAAAAAATTGATCAAGATTGACAATAAAATGTCAAAAATACACATACTTTTTGTGTGAATTTACACAAAATTTTGGACGGACACCAGCTAACGTTCGTTTTGTCTGTTTCACACAAACCTTTTTTTCAGTGTGGTGTTACACAAGCTGTTTTCCAATCATTTGGTACAACACAAGTGCAAAAGAAGCATTATATAGTTTACAAAGTATAGGTGTAATTTTCTTTGAACTTAAGTATGTTTACTTGTCAGGGTCATTCCATGCAAAATCATTCAATGGTTCCAGCATGACCACCTCCAATTTCTTTCAAACGTTCCACCTTTCAAATAAATTATTAATAAAGACCAAATCCAAAGTTAGAGGGCGATAGCTCAATTATTTTCAGAGTTACGATAAAAAGAAGTTTGAAAAATTGGAAAAGATATTGAAAAACGTCCATTTGTAAAATTGTCATTACACTTCAAATTTGGACCTAAACTTATTGATTTTTTATGCAATGCCAGTATCACCCTGAACTAAGTAATAGAAGCCACAAAATGGCCATTTGGCCTAGGTGATATGGAAAAAACAAATACCAAACATGAAAGAACTCGGAAAGAGCTTTAAAATGATGTATAGAAATGTGTGTGTATTTGATTTCTTCATACTGAATATCCGGACTCAAGTTGAGTCATTATCGATTGGACCAACAATTTTGAAAACAGACGAATGAGTACATGTATATATTACATATTGTATTTTGTTATATTAATCATTCTGAATGAGTTTTCCTTGTTCTGGATGACAATATCTGGAAATGAATGAAGTAAATTGAAAACAAATCAATATTCTCAAAAGGTTTTATTGGGCCTAAATTATAAAAGATAAATTCATTGTTTAGCAGAGGTCATATTGATGAAGGCGTGTGACAACCATATTCATCTCATGTAAATAAGACGTTATCCATTGGCTACTGCAATTATATATTTAGCAGCAAGAACTGCCACATAAGACTTTACAACAGGGAAAGTAAGCCACATTTAATATGATTAATTAATTTATTTTTTAATCATATTTCGAATGGATTACACTTCATCTCAGAAGTTTTTCAGGTGGCTAAAAAAAGTCTGCTGGAAGTGTAGGTCTACTGGAAGTGCCACCACACCCTAAACATCTTGATAGAAAAACCGAGAGCTTGCATTTTGTTGTTAATATGGTGATTTGTATCTTGGTAATTTTATAGACATCTCATGGCAGTGTGTGGATGTTTTCTGATGTCAAAAGGTCCAGACATCAATGTTGGGTGCCTGTTGACCATACAATTGTTGAAATCAGTAACTTATCATTAGCTGCTGGCAAAAAATACATTTTTAGCAAATTAAAAACAGCTTCATATGTAATATCTTTGGCAGCTACCCCACTGCAGCCCGAGTTCACCTATATTAATAGATAGATGGTAAGTGCAGCCCTGTAAGCCCAGTTCTGGGCGCTCATCAGTATTAATATATTGTTTCAAATTGGGCATCTTATAAATTCAATTTTCATCATTGTATGATGATTGAAGTATAGAGAAAAAGTTGCACATATTTTTTGCTTCATCCCAGCTGATAAGTAGTTAAAAAGTTCGGATAGTGTTACTTTACACAAAAAATTCTTACTATTTATTTTATTACGTGACATTTGTCTTGTTACATGACTGCTACAATCCACTTATACAAATATTTGCAAAAAATAAAAAAATTCTCAAAGTTAGAAAAAGCTCAAATTGAGTGCTCATCTTCAGAATGAAGGACTCAAATACACACATATTTCTATACTTCATTTTAAATAAAGGTCATTCCAAGTTCTTTTTTATCCATGTAGTTGTCTCTTATGTATCACCTACACCACATGGGCGTTTTTTTGCTTGAAAATTGGTTGTTTTGTGATATTCGTAAATTAATTCAAAGACAGACAAGTAAGTGCTGGCAAAGACTTTAATACCACTGATCATCAACTACCATCAATACAATACGATACAATACAATACAATGCAATACAATACAATGCAATGCAATACAATACAATACCATACAATACAATACAATAAACATTTAGATAAAACAACAGTGATCTAATCATTCATACAAACACACATACCAAGGAAGTACACAAATACAATTTAATTAGAGAAAGATATCCCAGCTCAAACAAACTTAATCTTTGATGTTGATAAGAGATAAGGGTGGGAGAAAAAGGGGTGGGAAATCCTTCAATTGGTATTAAGCAAGCATGGTTAACTGATTAACAGTTGGCAGGCAGAGAGCCAAGCAGCAAGTGGGGTGAGCACATGGTACCCCATCTTCTCTGTCCAGGGTATTATGGCATTAATTAATGACCAGTGGGCAGTGGCCTGGCCAAGCTCCTCCCCTCTGTCCTCAATTAAAACTTTTTATTAATAAACATGTCTTAATTCAAAGACAGACAAGTAAGTGCTGGCAAAGACTTTAATACCACTGATCATCAACTACCATCAATACAATACGATACAATACAATACAATGCAATACAATACAATGCAATGCAATACAATACAATACCATACAATACAATACAATAAACATTTAGATAAAACAACAGTGATCTAATCATTCATACAAACACACATACCAAGGAAGTACACAAATACAATTTAATTAGAGAAAGATATCCCAAAGTCCATTAACTGTAGGTAGTAGTTCAAAGAGTTATTGAAATGAGTTATTTACTATTGAGAGTTTCTGAGAGGCTTGAGGTTTTAAATATTTGTATATACAGTCACTTTTCCAGTCTCCAAGGATCTTAATTGTTTCCAGTGGGACATTCGCAGCAAACAGGTGAGAAGCTCCTGATCTTCTCAAACTATGGCTATTGAAGTCAGATGTGGAAAGGCCTGATAGGGTAATCAGGGCCTTTAGCCTCTTTCGAATTCCAGCAGGGGTAGGGACACACAGTTGTCCCTTGGGGTCCAGATATGCCCAAGCAGGGGCATGGGAGGGCACAGGACCAGCAAGGGTAATGAAGTGGAGCAGGGCAGTGGTGGGGCAAACTTTGCACTTCAAGAGGGGGAGGGCTGTTTGTAGCACCCTCTCACGGAATTGTAGGGTCTTGGTCCAGTGAAGATTGAGAATAGCACCAGTTTGGAAGAACTCTATATCAGCTCGAGTGACTGATTTGGCATGTTCCCAATTCCCAGGGGAGGGGACTGACACATTGCTGATGCGAAGCATTCCAAAGAAACATGCCAAAATCAACGACCACAGCTGAGCATCAGAAGTTTTAGCTAAGTCCAGGAAGGAACACATTAAGATTAGGTCCTCTGTAGTTAAAGTCAATTTGTAACGAGGTTCACAGCCCTTGAAGCGTTTGACAGCTTTAAGCATGGATGATATCTGGTAATTATCCTGAAGGGGGTGTGGCAATCCTAATTCCATGTGTAATAATCTAATAACTGATAAATATTGTTGAATAGAGGAGGCAGCTTTGGAAGCACTGAGGTAAGCAATATAACGAACAATGTTCACTGGGGTGGCAGGTAGGGCAGGCAGATTGTAAGACACGCAGAAAGTCAAATAACATTGCAGAAATGTTCTGTAAGATCTCTTAGTACTGTCCGCCAGCACAAGTTGCTTCAGCCTCCAGACCTCTGCATCCAGCTGCTGTAAGTCAGCAGAAGTTTCTGTAATGAAGATAAGAGGAATCTCAGTGATTGCACAGACATATGTTCAGACAGCAAATAAAAGCAAGTGTAATCACCAAAGAAATGTTGCAGCAGCACAGATAATCTCAAGAATTGACCAGGGGAATGCAGCCTACTCAAAGAATCAGCAATGTCATTATGTTCTCCCTTGATGAAATGGGCTGTAATGGTGATGTCATGCATGACCACCAGAGCAGCAATCCTTCTGAGAATCCAGGATGCCATGGAATTTGGGGAGTAACGATTATTAATGGCACAGATGGTCATAAAATTGTCTGAGTAGATATCAAAATGTAATCCAGGGTAGATAGCAGCCCAACGGTCCAAGCTAATCAAGACAGTTGCCAGTTCTTTGATATTAATGTGGGCATTAGCAAGTCTTGGTTTATCAAGCATCCAGTTAGTATAGCAGATATCACCATTATTAAGGCAGAATGCTCCAGCCCCCACTGACGAGCTGTCAGTGGTGATGATAACCTGGTCTTTGACATCCCAGATTTTCCTGATATGCAAGTCCTTGGAGAGACAGGCAAGCCACCAATGCATGTCCTTAAGTAAAGCAGATGTTACCAAACATTTGTGATTAGGCTTGTTGAGCATGCCAATTGAGTGAAAAATGGAAGCCATGAATGGTTTTCCCCAGGGATGCACCTGGACTGCAAAATTCAACTTCCCACCCAAACTCTGTAACTGCCTCTTTGACAAACGTTTTTTGGTCATATGATCCATAATAACATCTTTGAAATGCAAAGCCTTCTGTTGATCCAACTTTAAAGTTCCCCTGACAGTGTCAATCTCCAGGCCAAGATAAGTAAGACACTGACAGGGGTCTACAACTTTCTTCCAGTTGATTCGCAAGCCAAGTTGCCTTAGCAAAGTCAGTAATGTGTTAAATGCTAGTGTGCAAGTGTCCTTGTCATCTGCACAACAAATAAAATCGTCTAGGTAGGCACATACCTTAAAGCCTCTCCGCCTCATCATTCTTTGAATTGCCTGAGTGATCCTGTTGTAAATAGCAGGACTTTTTCTTGCACCAAAGGGCAATTTTCCATCCATCATGAAGGTGGGATGTGCATCACCTTTAAAAGTCCATTGTAATCCAGTGATAATATGCTGGGCAGGAGGGATTTCAAAGCTCCTGTAGGCCCATTTTAAATCCACTTTTGACATATATCCTCCTGGGGAGCACAGGTCCAGTGCCTCCTCAATTGAGGTATATCTACAATCATCTTTGCAAGCATAATCATTAACACTGTAATTTTCCGGTCTTGAAAAATCATGGATCAAACGTACATCCCCATCTGGTTTCTCAATAGCAGCTAAAGCAGAGACTACTGTGGGGCACTCAGGGGAAACAATGTAATTGCCATCCTGAATTTCCTCTTTGATCCGATTCTCCACTCTTTCTATAGTCTGTGGATGGTTAGCACTAGGGTGATTTGGCACACATGTGGATTGGAGGTGCTCAGGGGGGCAGTCAATGAGAGAAAAGCCATGTTGGATGCCATTCATAATAAAGTCTCTATCCGGGTCATCTCTCAATTCATTATCCCAAATATGCAAGCAGGCCTTGACAGATGATGAGGGGCTACTCAGTTTTTTGAGGATCTGTCAGCTTTGTGTTGTACCTCAGGATGATCCTCAAAACAGGTACGGCACACATGTGCAAAATTGCAGTGCTTTAGTTGGCACCCATTCAGTCCATTGTACTTGAAGCACACAGTCTTGCCACTTTTTGGGTCAGTCTTGCCTTGGGCTAGTCTTCGTTTTGTGTTAGATCCTTCATTAAGGGGCCCTGGTTTCTGGAGGTGGCTTGTCATCAGGAAAGGACTTGCAGTGCCCCATTTGAAGCCCAAGCTGGCTTGTTCTTTTCGGTACACTTTATCATAGTTGAGGACATTTGCCCAGGGGAAGGATTGGGCAAAGACAGCCACCTGGATTAAATAATTAAGGTAGTCCATGACCTGGTCAAGATTTGCACCGTCTTCCAGCACCAAGTCCCTGGTGATGCGTATGGCCCCCTCCATAAACTGGGCCATTGTTAGCTTTTCATGGGGGACCTTTTTCTGCATGGTTGAGGTGAATTCCACACCTCCGATTGTCACTGTTGTGGGCTGATCTCCCCTGGTCAAGCTTGAGACATATTCAGGTACTGAGCGGATCTTGGCTCCAAACATGCCCTTGCCAAACTGGAACGGATCAAGAAATGTCTCACCTTGTGGATCAACTGCAGGCAGCTTGCTGGTACTTGATAGCAGTGGGTTATCTTTGAGTAACTCCAAAAGTTTTTGTGGATTAATGGAGCCTCCCGCTTCCACCACTGCCTTGGGATCCATTCGATTTTGGTCCTGGGCTTGATTGTTGTTCAGGCCCTCCTCTCTGCCTTCTTCTTCCTGACCTCTCCTCTGGGTAGGAGTCCTCTTGTCCTTGATGTGGAGGACAGCCACTCCATCAATGAGGAGCAACAACTGAGCAGGCAGCAATTTCTTGTGGAAGAGCTGTTTGATTTTGCCCTCATCCAGCAAAGCAAGAGTCTTGTAGGAGGTAAATCCTGATTCTGTCAGAGCTTTTTTGGTATCCTCAATCAGTTCCTGTTCAGTGCACCATTGTTCAAATTCCCAGGCATCAGCTTCAGCATCTCCCATCATGAAGATTTTCCAATAATAAACAAACACAAATCCTTCAAGTGAAAATCCTTCAATTGGTATTAAGCAAGCATGGTTAACTGATTAACAGTTGGCAGGCAGAGAGCCAAGCAGCAAGTGGGGTGAGCACATGGTACCCCATCTTCTCTGTCCAGGGTATTATGGCATTAATTAATGACCAGTGGGCAGTGGCCTGGCCAAGCTCCTCCCCTCTGTCCTCAATTAAAACTGTTTATTAATAAACATGTCTTAAACACACTATATATAAAACCGCTGGTTTCGGAACATTAATACTTATTGTACTTATGGTCTGTGTAGCAAAGTAATACCATAGAAGGTAAGAAAGTTCTGGGATGTATTTAAGGCTACCAAAAACAATAAATCAGTCAACTTTGAAAATTTCTGTGGGACAAGCAATTTCCCGGAAAGACATTTCTCTGCTTCTGTTTATTATTTTTGGGTGTCTTATAAATTATAAAAAAATATTTAAAAGTTTAGGACCATATTAAATGTTTGATAGCTATTTTAAAAATGGGCAATTTTTGATATTTTTTTCATTTTTTCACAATTCAGTTGATCACAACTGCAATAATATTTGAGCTATCGTCCTGCAATTTTGGATTTGCTCTTTCCTTAATTATGTTCTTGAAACTTGGAAAGTTTGAATGGAATCAGCATTCAGCAGATCAGAGACGGTCATGCTGGGGATTTTCGGAAAATTTGGTTGATTTGGTGTGGAATGACCCTACAGTACCTTTGAGTCAAAACCCAATACATCAGTATTAGAATCATTTCCAAGTTTTTTCAGTAATTAATAAATTATGTTTTCTCCAATAGTACTAAAATGATCAATCATTTAAAACTTTTTTTTGTGTCATACTTCCTGTGATTTTGCTAATACATTTCCACATTTTCTTTTAATCTTTTCCAAATTCATTTATTTTTTATTTGTGCTTGATGCTGGCGAGGTCCTGGAAGCTTAGTTTGGCTGACAACAAACAAATCGGCTTGTGTTGTAAATGTCATAAATTTATTATGACGACAAATGAAGATACAGATTCATAACAGTTGTCAGACAAAGGTGGGGGCAACACGCGCCACACCGCAAGTTAAATTGAATAATAAATAGCATAAATAGCACAAATAAAAAATACAACCATAATCGTAAAGTAGACAAAAGGAAAACAGGTGGAAATGGCTCAATGGCAAATACAAAGGAAAAAAGTCAAGTAAAATATAATAGTAAAAATTACATAGCCGAATAAAAAATTGTCCAAATGATGAAGATTAGGGAGGGTGGGTGAGGAAAATCTTCCGCTCTGCCAAGTCAGCCTGAAGTGAAAACATGGCCTACACCAGCGGAAGTGGTAGATGCCCACCAGACGGCACCAGTCACCACACAAACTCATTTCAGTTCCTGAAATAGTCTTTATAATATTTTTTTCTACTAATGCTAATTTAGTCATTCACAGTTCCTGAAATAGTCTTTATAATATTTTTTTCTACTAATGCTAATTTTGTCATTCACTGGTCAGTCACTTGATTTCAAAAATATCTGAATTTCTACCACATAAATTCACTTTTAGTTCTGATAGCACATTTCTTTACATGATTTCTCCGATACATAAGTTTGAAAATTTGAGCATTTAGGGGAACGAGGGGCAAAACGGGCCGTCTAACTTCGAAGGCTCGCTGTACCAATTTGGTATATCATGCGAATGCCAAATAATGTCTGATCCATGAAGAAGTACCAATACCACTTGCTCAAAAACAGAAAAGTGCTTTTTTAACGGTTTCAATTCTAATATTTCCCTTTTTTCAAAAATGCAACTTTATCCCATTTTGCCCCATGCTTGGGGCAAAACGGAAATTCATGTGGGGCAAAATGGGAAGAAATAAGAACACAAAAGTTCTGCAAAAAATAAGCTGTTTTTATAACATTCTAACTAAAAAGCATGTTAACAAACAGAAATGCATTAATTTACCTGATTGCAATGTAAGAATATTGCAGAATACTAAGAGTAAACATAGCAATAAACAATGAAATCAACATCTCAATAATTGATGGATGGATGGATGATTGGGGCTTTACGTCCTGTATTTATGCACTTGGTAGGCTACTTAGGACAGGAGAAGGACACAGCAATGAGGTGAAGGATGATTGAAACAGACGTCCAACATAGGCCCGCGTGACCCGGAAAGAGCTGGATTCGAACCCTGGACCCAGCGATTGGCAGCTCAGCACGCTACCCCTAGACCAACCGTCCCCCCTCAACATCTCAATACATAGCTGGGGATTGATGCAGGAAATTATACGTTCTACGTAATTATTTGACAAGGTATTTAACCATAAACATTAGGTTGCATAAGAAATAAAATTATGTGAATTTTAATGTAAATGGGGACATTTTTATGAATATTCACATAAATCTGATTTCCAAGTTTTCATAATTTAACAATTTAAACTGGTATTGGATTTGACTATATTTTTTGAAAGGTAGTTACGTTCCATTTGTTTCAGTTTCAACAATATAGGGTTTTACCACTAGGCCTAAATCTTCAAGGGATTATTGATGACATGAAACTGGTGATTTTTTCAAATATTTGTCTGTTATATAGCCAGAAAATGTATCAAATGTCTGAAATGTCATGGTTGAATTGAACCAATAGCAAGCTTCAACCTCTTCAAGGCTGGGATTGCTTTTTTGTGCTTCCCATTTTGCCCCCACAGGAGGACTCCATCTTGCCCCAACCATGCAGGGTATATTAATAATGACCTACTTACAAATGACTAAGCACCCGACTACATTTTTTTGCTTAATAAGCAAGCTTAGTAGTCCTCTTATAACACTGACTATAAATTATTCTGCTGGGAATTTCATTGGAGGTACTACAGCATTTCCAAAAATTATGATTTTTTTAAGAAAAGCGATCAAAAGCTTCAAATCAAAATAGCAGTATACCTGTAATGTTCTCAACCACGAAACTTTCAGAGAAAGTTGGTCATGTACACTATTTTATTTTCCAACCAAAAAATTAGAAGGCAGGTCAACATGTTCCGAGAAAACGCAAAAAACCATTTTGCCCCGCCGGTCCGTTTTGTCCCTCGTTCCCCTACCCTTGGAGGGTATCTGTCTTTAACCCTCATAATTTTGATCGGTCCATGTTTATTACTTGCATTGATAAAGGCCAGTTTAAAAATTCACCAACCTTGTAAGGGATAATACTTCAACTCTGAAGGGTTGGAAAAATTGCAATTCAAATTGGCCTTCTGCATGGATTGGTGGCATTCAGGAGAGATACAACTGGGCTCAAGACAACTCCAGTCTTAAAAGATTCTCTCTTGTATTTCTCATTTGTTGTTGAGCACTACTTTGGATTTTTTTTAGCCAATCCAATCTTTCACATTTTAAGAAGTAATTCCTTGGATATTTTTGAAACTGGTGCATCTACATTTCTCTATGGCTTCATTCAATCATCACTAGCAAGCATTCCTGTTGGAGTTTTTATAATTTCCAATACCAGACAAATTGGAATAGTTTTTGGTATAGATGGCGACTCGAGGCTCACTGAGACTCAGGATCCTAGATTCTTCAACTTGGTACAACCTTTAACAAACCAAATAGTATATGCACAATATGGCAATGTTGGGACTGTGCACTACTGTAGCACATCCACAGGAGGGAAGGGAAAGGTTTAGGGGGTTTTAAACTTCCCTTTATAAACTTCCTTTTGCCCGAATATTTTCATATAAAAAATTTTATTTTATGAGTAAACTTTTTTCAATTTTTCTTTTGTCAACCACAATATATTTTAAGCCTCCACTCCCCGTATTTCCTCAAATAGAAGCCTGGTCTCAAATAGAAGCCTGTCTCGTTTAGAGGCCGGGGTAGGGGCCCACGCTAAAATAATAGTAGCCTGGTTCAATTACACGCCTGGTCAGCTACTATAATAAGCTCTAATTGACTGCCTTGTATGCTTCCCAGCCACTCAGGGGGCCCATTTAAGGTGACAGAAATAAAGAAAAAGCTAAATGTCAAAGTTTGTGACTGCATGATACAATCAAACTTATAGGTTAGGGCCCCAAAGTGAGAGGGCCTTGAATGGGAAAGGGCCCTTCCCTCTTGGTGTAAATGGAGTCATGCTGAAAATAGGAATGTGGGGCCCATCAACTTATTCTGCAACAGGCCTAAAATGCCGCTCCTGTCCACCTCCATTGGCATTTTCTGGATCCGCCAATGCCCTGAGGAGCGTTCTTTATGGAAGTACGAGTTCAAAGAGAGCAGTTGTATAAATCTTTCATTGTTGATTCAGATTGTTAATAGATCCACTGAGGAATAGCTATAGAAATATGATTGATTTTCCAATGAGAATAAAAGAAAATATGCTTTCAGTCATAATTTGTTTTCTCTGCAATCGGCTTCATCGGCAGTCAGTCACCTGACAGACAAAAGTCTGCTGTATAGGCAGGCAGATGCCCTGAGGCGGCAGACTGACGAAATTCAAGTGGAACTCACTATTGAATTGGGATCAAGCCACCAGGACAGTTGCCTATTAGATCTGCGCTGTGCAGGACACATGCAGCACTGAGCTAAATTTGCTCAAAAATGCATGTAAGCGAGTACCTCCAGTGAAATGTTATAACCTGCTCGCTAAAGCCCCTTTCCCACTGGATGCATATGCTCACGTTTTATTGCATAATGGCAAAATTCTGAAAATGTGTTCATATGCAGAGGGGTATGCGTTTCTTCTGGGCCTGAAAAACCATGCTAATTGAGGAGATGCATAGCAGTTGCAGAACTACACATATGTTTGCAACTGGTGTACATAACCTTGCAACAGCTCCACAAATCACTGCATACTGATACATATTGGCACCTATACCTGCGTTTTGCAGTCTTTTGTTCTGCAAAATAGCCTCTTACATCACCCAAAACTCAAGAAATTAGTATTAAAATTGCAGTTTACTTGCATATCAATACATACTGCTGCGTATTGATGCCTTCTCTTGCATAGGCACCACATAAGTTGGCATCAGACTGCCTTTGGTCTGCGTTTCTTGGCATAGGCATGCAAATACACTTGCATACCTTTGCATATTAGAACGAAACGCAGGCCTGCTGCGTTGAAATTAAACATGTTTAATTTTTCTGCCCTCACCACGCAGCTATACACGTTTGCATGCCTTTGGCTGCGCTGTCTTGCATAGCTCTGCATAGCACTGCATATCATTGCATAACCCTTTGCGTATCCACTGCGTTTTGTAACTGCTTTTCCAAACGCAGGCAAACGTGCTCAGTGGGAAAGGGGCTTAACCATCGCTAATAAGGCAGGCTGCTGTAGCCTGAACAGTCACTACAATGCTTTCCTCAGCACAGTTCGCCATCTTAAGTGCGCTGATGGTCACTGTTGATGCAACTTGTCAAAACGGAACAAATTTGGAAAATTTTTCATACTTGTCAAATCTACGATTGATAAGAAATGATACAGTGGCTGCAGGTACAGTATTCTGCTCACAGGATGCCGCTGACAGTTACCACTTTGCCCTGTTCAAAGGAACAATCACGAATATGGACAACGTGATTGGAGTGTACAGAAAAAATGACCAAGCTTACATTTGCTACTTTCGAAACACTAGTGGACTCGTTGATGCAGCCAACCTAACTGGAGGAGAACTGCTCACAATTGGTAATAAATTTTTAATTTACTGAGCATAATACTAACCTTATTTAGATTAATAACGCTCTTGACATACAATGTAGATGTCCAGGAGAAAAAAAATTGTTTACAGGCTAAAGACGGAAAAATTCCAATTTATTATCTTTGGAGACAAGTCTGATTCTTTAGAAATTAAAATCGGAAATACAAGCCTTCAAAATCTCCCTGAAGTAAAACTACTGGGGGTCACACTTGATCAAAATTTAAATTTCAAGGCTCATATCAAAAGTCTCTATCGCAGGACAGCATGGCAATTAGCAGCCTTTGGGAGGATAGCTAAATATCTTCCAGAAACAGCCAGACTTACCATCTTTAGATCTTTTATCGAAAGTAACTTTAACTTCTGTAAAGTCGTTTGGCATTTTTGCAAAAAACCGATGCACGTAAGCTAGAAAAACTTCTAGAAAGAGGCATCAGGCTTGTCTACCAGGATTTCAATGCTGATGGAAATTTCTGCTAGAAAAAGCTAGCATCGTCCCTTTAAGAGAATCTAGACTAAGGGCACTACTAGCTGAAGTACATAGTGCCATAAAGGGTTCATCGCCAATGTACATTAATGAACTTTTTAAAGAGAAGAACACTGCATATGAATTGCATAACAAAAGACTACTATCTTTACAGCAATGTCGAAAAAAGACTTATGGGCTCAGCTCAGTGACTTATAAAGGAGCTAGCCTTTGGAATAAAATTCCTAATGACATTCGCCTCGAAAATGATTTAAGTGCCTTCAAGCAAACACTTTCTAAATTTGATATTTCTGCCATTGAAGATAGGTTCTTTTAACTGTTTGTTTCTTTATATGTCTTATGTTTTTATTCTGTTTTTAATTTAATAATTTTATCTATTACTATTATTATTATTGTTAACTTTCTGTGACACCAGCCATTTTCATGGCTGATTTTCCTTGTCATGTAAAACCAAAGTAAAATAAATATTGTCTATTGTCTATATTTCTGTATAGAGCGGGGACAGAGGGGTGCTCTAGGTACATCTATCAGTATTTGTGTGTCAAAGAAAGATAATTTCTAGACATTGCAGGGCTTTGGAGTCGGGTAGTAATAATAATAAATAATAATAATAATAGGCATTTATACAGCGCTAATTCCAGTAAACTGCTCACTAGCGCTTGTGGATGCTGGATTTATTTGTAGAAACTTTTAAATAGGTATGTCTTAAGATTTCTCTTGAAACCTTCAAGTGTTTTGGAGGCCTTGACTATCTCTGGGAGTTGGTTCCACAGTTTCGGAGCGGCATGCGAAAAGGCTCTGTCTTCATATTTGTTTTTATTGCAGGAGGGTGGTTCATTTAAGAGCATTTTGTTATTGCTTCTCAGATTACAGTTTCGTTCAGATTTTGGCTGAATCATATTTTGAATATACAAGGGAGCTTGCCCGTTTATTGCTTTCCAAGTTGTTAACATGAGTTTGAATTGTATTCTTGCTGGAATGGGCAGCCAATGTAGCTGCTTCCTATGCTGGCTTACACTGTCATGCTTTCTCAATTTTTCAATGAGTCGAACGGCTGAGTTTTGGGCCACTTGAAGTTTATACAGCAAACGATGCGAGGTTCCATAAAGAAGACCATTTCCATAGTCTAGGTGAGGTGTGACAAGAGCATTGACCGCTGTTTTACAGGTTTCCTTGTCCAATGACTTCCTGATTTTTTAAATGTTTCTAATATTGAAATAGGCATTCCGACACATTTTGTTGACTTGTTTTTCCATGGTCATGTTTTTGTCAAAGATTACACCCAGATTTCTAACATGATCGACTGCATTGATTTTGACATTGTCGACATGGATTGATGATACTTGGAGTTTATTAAGTTGATGTGGACTACCAATGAGCAGTAGTTCTGTTTTTTTTTTCCATTGTTACAAAGCTTATTTTCATGGAGAAATTTTCTGATATCAGCAATGCACTTCTCCATTTTGACTACAGCATTTCCTTGTTCTGAGAAAGTTGGTTTGAAAGAGAGTATAAGTTGCTCGTCATCGGCATACTTTTGGTCTTTGACTTGGTGTTTTTCAGCCACTTCACTTAATGGAGCGATGTATGAATTAAATAGGATTGGTCCTAATTTTGAACCTTGAGGAACTCCAAATTTTAGTGGCAGTCTGGTTGATGTCTTGTCGTTAATTATCACCGACTGTGACCTTTCAGAAATGTATGACTTGAACCAGCATAGCGCAGAATCATGAATACCGTATCTGCTTTCTAAACGTTTCAGTAGAATCTTGTGATCAATTGTGTCAAAAGCGGCTGAAAGGTCCAACAGTACAAGCATCATTACTTCACCTTTGGTCATATTCAACATGATATCGTCATGGATCTTTGTCAGAAGGGTTTCAGTGCTGTGGAATTTTCTGTAAGCTGACTGTTTCTCATCGTCCAGGTTGTTTGTAGTAAGATGGTCTGTGTATTGTTTAATAACAGCATTTTCAATAAGTTTGCCAAGGAATGACAGGTTTGATACTGGTCTATAATTCTTTTTGATTACATCCAATCCACATTTTTTCAACAAAGGTTTTACTAAAGCATGTTTCAGCTCAAGAGGCATTTCTCCCTGTGTGAGTGACTTATTGACAACATTGGTTATAACTGGGAGGTATTCATCAATGCATTGGAGCAAAAGCCATGTGGGAATAGGATCAAGTTGGCAGTGTTTAACTGGCATTTCTCTGATCAGTTTCTTTATGTCATTCTGAGATAGCCTTCTGAAGTGTCGCAGTGTATGAGGGGCAGTTTCGATATTGTTGGCAGTATCATTGTGTGTGGAGTCCAACTTAGACCTGAGTGTTTTAATCTCTTCATCAAAAAACTTATTGAAATCATTTGCCAAGTCAAATTCATTTGCGTTTGGTGGGAGAGGTAGTTCTTGTTTTCTGTTCAGACTTGAGTTCAGTAACTTGAACAACTTCTTAGCATCACCATTAGAATCTTTAATCTTGACTCGCAGATCTTCCGTTTTGAGGTGACTCAGCTGCAGATTCAATGCATTTCTTTTTTCTTTGAATGACTCCCAGTCATTTTCAAGTCTGGTTCTTCTCCATAATCTCTCTGCTTTCCTCTTTTCTGATTTTAGAAGCTTGATATCAGCATTGTTGAATGGAGTGGGTGTGCGTTGAGTTACTTCTCTGATTTTAATGGGAGCATGTTTCTCCAGAACCTCTTCAGTAGAGTTATAGAGTCGAATGAGTTCATAAAGACCTTTCGGTTCCATCCCACTTACAGACAGATGTCTTCCAATGTCTTTTTTGAAATCTTGAACAACAATTTTACTAGTTTTTCTGAAACTGATTTTTTTCTTGGGTTTTTTTGCTTTCTTGATTGGAATGTCAAACAGAATGCAGTTATGATCAGAGAGCAGGTCACTGACCCTACAGTTTTTCAATATGGATTTTTCTCGAGTAATAACAAGGTCCAGTGTATTGCCATCTTTGTGCGTTGGTGCAGAGACATGTTGCACAAGACCAAACATTTCAAGGATGTCGTTAAATTTACTGGCCTTGTTAGCATCCGGTTTATTCACATGAAAGTTGAAATCGCCAGTAATTATGATTTCATTGTTGAATGTTTGATAGTGTCCCAGAAACTTTGTGAATTCGGTGAAGAATTCTGCAATACTGTATTTATTTTTGTTTGATGGCTCTGGGCGGTACACTAGAAGAATTGTGACAATTTTCCCATCCATTTGAACTTGTATTTCCATATGTTCAAAGGTCTTGGTCTTCATGCGATATTTTTGAATTGCTTGAATGCCAGATCTGACAAGGCAACCTACTCCTGGTCTTCCGAAACGAGGCGGGCTAAGAAAGAAATATTCACCATTTTGCTCCAACTCGCCGATTTCAACTTTATCATCATCTTTTAACCAAGTCTCAGTGAAAAGAAAGATGTCTAGATCATATTCATCATTGTAGTCCTTAACAATTTGCGTTTTCTGTCTCAAACTCTGAGCATTCCACACACAGGTTTTCAGAATATTGTTTGGTTTGAGAATAGTCTTGTGGGGTTGAATTCTTATATGTTCAGCAGAAGCTGTAGTAATAAGTGAACCGACTCCAATCCCCGAGTTCTTTGGCTATCTGAAAAGCGACTTCGACTCCTCGGGTCTCCTGAATTATGACTCTGAATCCTGACTTCACTTATCAGCATTATTGCACACAAACTAAATTGTAAACTGGAGGTATTTTCAGGATTTTAACTTCTAGAAGATTTTCCTGTTAATGCTTGGTAAAATGTGTAACTAAGACAATTCGAATATGCTGAATTCAAAAATCCATGTTACCAAGCTAATTTTTTTTTTTTTTTTAAATCAGAAATTGTTGCCGCAGCAATGGAAGTAAAACTACACACTCTGAAAAGTGAAAGGCGAGGTTTCTGATGAAAAGGTAAAAGAATGGCCAAATTCAGAGAATGGTTACATGTTTAGGGGTCAAAAGTTTACTTTCTTTGTAAATGTCATAACTTTACCCTAGCAGCTTAACGTGCCTGACAGCAAAAAACTTTAACAAAAAAAGTATAATACTATAGGAAACTTACATTTATGAGTTAAAACTTTGCTCCTTTTAAAAGTGGTAAGGTTTACCCGTGTGACCGCTTTGCTGTTTCATAGTAAGTGTGTACATTTCAGGGAGAAACATGTATTAAGGAATAGAACAACATTTACTTCAGCTTTCTGTCAAGGTTTATTGTTTTTTTAAGTAAACATTTTGAAACATCTGGCTTTAAGATTTGGTGGGAAAACATTTACTAATGAAAAGCAAATGTGTTTTGTGCACCAAGATCGTTGCCACCAGAGAGTAAATATTTACTTGGCACATATAAGACTTTATTCTATAATGAGTAAAACATTTATTCTCTTCTGCACAACAATATTTTGTTAGTAATCTTGACATTACATCCAGTAAACAAACACTTTTCTATGTAATTGTTCTTGAATCAACTCGTGCACATTTGCTATTTGGGGTGAAGGTTTTTCTGGGAGGTTTAGGCAGTTTATCAAAGTGATGCTGGTGTTAACGTTTATTATTCATGTGAAATGTTTTCAAGATGGAAACTATTTGTTAAAAGTCTCGTATCGCGTGTTCAACGGATATTGTGTGAAATTTTTATATTGTTCGTTTTCTAAAGTACAGGGGGAGATTAGATATGAATATAGGAAACCATTAAAACATATTGGAATAATGATACTTTCTTTTTAAGTAAATGACATTGTCATTGCATTCTTATTACATGTATATGTCAATTCATAATAACCCACTAACATCAAAAATTGTGTCTTTTAGAAAGAAAGTTTTCTAAGGCAATCCAGCTTTATTCTTTTAGTAGTGCATGTTTACTTGTTATGACCAACCTTAATTGCACTAAATAACAGGGCGTCGGAGTCGGGAGTCGAAGTCGTGGAGTCGGAGGTTTTTGGGTGGAGTCGGAGTCAAAATTTGACTTTCAATTGGAGTCGGAGTCTGAGTCAAAAATTGGTGTCTCCTGACTCGTACAAATAATTAATATAATTTACAAAAACACAGTATCAAAAATTTTAATATTACACAAATTTTATACAAAATTTATTAAAGAAGTATTTATGTACAAAAACCAAAGAAAACTTAAGTAGTAGAACTACTTTTTCTCCCCTGTTAACCATGTAATATTTGTGTGCAATAATGCCGATAAGCAGAGTCGGGAGTCGGAGTCGTAATTCAGGAGACCTAAGGAGTCGAAGTCGCTTTTCAGAAAGCCAAAGTAGTTGGGAGTCAGAGTCGGTTCACTTGACACCTGACTCCAAAGCCCTGCTTAATAACAGAGATGTTTACTGTATTTAGCTATGATCACTTTCTCATTTAGTAGTCCTTAAATTTAGAAAAAGTTACTGCTTACGTCAATTCAGTAGCTTGATTCTGTAGTATATATCAGCTTCTCTGGGTAAACTATTAACTTGTTTGAAGAGTTTTGATATGAAACTGTTGAACTTTTAATTTCGTCTGGTCAAGAATTGATGTCACTGAACATTTGATAAATATTCAGTTTTATAAAGTATCTACACATCTAACCTTGGATATGGAATCATATTAGGTACAGAATAGATGGCAGCACATGTGGCACACTTGGAGAACAACACATGTTCAAGGAAGGAACTACAATGCGAGCTCATGATAATTGCTGTGAAGCAATAATTTTGTGAATTTAGTGAATTACTGAACGCAGGGGTTGCCACCTCTATGCTCAGATCAGTTAGTAACATGTTTTTACGCAAGCACATGTAATACAGATAATCCAAGAATATGTACAAAGATCCACCGCCGTAGTTATTTACAATTTATCCTGAGTTTCATACACTCATAGACACCATGTGGCAACCAACCTACACCAATTACTAAGTTATAACGCAGCTGCTTTGTTTTGTCATTCTGAAATTGCAAAAAAAAAATTACTTAGAATAATGGCAAAAACCAAATGTAATGCCCACACAAGCCCTCTCTTTAGACAATACAAAATATTTAAGATTCCTCATCCTCCCCACGCAAGCCCTCCTAAAATGGACAGGGCTTTCTTCTATTTCCAACCTCTTCTGTGATTGGCTGCTTATTTAGGTCATAAGCATTTTGCAGGCAGATTTAGTCCGATTATGGACACTTAGAGGATTACTGGCAACTAAGAAAAACAGTGTAAAACAAGCAAACTTTCAAACAGTTTCATTTCAGAACTGTGAAAATACATAATTCAATGGAATTTTCGGAACTGTGATAGCACCTTTCAACAATACACAATTTCTCCTTTCGTAACTGCGTGAAACAGAAGCAACAATTTCAAACTGTGATGTAGCACTCCCTGATTGGCTGAGCCAAAACTGGGTCAGTTAATTAAGTATTCATGAATTAACAGTTATGGGCCATTTTGTCATGGTATGACTTGGGATGATGAGATTCCTGAACTATGCGCTCTGCATGATTTTAATTTCTTGTTCGTTAAAAAACAATATGCTTCAAAAATATTTTTATTCAGAGCAATTTCTGACTGAAAACTATTCACATACATACCCCAGACGTCATTCTCGAAATAATCTTCGTGTTCCTGCTGTAGGGCCTAAGACATGTCTTAGCAACATATGGCATGAGATATAGGTACCCAAAAATGTATAATAACATGTGCCAAAGTTACAAAGACACAATAAAAACGCATTCTTTTGAAGGTTTTAAACGATTTATTAAATTAGAGGTTTTAGAAAATTATCAAGAATACTGCACAATATCAAATTGCTATATTTAATTACATTTCAATGAATTGTTTTTGTATATATACATGGTGGCCCTCCATCAGCGACCAAGTGGTCATCGGAGTGTCTCCTAAATAAAGTGTTCTTCATTGTCATTTGTCATTGAAGAAATGTCTCTAGGGGGGGCCCGGACGTGTTTCGGCATTCGCTGCCCCGCGATATCGCAATTTTTCTTCCAAATGCTACTATTAAGCTTGGTGGTTTAAGGGGGGGGGCCTGGGCCCCCTAGGCCGCCCCCTGTATCCGCCACTGTAGTCCTATGGTAAGGCGTGCGAGCTTTGTGATATGGTATGACCATAAGAGAAGTGACAGAAAGCATAATCGATGGGGATAAAAGGTTTTTATTTATTGATATGTTTTCTGGCAATGCTGATGCACTTATAAATAATATAATCTTGAGTAGGTAGCATATGCACTTAAATCTCTGAATATTATATGACATCAAACTTCCAACACATTCAATATTTCTTGCATCAGTAAAGGCTCATGTAGGGCAAGTTGACCTAACTTCAGCCTACTTTGGTTTTTGATGGCTTGTCAGTGGCTGGCTATAAATGGGAATAACCTGTAGCTGTGGACCTAACCCCAGCCTCCACTCCTCTTCATGACCATATTTTGAAAAAACAGCCATGTGCCTTATAAGGCAGTGCAAATGTGCTCCAAAGACAAAAGTGAAACATGTACCTAACTTCAGCCGCGTAGTACCTAACTTCAGCCTAGGGTGTACCTAACTTCAGCCCCGTACCTAACTTCAACCAATTGACCCTATTCTGTTATAAAAACAGCAGACTGTTTAAATTTGGCTTAATTACTTACCTGTATATAAAACCCGATGGTCTGAAAAAAATCAATCCCCAAAAATGTATTTCAAAAAAGCTTGGAAAGAAGTCATCGTTTTTGCGGAATGAGGATAAAAATTTATTTTAAACTCCAATTCAGGCAACTGGTCTATTCCAGTATGCCAGATGTAAAAAAGCTTTAAAAATCAAATTTCTAGATAGATAGATATTCAGGGATGAATAAACAAACTTCTCATGTGAGATTTATTGGCTGGAGTTTGAGAAACCTGGGAACTGAAGTTAGTTGTATTCGCGTAGCAAAACAAGCAAAATGCGGTCCACCAAAAAAATATGTAAAATTCCTGATTCATATTTTATGATGGTCATAACTTCTTGATAATTTATTCTAAACACATTGACAATAACTTTAAACCCAAAAACTGACACCTTGGCCAAATGGAAATTTAATCAAAAGGAGTTTTCTGTAGGGGGGCTGAAGTTGGGAGAGAGGCTGAAGTTAGGTCAACTTGCCCTAGAGGCGTGTAAAAAACAGACGGCAGGGGGGGGGGGAAGCCACCCCCTAAAAAATCTGGAAACCTTTTAAATTGACAGATCTGAGCAAAAAGCCCTATTATGAACTACAGTACAAATTTCTAAATGTGGCTCAACTTAGCTGTCTATAGCTATTTATTACTAGTCTTATCCATATCTATCCATAACTATCCATTTCTATTCTTTTGTAAACACTGGAATCTCTTTACCCCTTGTTTAAACTATAGTGATTGTGGATAGCTATGGCTAGCTATGGATAAGTGTAGCTTAGTTTAGCTTGGAATGGCTATGGATAGATAGCTAAGGCTAGATTTTAAATGACGAGCCACTTTTAGAAATGTGTACTGTACCCCCTAAATAGCTTGCCTCTCCTGCACCTACAGACACATGTATGTAGCTGATTATGATTCTCGTTCTTTTCTTTCTTTTTTTTACTCTAGGCTACGTTTGTCCACAGGAATTTCAAATGGTTGGAAACTCATGTTACCAGCTAAATCGAACCGGGGCTAGTTTTGATGACCATGAACATGCATGCAACAATCGAAATGGAAGCGGCATGGTGAAGATCGACACTGAAATCAAACACTCTGAACTGACTGCTCATATAATAGGTAACATTCTGAACTCAAGGTTTTAAGATGGGTTATAGGCCTATAGATATATGCTGTTACTCTTTAAAGTAAGTGCACCCTTCTATGATTGAAGACCGTATTAAAGTTAAAAAAATCCATGTTGGTTTTTTGCATTGAAATTAGGTTTTTCAAAAAACCATTTTGAATCTAAAAAACCAATTTTGTCTGAAAATTTTTAGAGTGTATACCAGTCTGGCCTTTGAATTCGTTTCAGAGGTCTTTATGCTAGATAGAGGTAATAATTTTGCAAAAGTAAGTTTACTCAAACTGAATATTATTTCAATAGTGCTGAGGGTATATAGTAGGAAGCCTCAGTAGTCTGATATACAATCATTGAATCAAATGAATAATTCTTGCAATATTAGTGATGTTATAGCCATTAACATTGGGCAACTATTACAGTATTACATCGTCTTCAATTGCAAATCTTTGAAGGGTGTATTTACTTTCAACTTCAAGAGCAACTGTCGATAGCTGCGCACAGCAATGTCACATAGAGTGCTACCACCTTACTTTACATCCAATGACCCAAAAGTTATTCATATTCGATTTTTACAGCTCCGGTTGCTATAAACATTAACAACAAGATAAGTCTTAATTCCCACAAACATTTGAAATTATTTTAAGTGAGTGAAGAAGTTCTCAAAGTGTGATATTTAGTCTGATAATACTTACCAGCAATAACACCATACTTGAATAAGATAAAAGATGTCTATCTATGCAATTCATGCGTATATATATAGGTCCTAGAACTTCGCTTGTGTATACTTCTTTTTTGCAATTTCAGCGAATGGAGTAGGACAGTTTTGGATCGGCCTAAAAGACATAGTTGGAGACAATAACATTTCAAGTTACAAATGGGTCCGAGATGGTTCTTCAGTGAGCTATCAAATATGGACGCCATCAGACCCGAGCAACACATTTGAAAGGTGTGTTGAGACATTGATTCGAAATTGGGGGAATGGCGTCCTGAGTGGAAATTGGAATGACGCCCCTTGCAATTTGCATCGAGGAGGAATTTGTGAGATGGAGGTAAATATATATTTTGTAAAAATCGACAGTACCAGTAGCATTTCCTGCTTCACGTATAGGCGATCTATTTAGGAGGCAGTTCATAATTGGGTTAATGGGGCTCTCTGTCCGAATTTTTAAAAAATTTGCCTGAAATCAATGTCAATTTAAAAGGTTCTCAGATTTTTAGGGGGGCAGCTGCTGACCCCTACCTGCCCCCCCCCCCGCTGGTTTGAATGCCTATGCCTATAACTTTACGATCTTTGATTTACTTTATTCCTGCTACAACCACATGTGCGTTTTTGCAAGCTGCCAATCTGATTAGAGGTCTGAAATTGAAAAGGAAAAAAAAACTAATACCGATGCAAGCTGCATTAACACCAGTAATAGAAATTTCTCATAAAATTTTTACTTCATTGGGAATATAGTTGTTCCTCTTTAATTAAAGTCTTTTTTTTTTTTTGCCTGATGATTCAAAATATGGAAATTGTGAGATTTTAGCTGAGAAGTCTGTATCATTAGTTTATAACATAATGGTTTGAAAAGGGGATTTTCAGGTGTTGAAGTATCATACTGGATCATGTGTTTTCCAGGGAAATTGTTTTTCCATGTCATTCGATTTTTCAGGTCATCAGGACCTTTTATGCAGAAACCAAATTGCCCTAGAGGAAGGACACAGAAGTACCTTGACGTACTCCGGCATTTCAAGTTGGCATTTCCAGATTCATTGAATTGAAACTACAAAAAACCCGCATCAGATTTTTAAAATCTAAAACATGACATTCGGTCAATTACATAGTCTCCTGAGGTGTTACAATTACTTACAGTTAAACATGTGACCATTTTAAGACATAACTGTACCGTACATTAACATTAAGAGACTTACAAAAATTCCTATAGCCTATAATGGTCACAATCAAAAGTAAATGGTTCCATTTCAGCTGTTGCAGCACCTGACTGCGTTTTGCCAGAATACTCCTCTCTGGTTGGTCAAAAGTCAGGAAGTTACTCCTCTCTGGTTGGTCAAAAGTCAGGAAGTTACTCCTCTCTGGTTGGTCAAAAGACAGGAAGTTTGCTTTACTCCTCTCTGGTTGGTCAAAAGTCAGGAAGTTTGCTTTACTCCTCTCTGGTTGGTCAAAAGACAGGACGTTTGCTACCGAAATTGGTCATAGGTTTACTATTTTTCAACAAAGAGGAAGCGTTGACTCCTCAGCCCCACAACATCGCCACTAATGAAGATGACAGTATGTCGCCCGAACATTATGAAAACAAATTTAATAGATCTTCTGAGGGTAAATTCATCTGCCAAAGAGGGAGCGCTTGGGGGAAAAATACATATGTTTTTAAATTAAAATGTATGCTACTAACTACCAACTAGCAGTTTATGTTAGCCCTGTAACCATCAAATATCCAGCGCCAACAAAATTTCATGTTTAATCATTCGATGCTTTTGCAGCTATTATTGTTGTGTAAATAAGACTTAATATAAATTATAGAGTGATTATACAAACAACCACAAATGTTTGGTTCAAAAATCTATGTGGGGGGGGGCCTTCTGTGTGTCTTGAAACTAGTTGCTTATATATACCAGGCACCATTGTATAATTTATAGTGCACTTTCATCATTTCATTACAAATGAAAAGGCTTATTTGAAATGTCATACCGTTACATAATTTGTTTACTGCATATTGTTTATTAGATATTTTTGTTACAGCTCTCGCAATTGCTCTGAAGAAATTACTTTTTGTCGGTGTAGACCTATTATGAGGTTATATCATGGGTGGGGGCAGTATATCCCTGGTATAGTCACCAAAGGGATATAATGCGTCCCACCCATGATGTAACCTTTTTATCCCATGTCTTTTTTTTAATACTTTTATTTTATATCAATATAAAACAGTTTGAGGCACTTAATGTGAATGCAGCTGTGTTACAAAAAATAATCTATACTCTTAATTGGCAGCATTTAATTGCCTTAAATCACAACAATCAGCAAATATGCTGGTATCTACATGCTAATAAGCATGATGTATAGGGGCACTGTTGTCTTTTGATTGGTCAGTTCCAGTATATCCCTGTTTATCTCATTATCTTTCAGTATATTCCTGCTGATTAATTAGCCAAAAGAATTTAAATATATAAAAATAAAAATGTATTTCCCTCTCTCAATCTGTATTGACCAGGGAAAAGCTCAGTATGAGGGACAAAAGTTGGCTAGACATACAGTGGGTCCCAAATTATTATGCAAGTTGGTTGCTTTATGATATCTCAAAAACAACTAAACACATTTGAAAATCCTTCCCACATAAGCAGCCAATACCCTGTTTTTCGATGTCCCAAATTATTACGCAAATGTAAGAAAAAGTGATCTTAAACTTCGGAAATGATCTTTTAATCCTCTAAACACTTACCTTTAACATTTAATGAAAATTAAAACTTCAATTTCAAAAATGGTTGCTTTAATGACGAAGAAATCAATATTATTACCCTGCATTGAAATAACATTGAAATTACTAAGTTCTTGCAATAAAGAGCTTCTCCAAGACAAAAAAAAAATTATCTTTATGAAACTCTCTCTCTCTCTGTTCCTTAGGTTTAGAACTCTTCCCAAAATTAAAGAGAAGCCATTTCGACCAATTAACATGAACAATATCTTTAAATGAAAATGATGGGGATTGGGCTTGCATTGATGGCAATGCTAATTTGATGGTAAAAAGAAGCACACATTTTTGACTTATTGTTATGTTTTGTAGAGAAAGAGAAATTGGTTCATCTTTACACAGGATACCATCATAGTCTCACAGATATATTGTAATGTGAATTGGCTGTGACATTTTTTAAAAGCAACAGAGGCTTTATATTCAAGAAAAAATGGTCATTTCAATGTTTTTCCAATGAAGAGGTATTATATTGATTTCTTCGTCATTAAAGCAACCATTTTTTAAATGAAGGTTCTGTTTTTCATCAAACATTAAGAGGTAAGTGTTTAGAGGATTAAAAGATCATTTTGGTACTTTTGGATCACTTTTTCTTGCATTTGCGTAATATATGAAATTGGGGACATCGAAAAACAGGGTATTGGCTGCTCTGTGGCGTAACTCCTCACTGCACCATCAGAATTCGACAAAACTTACAGGATATTGCCTTCATGGAACCTGAATTGTTATGTGGGAAGGATTTTAAAATGTGTTTAGACGTTTTTGAGATATCACACAAAAATCAACTTGCATCATAATTTGGGACCCACTGAAGATAGAGACTCCAATGCCTAGCATTGGAGCATGTGGAAATTTTCTGTAAGCTATGAGGTCAAAACCCAAACTAGACAAAAGCATTCCTTCTGGACAACCTCATCATAGCCCTGCAATTGGTCAATTCCATCGTGACTGTTGGGACAATTGATGCATTTTTAGGCCATATCACTGACCAAATTTGATTGAAAAAATTAAAAGAGAATCATGGGGCTAACAATAAATAAGTGAAGAAAACACCTTCAGAGATCAATTGCTGTTATTAAATGGAATATACTCTTGTTACTGATGGGACTTATTTTTTTACCACCAGTTTTTGGGTGTGTTTGCTTATCTAGAAATATTTGTGTTCAAAAGCATGCCACACAATTTCATCAAAGTGTGTATACTTCCTACAGAATGAAAACAACAATTAGTCTTTTGCATCCCTCCTTGGCTGGATATCTATTTTTTCTGGTGTGACTGATTGGACAAATCACTGTGACTGATGCGACAGCTATCTTAAAAAAAATTATTTGGGTAATGATTATCTGACTTAGGGTAAACATATTCAAAATTGATTTTGTCCAGAATAATTCAGATCCCTAAGTAAAAAAAATGCAATTTTATAGGCAAAAAACACCAAATTTCCATGAAATTAACAGGTGCACACAATGGACCGTTGTTTAACTTTTCTCACAATTATTGAAAAATGTGAAAAAATATTTTTTTGTGTAGTGGGTGTTAAGCCAAAACTATGGCATGTATATTTATCATTTTTGGGAAAATATAGTATATTTTATCCCAGTTGAGCCTTTTATAGGTCTAATCCCCATGACATAAATACTTTTCTCACAATCATTGAAAAATGTGAAAAAATGTTTTTTGTTTTTTTTTGTTTCTGGGACAGAACTAAAAAATTGCATGCAATGCATGCACCGTGTCCTCGGGCCACCAATTTTTTGAGGTATTGGTTATGACATCACCAGTAGTGTTGCAATAGGAGATGGCAGATGATGTCATGAAGGAAAGAATAGGCGAAACAATGGGATTTACAAGTGTTAGGCAGTGACGACAGCATTGTAAATTCAACTTGTCACTGCCTGCTTGACCACAACTGATGTAACTTCACATAGATTGTATTGTGAGTTGTTTGTTAAATTTTGGTTGAATAAAAATATCTGAGTCTGATCTGAATCTGTTTGAATGTTTTATCATCTGACTAGTCTGTATGGAAATTATAACTGAATTCTTGTTCTGATTTGAAAGGGCGCAATTGTCTTTGAGGATGCCTTATTACCTTTTACTATTACTAAGTATTGTAGGCTGAGGTTATAATTCAGTTTCAATTTAAGATAGGGCAACTGAAGCAAGACCTGTGTCTTGATTACAATGCTGGATTGGTGATATTCCAATCCAATATAATTAGGCCTATAAACCCCGAGGCTACAGGCCTATATATAATCATGTAAGAAAAGGGCCTTATTTTTGCAATGTAGGCCTAAATCGGGCGGCGGCAAGTATGTAGGGGCCTAATATAAATTTAGGCTGTTATAACTGCCTAAACACTAAAGCTTCGGTTATTAGATTTGCCAAATTTGCTTTGTCAGCAATTCAGATAAAATGTTTATTGTTAGACTCTTGATGTCAATCAAATGTACTTTCAGCAGCAACATCAAGGTGTTATGTGAACAACTTGACCTGACCAGTGATAGCCTCACATATGGCACCATTACAGATGTCATGAAAACTGTAGCATGCCAATGCAATTCTCAGTGCAAGTCCAAAGTGAACAGTAGCCTTGGGAGTGTTCTAAAAGAACTTTCACTCGTCAGAGACAATATATTTCATTGTGAACTTTCAAGTGATGAGATTAATTTTATCATTACAGACATTTGTTTGAATTGAGTAATGTTGTTCCTAATTATTCCACAATTGTATACATCTCAGTATGAATAAAGATTGTAATAATATGGTAAATTCTTAATTAACATTATAAGCATGAATTTGCAAACTTTCAACCCCAGTCACTTGGAAGTTTGTAGCACTTGCTATGAATAGGCCTCAGTAGCGTCAGTAGGCTATATAGCAGCTGTACCCCTTTTGGGAGTGATCACTCTGGTCCCTGCACCAGCAGCAGCATGGGAGAACATGTTCATGTATAGCCTACAATGCCTACATGTATTGTGTAGCAGACCTATTGATAATGTGTTGAATGACCTGATTTCTCTATAGCCTAGATTCTGCAACACATTCTCAAAATCCATGTATATATTTTTCATTATTTGGCATGTTCCAGTGGAGGTGTAAAAACGAGCATGTACGAATTCGTGGACATGAAAAAACGAGCATAAGTGCTCGTGTACATGTAAAAACTAACACTCGTGAATGTGCTTTATCATTCATTCGTGTATCTGCCAATACTAACATTCGTGGAAGTGCTATATAATTAGGGTTTAGTGTTAAATTTAGGTTTAGAGATAGTTTTAGCTAGCCCTGGGACCCATGCGTGAGCATGGGTCATGGGTCGTCCCATTCAAAATCATGAGATCTCGACATGGTGTCAGGAGAATTGGTCTATACTAAACAATTCTTATCCAAATTTCATGAAATTTTGGATTTGGGTAGCTTACATATTTTACTCCTGACGGCACTACTTTTGAAAGCATATCCGCAAAGATTGGCATGGTAAAAGATATGTTTAAATGGGAGAAATGTCAAAAAATTGTGAGAGACAGCCATCAGTCTCACTTTGATGTGTGATGTCACAATTGTGACGTCACAACAAATACCTATGACATCATAGAGATTTGTTATGACATCACTCTCTTTTGACCAATGAGAGGAGGCCATTTGTTCTATGTATAAGAATAAAAATCACTTCTTCATGTTCAGGAGAATATTAAACACTTATTTCACCAACTATTTGAGATGAAATAAGGTGCAGTCAGCAGCAAAAAATGTGCACTTTTAGAATGTATCAACAAATTGGAATAAAACACAGTGAAAAAGAGTGAAAATTGAATTCTCCCAGACCATGTCCCTCAAATCTCATGATTTTCCAATGGGAGGATTCATGACCCCTGTCCCAGGGGTCCAGGGCTAAGTTTTAGCCAAGTTTAAGGTTGCAATGTTCGTAATTACACATACACGAATTCGTGAATAGCAATATTTTACACTTACATGAATGCTAAATTCGTGTATATGTTCGTTCTTGCAGGTTTACAAATTCGTGTACATGCCAAATAGTGAAAAATATATACCTCCAAAATCCTGATCTCACTCCTTTCTGCTGACTGCACAAGCATGGTTCCACATGTTCCAATTTGAAACTGCAGAAAAAGTGATTACTGTTACAGAAAAGTGATGGCTTAGAAAAAGAGTCAAGGACAAAATTATTCATTATTTTAATAAACAGGTATAAGCAATGGCGGATAAAATTCAGTATATCTGATTCACCCGCGCAAGCCAAGGATGATCTGATTGGGATAAAAATAAATGACCAAAAGAGCTTTGTTAGAACTTCAGACTCTGCACAAAAAACTCTGGCCTCCCGGAGTTGATTGTACGATTTATGTGTAGAGCAGTTTATTTTACAAACTGGAAAAGCCTTTAAATCAACTATCCTAAATAACGTTCATATTCAGTAATCAAAGGACTATTACACAAAGGATTGGATAGTATACGAAAAATGTTTTGAGGCTTTTTTGAAAAATTGCAAAAAAAAAGTGATTGATTACGTATACATGTACATCAAGCCCTTGAGAAATTTAATAATTATAACAGTCCCCCCCCCCCATCAAAAAGTAAAAGGAATCAGGAAATGTTAAAGCTTCTTCATGTAAGGGTCAATCTCGAGCTGGTCAGTTAACTTATAGTATTCCCTTGAATACCCTTTTGTGTGATATTGGTGTGTCATTCAGTTTATATTATGTGTAAAATAATCAATGAAATACAGCTATCTAGGTTGCTGTTTGAATCTGAAATTCACATCAGATGTAGATTAATCAATAATCATTCAACCTAAGTTGATCATTTATAGATATATTGTACTTGTAAGTTTAATGTTAACAGGGTTGCTGCTGGTGCATGTGCTACAATGGAGTGGGAGTGACACAGGCAGGCCAGGGAGAGGGGTGATCACTCCGAAAAGGAGTAACGGCTGAACTGGGCCACCCTGACTCACTTACATATAGACCACGGGCCAGAAAGTGAAACCCTCCCCCCCCGGAGGGAATTTTCGGGACCCCCCTAGTTTTCTTCCTGGATGTGTTAGGAGTTCATTTCAGGTTGTTTCCGCAATTTAAAAGCGTGTAAACTCCAGAAAAAATCACTTTTTCTGAATACCGCGTGACGAATTTCGATATTTTTAGCGTGACGCACTTTCCTTCACCAAATTGGCAATAACTCCCTCAATAATTATCTTTTTGACACAACAAAGGTGTCATTGGAACCACAAATAAGCAGGCTACATGATACAATGTTGTTTTATTCTAAAATACGGACTGAAATTTGTTAGGAAGCCATTTTCCTACCCCTACCCCTACATTTTATTTAATAAAATGATTTCCGCCCATATATAATCACCATTTGAGGCTAAATACTATGCAAAATAATCATAAATTCAGCCTGGGTGAATTTAATCAATCAGTTTTAAAACAACTATCAACACTAGAAACACACAGTCACAAATAAATCCATAAAAATCTATTTATCTGAGCACCGCATCGGAAATTTAGTTGTTTTTAGCGTAACAGACTTTCTGTCACAAAATTAGCCATAACTCCCTCAATAATAATTTTTATTACACAATGTAGGTGTCATTGGAACCACAAATAAGAAGGCTACATGATAAAATGTTGCTTTAGTTGAGGAGAGGGACTGAAGTTTAACAGAAGGCCATTTTCTTACCCCTACCCCTAACATGTTATTTAAAAAAAAAGATTTCTGAACACTTATAATCAGCAATATCAGTTAAATTCTAAAAAAACAAAAAACAAATTAAGACTAGGTTAATTCTCTCCCATCAGTTTTATGGTAATTCAGTATATTTACTAGGCTATCTGGTGCATATAGTATATAAATTTTTGAAAAGGGGTCTGGACACCCCAGCCCCACCTTTGTTAAATTTGGACTATCGCAGATTTCTGCTAAAATTAGGACACTTCCACACATTGAATTGGCTGTAAAGTGGTCATAGAAATGGCCAGGCATATTAAGTTTTATATGGTGATTTAGTATATTTGCCAGGCTATCCGATGCATATAGTTTAATTTTGGACAACGGGTCTGGACACCCTGGCCACACCTTTGTTAAATTTGGACTATCGCAGATTTCTGTTAAAATTTGAACACTTCCACTCATTGAATTGGCTGTAAAGTGGTAATAAAAATGATAAAGCTCATTAAGTTTTATATGGTGATTTAGTATATTTTCCAGGCTATCTGATGCCTATAGTTTAATTTTGGAAAAAGGTGTGGACACCCTAGCCACACCTTTGTGAAATATGGACTGTCGCAGATTTTTGCTAAAATGTGTACACTTCCAGACATTGAATTGGCTGTAAAAGGGTAATAAAAATGATAAAGCTTATTATGTTTCACATGGTGATTTAGTATATTTACCAGCCTATCTGATGCATATTGTTTCATTTTGGACAAAGGGTCTAGACACCACAGCCACACCTTCCGAAATATGGAATGTCGCAGATTTTTGCTAATATTTTAACACTTCCACACATTGAATTGGCCGTGAAGGGGTAATAAAAATGATAAAGCTTATTAAGTTTAATATGGTAATTTAGTATGTTTACCAGGCTATCTGGTTCATATAGTTTAATTTTGTAAAAAGGGTGTGGACACCCCAGCCCCACCTTTGTTAAATTTGGACTATCGCAGATTTCTGCTAAAATTAGGACACTTCCACACATTGAATTGGCTGTAAAGTGGTCATAGAAATGGCCAGGCATATTAAGTTTTATATGGTGATTTAGTATATTTGCCAGGCTATCCGATGCATATAGTTTAATTTTGGACAACGGGTCTGGACACCCTGGCCACACCTTTGTTAAATTTGGACTGTCGCAGATTTTTGCTAAAATGTGTACACTTCCACACATTGAATTGGCTGTAAAGTGGTAATAAAAATGATAAAGCTTATTAAGTTTTATATGGTGATTTAGTATATTTCGCAGGCTACCTGATGCATATTGTTTCATTTTGGACAAAGGGTCTGGACACCACAGCCACACCTTCCGAAATATGGAATGTCGCAGAATTTTGCTAAAATTTGAACACTTCGACACATTGAATTGGCCGTGAAGGGGTAATAAAAATGATAAAGCTTATTAAGTTTTATATGGTAATCTCGTATATTTACCAGGCTATCTGGTTCATATAGTTTAATTTTGTAAAAAGGGTGTGGGCACCCTAGCCACACCTTTGTTAAATTTGGACTATCGCAGATTTCTGCTTAAATTTGAACACTTCCACTCATTGAATTGGCTGTCAAGTGGTAATAAAAATGATAAAGCATATTAAGTTTTATATGGTGATTTAGTATATTTACTAGGCTATCTGGTGCATATAGTTTCATTTTGGACAAAGGGTCTGGACACCCTAGCCATGCCTTTGTAAAATTTGGAATGTTGCAGATTAAATTTTGCTAACATTGAACACTTCACATTGAAATGGCTATAAAGTGGTTGTAAAAATGGCCAGGCATATTAAGTTGTATATAGGGTAACTTAGTATATTTACCAGGCAATCTGGTGCATATAGTTTCATTTTGAACAAAGGATGTGGACACCCCAGCCGTTAGTGAAAGTGTGACAGTATTCAAATTTTTAGCAAGAATTTGCGACAGTCCAAATTTCATAAAGGTGTGGCTAGGGTGTCCAGACCCTTTGTCCTAAATGAGACTATATGTACTAGACAGCCCTTGAAAAAATACTTAATTACCATTTTAAAGTTGATATGCTTTATCATTTTTATTACCACTTCATGGCCAATTCAATGTGTGGAAGTGTTCAAATTTCAGTAAAAAATCTGCGATAGTCCAAATTTCACAAAGGTATGGCTGGGGTGTCCACAGTCTCCACACCATTTGTCAAAAATGAAACTATATGCACCAGATAGCCTGGTAAACATACTTAATTACCATATTAAACTAAATCTGCTTTATCATTTTTATTACCGCTTCGCAGCAAATTCAATGTGTGGAAGTGTTCAAATTTTAGCAAAAATCTACGCCAGTCCAAATTTCACAATGGTGTGGCTGTGGTGTCCAGACCTTTTTTCCAAAATGAAACTATATGCATCAGATAGCCTGGTAAATATACTAAACTACCATATAAAACTTAATAAGCTTTATCATTTCAATTATCACTTTACAGCCGATTCAATAAGTGGAAGTATTCAAATTTTAGCAAAATCTGCGACAGTCCATACTTCACAAAGGTGTGGCTAGGGTGTCCACACCGTTTTTCCAAAATTAAACTATATGCATCAGATAGCCTGGCAAATATACTAAATCACCATATAAAACTTAATATGCCTGGCCATTCCTATAACCAGTTTACAGCCAATTCAATTTGTGGAAGTGTTCAAATTTTAGCAAAAATCTGCGGCAGTCCATATTTCACAAAGGTGTGGCTGTGGTGTCCACACCCTTTGTCCAAAACTAAACTATATGCATCAGATAGCCTGGTAAATATACTAAATCACCATATAAAACTTAATATGCCTGGCCATTTCTATGACCACTTTACTGCCAATTCAATGTGTGGAAGTGTACAAATTTTAGCAAAAATCTGCGACAGTCCATATTTCACAGAGGTGTGGCTAGGGTGCCAACACCCTTTTTCCAAAATTAAACTATAGGCATCAGATAGCCTGGAAAATACACTAAATCACCATATAAAACTTAATGAGCTTTATCATTTTTATTACCACTTTACAGCCAATTCAATGAGTGGAAGTGTTCAAATTTTAACAGAAATCTGCGATAGTCCAAATTTAACAAAGGTGTGGCCAGGGTGTCCAGACCCGTTGTCCAAAATTAAACTATATGCATCGGATAGCCTGGCAAATATACTAAATCACCATATAAAACTTAATATGCCTGGCCATTTCTATGACCACTTTACAGCCAATTCAATGTGTGGAAGTGTCCTAATTTTAGCAGAAATCTGCGATAGTCCAAATTTAACAAAGGTGGGGCTGGGGTGTCCAGACCCCTTTTCCAAAATTTATATACTATATGCACCAGATAGCCTAGTAAATATACTGAATTACCATAAAACTGATGGGAGAGAATTAACCTAGTCTTAATTTGTTTTTTGTTTTTTTAGAATTTAACTGATATTGCTGATTATAAGTGTTCAGAAATCTTTTTTTTTAAATAACATGTTAGGGGTAGGGGTAAGAAAATGGCCTTCTGTTAAACTTCAGTCCCTCTCCTCAACTAAAGCAACATTTTATCATGTAGCCTTCTTATTTGTGGTTCCAATGACACCTACATTGTGTAATAAAAATTATTATTGAGGGAGTTATGGCTAATTTTGTGACAGAAAGTCTGTTACGCTAAAAACAACTAAATTTCCGATGCGGTGCTCAGATAAATAGATTTTTATGGATTTATTTGTGACTGTGTGTTTCTAGTGTTGATAGTTGTTTTAAAACTGATTGATTAAATTCACCCAGGCTGAATTTATGATTATTTTGCATAGTATTTAGCCTCAAATGGTGATTATATATGGGCGGAAATCATTTTATTAAATAAAATGTAGGGGTAGGGGTAGGAAAAAGGCTTCCTAACAAATTTCAGTCCGTATTTTAGAATAAAACAACATTGTATCATGTAGCCTGCTTATTTGTGGTTCCAATGACACCTTTGTTGTGTCAAAAAGATGATTATTGAGGGAGTTATTGCCAATTTGGTGAAGGAAAGTGCGTCACGCTAAAAATATCGAAATTCGTCACGCGGTATTCAGAAAAAGTGATTTTTTCTGGAGTTTACACGCTTTTAAATTGCGGAAACAACCTGAAATGAACTCCTAACACATCCAGGAAGAAAACTAGGGGGGTCCCGAAAATTCCCTCCGGGGGGGGAGGGTTTCACTTTCTGGCCCATGGTCTAATAGGCAAAGTATATATAGGATGCGGACCACTATTGATATACAGTAGCGGACGAAAGTTTAGGCCGCGTCAATTTTGCGGCAATATAAGGGCAAATAGGTGCTCAGCTGAAAAATTTCTGCATGGATTTTCTTGCCTATGTGTCAGGGAAGTTCTACAATAGAGAAAACTTGATCTATTTCTATCACTTCGTCATGGTGACGTTGTTAAATGTCTGTCTGTTTTGGCTCAGTCTCGGTCAAAAATCGTCCGATTTGAAAAATTTAAAAGCCTAGGAGTATCTCCAAGATCCACAGATTTGATAATTGGACTCAGTTATGCTCTAGCTTCAATAATAAGGTCGGGGTGACGCGAAAACTGCGCGGGCGTTAATGAACCAAAAGAAAAGGTAACTTTCTTCTTGGATATGGATTCTGTTCAAAAATGATAATAATGACAATAAAATTTATTTGTCAGGCATTATGGGGTATTAATCAGTTATGGCCCTAGGGCAGAAATCAAAATGCCCTCGCCTGGCGGCTCGGGCATTAAGTTAATGATGTCTGCCCTCTGGCCATAACTGATTAATACCCCATAAATGCCCTCCAAAAAAACGTTATTGACCAATTATTATATACTTGACAATGCATTAAATAGGCCGTTAACTGTTTTTTTCAGGGCCTTCATATGGCATAATTCATGCAGGGCCATAATGTGATTAACACATGGGGGCCATAATGTGATTAACACATGGGCAAGTGGTGCCCTCTGTGAATTATAAGCATCGTGACGTCACCAGACGTGACGTCATGGTGACGTTGTTGACATGAGGAATAAAAAATTCTGTCAGACATTTGGCTAGAAATCAGTGAAAAATGGTCCGATTTGCAAAATTCAAAAGCCTACAAACACTGCAGTGAGGCGCAATTGAGGAAAAAGCCCTAGATTTGCTCTATCTGCAAAAATAACGGCGTCAGATCGAAAAACGCAGCGCGAAAAGTGACAAAATGGACTAAAAATGTAAGTTTTAGGCTAGATTTATCCATCACTGCTTCGTTCTTCATGATTTTATTTAATCACTACATGATAATGCCAGTTTAACTAAATCTGCGGGGGTTTGGGGAAGAAAAACCATGGAAGTGTACATGTAATACTTTCCCAAATTCATCTGAAAAACTTGCTGTTCAGGGAGCTGGTTCAGGGAGCCAACTTCCACAGGGCCCATCTATGTGAAGTTGGCTCCCTGGATCTAGACTATATATATATATATAGATTTTATTGACAACTGGATATCAAACAGTGATACATGTGTCTTTCAATATATATGAAGCAGAAAATAGAACTACAGCTACAGACTACAAATATTGGTGTATAGAATATGGGTTTACTTAAAATAATGGTATGTTTTATGCAATTCGGAAATGTTCAAGAGTCTTTGAGAGTCCATTCAAGAGATTCATTAATCATGTCCATAATTTAGATAAATACACATGAAATGTTTGTAAAATGAGGTGAATTGTTTGAAACAGTATTTATAGAGAATAAGCTTTGAAATTAGTTGAATATTACACGGTCCCAGCTTTACGAGATAGGCAATAGCATATAAATATATACAGTAATACTGATAGTATAAAACCACATACTAATAATGTCTACAAGGTACAGAAACATATCTATGACTATTTGGCACATTTACTAAATAATTGACTGAACAAACAATTTTTAACATTAATGAAAACATACTGCATAGAACAGATCATACATTAAATATACATTGCAATGCTTAAGTGACATCTCTTTGGGGCTCAGTGTGTTCAGCTGTGCTTGTTCGTTCTATCTTTTAAAATTGAATGCTAAGTTTTTTTTGTATTTTTGGCATTAACGTTAAAGTGTAAGTTGCTATTTTCTATTTTCTCTATATTATTCATTAATTTATACGTGTTGATTTTTTACATTTATATATATATATATATTCTTTAAGCAAGTTTTTCGGTTTAGATTACTTGATTCAGGAAATTGCCAAGGGCTTTTAGGATGATTGGATCCCTGGATCTCATAATGGTTACAAATTTGTCTTTTTGGTTAAGATTGTTAAAGTTGGGCAATATGCTAACCACAGCTTGAAAGAGATTGGAACGTTGACTGTTGTGGGATTGACAGGTTATGAGACAGTGCAGTTCATCTTCAACTTCATTTGACGTACATTTTTCACAGATTCTACTTTCAGCTGGTATTACTGGGCGTTCATGTCTGCCAGTCTCAATTTTTAGGCTATGGGAACTACACCTGAACCTAGCAATTTTTGTGTAAATCTTTTTATTAGTGTTTTGAGTTAAGTAAGGTTCTAATCTAAAATCAGTCTTAAATTCTTTGTATGTTCTTAATTTAGGATATAGGCAGCTATCATTTATACCCGACAGTATTTTATCTTGTTCTGCCATGTACATTGCCATTTTAGCAGAAGCTACTCTTTGATCAGAAGTCATATTTTCATTTATCGTTATGTTGTAATTGGACATAATGTGACATATCTTGCTGTACCAGTTATTTTGCTTTTTCCTGTGGAGTTCTTTTTGAATCATTAGACACTTACTTAATATATCTGTGCTCTGCAGCGACTCCAACCTACTCCAATATTTAATGCTAAATAATCTTTGTCTAACGTAAAGAGGGTATCTACCTGTCTCAGCATAGACTGCATAAGTGGGGGTTTGGGTTCTAACTCCTAGCATTATTCTAAGATATTTCAGGTGAAGATTCTCAAGCTCACTAGAGGGTGTGGTCCGCAGCCATAGCTCACTATTGTATTCAAGTATCGGCAGAATGTATGTATCAAACATTTTCAGAGCAAGCTTGGGGGGAATGTAGCCAAGGGATGATTTGGTGTCACCATTCAGCGCAAAGAGAGCTTTTTGAGCCTGAACAGTTACATATTCAGGCATTTTACAATGGATATTCTTTTTGTTACTTATAACATGTCCAAGATATTTATAGGAGTCTACGATTTCAATATTAACATCATTGAACCTAAAAGTTGGAATGTTTCTGGAGCCCTGAACCCATATTTTAGTCTTTGATGTGTTAACAGTTAAGCGCCAAAGAGAGCAATAACGATCAAGTGAGTTTAATAAATTCTGAAGGCCATTGGGGGACTCTGATATTAGCACTATGTCATCTGCATATAACAGGTGCGTGAAGGACGTCTCATCCACATTTAATCCATCATTCTTATTTAGATATTCTGGCAAGTCAGAGAGGAATTCATTGAATAGTTTAGGACTCAGAATACCACCTTGCAGCACTCCTATGGAGCTATTTATAGGTTCTTTAGTTACCCCGTCTTTTAATACAGAGGCTTTAGCTTTGTCAAACATGCTGACAATGATTTTCAACAGCTTATTACCCATCTTTTGTTTCTTAAGCTTGTAAAACAGGGCAGTTCTATCTACGTAGTCAAATGCCTTAGTGAAATCTACAAAGCATAGATATAAGGGTTTTTTATGATGCTGCTGATAATGAGTCAGCGTATCAAGAATAAATACACAGTCAGTTGTGCGTCTAGACGGAGTGAAACCAAACTGAAACGGGTCATCATTCACTAGGGAATCATTCTTGAAATACAAACGTGCATTAAGGATAGAATCAAAGATTTTGCCCATGACAACATTAATAGTTATTTTTCTGTAGTTGTCAGGGATAGAAACATCTCCCTTTTTATGTAGAGCATTTATTAGGCCTTCTGACCATTGGGAAGGGTATTCACCTAAGTTAAAGATATGATTAAAGAGTGCACAAAAAGGTGCAGTCAGCTTATCAGCTGCAAATTTGAAGAATTCAGCATGAATACCATCTACACCAGCAGCTTTATTGTTTTTAAGTTTCCTAATGTGATACGAGACCTCATCTTGAGTGATTAGTCTATCACAGATATCACTTTGTAATGAGCCAGTATCATCACTGGCTAAGGGATCAGGTAGCTTGTCAATAAATGTTTTGTCAAAATGAGCACTAACTGGGGGCTGTGCCTGCTGTGAGAAATACACATGAAACTCCTCCAGGCTCGGAGCCCTAGGAGGTGTTGGCTTTCTACGTTTCAGGTTATTCCACAGTCTCCAACATTCAGATTGGTTGTTCCCTGATAGAGAATGAAGTTTTTCTCGATTAACCAGTTGATAGCGTCTCTTTTTCCTATTAATGAGATTTTTATACTGTTTAACAAGGGATGTGTAGTTAGCTTTTTCCAGAGGTTTAGACAGGTCATTAGTTTTAGCATATTTGTTAACTTGATTTCTTACACACTTACATTCTTCATCAAACCAGGGATTTACTGGAAAGGAGTTACTTTGGGTTTTTCTATATTTCTTTTTAAACACAGGTTCGATTGATGTGCACATGTACTTGTACATTTGACTAACGGTCCTGTCACTGTCACGTCCTAGTCTAATGTCTTCGCCAAGTTTATAAAGACTTTCCATCGATTTATTGCTTTCAAGTTCTTCATGATATCTAGCAATGCGTGACTTGTCAAATTGGTAATGAAAAATCCTACTACTGGGTTTAGATATTTGGCACATTACAGGGGATTCTCTCGCGGTTTGTTTATTGTAAGCAAACGTGAAGCGAAGAGGTAAGTGGTCAGACTCAGTTAATTTGGGTAGAACTTCAAAGTCTTTCAGTATTGTGTGGACGTCTTCAGTACACACTAAGTAGTCTACGGTACTTTTTCCCATAGAAGAGAAGCAAGTATAGGAGTTACTTTTAGTGGGAGAGTGAAAGCCATTCATTATCCGAAGGTTACTAGCCTTGCAGAGATTAATAAGTTCTCTTCCATAGGTATTTACTATGTCATCAGTAACTAATCTCTTTCTACTACTCCATACAGTTGATGAACTTCCTACGAGATTGGAATTATGAGGTATGTTACGATTGTTGTTTCCTATTATGGACTCTTCAAAGTCACAAATCGCTCCCACTCTACTGTTAAAATCACCACAAATCGATACTAGTGGTGTTCTATCAAGAAAAGTGGCAACATCTTTTTGCAATTCATTAAACATGTCAGGGAGATGGGCATTTACTTTAGAGCCAATAGGGGGAATGTAAACACCCCCTAAGTACATAAATGAGTTGTTGATTTTAATCTTTAGCCATATAACCCACTCACTTTTCTTTTCTACAGTTACAAGTCCTGAGGACATCATGTTTGACCTGATAAATACACCCAATCCGCCTGCAGGGCGTCTAGCTTTAGGGTGTTTGTAGCTTCTCTGACAATGGAAGTACGTAAAATATTTTATAGTTGGTAGGAAAGAGTCGAGTTTCATAGTTTCTGAGAGGAAGATTATATCATTATTAAACATGAAATATTGAGTATCATTTACATCAAGCTTATTTCCTAAACCTTGAATGTTCCATGCCAATATTTTAAGAGACCTGGAGTCAGATCTGATGTTAACATTAATAAGGTTAGTAGAGTGATCTGTTTGATTAACATTTATACAGCTGCTAATTGAGACATCCACACTCTGAGCCCCAAATGAGGTACACACATTGTCATTTACATCAGTCAGTGAAAAAGAGTCATTCAATCTTTCATAAGAGTTCAAAATTGAGTTCTCAGCTGGAACCTCTGGTTCAAAAAAAAACTTCTTTACAGCTGCAGCGATATTTGCAGCAAGCCTGCTCTTTGCTCCTCGCGTCAGGTGAATGTCATCGCGGAGCTTGGCGTTGCTGTTGTCTACGAAGGCAATTCTGCTGTCGTCAGCAGCAGCAATCTCCAATGCACGATTGACTGAACGAATTGTGTCACATCGATCTCTACCACCCGCTTGCGGTAGACTTGGCAGTATGACGCGGGCCCAAGGGTGGACGTGACGGACTTCCTTAATTAGGTGCTGGAACCTCGCAATGATGTTGTCGGCTGGGATGCCATCCTTGGCCTCAATGTCGCCGGCCATGATGGCAACAGCTTCCGGTTTAAAGCTGTTCGACTTTGTATTCTTGATGTTGCCTGTCATCCTATGCAGGGTACCACCAGGGTACGCAAAGCATGTGGCATCGACGTCCCTGTCTAACAGTTCTTGTGCGATGCCTCGGGAGTTCGAGTTCCCAACGACCAAGACTTTTCTTTTCGGGGGGAGATGGGACGGGCGGACTGCAGGTGCTGGACGGAGGTTTGTAGCATTTTCAAGTGGTTTAGGGAGGGAGGGGGTTTGGAGGAGTTGCGACCTCAAGTGTTCAAGAAGGACTCCGAGTTTGTTGTCACCTTTGAGGTCAGTGCCGCAGCCCCAGTAGCTGTCTGATTCCACATTATGGATCAGGTCAACTCCTTCTGTAGCTTTCAGGGTGTTCATGAAACGAGGGCAGTGGAGGGCTAAAAGACTGTTTTACTGTCTCATCCGCTAGGGACAATCGGCGGATTTGAGACAGTCTGGGGCCTCTGAAATCTCAGGGAATTCCATGTAGGAAGTGGAAATACGTCATAAGCTATAGTGCGAGATTGCTACTCTGAGCCTAACAAATAGTTCTCTGAAAATGTATTGCATCTTTAACAGCAGCCAGACAGATTATCAAAATCATGACACTGTTTTATTCGGGATACAAAACGGATAGTTGAGATGCAATCTGGTCTTCAACAACATCACAAAAATTTAATTCCGTGGTGGCGTGATAAATGTGATGAGTTGTGAAGTGGCCAGCATGTCAACATGCTTTTTTGGCTCCAGGGAATACCAATGCATTTTGGATAATTTTAACTTGACATTACCTCTGAAATATCGGGATTAGAAAGGCAAGTTACTAAGAACATTTTGGTGTAATTGATCTCTTTGGCTTTGTGCCAGAATATTTGTGGTGGCCACTTGATTTAATCCACGTGTTTTGTGGAACAAAATGGCGTCGGCCATTATTTACCAGCTGAGATTTCACTGCAAATTCGAATTTGCGGGCTTGACAACACAACTAAAGAGTTGGAACATGTAGGGAAGGTGCTATTAGTTGTTTATGTATTATCGAAGTTGTAGGTCAGTTGTTTGGTAATTTCTGTCTGCCAGTTGATTGAAACCACGTGTTTTGAAGCCACAATCTTGTGTGGCCTATTTTTGAGATTCGTTGGGGTCAACCAATCAGGTGCGAGGGCGGGGCATGGCATTCAAAAGTGGCCGGCCAATGAGCTGTGGGGATGGGAGAGATCCTCTACCATCCTACTCTGCTTTAGCAAGTATAGGATGGGCTTGACCGTCTACCCTGGATCTGGCTCCCTGACAGCTCCCTGAACAAGAGGTCATGAACAAATTGAAAAAAAAACACAAAAAGGAATTGCAAAATGTTTCACATGGAAACAAAACATGTCTTATGACGTTATTTAGGCTAATTTCACAGTCCATAATCATGCACATATAAAATTATATTTATTTATGTGTATGACAGAGGCGAATACAGAAAGTGTTGGGCGGGGGTTTTAAACAGTGCTGTCAGACCTGCAAGTATGAAAGATGGCTTTGTGAACATTCTTAAAACCATACTTGTTTATTTTAATGATAATAATCTAATCATAGGTGTAGAAACTGGGGGATAGTGGGGGCAGCTGCTCCCCTGAAAACATTTTGCAATTCATTCTTGTGTTTTTTATATTTGTTCATGACCTCTTGTTCAGGGAGCTGCCAGGGAGCTGCCAGGGAACCAGATCCAGGGAGCCAACTTCACATAGATGGGCCCTGGGGAAGTTGGCTCCCTGAACCAGCTCCCTGAACAGCAAGTTTATCTGATCAATAGATATGCTAACACTTGATAAAATAGTCCAAGTATTAACAAAGTGAAGAAAATGTGAAAAACTTTACGATTCCACATCGTGATACAAAATGAGAAGCCAAATACAATTTACGTCTTAAGTTAGGCCTAGTCACTGAAGGACTTGGAGGAGCTGTGATGATTGATTTCTCTGGATTCTGAATCTCTGCCAATGAGGAAATATGTAATAATTATGTGAAAGAAGAGTACATTTTTTAAACTTAGGACCACATTTTATTAAAACTTTTAAAATAATATTTTCTAGACATATGGAAATGGTAGAGTTATTTTAAACTATAAAGAAGTGCACAAGTATCTGATTTCTGGTTAGAACTGAAAAGTTTGTTAAAAAGCTGAGGTAACTTTTTCAAGCACAAAGAAATATAACATATGTAGTTTGGGTGCATCAAGAAAAGTTGGGCGCCTCGCCAATCTTCTCTCCTGCGAATCCATCCTTCCTTCCTTTCCAAATTCACTTCTTTCTCTTCTTCAGCTGATTTCGTGTTTATATACTCTCATTCTTCACCCATCTACATTCAGGTACATTGATTAAAGAAATGTAGATTAGAAATCAAAAAAATTTCACTTTATTTTAATTATTTGTTCATGATCACTTTTGCTGCGACTAACCTTCAAAAATGAAGAGATACATGATATTTAAAGCTTATTTCACAAAAAAAACCTGAAAATTAATCATGAAATTAACGTAGATTAAACATAATTGTATAAAAAAAAGCAATTACCCTGTAAAAACAATTTAGTCAATTACTGGTCATTATCATTAACATAGCCAAGTAAGGTTTTTAGACATCCGAAATGCCGTCACCGACAATGACTGGTTTGGTGGCACTTCTCACCGTATGGGTGAACCTTTACGATAATCAGCATCAAGTGAGTAGCCCCCATGCTGGGGTTATTTTCAGTTAAAAGTTCCAGGGAGCTGCAAGGGAGCCATCAGGGAGCTAGTTCACAGAGCCAGGTTCACAATTTCCAGGGAGCTCCTAGGGAGCTGCCAGGGAGCTAGTTCAGGGAGCTGTCTTCACTTTCTCAGGGAGCTGCCAGGGAGCTGCCAGGGAGCCAAATCCAGGGAGCCAACTTCACCTGACTGCCCTTTTGGCCTGGGGAGAGCCCCACAAATTTCCACTAAGACGCCGAGACCAGCGATGGCCTTTCTAAGGAAACTGGGTACCAGGATGTTGATTTACCTTGACAATTGCCTGATCTTGAATCAAAGCAGACAGAAGTTAGGTCAGGACAGGGACACAGCACTGTGGGTGCTCCAGTTGCTGGGTTTTGTAATAAATTGGAAGAAATCAGGACTAGTGCCGACTCAGAGTCTAGAATTTCTGGGGTTTCAGGTAAACTCTATCAAGTTGACACTGAGTTTACCAGAAGACACATTGGTAGACAACAAGCGTCAGAAAAACCCAAGCACTGCGCCAAGGGGGTCAATCATAGGAAAGCACAGTGATCCTCACACCCGAATGCAAGAAGGAGTTGTAATGGCAAGGCAATAATGAATCCCCATCCTGACATTTTATTAACGAGCGATGCCTCAAAACCGGGGTGGGGAGGTGAAGCGAACGGAATGACGTCCCAGGGCAAATGTCAACCGAGGAGTCTCTCTTACTGGAGTCCCTCTTAGACAACAGTTCTTGGGTGACTCAAATAAACAAGATGGGGGGGGGGGGGGAGATCTCAACCATTGTTCGAAGCTGTGAGCTCTTTGTTTTCAGGGACAGGATATAGATACTCACAGCCTTCTTGGTTTTTAAAAATTATGTGAAAAATGCTATGATTGATAGTTATCAAGAAGATTTTTTTTTTCCATTTCAAATTTGTGCACACCTTGTCCCCCCCCCCCCACACCAAATGGCCCTTCTGTATTGCTTACAATTTAGGATAATAATAAAACTTTTGCTGATCACTCTGTCAATGACATTCACTTTATGGGTCAAAATTTGATAAGTCTCCAGTGCTTAACAATAATTCATGATGGCAGGAAGGCACATCGAGGACCTGTTGTTGTCATTTGTCATAGACAAGGATATTAGCAAAACTTTTAACACAAAAAATATGTGCCAGAAAATTTTTTGTCCCGTCCAAAAATAGCATTAAAGTGGCCAACCCCCCTGAAAATGGCATGTCTCCACCAACATTTCCTTCGAATGATCACATCACAAAAACTAGTACAGGATCCTGATTCAATTAAACTCTTCCATACATGGAGACTTGTCTGCCAGTCTCCTAAAATCTAGCTACCAATACCTGAAATGATTTTCTTTACAAGAGCATGCAGGAGGTTGTTATGTCAATGTCTCCAATATTGGGTCGTTAGCATCACACTGGTTTTGTTGCAATAAAAATGAAAGGGACACATATTCTGTGAGAAAATTTTGTGTCTGACGTTGTCTGAAATCCCAAGAAAATACCTGAACTATCTGTAGCTTTGTATCATTTATGTAAACCAAAATAGTATTTCTGTTGGCATATCAGTTGTCCTATCTCAATTTGTCATCAGCAAACGCCTTGCTACTCTATTTTGACTGCATATTTCTGGACCAAAATCACTGTGAACAACTGAACATATTTCTGGTGTTCATAAGGTCTTTGCATGCACATATTGACAGATGGCCAGTTTCGCACTGATCCCCACAAAGATTTTTACCTTAATTATCACTAGCATCGCACTGTCATTAACATCATGTCAAAAAAGGCTTATCTGTATCTCACTAAAATTTTGTTGTATGTGACTGGAGTTGAAATCAGTTAAATTAAAAATATATTATCAATAAATGTTTCAACAGAATATAACATCAAATTTTGCATTTTCCTTGCGTCTGACATGCTTAGTACAAAGTTTGATGCCTCTCTGAAACTACTAATCAAATATGGGGTGCCAGTAACATTTTACCATGCATCGTCTAGCATCTGAAATATGGTTTAGCAAAGACAGTGGGCACTGGAGGGAGTAGTGGATATTATCTTTAGTATTCAGAATCCAAACTACTGATGAAAAGAGTATTTTTGTTTGTATTTGTAAATTTCCATTTCAAGGATGCGTTCTATCTCGATAACTGTTGGTCATAGAGACCTGAAATATAGCTCAAGGTGTGCAGAATAGCCAATTTCCCATACGTTGGTAATACATTCTTCAGCTCTTAGTGGTACGGATTTCAAGTTATAGGCATGATGCTAATGACACACATCTTTGGTATTTAATTGATCAAAATGCAGTTTCTCAAAATTAATTGGCACTAGAGACCTGGAACTTGGCCCAATATGTGCAAGCAACTTGCCTAATCATTGACAATATATTTTTTAGCCTTAAGGGGTCAGGATTTTTTAGTTATAAGTGTGATTTTAATGACGGTCCAAAAACATTACAGCTGTTTTTATCACCTCAGTACAGATCAGCAGAGCATTGGGACCCTTGGACATGAAAGTGCAGTGATAGCTGATTGTTTGACCTACCCAACGCAAACTTAAAAAGGCATTTCTGGAGCGAAAAATTTTCAAATTTTTTTCAGCTGAAATTTCAAGGTTTTCAAATTTTTACCCTTACACTGATTTTAAGCCCCCAGACATGGCTTTTTTTAGGTGTATGGGAGAAGAAAAAGTTGTTTGGCACTTTCGCTGCCTTCAGAGATGGTAGCAGAAGAGGATATAGGCCTAGTGAAGGAAATTGTAGCAGAAGATAAAAATAATGCCAACTCTGGGTTGGAACATAGACCATGAATGGCTATCGATCAGCCATTTCAGCACATCATTTTGGTGTCCAAGGAGGGAAAGTGGGTCAACACCCACAGGTTTGCAATGTTAAAAGGTATGTTTAAAAGCAAACCACCTCAATACGTGGAAACGTGGGACGTGAATGTTGTCTTGGATATGTTCAGTTCCTGGCCAGAAAACACTGGGTTACACCTAAAAAAAGTTGTCACTAAAACTGACCATGTTAATGGCTTTGACAGGGGCTATGCGAAGATCTGAGTTACATCTCTTGAGAGTGGATCAAATGCTTGATCTAGGAAATAAGGTACAATTCCATATTGGAGGGTTGACCAAAACCAGAAAAGTAGGTCAAGGACCAGTGATTGTAGATTTTGAGGAGTACTTGCAGGAACCAAAACTAGATGTAGTTCTATGAATCAGGGCCCATTGGGCAAGATCCTTTCAAAGTAAATGGAGAAGAGAAGCATTTTTTGATAAGCTTTATGAAGCCTCATAAGGCTATAGCAACTTGTTCGGTAGCTAGGGTAATGTTCTTTGAGTCGGACACTGAGAAGGTGACACCTTGAGTCGGACACTTTTTGTTGGGCTATACTGACAAATTGAGAGCTTCCCCATCCTTATATTTGGTACCAATGCATAGCCCAAGACCTCTTTTATCCATTCAAAAAGTATCATCTTGATATGAACATCTTTAGTGTGTTTTTCAAGGCTATAAAGATGGGTTAAAAACCCCTTTTTCTCCAAATTGTTGTCATAAAATCGTGTATTTTAGTGAATTTCAGCCAGAGTTGAAGGATCCTTTGCCTGCCTATGGTATTGATCTGACATCAGTTTCTGTGTTATTGCGAGTGAACTCGCATTGTGGGCCAACCAGGTTAAATAAGGGTAGTCAGAAAGTTTGGATCGTTCTTGAGGGACAAGGGAGCACTTTTTAAAGGTTCTTTTTCATGAAATTAATGAAGAATAGGCTAACTTGAGGCGTGGTCCTCATCTTTTGTGTCTTTTGTGCCTTGTTTAATTACAATTTAAGTGTTTAGTTTCAACGAAATCGCGGCAAAACAGGAAATAGAAATATTGTTGTTATTGTTTTACTGCCCTCTGATTGGCCGAAACAGGTTCAATATCTTCCTGATAGTTTTCGGACACTTCTATTAGGGCTAGAATTAGAATTTTAGGCTCTTTGGAATCCTGGTGTCTTAATCTTTATGATTTCGTTTTTTCATGAAAATATCTCAATTCATTGCTGAGAATTCGTTGAAAATGCATAGGCCTATATATTTTTCCCCAGGATGCAATGAGAAGTCCAGCAGTCCCTTTACCATGTCAGGCAATTCAGAATAGCAATCAAGACTTCACCAATTAGCCAATTTGCCATTCACACCTTGAGTTAGTATGTTTCAATTAACACCTTCTTGAAGGCCATTGTAAAAGTGAACTTTCTCATAGCAATTTTATTTATTTATTTTTTTTTTTTCAAATATATTTTAAAAGGGTAACCAGTTCAGCAAAACTGTTTTTCAACTGGGCCCTTTACAAGTTTAAGTTCAATAATGAAATTCCAAATAATAAACAAGCATAAAAAACATACCAGTAATAACACAGATAAAAAGAGTTAAAAACAGTTAAAAAACTAATATTTTGATATAATTATATATCACAGTGCCTTCTTCAAACAATAGAGATAATCTAACAGCTAAAAGAATCATAAACGAGCCACATTCTTTATATAATGTTTCAAAAGTTTTTTGAATTCCTCCAGCTTAACACATTCTTTCAAATAGCTTGGTAAATCATTCCATGACTTTGCTCCTCTGTACAAAAACATCTTTTTATGAAATTCGTTTTCTGGGAGGGGTAAATAAAGATCCATTTCATGTTTTCTTGTTTTACCACAGTTTCAGTTTGTCTCAAGTTTATTTTGTCAGCTTTTTAAGCTCTATCTCTTTCTTCTTTAAACACACATAGATAGATAGATAGATATGGTAAGTGCAGCCCTCTAAGCCCAGTTCTAGGCGCTCACAAGGGTCGATTGATGAGATGGGAGACAGAGCGGGAGTCCTCAACATGCTACACATTTATCCCATCTAAGGGATCTTTTACTTGCCCAGCATAGACACTGATACAATAGTCCGCCAATTTAACATCTCATCCGAACTACATCCAGCGGGGATTTTCCTCATGAAGGTACACTGAAAATGTTTTCTGAAAGAATTTTTGAACATTGTACAATGTGCGACACATGACAGAGCTGTTGGTCGCGAAAAACAATTTGGGGAAATATCTAGGTGGTTTGCCCCCCCTGAAAAAAATCCTGGATATGCCACTGGTGCTGGTTACCTTTTGGAAATTTTTGTGGTGTTTTTTGCAAATTTATATCATTCAGGGGCAGAAAAATGGGAAATAGAGAAGAAGAATGGGGAAATTGTGTAGAAAAAATGGAAAAATCTGTTAAAACTCTTCGTATAAATCCCCTTTTCTTTCAGTTTCTTTTTTCTGTTAATTTTCCACTTCTTTTTTACCATTTCCCCAATTTCTGACCATTTCTCCCATTTTTCTTACCATTTCCCCATTTTACTGATAATTTCCACATTTTGCTTACCATTTCCTTTTGCTCATAATTTCTCCATTTTTCTTACCATTTCCCCATTTTCCTTTCTAATTCTGCTAGTACATCAGCAGAAATTTCCCCAAAATCTGTTCAGGGGGCAAGTTGTTCCCCCTGCCCTCTCACCCCCCCCCCCCTAATGGCTATGCTACTGATCTCAATACCTTTTAGATCTGGCCTTCCTACTATTGCCGTAATTTGTTGTAAGCCACTTGTACTTTCTTTTTTACTGCACCGCCCCCCCCTCCTAGTGATACCACTGCTAAGTTTATTGTCTGTTCTATTTCTCTGATTATGTATGAAAACCTAGGTCCCAAATTCTACACCATTTTCCCCAAGAATCTACTCACAAAAATGGCAAAACAACATACGCATAGTGAACTCGCATGTGTTCCGCTTGCGACACAAATTCTAGTTCAATTAGAAGGAAGCTTTGCCCATTTTGGGATCAAATATGAGTTTTTTCCAATAGAAGGGAAGGCTCTAAAGCACCTGTACCTTTGAGTCATGTTTTTACAACACAGCTGTCCGACTCAAAGATACCCTATGTCATTTTTTATTTCAGATATTTAACCACAAATTCAGTTCTCGTGTTGTGCCAATTGTCAATTTTTAAGCATCAGCTACAACAGTAGCTGATCGCTTCTTGCAATTGTCGTTTTGGTCGCAGGCAGGCTGTTACCACACAACGTCCATGATTTCTCTATTAATCTGACGAGTGAACCAACCAAATTCCTCCTGGACCTTTATTACCACCTTACCACGAGACAGTGTTATATTCCGGACATACGAGTGCCTATTTCGTCTTATTCAAGCCATTTTATTCACTACGCATCCGACACTTCCAACATTCTGTTTACGCTATTCCTCTGCATGCCTCTGCACGTGAATGACGTCACAACATCGTCCCCCTGGCGGGAAATCGTAAAACTAGCCAAAAACAGATTTTTGCCAGAGGGCAGCACGATCCAGTCCATGCCCAAGGAGTTATCAAGGGAAGACTTTGCTTTGGAGGGTATTTTCGACATAGGAAGGGTATTTTAATCAGTTTCATGTAATCAGTAATAGCATGGTCTTAGAAATCCCAAATACTGATGCCAATGCACTTATTTTGCACATAAAGATTTTCCACCAGGTGGGGACAGTAGTCAGTTGGTCAACTTCACCTCAGCCTGCAACACAACTCAGGCCATAAAAAGGTGTCACCAGTGATCTCTATGACCTTTAATTGCAGTAAAAAAAATAGGCCTAATGCTGCATAATCATTATTAGTCTGACAGGTCTGCATTTGGAGCTTTTTGGAGGATATAGGTCTATAGATATCCATGCAGGTTTATGTTTTCTCCACAGAAATAAGTATTTCTATGGTTTTCTCGGTCATCAAATGTCATGTTAGGCCTATCAGAAACTATAAAACTAAAATTGAATTTTCATGACATTAAAAGTGAATTTTCCATTTTTTTTTTAATCAATGAAACTTTTTTTAAAGGGATATTTAAATATTTCGACATAAAAATCCTTTGTGTATTCACTGTGACTGTGAGTATTGTAAGGATTAAGTGTTTCGCAAATGTGCACAAATTTCTTGAAGCTTAAGATAAACAGTTTTCCAATTTTGAAGAAGACACTTTCAAAATGCAATTAAACATCTACTCCAAGCATTTTATCCTGCATTCACAATTTGCAGTCATTTATTGAAGAAGAAAAAAATTAATTGGTCTGCCAATCAGGTCATGGCATTTCTCTGGATTCTTTAGTGAATCAACTGATCATTTTGAGGTCTTTCACTTCTCTAACCTAGGTTCATAATTATGCTTTATAGATTTTGTTACACATTCAAATTCCTGCAGATTCCTGCCACAACAGTAGTTTTGCCTCCTACCATTTTATCTAACATAACAGCTGGATCTTTCACATTTCAAGTAATTTTTACTTCTGCAGCTGATGCTTTACATGCTATGCATGGTATTTTTTGTTAGATTTAGTAAAAACGTTTAGTTTGAGGCCCTGGTTGACAATCTATAACCCTCAGACCAAGCAAGATATCACTTTTTTAAAATGCACAGAATCCAAGTGTCCGACTCAAAGAACATTACCCTAGATGATTCAAACTGGCATGCAGCAGGCAGGGATTGACACCGACAAGTATAAAGCACACTCAACAAGGAGTTTGTCAGTTTCCAAAGGTAAGACAGTTGGATTATCAACTCAGGAGATAATAGCCAGAGCAAATTGGGCCAGAGTCAACTTTTCAAAGGTTTTATTGTAGAAGAACAGGCATTACTTTCCCACAGGCACTGTTTGATAAATAAGGGTGATTTTGCATATAAGCTTTAATCATTCAGTTATTATGTCGACGTATAGTTAGAGAAATAAAATTGTTAATTTTTTAAGTTTGCTTTGAAATTAAAATTTCATGAGAAAACTTAAGTTGACATAATTACTTCCCACCCTTGCCCACCCAATGCTAATATTCTACTCTTTTCGCTTGTTTGCAGCGTGTAAATTTCGTTAAAGAGAAGGTGGAGGAGGGCATGTACATACGTTAAAGACTGTTACAGTCCATTGTTATTAATTCCAATCAACATAATCAATTATCAACATAGATTACTCAATCAATTCATGAATGTGATTTGAGGTAAATATATATTACATATAGAATTACAAGAGAAAAGATAATAAATTGTCTACGAAGGGCCTGGTCTGGCTGCGCTCGGATGAATTCTAATTTCACGAGTGTGTGCAAGGCACTTATAAAAGTAACAAACTTTGCAAATTTTTCTGGAAGGTGATGCACAAAGCTAGATCAGGTAAGTCATTTTTTTCTATTTGCCTAAATCAGTCAATCCCCAAGAGAGGCAGACTGCAGACACACAAGACTTTGGAGATAACAAAAGATTCAGTAACGCTGGAAGGACCTAAAAAGCAAAGCACACCTTATTTGATGAAATCACAGACTAAAACAAAACAGTGTTTGTCTTTTATCATAAATATCACTTTCAGGGGTCTTTCACAGCCCATCGTTGCCTGAGAGTCACAGACCAAAATGGAATTAGCCTTTTCAGAGTCCTGATGTTGACGGAAATGTAAATCCCCACACCTTCAGACCAGTTGTCATCACAGGCAACTTGCACCTTTAAATGTCCGTTTGCATTGTTACAATATAGACATAGTCTGATGGCATCAGAAGTTCAGAACCCCACCGAAACATCAGTTGGCATATACCATGTCCTCCAGTTAGTCATCCACAGGAGGCAGCCCAAGTCAGCTAACTGGTGAAGCCACCTGGAGTCATTTTCCACATTCACATACAGAAAAGACTCATCAGAAGCATCAACCAAGAAGAGAAGCAAAATCAGATGAGGAAAATAAATTTCTATTCTTTACACAGCAGACCTGTGATACGCCATTATAAAACATCCTGACTAAACAGGAGTCCCTGACCTATAGAGGCACTCAGGGCTGCATTTGGCCATTTTAAACCCCTCAGCCAATATAAACTCTTGAATGATCCAGTCTGATATCCACAACTGGAAATATTCATAAGTAAAATTTACTTGACCCGCCATGGTGTTATAAAATAGGCAAACAAAGGACTTGTGATTTTTAACTTTCCGCAGAATGAATAACCACCTTTAACAGTTACAAGTTTACAACATAGGGACGATTTCCAAGTCGCTCATTACTAAAACAGAAGCCGAACTTCAAAATCTATCTCTAGTTTATTTTATGTAGTTCATCAATTCATACAATAGAAACAATAATACACATGGCATAAAATAATTACAAAATTATTATAAACTCTTCAGTACACCTTGGTCTCGTTATTCATAAATCCCATAAAACTCGCTCAACTGTTCATATGCAATGCATAAAAGATCGCAGGTGGAGTGGAATTATCAAATTCACTCGTATTCAAAGGTACTCCCAAATTAAAAAATAATCTAGCTTCATCTACCTGCCTACCCCATGCAGGTTACAGTGAGATACTCCCCTTGTCTTCCCATGGCATTGTATCTTCTTACATATATGGCTTCAAGGCAAGAACTACGTAGATTGTCATATACATTTGATGCATACACAGACTCATCTATGGGCAACAACTTAAGAAATACTAATGATGCGAGTTAGTAGAAATTCCATATCCATCACAAATGGGGATTTCTCTGGATGATACTAATCTAATAGTAAATAATTTACATCGGCAACCAGCTTTGATTTGAAGCCATTTGTAGAAGTGAACTTTAAACGAAGATTGGATCTCAGTTAATACACACATTGCACTTCTCTCAACTGTACAAGCAGCAAAATTGACATGAGCCATTCATACTCAACCTCAAGACCTTTCTTTCAAAACACATAATCATTATATTACAGTAAAACTCACTTCATACTATGTACATGTCGTATGTGTATGTTGATGTATACAGCACTCACTGGGGCGGGTGCATTAAGCAAAGTGACAGCTTGATCAAATTATGACATAAATGGGTGCATTGTCCACAACACATTTTAGACATCCTACAAATATTATCATAAGACAAAACACGAAGTAACCAAGTTCTAATATTTCAATAACAAAGTGTATATCATGTCAGTGTTTTGGAGAATCACTTAAAAACAACAATTTAAGAAACGTTAAGTACATCTTAAAATTCTATTGAATCATTAGAATGGACAGAAAATTTCCTAACATTCTTCAATGATTATAAATATTTATACGAAAGAGCACAAGAACTATGAGAGCGGCATTTACAAAATTGAAGACTGTACATTAACTTAAATAGTAGTGTTCCTTGATGATGCGCCAACATTGAATCCCAAGTCGTTGCCACATCCAGGCTTTTTGCAGACATCGTGCTATCAACAGGCACCCAAGACTGGCCACCACTAGTTGTCCCACTGTGGCCAAAATCGCATCCATTTCAACAACAACAACTAATCCAGTCGTCTAAGACTCTTTGATCACTTTGTTAAATAAATATTTGTCAATTTCATGGTCTAATGTCAGGAAAGTGGCACAGCTGCGCCAAGCAACGATTATAGAAATCTACATTAAGTCTGTCCTCGACCGCTGTGTGAGATTTATTGCACACATGACTTTGCAGATTTTACAGTTCCTGAAAGGATTAAGGTCCCCGTTCCTATTACATCTTTCCCTTGGTCTTGGGGCCCCCTCTGGGTGGCGTGACAGGTCGGCCTGCCGTCAAGCCACCATATGGAAATTTCTTCTTGTCTGCTGGTTTCAGGATCTGAAGTGAAAAAGATGGAATATAAGCAAGTGATTTACCAAAATCAAGGAACTGCTTGAATCATAAATTGTTATAAGAATTTTCAGTCTCATTTTATGTTTATAATTATCTAATTGGTGGCATGTATGCTAATGACACTTACACCATCAAAATATGAGTCAACAATATATTTAATTGTACTTCTTTATTTGTTGTAGCCAAATTGTTGTATTGGAAATAAACAACCTCTCGTTCTCTCATGTTAAACAAACTTACCTGGAAAGAGCACATCAATGTTTCGTCTACACTCATCATAGCACCAGCGTTGTCAAATTCTCCGCAGTAGTTGGGTGCTGAGAACAGTGTCACTAACTGACGTTTGGCAAAGAACTCGTAACCATCTTCAACAACCTGAGACAGAAACGAAAGTCAATGACAAATCAAAGACGTAAAGTAGGGTGATGCAGATTGCGCACAAAAAAAATAAACTTTTGAATTTTTAATGGGGCACCCCTCAAATATGTTCCAATATATGAAAAAAAAATTCAGTAAAAATTTGAGCCAAATCGGGCAAATTTTAGGGGGTGCTACCGCAATTTGAAATATAACATAAGGGTGAAATTACAATGCTTGTACTGCTAGATCTGTCAGCTGCTTTTGACACAATTGATCACAATATTTTACTGGCAAGATTGAAAAACAGATATGGCGTGTGCAACTCAGCTCTCAACTGGTTTAAGTCATACATTTCAGGAAGATCACAATCAGTCTTGGTAAATGACCAAACATCAGATAGGCTTCATCTCAAATTTGGTGTCCCTCAAGGGTCTAAGCTTGGTCCAATCCTATTCAATTCTTACATTGCCCCACTTAGTGAAGTTGCCTCACGAAACCAAATTGAGGATCAGAAATATGCTGATGACGAGCAACTCATTATATCATTTAAGCCAAACGTCACAGATCAAGAAATAGCAATTGAGAAAATGGAGAAATGCATTACGGAAATTAGAAATTTTCTCCATGAAAACAAACTGTGCAATAACGGTGACAAAACAGAACTTCTCTTGATTGGCACGCCACACCAACTGAATAAACTTCAGCTTTCATCAATCAAAGTTGATAATGTTTCAATCAAAACAGCAGAGGATGTCAGAAATTTAGGTGTGACCATGGACAAAAACATGACAATGGAGAAACAAGTAAACAAAATGTGCCGAAATGCCTACTTTAATCTGCAAAACATTTCCAAACTCCGAAAGTCTATGAACAAAGACATAGTAAAAACTGCAGTAAATGCTTTGGTCACACCCCACCTGGACTATGGTAATGGCCTTTTGTACGGAATATCTCAGCATCTAGTGAACAAACTTCAGGTAGCCCAAAACTCAGCAGTTCGTCTCATAGAGAGGTTACAACGACATGACAGTGTGGGACCACACAGAAAGAAACTTCATTGGCTGCCAATTCCTGCCAGAATACAGTTCAAACTGATGACCACAACTTGGAAGGCATTGAACAACCAAGCACCAACATATATTCAGCAACTCATCCAACTCAAACCCAACCTGTGCCATAACCTAAGGAGCAACAGCAAACTTTTGTTGATGGAACCAGCTTCAAGCAGCCACAATAAATTTGAAGATAGAGCTTTCTCTTTTGCAGCACCAAAACTCTGGAACAAGCTACCAGGAAGTGTCATGGCTGCAGAGACTCTGGATTCATTCAAGATAAAACTAAAAACCCACTTGTTTAAAACATTTTACAAATAACAGCCAACTCACACAAGCGCTTTTGAGCAGTTTACTGGAAAAGGCGCTATATAAATTACTATTATTATTATTATTATTATATTAACATTGTTTTGCAATGGGCGAAATCCCAGTTTTATGGGTGCTGGGTTGAAAGAAGTTATCCAACCACAAGAGTGTTGATAATTTTTTTCTTATTTAAGCTTTCCACTATTCTCATCACAAATCCATTCATATTTTGCCAATATCTGGTCATTTCAGGCTACAGGGCACTCCTAAAGCAACAAATTTTGCCCGATTTTTACAGCATTAAGGTTAGACGCGGTATTGAATAATTTAACAAGGAATATAGGTACACCAATTTAAGTTACACCATCTTATTAAGCAGGAAAAGAGCTTTAATTTGAATACCAACATTACTATGTTGCTATATTCTACAGTATTACAACAGTGCTTTAAATTTTGCGAATTTTCGCAAATAATTGTTAATGGCAAATAAGCTAATTCAACGGGGTTATATGGTCAGAGTATAGCAGTGTTGGTATTCAAATTAAAGCTCTTTTCATGCTCCATCTATTGAAGTAACTTTCATTTCTGTGACATTGAAACTCATAATGTTATTAAATACCGCGAATTTGGTATATTTTGACTATTTTATCTTTGTTAGTCTGGTGGTAGCACCATGGAGAAGTCAAAAATAATCCAGATTTGCATTGATCCGCTGTTCTGACAACCAGACTCAAAAATTACCACCATGCCGCATTGGTTTGGTGCACCAGGTAAAGTTGAACTAGCTAAATTCCAAATAATTGGATATTTTTGTATTGAATACTAATGTTAATTTTCATGATGCGGTAGCACCCTCTAATTTTTGTCCGATTGAGCTCAAATTTTTACTGAATTTTTTTTTCATATATTGGAACAACTTCAGGGGTTGCCCCATTAACATTTCAAAACTTCACTTTTTTGCATCACCCTAACGTAAAGTCTGACAATCACATCTACTGCAATCACTGAATGCCAGCATAACAATCAAGAACACAGATATTCAGGTTTATTGGCAACATACTATCTAACTTTAATAAAACAATCAATGAAATATTTCTTGATATGTCAGGAGCGAACAATTAGGCTGTGGTCAAAGGAATTACATGATTCAGATTAGCTGAAGAGCAGTTGTGTTGCACTAGGTGCTTAAGTTATCTCAGAGTGACTCTCCAAGAAAACTTTTTTTTAATCAGCAAACGACTGACAAAATTCAAAGTTATTACTGAAACTTATTTGAATTTGATTATCCATCTGATTCAGATTATTTCTGAATCTTTAGTCCTTCGAAATAAATTTTTGAATAACAATTGACACATCTATGGCCATACCTGATGAGCTCTGCATATAAGATCCAAATCATGCTTGTGTAGAAACTTGGCAACAACTTCAGCTCCGAATGTGAATGATACTCCTCTGTCGTTCTCCCCCCAGCCCATGGTCTCCTTGTCAGGGTCGGACCAGAGGAGATCACAAAGCAAGCCCTGGTCAGGAACGTCTGTTGGCCGCATGATTCGTCTGATCTGCTCCATAGACTGCAAGTCTGGACTGAGACCTGAAATACAACATACATGATAAAATTTCTGACCGGTTGAAAAAATATAGCACAGATTATGTAAATATTAGGGTTTTCAATAGGCTGAATTTAAATATCCTGTTTATTTATCTTCCTGACATGACTGAATCCCCACCCTTAGTTTCATGTTTATTTAATATCTCATGAAAGGATGACTCAATCTGCACCTCTAAATATTAGATATTTAAATGTTGCACATATATTTATTGTGACGTTGCGAAGAATGAAAGTCCCCAACTCCATATATATGGATTACAGCACTTCTTTGGCTGGAATATATTTAACCTACGCTTGACCCTGACAGCCAAAAACTACCAATGCAAAATATTTCAAAAATCTAAACTGGAGCCAACTATCTAGAAAGAAGTCCAGTGAGTGAGTGAGTCTGTGTTTTACGCCCCATCAGCACCGGTGTGGGGTTTATTTAGAGGCAAAGAAAGAAGTCCAGTTCATTTTTTTAAATTTACATATAATTGACAGAAAGATCCTTAAAAGACTTACCACCATGGCAGCAGAAAATTTTCTCATCTATGATTGCAGCTATGGGCAGACAGTTAAAGCAGTCTGTGAATGTTTTCCACAACTTGATGTTGTACCGTCTTTTACCTGCAATAGGAAACCAAACCAACTTAAAGAATGTCATCTCTAGGCATTTTAAATACCAAATAAATAAGCAAACTTTTTCTGCAAAATATTCAGAATCCTAAAATTTACTTACATTCATCATAAAAGCCATAGATTCTGTTAATGCTAGCACATTCATGGTTTCCTCGCAAAAGGAAAAAGTTTTCTGGATATTTGATTTTGTATGCAAGCAATAAACAGATAGTTTCCAATGACTGCTTTCCACGATCTACGTAGTCTCCCAAAAATAAGTAGTTGCTCTCTGGGGGGAAGCCACCGTATTCAAAGAGTCGCAACAAATCATAGTACTGTCCGTGAATATCACCTGAAACAAGTTAATTAACAGTTATGAAAGAGTAAAACACAAGGTCAACATCCCAACACAGATAAGTACAGAAGCATAATAAACACACAAAAACATTCGACAATTTCAAAATTAGTAATGCTCAACTTACCGCAAATTTTCAAAGGAGCTTCTAACTCCAACAAGATAGGTTGGCTAAGAAATATCTCCCTAGATTTTAGACATAGACCACGGATTTCGTTCTCTGTCAGCTGTACATTCTTGCCTGGTCGCGAACCTCGAACTGCAAATGAAGAGCACACATTCAATTAAACAATAGTACATGCTACAATTAAAACCAGGATTAAGAATGCCAGCACACAGAAATGCAATAAGTCAGGCAAAAGAAATCTAGGTGGAGTTATAAACATTTTAGGTAAAAATTTTCAAATCTCCCGGCCAATTACAAAAAGTTAAGGAATTACGAAAAATGAATATTAAATAAATTATTATAGCATTTAATATTTAATAGCAATGCTCAATCAAGCAGGATAGCACAATTCTTGTACATAACATTGTTTACAACCACACTTGAGAATAGTATTTGAAGAACCTCTGTGCATGTCTTGTTATAAGTCAGGGCACTTTTATGATATTGTGTGTTACTGATTTTTAATTTTTGTATCCTCTATCTGGTATTGCACATGCAGTGCAGAGGAACTCACATGTGAAGTAAATTCTACAACAGATTGAACAGTGTTCAACAGACCAGTTGCAAGTCAGACCAGTTGCAAGTCAGACCATAATTCAAACAAGATTCCCCAGGAACGACACTTCTTATCGAGTGCACACAATGATAACTATGTTAACATGTCAATCATGTCAACTATTTCAGGTCACGTCACTCATGAATGGGAGATAAAACTTCCCGAAAGATAACAACAAAAATATACAGCTCTGCACAATGCAAACGAGTGATACTTTGTCCGACCATGTAACAACTGATGACAGGGGTACCCACTCTCAAGTCTTACTCAAGTAATTGATATTTTAATTAAGCCACCACTCGAGAAAGTTTCAGGTTTATCAGAATCAACTTCGTCTAAGAAACAGCAATGACTGCCAATCTTGAGTCCATTTAAGTTTTGAACCTTTTAATCATGTTAATAGGGAGGTTAAAAATAAGAAGATGTTACTGACTCAACTTTCCCCAGACTAAAGACCTTCAAGACAGTGTAACACTGAATCTTCACTGGCCATATCAAGCAATTAAAAAGCTAATAAGATAGCAAAAACATCCTAAATCATTTTTTACATAGCAACAGCAGGAACCGAAGCCAGTCCATACACAGGGTGTCTGCAGCTTTTTTTGAAACTGAATTCCAGGCTTTTTCCAGGCCAAGTTTTCCAAAATTCAAGGCAAATTTGTTGATGAACTGGCTAATTAACGACACAATACACAGATTTTTTTCTGAACACGACATTCGTCCTTTGGTCCTTACATCGCTAAAAATTGCCAAAAATTTTGCAGTGGACTATTTTTATTTCCATATAAACCACATTCCAGGCCTTTTTTTTCAAAATGCAGGTTTTTTCCAGGCTTTTCATGGCCTGGAAATTGAGAAACCAAATTCCAGGCTTTTCCAGGATTGGCAGACACCCTGCATACAATTAGCAGTTGACCGAAGTTGCCCCTATCGATATTTGATACCAGCATATCATGATTATTGCGATATGACGTAAATCATAGAACCACCTGAAAGAATCTGGAAAATAGGTCTGCATTTTAACCAAATTCTGAAAGACTATCAGATTGAATTTCCATTCAAATTAAAGCACATATAGGCATATACGTCTGTATACATACAGGCCTAATTTAGTAATTAGTCTGAAAAAATCTGACCAACAACACAGTCGGATATCATTCCATCTGACAGAGAGTTTCTGACACACGGTGACCATTTCTGTCACACCTGTCTGGGACTAAGTACATGTCGAATTTTCAACCAGGACATTGAGGTCAGTTAAAGACAAACTCACAATTCAACTGGAACAGCAATTTGAGTTGAAAATTGAATTGGATAAAATTAAAGCATTATAACTGAGTAGGCAGAAAGAGACATGTTCAGCAGACAAAATGAATTTTAAAAGTATCAAACTCTCAATACACAGAATGTGTGCATCTCAATACACAAAAAGGACAGGACCAATTTGGTTGCCATGGCAACTTCTTGGCACTGTGACCAGCCTTCACTGAGACGGTCACACACGTTTACACGAGAGACACCTTTTAATAATCTATCAGTTTTACAATTTTACTGACATTTCCGCATTTGGCGGTCAAATGACAGCGAATCGCTTGGTTTTCTCTCCCTTCATTTTGGACCTTGAATCAGTTCCCAAGCCCAAAAAAACCAGATACACAAGCAATCAATGATAGGAAAACTAACTCTAGATTGCACTTTTGTGCGCTGAAAACGATAAAACTTTGATTAAGATGGGCAACCTTCTTGAAATGTCGTATTTGCAAACAGTTCATACCGGTTACTGGGGAGCAATTGAATGAAAATTTCGTAGGTGTAAACAGAAAATTCGGCTTCACTTACCTTCCAAAAGTCGTGCGATTATGCTGTCTATATTCAATTTGTCTGCGTCAGCCATATCTGGGATATGTATTCGTTCTTCTGGCGTAACTCAATAAAACAATGCCCTTGTGATGCACTGGATGATGGCAGATTTAGAATTTTCAAATTCTACTCTTGGGATTCAATATGGCGATCGGGGCTCATGCGCAGTAATCTCTGTGCAAGGAACTATTTCTCAGTTTTGACCACCGCGCACGAAAAAAAAATGCTGTGTTAAAATAATCTCACAGCAACTCCTCTTCTGGTAAACTTGCTGTTTTGGAGTTAAATGCCTTACTAAATTGTAATTGATTGATTATAATCAGTAATTAATTATTTTACTTAAGACCTATTTTTTAGGACTTCGTGCGCGGAATTGTGGGATTTGTGTTCCCTGACTTCAAAATGGTGGATGATCTTTCAATTCTGGTTGCTTCAGTTTTTGTGATTACTTCACAGAATTTATGATAATTAAGACAATAAGGGAAGTGGATTCACGTAGCAGTATGATTACTCTGCTATGGCTATCAAGAGAAAAGGTATGTCAGGGGTCTGTTGCTTGGGAATTATGCTTCGAAAGTTGTGGTATCCTTTGCTGACACCTAGGCTAACAGTTGACAGTTCTTGCAGAGTGGACAACTAATTCAGAAATGGGCGCTTGGGGCCCGTGACACCATTTTATAGTGACCTGTTGCGTGAATCGCGTTAACATTTCATCATGTAGATTGTGAGTAAAGTTTAGCTATGACTCATGCCATTGATTGACTAATGTCAACAACAGTGTGATCATGCATTCACCGGGGCATTCACCTCATGCTTCAATAAGGGGGGGGGGGGGTGAAGAGGGGTGGGGGGAGGGGTTGGGTATGTCCAAAACTTGGTACCCCTGACTCCTGAGCTCTACCACGCAAACTAGTAAACCTTTATACATTTCTGAATAAATCAATCAACCAATCCCCAGAGATCCGAATGAGATCCTCCGGAGCGATTTTAATCCTTATTGGGCAGATAGCCATGCTCCCAGGGGAAAAACGATCCTATGGACCAATTTGGCAGGCTCTTGAGAGAAACAATCCTGGGTTTTTTAAATAAATCCTTGAAACGAAGCAATGTAAACATGTTCTCCTGCTAAACATGTTGTTAAAACTTGTACTCAAACAATTAGACTGGTGTGTGCAGTACCCAATTTTTGTATTAAACACGGTGGGCAGATGTAATGATGACAAGGGCAATTAATTATCGAAATTGCCCTTGTCCGGTGGACCTTCAAAATTCAAATGACGGCTAAATTGCTGTGAGCAGGAATGAAACAATCCTGTGAGTCTTTGTTTGGAATGGAGAAAATCTTGAAATGCATCCTATCAGAGCAGCTGACGCATATTTTCTGCTTCTGGGTAGACAATTGCAAGCTTTAAAATGCAGGTGACCTGGTCAGCAGTTGAAAGCCAATATTTTTTCATTAACATTAAGTCATTAGATTATTAGCCCATTTTGAGTCACCAAAAATTGACCCTGATGCAGACTCCGCGAAAAGTGCCGGTTTGCCGGTCAAAACCGGCAAAAATCGCGTTTGGCCGGCAAAAATAGAATGGTTACCTGCCCAAATGGCCGATGGTTGTGTTGGAGAGTCAATAAGCTGACACAGCATCAGTACAATTAGCAAAGGCCTTTGAAATCTCCAGTGCAATTGACAAACATCAACAGTAGTGAATTTTCTCTAGTTTTGGTAATGCTATTTCATTACCTACCCTTGGTTATTGTGTCCTTAATCAACAGAGGTCGCCACCAGGCAGTGGGCAACATCAAAAGAAAGGCCCTCAGCTCCTGCAGCCACCCTGTCAATCATCTGTGCAGGTCACTGCAGGGGTTAAATTGTGGAGTCAGGGTTGCTCTCTCTAAAAGGGACTGTCCAGTTCACCCCCATCCAGCCACATGTTGCTACTGTACCCCTCCAATCATTAGCTTATTTAATTCATATAATTCTTTTCAATTCAACTACACAGTGAAAGTATTTTAAAGGGTGTTGACAAGCATTTTAAAATTATGCAGCAGACATCAATCACACAAGAAGATGTATAACCTGTTTAAGTCAGAATATATATACACTTTTTTTTCTTTCTTTCTTTCTTTCTCCTTTTAATCCTTCCTTCCTTCCTTCTCTTTCCTTCCTTTTATCAATCTTTCAATCCTTCTTTCTATCATTCAATCCTTCTTTTTCTTTCCATTGTTTTCCTTTCTTTCTTTCCCTCCTTTTTTTCCATCTTCATTCTATCTTTCATCTTATTTCTTCCATCTCTCTTTCCTTCTTTCTTTCTATCATTCTTTCCATCTTCCTTCCACCTTCATTCTATGTTTACTCTATCTTTTCACCTGTCCTCATCTCCTTCTTTCTTCACCTTCCTTCCCGTCTTTCTATCATTCCATCCTCATTCTATCTTACTTTCATCTTCATTCTTTCCTTCTTTCTTTCTATCCTTCTGTCTTTCTTCCTTTCCTCCTTTCTTTTCATCTTCATTCTATCTTTCTTTCCATCTTCTTTCTTTCTTTCTTTCCATCTTCATTCTATCTTTCTTTTCTTCCTTCTTCCCATCTTTCTTTCCTTCTTTCTTTCCATCTTTATTTAATCTTTTTGTCTTTCTTTCCATCTTCATTCTATCTTTCTTTTCATTTACCTTCTTTCTTTCGTTCCATCTTCATTCTATCTCTCTTTTCATTTACCTTCTTTCTTTCTTTTTCCATCTTCATTCTATCTTTTGTTTCATATAATTCTTTCATTACATCTTCATTCTATCTTTCTTCCCTCCTTCATTCTTTCTTTCCAGTGTCTTTCTATCCTTTTTCATGTTTTGACTTTCTATTTTTTTCTCTCTGTCCTTGTTACTTTCCTATTTCTTTTTATCTGTCTGTATTACTCTGTACACTGTTTAACTATGTCGGTAATAATAATAACATACAAGGCAGATAAGATACATTAAGGGACCACCTGTGGTGTGTTTCATCACTTGCTTATCACTGATTCTTCTATTTAGAGCATACACTCCAATCTTTCTTTAAATGATATTGAATTGTCCTTTCAAGAAAAAAAACTAGCAACAGCAACAAATTTATCTGACTACCGCTGGTTTTCCATCTTGGTTTCTCTATCACTGTCATATTATCATTTACTAGCATAGTACCCGTGAAGCAGGCAATCAAAATTTTGTTATGTTTTGTTGTTGTCTGTGTTGAAACGTGATTTTGAACTAAGCATATGAGTATGAGTGCAAGCTGTTCTGGTCATTAAAAGTACCCCTACCGAAATACATATAGGCTGAATGAGTGTAGCCCTGGGAGCATGAGCAGCTGAAGGAACAGAGCTCTAATGCTGTGGGTTGTTTTTCCATGCATGTGGTGGCATTTGAAGGCAGATTTTACAGGAATGAGAGGGTTTTGAAGGAAAACAGAGGTTATTGCAAGGGAAAATGTCAATGCCAATAGACATGGGAAGTTTTGGTGATGATTGAGAGAAAAATGGCTGAGAAATAAGGGTAACAACAATGAAACAAAGATAGTGTAATTATATATAGATAGATTAATCCGGGCTTTTTTTGCTTATCTCAATGCTACTTGCTCTTAAGTTATTTCATGTTTATGAGGACCTGCCAGAGAGATATAAAAGTTATAAATCAGTAAATTTTGCAGCTGCTTTGGGGGAGGGAGCAGGGGGGGAGCTCTTTAATTTCAGAACAGGCTATCAGCATATCAGGAGCAAGTGTCCTCTTTAACAAGGAGATAACCCAAGACCAAGACAACAACCAGGGGAGGAAAGTGAAAGGGGTTGGGGTGTCAGTTTAAAAGAAAGTATTAATAGCCTAGGTGATACTGACTTAGCCCTTTCCTCTCCTTCATGGAACTAATCCACCCCTGTATTCTGATGAGGCATGGCTACAGATATATGAACCTTCATGAGCTACATTTCACTCCCCACAGCTTCAAAGACCATATGGGTAAATTTTACAGGAAAGGCATGGCTGATTTCGGGGCCATGGCCAAAGGTGCTTCTTGATTTTACCAAAATAGGCCTACTGTTCATTTTGTTCCTTTTCCATCTTTCCATTTCTGCCTCTCTTGACAGGCTGAGTGCTGAACTTGTGGAAGACAAAACAACCGCAAAACATGGAGAAAAAAAACATGAATCCTTCTAAAATTATTTTATTTAAATTACAAGACTCGAGGAAAAGATAGATAGATAAGTGAAATCGATCAATATTTATAGATAGATAGATAGATAGATAGATAGATAGATAGATAGATAGATAGATAGATAGATAGATTAGAAATGCCCATTATGGGAAATTGGGGTTTTTTATACCAGTAAGTAGTTTTTGAAAAAAAAAATGGGGAAATAAGAGTTTGAATGTGAAAAAAAAGAGTTGCCCACTTGCTTCAGGACAACAACACAGTACAGGAGGGACTAATTAAGGCATGCAGAAAGGTGCCTTTATTTAGTTAAGGCTAACCTCTAAATGTGTTCTATTGCCCCCCCTCTGACTCCCATGTAAACTTTCAGCTCATTTGAAGGTGTTTTAGATGTTGCTCAGGAGTCCCAAAGATAGATAGGGGTTTAACATTGCATTTTCATGCGAAAATGGCTATTTTAGCCAATAGCTCACAAATTATCGGTTTCAGTCCACCCAAACACATGGATAGTTGATACAAAGATGTATAAATATTTCAGCACATTGTGGTACTAATTTCATATTTTGTAACTTGCTTGGGTATTGAGAAAATCTACAAATATGGGATATAATTATTTACCCGATTTTCTGTGATTTAAAAAAAACTATAGTCTGAAACAGATTGTAAGACATCGGTTGATGTTTTTGTGTCTCTGTCACACTATGGAACCAATATGTGATTGTCTCTTGTTCAAATTCAAAATTAGACGGCAATTAATCTTCATTAAGAAAGGTGCTTTGCCATTGCGTCAATTTTTCATGTAAAATAGTATATTTGCCAATAACACAAGAACGAAGTGAGATACAGATCAAATTGGTACCATAGTGTGCAGAATAATTTATACATATTTGTAACAACTATCCATGTGATTGAGTGGACTGAAACCGATAATTTGTGAGTTATTGGCTAAAATAGCCATTTTCGCATGAAAATTCAATGTTAAACCCTATCTACCTTAGGAGCGCTTCAGCAACATCTAACACACCTTCAAATGAGCTGAAATTTTACATGGGAGTCAGAGAGGGGCTAAAGAACACATTTAGAGGTTAGCCCCAATGAATTTCAGACTTTCACTTTTTTTGGAACACCCTACCATGCAGCCGTCTCAGGTAAACAATGTTGATCCTCTGTAAATTTGGCGGTCTTGTTTCAAACAGACGCCTTGTAGCAGGGACTGAAGTATGCAGAAAGCTGCCTTTATAGTAAGATTTTAAAATGACTGGTTTGGTGGCACTTCTCACTGTATGGATCAGCTTTTACGATTATCAGCATAAAGTGATTAGCCCCCATGCTGCGGTTATTTTCAGTTAAAAATTCCAGGGAGCTGCGAGGGAGCCATTAGGGAGCTAGTTCAGGGAGCCAGGTTCACAATTTCCAGGGAACTCTTAGGGAGCTGCCAGGGAGCTAGTTCAGGGAACTATCTTCACTTTCTCAGGGAGCTGCCAGGGAGCTGCCAGAGAGCCAAATCCAGGGAGCCAACTTCACCTGACTGCCCACTTTTTGCAGGACAACAATATAAGTACACTGTGCAAATTTGGTGGTCGCGGGTCACCCAGACGCCTCGTAAGTGGGACCGAAGCATCCAGAAAGCTCCCTTTATATAGTTAGACTCGAAATGACAGTTATATATATATAGCTACCAAATTATCATTAAGTGAGGCAATGCAAGCGGGGAACACATTTTGGAAAAATTAAGTGTGCAGAAAAAATGTTGGAAAAAAAATTTCTGAAAATGGAAAAAACAGTACTTAGCCCAGTCCCCTCAGGACAACAATGTAAGTGCACTGTGGGAAAAAAGATAGCCCTGTCCCCTCAGGTAAGAAATGTTTACCCTGTGCGAAGTTGGCAGTCGTGGTTAAAACACACGCCACGTAGCAGGGACTGTAGCATCAACAAAGCTGCCTTTATAGTAAGATTTTGGGAGAAAGTTTGAAAAAAAAAATTTGAATAAAAAAGAAGCGTTAATTTCCTCTTTTGAAAAAAAAAACTAGTGAAATTGAAAAAGTTTGGAAAACCTTTTTTTTAATCTTGGTAAAAAAGGTGTCGGATTTCCTCTTTCTTGAAAAAAAAAATTAGTGAAATTGAAAAAAAAAAATAATTTTCTCTGAATCTTGAAAAAAAGGGCAAATTTGGAAACAATTTTTTTTTTGGAAATTGAAAAAAAAAGTTGCCCACTTTTTGCGGGACATCAATACAAGTACACTGTGCGAATTTGGCGGTCGTGGGTCATCCAGACGCCACGTAAGAGGGACCAAAACATCCAGAATGGTGCCTTTATCAGTATAGAAGAAGAAAAAAAAGAATGTTGTTCTATTTTAATCTGCAGCAGTGCTGCTGATAGATAAAACTACAGCTGGAGTGCAAGTTTTTCTAAGGGCTATAAAACTGATTTTACTGGAGGTAATGTGATAAAACAGAAACAGCAGACAGGTATTCTGACACCAAAAGTTAACTTTACCTTACATGTGTATGTCTAATTGTCTATTTTTATTAAATAAGATCGATCAATTCAATTCATTCAAATTAAAACAAACACACAAACAGTGCTAAACCTGTATCAACAGCATCTCTGTCAGCATGGAAAACATAATTTTAGAATATCTCAACATGCAGTCTCATGTGCAAATTTCCCAGGATAAAACTTGCAGACTATATAATTTTGTTGCTCTAGAAAGGAACCAGCCAACCAGGATATATCATTAATTTATCACCTCAGGAACACACTTTTAAATCCAGCTACAGGGGTGCAATCTTTATCAGGTTATCATTATCAAGCAGACCCAAGGTTATCATGCCAAATTAGTCTCCTATAAGTTGCCCCTTTACGGTAATTTTAGTCAAAATCATATTCAATTTTAAATTGAATCCATTCCAGAATATTAGATGCATTTCTGGGATCAGAAGCAACTCGGACTAATTCCAGAAGTACAAGATAGATAGATAGATAGATTTACATTAAATTAAGATCATATGTAGTCCAATTATTCAAGTCAGTTGGGAAATGAAATAACAAGAAAAGTAATCTTGTCGATTGTCTCTGCACTGCACAGAATACTGCTTGGGATGAAGTTACTTCACATAATGAATCATTTGCAATTACCTTACTTTTAGTTACTTTTGAAATCTCTTCATGGAAAAGGCAAATTTAAAGAAGCTTGTGTTGTGCAAAATTGTAAGAGTAATCATGGCTAGTCTTTGCTAGTAATAGCCTTGATTACATTGTATGACATTATTATTGTGGATAACAGGGTAACTCTTATCCACAGGAAATATATTGACAGGCAAATAGATACATGTATAAGAGATCTATAGAAAGATACTGGACAGATACATCAAGTCTTCATGCACATATATACGATAAATAGATCTATATATATTCTGCATCAAAATTGTTGGGCCAATCATGTAGCAGGAGATCATGTGCCACACCAATAAATAATGATATTGGCGTCTTGAAAGTGTTATTGGCGCGTGGAGAGTTAGTCTAGTCAATATATGAAATGACCTAGAACAAATTGCAACAGATATGGTTCCAGTGGCATTTGGTCCCTAAATATGTCAAGAAAGACATACTAAAAGTCCTGGAAAATCCACATGGTGGAACACTCCCAAATTGGCATAAATCCAAGATGGCCACCATAAAAATCATGTTTTTTGCAAATAACTCAGAACCTATAGATATAGACCCCATATATGTATGAAAGTTGAACATAAACTTGGGTATTGCGGACAATTTGACAATATTCCCATGTCTCTATCTCTAATTGTTCTCAAGATACAGCATTTTCAAATATCTCTGATTTTGCAAAAAAAGCTATGAATCGCCAAAAATGTCAGTTATGAGTCTTGATTCTGAATACTTGAAGTATGACTTTTACCTTACCTATTAAGGATACAAAAGGAATAACTTGTGTTTAATTTAAGACCCCAATCATGTCTCTAGCTCTCTTCAATCCCCCACCATGCCGTATTTTGCATTTGGAAGTCTTCCCTCGAAATTCCATTTATTTGTTAAAATTGGCATTTTATATGAAAGAAAGTGCTAATTTTTGGTCTGAAGTGTACATATATATCATTGGGCATACATAGGGCCGGATTAAGGTAGAATGAGGCCCTAGGCTGAATCTCAATGTGAGGCCCCCTGTGTCACCTGACCTGAGACCGCCAACCACCGCAGAATTTTCCCTGTGATTCCCACTTTCTGTTTGAGTTTAGCAATGTCTTCCAAACAAATTTGTATTTTCATAAAACCAATAAATGAATCGCTTTTTAAATTATTTAAAGTCCTCTTTACATAATGATATGCTTAAAGCCAACCATTAAGAAGTCAGTTTCCACCTACTGCAGTTGATCCTATTCTACTTGATTTGATATACATTTCCCAGGTCCAATTCTATGAGACTATGCAGCTCCTGTATTATCAACAAAAATTTGGGCGAAAAAAGTGTGCCTTTTTGCAATAAATATCTGCAAAAATCATGAAAATATTTGCAATAATCATGAAAATATCTGCAATTACTGTGAAAAGTATGCGAAAAATAGCCAAAATGTGTACGAAAATTTTCTTCCTAGAAAAGTGCACATTTCCATCCAATTATTGCATAAACATTTCTGGGATAGTCATATAAATTTCTGCAATAGTTATGAAAGTGTTTACAGTAATTGTAATTTATTGAAGAAAATTTTACAATAACTGTTTTAAAATTTTAATTATGCCATAAATGTCTAAGATAATCATATCAATTTGCACATACTAATTGAAGAAGTTTCCACAGTTATAATAAACAAATTCTATGACTATTGCAGAAATATTTATGATTATTGCAGAAATTACTTTGGTTATTGTAGGCCTACATATTTCTTTGATAATGGTAATAAATTTACTATAATCATTGAATTTCTCAGATTATCCAACGAACGTTCGATGATTTTTCCACCAAATTTCTGGGATAATAATAATATTGCATGATAGATACCAAAGGAGCTTCATATGAGACACCTTGCATATATATATAATCTTTAAACAGGTACTTTTCTGGGCTACACGATCTGTGATTATGGATTGGGGGAAATTTGGGGCTCCTTAATATGCAATTTTTTGGCCCAACTTGCCATCTCGATTTTTCTCAATTTATTTTTGACTTTGTACAAATTTAGGCAAATTAAATATTTTTTTCACCCAATGTGAGGACCTGAGGTGTGAGGACCTAGGCTACAGCCTACTCAGCCTAATGGTTAATCCAGGCCTGGACCGTATATATATACATGAGGGACTTGCATTGCCCAGCCAGTCCATTCCTACTCACTCCTGTCACTTCCAGAATGTGTCTTCTTGCTTTCAGAACAAAGTATGGTCAAAATTTAATGTACCCATGATTTTTGAGAATTTCTTGATTTTCCATGACTGAGGGAATCAACCATGTATCTACAAATATTTAGATCCTCACTTTAAACTTTATTATAGAAAAGCAAGAACAATCCACTCAATATACATGTATACAGTGAGTCTATACACTGCTTTAACAGTTCATAGGATCAATACACGCAACTCGTCTTCATGCAGCTGCAGGCCACACTTTCAACAAAATCTGAGAATTGTCATTAAAGGAGGGTGTAAAATAATTTAGGAAGCCCTAAAACTGTTGACCAAATAACGTTTTTCTCATCCTAAATGCGTACAAACAATGTGAGAAAAGGGTTATAGGTTAATGTGGAAAACAACTAGATCAATAGTTTTTGGAATCAATTAACTCCATTTAAAGAGCAAGTCTGCCAATTCTATGTAAACTCCGACATGCAGTTATAACTGTTTTTGTTTTATAAATAAATCAAAAATTTTGATAGATGTATTAAAGTATAGTGTACACTTCTAAGCAACAGACAGCTGACATGGTGCTGTCTAATATTAATCAGTTTTCAAAATACCAGGACCCTTATTATAATGTCGGCAGATCCGTCAAATGAAAAATATAAAAAGAGGAGCCAAATTTGAATAGCAATTTTATCAGTATTTGAGTCAGGGAGAGCAATGCAGATTATTTGAGGGACAGAGATTAGCCCTTTTTCTTCTTCAAAATTTGTTGTTTATTTAAAAGTTTCCAAAAAAATTTTTTTTGCCCGAATTTGTTCTCAAAATTTTTTTTCCCAGAATTTTTCCTTCAATTTTTTCCCCCACATTTACCCCCCCCCCCAATTGATTTTTTTTTTCAGTTTCCCCCAAATTTTACCTTTTTTTTTTTTTTGCACAACTAACCCCAATTAATTTTTTCACAATTGATTTTTCCAAAACCTTTTTCTTCAATAGTTTGCATGCGCAGTAGCCCTATATAATCTTCAATACTTTTTTGCCCCAATTTATTGTTCCCTTTCCAGGGTTTGAATCCAGCTCTTGTCGGGTCACTTGGGCCTATTTTGGAAGCCTGTTTCAATCATCCTTTGCCTCAGCACTGTGTTCTCCTCCTATCCCAATTAGGCTACCAAAAGAGCGTAAATGCAGCCTATTACAGGATGTAAAGCCCCAAGCATCCATCAATTCATCTTCTTATGTTGGACATATAATGGCAATTACAAATACATAATTTATTTAATAGTTAGAAATATACGGGACTCTGATCTTTCTTTCAAGCAACTTATAAAATGGAACACAATGTACAGTATAGCTTTAAATTGCTTTATAACTTCATTTTCAAACATATCCGATTTTCATTGAAGTTGTAAAAGTGTGGCAGCTACATGAAGAAGAGCTGTACTTGTCATAAAATTTAGACAGATAAATAAATAATTTGTTTGATAGATATAAAAATAATTAGACATGTGATTGAATGATTTAATATTATGAAGGTAAAATTATATAATGACACAGAGATTTAAATTTTATTTCATTTAAAATATAAAAGTAACACAAACTATGGTCAATAAGCTATTCAATAGATATTTCAAATGGTTTGATTTAAAACATTAATTACCAAGTGGGCATGTGACATCACCTTATGTATAAGCTACCAACATGGGTAACTATATAATCGCATGTAGAATTTTTCTCTATTGACATATTGTTTTTAAGAAGTTCAACATCTATCTATCTATCTATCTATCTGTCTGTCTGTCTGTCTATCTGTTTATCTATCTATCTGTCTATCTATCTGTCTATCTATCTATCTATCTATCTATCTATCTATCTATCTATCTATCTATCTATCTATCTATCTATCTATCTATCTATCTATCTATCTAACTATCTATCTACCTAGCTATCAATCTAACTATCTCTCTAGCTATCTATCAAGCTATCTATCTATCTGTCTATCTATCTATCTATTTATTTGATAGATAGCTAGATTATCTATCTAGCTATCTATCATATTGGTTATCCATCTGTACATATAGTCTATGCCCACCTGTGTAATTACCTAATCCCTTTTCATTTAATCTAAAGATACAGAACCATGATTCTTACAATAATTACAGATGAACAATAAGTGATTTGTTAACATGGAGAGGGTAAAATTGCTACTTTCCTGAAATAAAAGGGAATTTTCTGCAACTGGGCTTATAGTTGGAATACTTCTGAAATTTGCTCTGCCCTGGTTCCTGGTGCCTATCTGTTAACTTAAATATCAAAGGCCTCTGTCAAACTAGGGCCTTATCATTTTGCTGGTATCTTCATACAAGAATCTTGTGATCAGCTCTGCCTTTAAATTGGTCAAAGTGAGGTCCTGCCAGGGGCTCACTGGACTTGATTAACTTGACATTGGCATGTTTCTCATGTTAGCAGTGGTTAAGTGGTTGATTTGTGTTCACATTCAATGAATGTTCAATAGCCATTGGAAATTTCCGTTCTTGACAGATACAGACTGACAGATAGATGGACAGATGGATAGACAAATGCTTCCAGGTAGAATAGATAGATGGATAGATAGATAGATAGATAGATAAATAGATAGATAGATAAAGAGATAGATAGATAGCATCAGTTACCCATCGAATAGAATTAACAGATAGCTAGCCCTGGATAAGTTGGGCTTATTGTGAATAGGCATAATTCTATTTAATAAAAGGTTACAACATTCTTCTAGAAATATATTTTGACTCTTATTTGCGAGTTCACTCGCATTTGTGGGCAAACAGGGTTAAATAAGGGTAGTCAGAAATTTTGGATCGTTTGTGAGAGACAAGGGAGCTCTTTTTAAAGTTTCTTTTTCATGAAATTAATGAAGAAATGGCTAACTTGAGGCGCCTTGCTCACATTTGTGTCTCTTGTGTCTTGTTTAATTACAATTTAAGTTTTTAGTTTCAACAAAATCACGGCAAAACAGGAAATAGAAATACTGTTGTTATTGTTTTACTGCCCTCTGATTGGCCGAAACAGTTGCGATCGTTTTTTGGACACTTCTAATGGGGCTAAAATTATAATTTTAGGCTCTTTAGAATCCCAAATCCTTGAACCATATGAATTCGTTTTTTTATGGAGATATCTTTATTCATTGCCGAGAATTCGTTGAAAAAAAAATTTAAAAATATGCACAGTGTTGATGCAGGTGTGAATCTTTATAGGCTCATTTCAGCCGCTTAGAATCATCAGATGTTCACCAAATTTTCACACAACGCAGTTTAGAACCTCCCTGAAGAAACACAACCATCATTTCCTGTCCGACTATTCATTAAAACCCCTTATTTTCGCTCGTACGATAGCGTCTTTTTACCGCAAATCACTTCCTTCTTTTATCAAAATTTCAGATTTTTCACTCTCAACTTCTCTTCAACTTTTAAACCACTTGTAATCATCGTAGAAACCTCAAAGTAGGCTCATTGTCTTCGCAATTTAATTCTCTACAAGCTAATATTTTTTATTTTTCAAAACAATCCATAATAACTTCTATAAAACGTCCGTTTCACAACGTTGTTTCACCGCTACACTTAGTGTAGTATAGGCCTACATTCCAACAACCAATCAGATCTCTCAATTTCTAATTCCCCTTTACTCATCAACCTATTCCTCTCACGACCTCATCTATCCCCTCATAACATCCCTCTATCCTTCCTCTCTTCCCCATTTCTTCCCTTTCTTCCTAGAATTACTATATACTTCAATTTTTCACTTCCTTCTCATACTGTCAGCCCATTGGATGTCAATATAAACAGTGTATCCCATTTTCATCATCTAGCTCTTTGTAAACATTGTATCTCATTTTCACCATCCAGCATCACATCTTCATTTGTAAACATTGTATGCCATTTTCACCATCTAGGACCCAAACGTAAACATTGTATATGGTTTTCACCATCTAGAACCAAACTCTGTTTTGTAAACAGTGTATAGCATTTTCACCATCTACATCACAACTCCCTTTATCGTATAAATCCCTCACTTCCACTTCTCTCTCATCACCCCTTTCCCCTCACTTACCCCTCCCTTCCTATACATAACCCCACCCATCTCTACTTTACCCCCTCCTACCCCCGCTTACCCCCGCCTTTACTTTCACCCAAAACTTCACTTTTTCACTTTTCTCCCTATACTTAAAAATTACTTCATTCACCCTCACTTACCCCCACTTACCCCCATTTACCCCCACCACCTTTACTCTCTCAACCTCTCTCTCTTTCTCCCCTTACATCCCATACTTAAATTTCTCATTTACCCTCATTTTACCCCCACTTAATCCCACCACTTTTTCCACCCAAATCCACCTCTTTCTCCCTCTACACCTCCAACACTTAAATCACTCCACTTACCCTCACTTACCCACTTACCCCCATTTACCTCCACCACTTTTTCCACCCAAAAGTCCTTTTTTCTTCTCTACTCACTTCCTCTACTTAAACTACTTCAATTACCCCCACTTACCCCCACTTACCCCCACTTATCCCCATTTACCCCCACCACATTTTTCACTCTAAACTTCTTTTTTCTTACCTACACACTTCCCTTACCTAAATTACCTCAATTACCCCCACTTACCCCCATTTACCCCAACCACCTTTTTCACTCTAAACTTCTCTCTTCTTACCTACTCACTTCCTTTACCTAAATTACCTCAATTACCCCACTTAACCCCACTTACCCGCAATTACCCCATTTACCCCCACCACCTTTTTCACTCTTAACTTCTCTCTTCTTACCTACTCACTTCCTTTACCTAAATTACCTCACTTACTCCCATTTACCCCCACTTAATTACCCCCATCACCTTCCCCACATAACATATATCTTTCATCATTTCTCACCTCATCATCACTAGTTCTCAATATGAGCACCGACCCCAAAAAGTCTAATGTTTCCACACGATCGCGTAGCCGCTCCGAAACTCAAAAAGAATCAGGGTGTGCAGATTACTCTTTTTATGACGCTGTCAATGGTCCTTTTTAGGTTTTCCCGTTCCTTCTTCGTAGTGGTTACTGCTTCCCATGCATATGTGGCAATTGGTATTATGCAGGCCTTTACCACCTGCCACACTGTTCTCATCTTAATACCTTTAAGGTCTGGGCTTCCTGCTATAGCCATAACTGTGTTGTAAGCCGCTTGTACTTTCTTCTTTACTTCATTAAGTTGTTTATTCCATTTTTCCACTTTTTGCAACCATCAGTATCTGAAGTTCGGGGGGAACGGGCACTGCCCCCCCTGGTCATACCACTGCTAAGTTTATCGTCTGTTATATTTCTCCGATCATGTATGGAAATCTAGGCCCCAAATTCGACACCATTTTCCCAAAAATCAACACATCAAAGCAAAACAACATAAGCATGGTGAACTCGCATGTGTTCCGCTTGCGACACAAGTTCTAGTTTCTAAAGAGAGCACAAACTTTGATGTAAGAAATTGGGCAATTTCATTCTTGAGCTGAAAAGTGAATTAATCATTGTTTAAAAGGTGTCATCTTAGAGTGTTTCAAAAACTGTATCATAACTATCATTCACACAATTGATTTCTCATAGGAGATTTTACTTATGGTAACTTATAGCTATCAAATATATACATATTGGGAGCTATTGGGGGAGTTGACCTGAGCCATCTTGACCAATCAGGGCAGACAATATGTGGGGTAGTGGCTGGGGAGAAAGGGAATGGCGGGGGGGGGGGGGGTGTTTGGGAATTAGGAAAATGGGCACAAATGTAGAGGTAGGCCTATGTCTCCCAGGGCCAGAACAAGTTGTCATTCAGGATGAATACATTAAATTGTGTACTTGACACATGGATTTCTGCATGGATTTACAGGCTACACACCCAAGTTTTATTTGTTTCAACAATGGAGTAGTTTAATGCAAATTAATGGAGATTACATGAAATACTTAAATTACAGGATACAGTGTACAAATATGATTACATTGATTAGAGATTGTCAATTATACATTTTATGAAACAGTGAGCACTTTAAAATTTACCAGTGATGTTACCCAATTATTAGAAATTTAGCTGTTCTGCTTTGGATGTTGAATAGTCACTGTGAAGTGTCAAACAGATTCATTAAAAAGGAGCCAGTATACCAAATGATATTATGAAAAATTTGAGCTATTAGCAATGAGGTGAGTGAATATTTACTCTAAGCATGGTTCCAAGATGTTTGCATGGATAGAAAATATTATATCAATTGTTCATTTCTGAAGGGGTAAAACTTTTACCCCTTTTGGCAATTTATCCATCCTCCACTGTGCAGGAGGGTACCATTTATCTTGATTTGGTGGTAGCTTCTGCTTCTGTCATTCCAGGGTCAAAAGCCACATGTGGAGCAATTAGTCACCCTATTTGACAGCTCCTCTGAGCTGTCCTCTGTTGAGAAATTCTCAAACTGACTGAAATATGAGGGGTAAAATTGGGGTAAAATGCTCTTGTCATTCCCTATGATTGGTAACTGATAAGAATTTTACCCTGACTTTAAAAACGGACCCTCGGGGCCAATTGATTAATTGGGGGTAATGGACCTTGAAAAAAAATCCATAGATACTAGACAATCTGAACCTGTCAATAATGGTTTTAGATTAACTGTGACCCTCTTAGTTATTTTTTGAGAGACTGTCAAAGTCCAAAATCGCCTCTGAAAATAAATCCACTGTGACCTACTGGGGGTAACCATTGAAGAAGCATTACTGAGCAGTGGGGATGCTACTTCATTACCAGCACTAGAGAAAATTCACTACTGATCAATGATAAAGATTGGCGTCAAAGGTGTCAACAGAATTGCAATTAAACATAATGAGGGTCAATACCTCAGCTTATTGCAATTAGCAATGGCTATTTTCAGCTAGATAAGCCGAGTTTTTCACTATATAAATTTGAGGACTGCAACATTGCAACAAGGAGGAAGGGTCTTGACTGGTTTTCTGCAAAATGAATTATACGCACTACTAGGGATGGACACCGTTTGCCAAATTCGATACGATACGTACCGTCGATACGTTTTTTCGGTTTTCGGTTCGTATCGCGATCCGCAAATTCAGCCCGACCCGCAAATTAGTGCATTTTTCGGTAAAATCCGCAAGCGAATCCAATATTTTGGTCCGCATTTTCGGCAGAAAAGTCGTGGCTGCAACCTGGGCGAAGGTCCGTTAATGTTTTTTCGCGATTTTACGCATTTCTTGGCGAAATAAAGTCGTTTTTGACATGTTTACATGGAAATTAAGCATGTAGAGGGTAGAATTGCATCGAACCGAAAGTGTTTAATGTCGGTTTCGGTTATCAAACCGCCAGAAAGAACCGGTACGATCGATATACCGTGAACCGGTGTCCATCCCTACGCACTACTGATATACATGATATATAGTTTTATAAAAAATATGCAGATTTTTTAATTGTTAATTCTAGATTTAATTAGTTCCAGCAATGAGTAAGTAGGCCATGGGGGCATTTTGGAAACAAAGTTGTAAATAAGCTTATGTAGATTTTATTAACACAAAGAAATATATACATGTGTCAAAGGCCATCTTTAACTAAGTAAGTTTCTCCACTACGCTGTACTGGAGTAAGTTAATATTTCTAAAGATGCCTTTACTTCATACCTCTTGAGTTTTTGAATCAAAATTTCGGGCAGACAAAATCTTATTTGGGCATGTAAACTTCAGAATCTACCTGCCCGAATGTCCTGTACACCAAAACCACTTTTCGCGGACTCTGCCCTGATGCACTTGCTCTTCAAGGATAGCGTTATTTTTCCTCTATAGGATAGTTTCACCTTCTCTTGTAGGATTATTTTCAATACAATGGAAACAATTTTGGTCTTATTATGCTACAAAATATGATTTTAACAAGAGTTGAATAAAGTCTGAAAGCAATCAAAGACTAACTATTGTATAATTAAGTCTTCCTGTAACCCTATTTGTCCAGGAATGTGTTCTGAACTGAGATAAATACATGCAAAATGGCGGACTCAATGAACATTCACTCAAACTTGAAAACTGGGGGGAACTTATCATGCTTATTGTGAAGTAACTATTGGAGTATAGTACGTGATTCAAATCTGTCCCTAAGATGTTAATCCAACAGGTGGTAGAGTCGTAAATGGCAAAAATGTTATAAAAGGTACAGAAAAGTCCAATTGTTTGGCATCCTGACAAGGGTTGAGTTCACATGCAGATAAAGGTATTTAACTACAAAGACTTCAAGTTTTTGTCAATACAAATACCAATACAAATAAATTTAATAATTTAAGCTCTGAAGTATTTTAGTGTCAGGATTCTTGACGCTCCTGCATGTGGAGATTGCTCTGGAGGATCTGTTACTGCTCCATAAGTATTGAAATCGCTCTGGAGGATCTCATTCGTATCAGTCCCTTTCATCAGATAGTTCCTTCAAATCACTATTTGGAAAAAGGCACTTCCACAGACAAAATGGTCAATTCCAGAGAGTCTGGACAATGTATTAGTATTTCCGCCCTTTTGACAATTCCTGGATCCACTCCTGAGACTTATCAGAACCCAGTACAAGTTAAATGAATTAGGAATCACAAAGCCTTCGAAGGAAATCTCTCTCACTCAAAAATGAGTAAATTGCAATTCTAGTTTGTTCCAGTTATCATGCAAAGAGTTCAACTGCTGGGAGCTAATTGTGGTTGGGGCTGCAGTAGTGATGGAAAATCGGACTCCACACTGAAATCGATTAATCGGTTGAGCTTCCGATTCGATAATCGATTTTATGAACAGCTCAAATAACTTGTTGATTAGGCACAATTTCAATGATTCTGACAATATACCTTACACTTATAACTGTAACCAACAATCTGCCACTTCCGTGGACAAGCACTCTGCTATCTGTGTAGTGCTGACTACTGAAAGAGAGATGAACCCAAGTGGCTATCCAATTATTCAATTAATGTTATGAAGCTCATTCTTCCTTGATTGTTAATTTGTTCATACTAATCCTACTTGGATTCTCGCTGTGCGCTCAACTGGATGACAGCTGAGCTGTCAATGGTAGGTCATAAGAGTAAACTTGAATGCAAAATTGAAATCAATTGATTATCATAGTACCAGTTATTTATTTCAGGGCAAAGGTGAGTTGCAAGAGCAATCAGCAGGTCTGCAAGAATTTGGCAATGTGCCAGAATAGTATGTTAAATATATAGGCTGGAACATTTTTGCTAAGTTAAACAAAAGCCATTTCATGCTTAATATAGTTTGATAGAACTTAATAAATATACATACATGTATGTATTTTTGTTGCAATGCAAAGTTACTGTTGGCCTAAAAAAGGCCATCAAGTTAATTGCACTTCAGGGACATCATCCCTCTATGTCTTCTGCAAAAGGGGACAGAAGTGCTAATTGCAATTTGTTGCTAATTGGTCTTTGTGTCAATTGAGTAGTGTCAAAGGGGTGTCAAACACATTTGCCAATCCAATTGAACAGTTCAATTAGTTGACAGAGGCAGGCAACTGTTGCTTGATTGCAACAACCTTGTCTTTGCTGGGAGGACCAAGTGAAGAGCCTGGGAACTATGGAATCGGCTAGAATTGATTTTAACATTACCCTGGCGACATCGGCGGATCGCAAATGCGGCCGACGATCGTCGCCGACAATCGGCGAATCGTTCCATCACTAGGCTGCAGTGAATTGTTGTGATGTCCAAGTGCTAGTTTAGTGATTGTGACCCTGAGGCCACTGAGTGACCTTTTGGTCTACTGGTGGTTTGTTTCAAAGGATCTTTGCCTACTGAGGACCTAGTAGTGGCATTCAAGTGCCAGATGGGTCTCCTTTTCTCAATATTACTCTTGTTCCCAGACGTGGAATAGAACCATCCGCTCGGAATCCTAACCTCTAGACCACCGACCACCTGTAGCTATTACAAACATTAATGCACTCGCTGGCAAACGGAGTTGACTCATTGAGTATATCACTCAAGTTAAATTTTTTTGTCAATTGGCTCCTTTTCATAATCTCCGCTATCATTAAGTTTTAACACAGATTCAGTAAAATAACTGAGTTGGGCTGGTTGTAAAAATGATCATGGGAGACAGGAAACTCTGTAAATGTCATAGACACAGCAGTGGAAAATAATTAGAACGTCCATCTATGTTTGTCAATCCCACCCATACCACCTAGCTTTGTTTAGCATGTCATATTACTCTGAGGCTGTTTCTTGTCAGGTTTTTCGGAACTTAAAGTAAAATTAATGGTTTTCTGGCAATTTGAGAGACTTACACTTCTTTTTATTGAGAAACTATTTAAGAGTCAATGGCTGGTCATTGATAATCCAGTTCTTTTATCAGTTTTTTTTCTTAATTAATGAATGTTTTTGTGATTATTGATTTGTGCAATTTTACACATATTTCAGACTTCCAAAAAGCTGCTGCTGTGATCCATGAATTTCATTTGAAACTGAGTGAAGATGGGGAGTGCGCAGAACTGCGGGATGCCCTCAACCTGGCCTTGCTGCACATGCAGAGGTATTACCGGGTACTACGATCAAGACTTCTCTCTCAGGACAAGAGCAATGGTCATTTACTGGCCACCTCAGTGCGCGGGCTTAGCCCCATGACCCCGTTCAGGGACACCCCGGACAAATTCCAGTGGAGGTGGGTCAACGTGGACAACCCTCGTCTCAATTCTCGCAACATGGGAACGATGCCTGCGAACATCTTGGACTCTTCTGTCCTCCCCATGGCTGTTGGAGCCGCCAAACAAGGTCACAATGACATGCTCATGCAAATCATAGAAAGGGGTAAGTGAATCATACTATTAATTCACGGACCCCTTACGCTACTCCAACCAAACTACTGATTGTCCAGTTATGAAAACTTCCAAGTAGTTTTTCTGTGTTCTCTACAATGTCCTTAGCCAGGTTTCGTGTTCAAATTACAGTCACACAAATGGAGGTGATGTTTTCCCATAATCTAACCATACAGGCCATTACAAAACACCTTTTATTTTCCCCCTTTCCTTACATGCATGCTTTCACGGGTCTTATGCTAGTTCATGTAATATGTATGTACTTTTTAATATGTAAGAATTTTCTAATTAAACCTAGGGAAGTCATGGTGAGTCTAGGGATGGACTCCCCTCCCTTCCACTACCAAAATTTCCTGGATCCACTTCCGTGTCATACTTGTTGATCATGCGTTATTTTTGTTCAATTATGTAAAAAATTGATGTGTCATGATATATTTGGATCAAGGGGAATTTAACATACATGTATGATTGTGTACCTATTTAAGGAGCTCTTCTCAAGGACTGCTCTTGTACATGCAAGTTCAAGACCTGACAGTCATACTGTCATCTGAGAAATATATTTTTAGCTGCCTGGCTGTGGCAGTGACTCACATATCCAGGTGTACTTTATTTACTTTGCATTGTCATGACCGAGTGCAATGCATTTTACTGTTTACATAAATAATTCATGTTTTTGATTTCGCAATCTGTTGCAACTTCAGCCTTCTTGGATATTAGGGAAGGGGACTATTCTTGTATACTGGTATAGGAAAGGAATTTTGTTGTAAAAAATATCTCGAGGAAGAAACAAATTAAAAATTTTAAAAAAATTGGTGGAAAAAGTAGTGTGGAAAAAAAAATTGTTGAAAAGATAACAATATAGAATGTAAAAAGAAAAAAGCTTGGGGGGGGGGGGGAATAAGACTAAAAAAAATTGGCAAAACATAGTGAGAAAAAAAAACAATTTTTTGAAAAGGAAGAAGAAAGTGGCTAAAATACATTTTGGAAAGAGAACTGACCACAATGACAGAAGCCAATAACACTTTTCAATCACCGACCAGTCGGCAATAAGAATAATTAGAGCTCTTTGCAGATTATGCGGATATTTAGCGGTCCATTGGAAACCTTAATTTTATCATTTTCGACTTCCAAACTGGCTTTGCGACTTCATTCACAGTTACATGTTCGATTTCTAATCCTCTTATCAGGTGCATATCTTACAAAAAAAATTAATTGTTTATTGACGCCTATACTGCTAGGTGCATCACATGCTGACTAAACAGGTTTGATTGATGAGATGAGAGAGATAGTGAAAAGTCATCAACATGTTTACACATTTAACCCATGTGTGGAATCTTTTACTTGCCCAGCACAGACAAAGACACTGATACAATGGGCTGCCAATTTAAAGTTTCATTCAAACGGCATCTAGGTCTCTAATCACTCAGCTACCCAACTGTCAAGGGTGATTCTTTCCATTTCATCTCTTAAAAGTTTCAATTATTGTATTTTTTATTTCAGATAAATTATCAGTACTGTCTGGCCTTCAGTTAACATCATAAAGTAATCCTTCAGTTTGTCCACCTTGAAAATAAATCAATATGTAGTTATAAGTTATAACTGTGTATGTACATCAATAATATATATATGAGTTACGTGTCATGCTGACTCAAAGAGACTATTAGACATACTCTAGTTTATATCTTATGTCACAACAGCTATGTGATATATTATATCCAATTGTATGCCAATCAGTATATGCAATATTATGTATTGCCTTCCTGGTAATATCAATATGATTTATTGGGATCAGATTCTCTCGTGGCTTAACATGCTTAATGCTTAGAAGTTAGTGCATGTGACCAGGTCCCAGCTTGATCAATGTAAGAATGAGGTGGTCACGTGAAAAGACTTGGCAATTAACGCAGCTGAGTGCTGGGCAATTCATTACAAACAGAAGACCTTTAAACTGCAATGCCATGCCTTGGTTTATTGGGCCAATTTCAGACTTCAGAGCTCTCTTGAGCAGTGTTGAGTCTTTTTTTTTTTTTGTCTTTTTTTTTTGGTCTTTTTTTTTTGTCTTTCATTTAGTAGTTCAAAACTCAAACGATTGTAGGCTTACAGAACTTTACTCAGATTTCAATGCACAGAGCTCTGTTTGCTTGAACAATGAACATGTAGAACCTGATTCAGTTGGATCAGCACTAATTATTAGTAATTTCAAACGCTGCTTGGTGCTTACTCATCATGCTTTATATGTAAATAAATTCTTCTCTGAAGGAAAACAAATGTCATGCACTAAGCACAAGCTTAAACATTTTGTGAAATGATTTGATACTGCAAGTAAAAATTGTGATAAATTCTCAGTCCTAGTTATACTTGTTATACAGTTGAGCTTCTGACTTAATTAGTTTGGTGTTTAAATGCACTTGAGAAAACTTTTAACGAGAAAAAATAAGGCAAGCGTCTAAAGGATCTTTTCTCCTTGTTATGATCTATCTCTAAGTTTTTAGTTTTCCTTATTTTGTATATTGGTATTATTCACATGCTCTGGTTTTGGCCTTAATATGGTTGAGGAAATATTTCAACTGTCTGTAATTGCATCTATATTTTTCGTAACAAATTTCTTGAGAAGTTTCCTTTATACCCGTGGCCCAATAATTTAATGAGACTGCTTTTGAAATTGATAATGATAAATACCAGGCATTGTCCAATTTACATGATTTGTACAGATCAGATTGAAAATAAAATGTGATTTTAGCATAAATGATGACCCTTTAATGTAACATGTATAATGATATGATAATTACATGCATGTGTTTGTAAACAAAATGAGCAAGCCTACTCTTGACTGTCTCAATGACAATTTAGATGATACAACAGCCCTGAAGACTAAGGTGTGTTGCAATGTTACAGGGTCAATATGCTGTTGTGTGATATTGTTGTGTCAATTACATGCTTCAATATTTATATTCTCAATCATTCAGATTTCTTTGTGAGGATGAGCAACAGTTTTTGCCATTATTTTTCGATGATAATATTACTAGTTCAGGTCTAGCTGGCCTCCACACCAATTGCCACATTGCCAGAATTGGAGATTGACACATGTAAATTATCTTGAATCCTGCATTGTATGTATATGAATACAGTTTCATTTTAGAGAGAGGGAATTTTACTGAAATGTCAGACTCAGATTATATCAAATTTCATTATTCCTAAAATTAGTTTTCGTCAAGGCAGTAGCTGTTTATTGCGATAATTGCTGGTCAGCATTTATAGATGTTAATTGAATATTCATGAGGTTTAAGAAAATGAAATTTAGAGAAACTGTAAATTTTTGAGAGCTCACAAACATGCGACATGAAATTTTTGTCGGGCTATTTTTATCATTGGTGTTATGAAGTTATTGTAGCTTATTGTCATTTGACGGTTATTTTGACCATGTGCATGATATGTTTGTGAATGGTTTTATACTGCTTGATATACTTGTATCGTCAGTATATGCAATCAATAAAATACTCAAGTAAGTTATTGTTATGAAACTTGTGATCAATATGAGTGTTGTTGGTGCTGCCATGGCAGTGATGTTGCGCCGGTGTTTTTGATTTTGAAAAGGTTTCTGCTGCAACTCTGCAATAGGTGCTGGATTAATCAATCAATCTGGCAGCTTGAATTAATTTTGTGTTGTGCCATTTATAAGTGTGAATCACAGCACTACCTATTAACATGATTAATCTTCAGGAAGGAGTATTTTTAGCTCCATTGCAACTCTTGAAGTTTATTGGATTTGTGGAATAAACATATTTTAATATATATCAACTGAAACAATATTGAGATTTGAAACTGTATCTATGATTTTCTCTGTACATTTACTAGAAAAAAAAAAAGTTGTGCCCCCCCCATTTTTATGGGTAACTTTGAGTCCCCTGCCTGTTCTGTTCTGTTGACAGGAATTGAGTCAACAACAAATTGAACAAAACAAGCTTCGAAATTTATATTTTCATTTTTCATGGCCAAAGACATGAAACAAAAATTCAATCAATTTCTTTGGTGGACTGAAACTTGTGTTTAGCTTATTTCATTATAAATCAATTTTTTAAAGCAGTATTGCCAGTAATGTAACTGGCCACAATATATGTCGCCTCCTCGGTGCCTTTGCCAATTACATGTCTGTAACGCACCATTTTTATATGCAGATCTAAAGCTGTATAGAGCTAGCATTGCCAAGTCATTGCTAAATTTTGCAGGGGTCTACAACATTAATACTTTTCTTTGCTATTACAGTTTTCCCCACTCTTTTGTGACGTATAGTGCCATGTTTAAGATATTTATATTCGACAGTCTCAAGGTCAATTTTGCTTTTATTACTGAAGGAAATTTGAAATTTATACCAAAAGAAATGAGGGACATTTTTAATGTTTTCTCCCCAGGTGTTTCTTTATGGGGCCATTTTATCAAAAATGCAGTGACAAAAATAGACTTTATTAGTCCTTCTGTTGGACAAACATAAGCATTAGTCAGACATTATTTTCTGCTTTGATTACCGTGGCCGAAAGACCTTTTATACACCAAGCCCCGTTATGTAGCCCTGTTGTTGTAGGGCTGTGTCATTGGGCAGTGACCTTTGTTGACAAGAATTCTCCCACAGGGAATCTATTAGAATTATTGTTTGAATGTGTCAAAAATATTGGATATGTTTTCTGTTTGTTAGTTCATGTGTAACATCCATAGACAGACATGTAACAAATATTCTGTTTACATATTTTTATGTGGGGGCAGGGGGGTTTGGGGTATCAGAGTACATAATCAGACATGCACAATTTTTGCAAGACCTAGTAACCAGAAATGATAAGAAGCAAATAATTTATCAAAAGTTGTTGCGAAATTTGTAGGTCTCATCTGTAGGTCTATCATAAATATAGCTATTACAGACATTTTTCCGGAAAACATGTTTGTTAGGTCATCAAATTGTCAGAATGTATTTTGGGAGTCCACTCCATGCTCCGCTTGTTGGAGTCACGACTGGGATTAGAGTTGATATGGTACACATTTATAATGGTCCTTTTATGATGAAACACTCTAGGTCTGCATTGTTTTGTGTTGACTACAGACTTGCAGGTATATATCAGCAATTTTATATTGCAGTAGTGTGAGAAATATGTGAATTATGCTTCCTGAATCCAGTGACTAATATAAATGGCCAATCAAAATTAGACAAGTGGCCCTGAATTTTCTCTCTTTTATTTTTTGGTCCCTGAATATGTTCAAGTTCTGTTTGTTTCATAGCTCATTGTTATTGTAAAAATGTATTTATTACTATTTAAGATATTTTTCAATTTACTAAAATTACATTTCGTGCAGTAATTGTAGTATTGTACACCGTTTCCTTTATAGTGCAACATGAAAATATTAATTTGGTTGCATTTGAAAAATGTATAGCCACATACTTAAGTTAAACTCCTTAATAGCAACCTAGCAATCTTCTCACAAACAACCTCCTAACTAGCAACCTCTCTCTGGCAACCTCCTTACTAGCAATCTCCTCACAAGCTACCACCTCACAAGCAACCACCTCACAAGCAACCACCTCACAAGCAGCCACCTCTCTAGCAACCGCCTCACTAAAAACCGCCTCACATGTAACCGAGTCACAAGCATCTTTCTTGCAAGCAACCCCCTCACAAGCAACTTCTTCTCTAGCCACCTCTTCACTAGTGACCACCTCACCAGCAACCCTCTCACTAGCAACCTCCTTATGAGCTATCGCAGTATCGCACTCATATCGCTAACAAATAACAACCTCCTCAGTAGCAACCTTCTGCAAATCAGCGTCTCTCACTTGCACCTTCTGAGCAACCGTTATCACTAGTAAACTCCCTGACAACATGCAAAAGCAACCTCCTTGCTAACCCTTTCAAAGGAAACTTCCCTCACTAGTAAACTCCCTGACTACTGTGACTAGCAGCCTCTCATTGGCAACCTCCTTATGGGCAACCTTCTTCTCAAGTAACCCTCAATGGCAATCTCCCAAATAACAATCTCCTTATGAACGATAAGCGCCCTCTTTGATATAAATGTATTTATTGTTTATTTGCAGACAAGCACAACTTGGAGGAGGCTGATCCCCTGGGGAGGACCGCTCTGATGTATGCCGTTCACTTTGGCCACTTGGACAGCGTCCAGATCTTACTGGAACATGGGATTGACGCAAACGCCACTGCTGATGGTAGGACTTCATGCCTGGGGCACTCCCTTTGATTTTTATGTGTATAAGTATAATGTACTATACCATGCAGTCTTGCCAACTCACTCTAGAAGTATTTTTTCCTTTTCTGCCTTCTTTTCACATTCTGAGTGTTTTAAGCGTAAAAATTACTTTTGAAAACCCCATTTCTGGATTAAATCCTGCACATTTAGTATATTAGGGGGTTTTTTCAGGACCCCCCCTGGTCCCTCTAAAAAATGTATTTGAGGGGGGTCCTTATAGCATTGGGGGGGTCAAACCCCCTTGACCCCCCCCCTTATTTTGAACACTGCACACTCACTATTATCATGCAGATTATACCACAGGTTGGCAAAAAAGTATACATGATGAATAATGTAATGATTGTTCATTGTTGTTTATTGTAAAGCAAAGATAATTATGTTGCTAAATTATATCACCTATATTTATAATTCCGTGATCGTGTCATCTATGTGAGCTCAGTTCATGATGAGGTCTTCTTTTATTCTTGTTATGCGGCTTTGTCGTGTTTTTGACCTATCTCAGCTTCTTTCTCATGAGCATGATGAGAATCTTACTTTTTTGCCTCTGAGAAAAAATAAAAAAGGTATCACAAGTGCATGTTACATAATAATTATTGTATTAAAACTGCTTTGGATTGGGTGGCACTTCATGTAACCTGAGAGTTTCTGGGTCAATAGACTGATTTTTTTGCCACTCTGCATACTTTACCTCTTTAAAATTAATGGAATGAGGTTGTTATGTAATCTGGTTTGTAACCATGTCAATAAAATTGAATATTTCATTTTGTAATCCATATTTTGCGTAGGCCTATTCATGTTTGATGTCATGTTATTAGAACTTTCGATAAATATATAGTAATTTTATAGTTGGATTAGTAATAAATTTTGTATTGTGAATGGCAACTGCACCTTTTAGCTTTATAGTAAGACACTTCTGATATTTCTCATGATCTGACAAGTTGATGACGCTCCTGTAAATCTAGTTTTCAAAGTCCCGGCCTGTCAAGAGTTGACCCAATCATTTGTAAACAAACACATTGCACACTTGCTAAATAATAATGGGGGAATTCTATGATTGACACTAGTAACAATTAAATTCTAAAAAGTTGTATCTGTCAAGAATGGTGGATTGCCACAAGTTGACTCACAACTCATCAAGGCATTGTTTACATGCGTATTTAGATCCCTTTGGGGATTGTTATCTGAGAATTACTGTCGATAAGTGATTCTAAAAGCAGAATTTCTTGACCTTCCTTGATAACATTCCTTATCTTTTTTTGTCGTCATAACATGTTCTGACGGCACCAGATATGAAAATGTTAGATTTATGCTCAGCACTCGGCTTCTTTAGTGCTTAGTACTTTGTACCAAGTTTACATGTTTCAAATGACAATAGATCAACTGATAACAATGATAGGAGAGAAAAAGAAATATTCCGATAATTTTTTGTGAGTGCATGTGCCATGAGGTATGTACATGTTTTACAAAAACTGTTTATTGATTGATTTTAGTTTTACCAACCAGACAATTAATTTGAATTTAACTGATTAAGGGTCATCAAATTTATCAAACATCCTCCGATTCTGTTATATCTGGGAATGCCCTTTTATCACTCTTCTGTGAGAGCTCTGTTAGTTTTTATGCAAATTTATTTACATATACATATTTTTTGGCATTGCATAATGAAATGAATACGGATTCAAAATCTGAATGAATTGCCCTCTATAGTCTTCTAGTTGTGGGCAATGTGAGGTCGTATTTTACATGCTTTGTTCTTGTGGTTCATGTGGACCATTTTTACGAAGTATTGCCTCTTATCTGCTGCTCCGTACGGCTGCTATCTTAATGAATTTGGATCTACTTCATATATTGTCCCCACCCTGATAAGCAATATTTATGTTTTGTTGTAATTGTGTCATATAAATTGCACCAAGTATATAATATATTAATAAGTTAACATGAACTAGGAACTTTGTGACACCAGGTTTGGTGCTAAGATCACAGGGGTTTTTGCACCATTTTAGTACTGTTATATATGATTAATATATATTATTATACAAATAGACATATATGAACTTGGCGCAGAAGCCCCTGTGGCTAAGATGTGTGAGAAAACTGCGTCCTATCTCCTTATGAATGAAGAGTTTGAAGACCTTGAAAAGAGCATCCTTACTGACCTTTCAACCAATCAAAATGGACTTGGCAGAGCGCTGATCTGTCAATCATTGCAATTGGCTATTGTGGTCTTTCGTTTTGGAATGATAACTCCTCCTATGGGAAGATCTCAAACAGCCTTGAAACTTCTAATCAGTTCTAATCCAATCTGTTAATTAATAATTTCCCTGCAGATTGTCCTTGATGTGTTCTTTTTTACGCGGCATACCTACTTCTCTGAGCTGTGATCTTGTGTCTCAAATGAATTCCTTCTTCATGTGGCTTTTCTGAGTTCAGTTTGTTCTAGGTTCAGTCTGTGCATTTATAAAATGTTTAATTGATTTTTATGATCAGTTTGGCAAGAAAAAAATTTACTAGACAATAATTGACCCATAACAGAACACCAAAATAACTTGAACAAGATGTGACAAAAGATTTCATAATAAAGAAGTCAAAATTTCATAAACTGTGATTCATGAAATTGAATTGATTATAATGGCAGTGGATTGAAATTTCATGGCCCCATTCAGCTTTTCCACATGGTTAGCTATATTATACATAGTATTGAACATTTATTTCTTCATTTTATTCAGATGGATCCACTGCAGTGCATAGAGCGTGCCATGATGGTAATTTTGAAGCTCTTCAGATTTTGATTGAATACTCGGCTGACTTGTCGCAGAGTGATGCGTTCGGTCGTCAACCTGTGCATTGGGCTTGCGCCTGCAAGTCCAGGGAGTGCCTACAGGTAAACTGATATTGCAATTTCTTTAAAATGATTTGAAATTTGATATGGTCTTTGATGCAGCAGCAATATTCAAGCCCCTCTCAGATTGTGTTATAGTATTCAATCTATGTATTACTTTCTGAATGAGTAACATTTGGATATGTTGAGTGGGTGGATTTCGGCCTTTTTTTCATCAGTTTACTTGAATTTTATTACTAAGTATATAGTATCATATATGTTTTTACCCTTTTATTTCTGTTTATCTCAATAAATTTTGGTGTGACATTAATAAAATTCAATTGAAAAAAAGTAGATGCATTTGAAAGAAGAGCAATTTTATATCATGTATATTGATGGCCTCAACCACTGGTTACAGTGGTTAGCCTGCCCAATGTATGATTGTGATGTGTGGTTAAAATCCAGCTTCGAGAGTTTAGCTGCTCTGGTTATGGTATACCGAATGATAACTTAAATTAATTATGAAATGTTTACATGACTTGTCAGTTGTCACAAACGAAACAACTGGCACAGAAAAGTAAATCATCGGTTGCAAGCTTTGTGCATATATATGATTCTTCCTTCATATTTTGATAGGCCTAATTCATTTGTCTTTTTTTGGTTCAACAAGTTCAACAATTTTCAACAACTATCTTTTTGTATTTTAAATCCATTGTTAACTTAACGTGAAACCCTTGTGCTACTAATAACTACATGTAACTTGAGTCCCCCAAAAAAGGAAAACCACTAATGCAAAAAATCGTGCCTGATGTGGACGGTGATTAAAGTGCACAAAAAGAGATCTCAAGTTTCAATTGACGTCAGTGATTGCTGATAAGGCTAAATTAAGAACACAATGAGGTTGTTATGGTCAAGTGCCTTGTTGAAAAAATACTCATGTTTAACAGGTAATTCATATCCCACGGAATGTTAATGTAAATTTGGTCTCAATTATGACTAATATAAGGTGTACAAATATGCAGGCCCCAAGATTGGGATTTGGTTAATTAAATTAAAAAGTAAGTGTTCCATTTGTCCTAGATAATTGTGATTTCCTGTGCTCTTTCTTATTCTGTTATGCCTCAAAGGAGAGCTGGAAACTTATGATGTCAAAATGTGTGTTCTTGTTTCACAAAATAATATTTATAGGAAATAGTGTTGGCCTGGATTTGGAACCCTAGACGTTCAGATGAGCACCAAAAGCAAATTAGGCATTTTGTGACTGTTTGTTTGTTGTATGTTTTTAGCTCGTCTGTTTTCTTTGAAAACGAAGAGCTATTGTCGTCACTCGATCGGCGTCGTCGTCGTCGTCGTCCTCGTCCTCGTCCTCGTTGTCCCGGTTAAAGTTTTTGTAAGTGTCCATTTGTGACCTTAGTTTTCCACTTAGAGTTATGAAATTTGGTACAGGTATGGGGCTATGGGTATGGATCGGGATCATGTCGAGAAAAGCAAGATGGCTGCCATTTTATGGCGGCCATTTTGGCAGCCATCTTTCTTCATTCTTGAACTGCCCATTGTGACCTTAATATTTCACTTACAGTTATGAAATTTGGTACAGATATGGGCCTCTGGGTATGGATCGGGAACATGTCAAGAAATCTAAGATGGCGACCATTTTTTGGCGGCCATTTTGCCAGCCATCTTTCTTCATTCTTGAACTACCCATTGTGACCTTAATATTTCACTTACAGTTGGACCGGAACTGGGGAACAAATGAGGCAACGGACAGCCCAAAAATGAGGAGGGTAAATCCCCCACAAAATAATATGAGGAGAACACCACTCCCAAAAAAGCCACCGGAAAAGAGGAGCATGCCACTCCCGCAAAACACAAACCAAAAAAGGAACATACCACAAAGGAAAGAAAGAAGTAATACACCCGAAAATGGGGCCACAAGACATCCTGAGAAAAAAGACCAGAAAAACAACGGACAGCGAATGAAGAGAAACCACAACAGGAAAAGCAGAAAAAACTGGACAAGACAAAAAGATGAAAAAATGGTAAGATTACTATACTGCAATCCAAACGGAATAACAGGAAAAGTAGAGAACCTGAAAATAGCCGCGTCCACTCTAGAAACAGACATAATACTACTAGCAGAAACAAAGCTAAAAGGCCCACCACCAACCATGGAGGGCTTCAAATGGATTGCAAAAAACAGGAAAGAAAAAGCTGGAGGAGGCGTTGCGATCTTAATAAAAGACGAACACCAGAAGAATATGAAGGAAATAAAGAGTTTGGAGACAGAAGAGCATGAAATGATATGGATTGAACTGAAACAAGATAAAAAACCACCAATATACATAGGAACGCTCTATGGACCACAAGAAAGAGAACAAAAAGAAGAAACAGAACTATATTTCGCCCAGTTAACAACCCAAATCAAACACCTACAAAACAAAGGTAACATAATCCTAGCAGGAGACTTTAACGCAAAACTCCAAATAGAAACAGACAATGTCAAACAGCAGCAATCCAGAAATGGGAAGTTCCTACAAGACATGATCAACGATACCAACCTAATGATAACATCAACTGAAAAAACAACGCCAAAATGGACAAGGGAAAACAGGAAAAATGACAATGAAAAGTCCATAATTGACTACATAATAACCTCAGTACACACCCATAACTGCATAAAAAACATTGAAGTCGATGATAAGGGAACCTGGAGACTAAAGGGAAAGGAAGAAACGGACCACAACACTATAGTTATGGAATTCGAAAACCGCCCACCGAAACAAAAAAACAAAAGTAAACCACAACAAATCTGGAACCTAGAAGATAAGCCAGCATGGGAAAAATTCAATGAACTGCTAACGAAAACCAATGCACAAAACCCGATCAAAAACTATAGCGAATATGAGGAAGCAGTCAAAAAAGCAATGGGAAAATGCATACCAAAAATCACCATAAGAGAGAATGGAAGAGGCAGAGAAAGCAAAGAGACAAAAGCCCTCAGAGAGGAAATGAGAGAAAGGCGAAAAAAGGCACACCAAGAAATAAGAAGAAACAGCAAAGAGAAGAAAAAACTCTTGGATCAATACATTGAAGCCCAAAAGAAACTGAAAAATAGCATAGAAAAAGATGAAAAAGAAAAAACGGAAACGGCAATACGCAATATTGCCAAAAACGCCAAAACAAGGTCAGATGCAATTTGGAAAGCAGCAAGGAAAATAAAGAAGAATAAAGCAATCGAAAGAGAAATAACCCTCAACAAGGAAGGGGTAAAAATCAAGGACCCAGAAAGGGCAAGGGAACACATTGCAAACTACTATGAAAGCCTTTACAGAGCAAGGGAAGGAGAACCAGGAACAGAAGAAACCACACAGCAAATAGAAAACAGTGTAAAACAATGGAGTGAGGAAACAACCAAACCAGAAAACCAAATCACGACCATGGAGCTGCAAGCGGTTAAAAAAAGACTAAAAAGGAAAAAAGCGTGTGGCCCAGACAACATCCCCAATGAAGTGCTTCTGGAAGCAAACAAGGACACTCTAAAGATACACCTAAAAGCCCTAAACAAAATCTACGAAAATGAAAAGATCCCGGAAATGTGGCAAAAAGGAAGCATAAAGAGACTATACAAAGGCAAGGGAACCAAGGGAAAATGCTCAAATGAAAGAGGAATAACCTTAGCCAGCAATGTAGGGAAGATATTTGAAAGAATCATCAACAACAGAATCTCAAGCACCATCAAGATAACAGACCACCAAGCAGGGGGAAAAAAGGGAAGAGCCACAAGTGACCACCTGATGATCCTCCAGAACACCATAAACAAAGCCAGGAAACGGAGCAAGAAAGCACTCATCACCTTCTTAGATGTTACAAAAGCATACGACAAAGCATGGATGGACGGAATCATGTACGTGATGAAAACAAATGGGGTCGAGGGGAAAAACTGGCAAGTCATCAAAAAACTAAACGAAGACCTTACGGCAACCATCCAGACTACCTACGGACCAACGAGAGAAATCAAGATAAAGGACAGCATAAGACAAGGAGGAGTACTATCTGTTAACCAGTATGCACTACTCATGGATGAAATCAGCAAAGCAATAATAGAAGAAAACCTAGGAGTACAAATAGGGGAGACCGGGGCTGGTTGTCACAGGGGAAGGTTGTCACAGTGTGTAAAACTTAAACATGCTACTATTTCTATATAAAGCATGCAGGAGCACTGCCATTCTGTATTAATGGCAAAAGGGGAGTGACTTAAACCTGTCTGGTGAATATATACCTATATCAATCGAAATCTTGATGTGATATGGGACATTTTTTAAAATTCAGAATTCGGGGCAGGTTGTCACACTTTCGGGGCAGGTTGTCACACTCTCGGGGCAGGTTGTCACACTTTTGGTTATGAGCTCGAATGCAGGAAGTGGAACTCTGTAGGGCAAATCTTGACCAAGAAAAGTTATTTTGGACATATGAGGAATCCTTTACTTGCCAAATGAAGACCTTAACAAACATGCTACTGTGTACAAGAGTGCTGCAAATGAAGGCTTACCAATCAGTAGGAAAGCATTCTGATACGGAGTAGGATTTTTACGATTTTTTTGGAAAATTTTACATATAAATTTGAAATCGATTTATTTAAACACAATGCAATATCTGCATACATCTTCAGTCATCAATAGCATGTATAAAGCACAAATTTATATTTGTGTTAGTTTTTTTGGTTTAAATGCCTGGTCCTAATAGGTAACAACCAGCTCCAAAAAGTGTGACAACCTGCCCCGCCTTTTTGTGACAACCTGCCCCGACTGATGAAAATTCCAAAAACGGGTGACCAAGGCCGTTGTTATCAAAATTTTCACTATTTGTTCTAATGATGATTTAAAGAAATGTTTATATGGTAAGCGTATTAACTGTATCTTTTTCAACAACTATTTGATAAAGACTAGCATTGCATGCAAGTTAAAGGTAAAAAATTACTTTTTGTGACAGGAAATTTTTAACAGTCCTTGCGCCTACCAAACTCCCTTCCAGGGGTCAAGATTTTTCAAAAATACTCCAGTGGGTTATAAAAGCAAAAAACAATGATTGGTTGAGCTGTGTGACTCCATAGTTTAGTGCAATAAAAAGTGTGACAACCTGCCCCTGTGACAACCAGCCCCGGTCTCCCCTAGATGAGAACACGAAAATCGGATGCCTGCTATGGATGGACGATGTCGCCCTCATAGCAGAAAAAGAGGAGGACATGGAAAAAATGCTCCGAATAACAGATGAAATTGCCAAGAAATACCATATCAAATTTGGCCAGGAGAAAAGTAAAATAATGGCAATTGGAAAAACCAAAGGAGAAAAGAGATACCAACTCGGAGATATGGAAATCGAAAAAACAGACAGCTACAAATACCTTGGAGTACTTATTAACAACAAAAACAACATGAAAGACCACATCAAAGCAACAAGAGCAAAATGTGAGGCAGCATACCAAACGATGATGGCAATATGCGGCGACAGCGAACTGCGGGGTATACAATTAGAAGCAGCATGGAAAATCATTGAAGCATGCATACAACCGATACTAACATACGGAGCAGAAGCAATGAACCCAAACAAAACAGAAACAAAAGAACTGAACAGAATATGGACCAACATAATAAAAAGACTACTAATGACTCCACAATCGACCCCGAACGAGACAATCTTCATCGAAACAGGAACCCTAGATTTTGAGACAATGATGGACATAAACAAGATGAGGATGGCAAGCAGAATCACCGAAAACCACAACCCACTGCTTGAAACAACGGTAGCTGACCAAACCAAGGGCGGCTGGAATGACAAGATAAACCAGTTGATGCAGAAATACTACATAACAGGGGAAGACATGGAAAAACCCCAAAAAACCAGAGACAAAATAATTACCCAAAAAATATACTCAGCCTTCAAACAAAAAATCGAAACACAAGCATTAGAAAAATCGAAGGTACAAACACTTCTTGAAAACACGCAATCAAGATGGGTACCGAAAAAAAGAAAACCATATATGAGCAAACTAACACGCACCCAGGCAAGCACTATCTTCAGGGCAAGAACACGAATGACCAAAGTAAAACACAACTACAAAAACCAATACACAGACCAGAAATGCAGGAAATGCAAGGCCCAAGATGAGACCCTGAAGCATGTGATACAGGAATGTAAATACATCCACCCTGATGAAAAAACCAAGGAAAATTGGGAAAGCATATATAACGAACAACCAAACAAACTAAAAAATACAGCATCAAAAATATCAGAAGCCATAAAACACCTAAATAACGTGTAGCTCCCTTTTCAGGTCCAGAGCGTCCTAGAAACCTAGGAAAACACACAGAGAGAAGAAGAAGAAGAAGAAGTTATGAAATTTGGTACAGGTATTGGCCGTTTGGTACGGATCAGGAACATGTTGAGAAATCCAAGATGGCCGCCATTTTGGCGGCCATCTTTCTTCATTTCTTGAACTGCCCATAGTGACCTCAATATTTCGCTTAGAGTTATGAAATTTGGTGCAGGTGAGGGCCTGTGGGTATCAATTGGGAACATGTTGAGAAATCCAAGATGGCGGCCATTTTGTGGTGGCCATTTTGGCAGCCATCTTTCTTCATTCTTGAGCTGCCCCTTGTTAACTCAATATTTCGCTTAGAGTAATGAAATTTGGTACAGGTATGGGTTTGCGGGTATTGATCAGCCACATGTTGAGAAATCCAAGATGGCGGCCATTTTGTAGCGGCCATTTTCGCAGCCATCTTTCTTCTTGAACTGCCCATTGTAACCTTAAAATATCGCTTCGTGTTATGAAATTAGGTATTGGCCTGTGTTTGATAATCTGGCACACATTGATAGATTTCACATTAACAGACGAGCGTTGAAACCGCTTGCGGTTCTGGTTTATTCATGGCATCTCAATTATCAGACATTTCGGAAGATTGGTCATTGATCTGATTTGCGGAGATAGCTACAGTCTATTGGGAGAAACTATGTGTCTTTTTTCACCCTGACTGCATCATTGTATCATGAACCTTGACTTGTAACATTCTTGTCACATATAGATAATTGATAATATGTGGCATTGCCTTATTAGATGAGCAGACCTACCAGATAAGATAACATGGATCGACCTGATATGTTGACTAACTTCTTGTTGATAAATTTGCTTGGTGGACTTGACACAATCAGCTCACAGTAATGCACTATGACTGAAATATGTAATTTCCCTTATATAACATAGATAGTTCACTTCATGAGCCCTTGAATCACTGATGATGACGCCACTATTAGTATTTTAAGTTTACATAATCGTAATGTCATGATCAATGTTGATCCAAGCGCTCGTGGTTCACTTATTGAACAAAACAATTTGGGGGATTTTCATGGAAATACAATTTATGTGAACTTTGGTAAATTTGGTTACATGGTGGTGCAGGAAAAGAGGCCAAACATTGTCATATTTTGTACTGCAGTATCGGTATGTTTGTGTTATATAATTTGAAATATTTATAATATATATATATATATATATTACAAGCATTTATAACTGTACAAGCATGTACCCAACAATAGCTTGATGCTGGATTTTATTTAATGGGCCCTATGCTATATAAAGATGCAATAATATTCATTGCATTTAGGTTTTTATTTGTGTTTTATATTTTACTGCTCATAGAGTCTATTGACCTTCTCGACAATCAGAATTGTTGTGTATATCAAATTTTCATTCAAACAAATTTTCATTCAATAGAAATTGACAAAAGTATAAAAATGTGTTTGCATGCTATCTATAGTGTACGAAGTGTACAACATACATGTATATGTATTATGTAATGCACCATACATTGTAAGGGCTCACATAATTTTCAATGCAGTCTTTGTGCTTACATCAGCCATCTATTGATTAAAATTGGAATTAGCACTTTCAGGAAATTTTGTAAGCTGGATGTAGCATGTTGTTGAGTGGATTCGAAATTGAGTCTGATTGGTGGTTGAACGGGATGCATCATGTTTAGAATCATGTATAGACAAAGTTAGAGAGAAAGTCCGGTGGCCTGTGGTGATGGTTATCACCAGGCAAGGCAGCACAAACCCTATTGTAAAACCTGACTATTCTCGGGTCAAAACTATTGAAGCACTCTATCAAGTAACAAATATTACTCATACAGAAATTTGCGGGCCAGATTGATTAAATCGGTCAAACCAGTCGCTGTACAATCATATAAACTCCAGAACGGCCACATTTCAGCTCTGTCCCATTACTTTTAACGCATTAATTTCCATCGTTCTCTCACCTGACTACGAAAAAACCACTTGGATCACTGCATAATAATTTAATTGGCAATCATTCTTGAAAATCACACTAAAACTGGCTTAATTAAGTCTCATACACCCTCGTGGACATCAACCATTCAGGATAATTTCTCTGACTGCAAAGTTGCTATTCACTATACGTACTACATCGACTTTAAACTTATTATGCTTCTCCATACTGAATTGTGTATGTATGCGAGGGGTTGATGCGCTTTGCATGGTATTTTTGCTAGATGTTGTTTATGTGGTCAGGGTCAGTAGATATGAGCAAAAATGACTTTCATCAGAACGGTTTAAAAAGCTTCGCCTCTTGTGCTGGGCTGATGATGCCTTCACCTTATATTATATATTGTGTAGCAAATAATGTTTGTAAATGTTCAGTGTTTTGTAACTTGCCACCTCTGTATTTGCAGCTGCTTATAGAAAACGGCATTGACGTGAATGTTCGAGATAACGAAGGCATGACCCCCAGCATGTGGGCCTGTCGCCTCGACCACATTGGGCATTTTGAGCTGTTGAGTAAGGCTGAGCAAAACATCAGCGAAGAAGACGGCTTTGAGAGAGACAACTATGGGAGGACGTGGATGCACTGGGCAGTGAGGAGGACTGAACCTCTGGAGTGTCTCAAGGTATGATGAAGTTTCCAAAGGTGTTGACGGGAGTTGTAAGTGAATGTCCTTCAGAAATCAAGTATTTAGCATGCCCTGCACATAACTTTTTTCTTTTGATAAGTTAAATTGTTCTGTTCTGTCAGTCTTTCAAGTGGTGTCTCCCTAACCTTGCATTTTGTAATGATGAATGTGGAGTATTATGGACCTCTATAAATGATTCACTATTTCGTTTTGTTTTCCAGACACTCTTGACTGAAGACACTGCTCGATTGCCTGATGATTTTGGGAGGACGGTTATCCACACTGCTGCTGAAATGGGTAAGATACGCAGAGTTGGTCTCACTATGTGTACGGATATGCAACTTTCATTACTCGTTGTGTGTTCCCTAATAACAGATGTTGGCATGTTTTGCCTATGAAGTGTGATTTTCCAATTAAGTAACATCATGATTCCGGCAACTGATCATTGCAGCTGAAATCAAAAGCATAGCCTTACTGATGGTTCAATGCGTTACCATGATAAACAGTGTGATACAGGTAAAGCATGAAAATTACACATTTCTGATTCAATGCTTTTTAATTCAGCTGTAAGCTAGCAGACAAATGTGTTAGCTGCCTTTTGGTACTCATACCCATTTAGACTCAGAGATGATGTAAAATTGTTGGTGAATTAGGGCGATAAACTTTCAAAGTTGAGAGTAGGCCTTGGATGCACGTGCTGCAAACTTTTAAAAGATAACCTGTGGTGTGAGAAATGTGTCTATGTATGTTCTCTTCAGGAAATTAGTTAAGATTTCCCTGATTATCTTAATAATGCTTGCATCCTCATTTCCAGGCTCCTCAGCTGCAGTGAAGGTGATAGTGGAGATTGGAGGGCGAGGTGTCCTCGAAAGTCGAGACCAGGAGAGCAGGACTGCGCTTATTCTGGCTGCCATTGGAGGACACGGGGAACTTGTCAATTATCTGCTGGCTGAGGGTGGTGAGTTTCAAACTGTGTGCTGAATGTAAAGAGTAAATACCTGTGAAAGTTATGATTTAAACTCCTTTGAACATATCTTGACGCTAGTTTTTTTTTCTCCTCCAAATTCTACATACTTGTTTTTAACTTTCAAACAAATAAAGAGGCTAAACTGTTCTTGTCTATTTGGGGTGCTCCATGTTCCAAGCATATGACTTTATAACTCTTATTTGCTTCTCTTTGTAGCTGATCTGGCGTGTGTAGACAACACAGGAGCGACTGCCTGGGATTATGCCAGAGGGCGCCAGTTGCATTACTGCATGCTGATCATTGCTTCCTACATCCGCCAGAGGGCTAAATATGACAATGGAGTCGCAGAAGGAACTAATTTGTCAATGGCACAGCTGCAGGTAAAAATCATGTGAAGTGTATTTGCTAGAAAATTGTTACTGTAGGGATAGCAAATGGGAAGAATTTATTTCTTTCTTTCAAAATATTGTGAAAGGATGATTTAATTGAGGATGGTATTGCTCTTATACTTCCTCTGTTGTTTTGTATTAGGCTACCTGTCGGACCTAATGCTTCAACAAATTCAACTTCTGTTTCCTTGCAGATAAACGGAGATGACCAAGACCAGACCCGTCTCTTCAAGGGCAACCAGCCGATGCCTCCCCCTCACCCCCCTCAGATGCCCCCTTCCACCCCTCGCACCCCACGGTCTCGTTCTAGGACCCCTGCCACCCCTCGCTCTGTGGGTCCTCCTCAAGCTCCTTCCACCCCTCGTCTCTTTGGGGTGAAAAGGTCAACCAATGCTCCGCTGGGCAGCAGTAGCGAAGAAGAAAACAATAGCAACAACCAAAAATTATCTAGTGGAAGCAGTAAGCGCAAGAAGAATGAACCTAATGTAAGTCTTAAATGATTGATAATATCATTTGGTCGTTTTCTTTTAATCTCTCAATAAATTCAGTGGTTATTGTGTCATAAACGTACATAAGCAGCCCATACAAGCAACATGGAGCCCTTGCTTTGATGTATAGGTAATGGTAATGATCATGTAGTACTCTACAATGTTTTTCCATGTAGATGAAGAGATGGTCATCTGTATATTCTATCATTTTCTGATCTACATCTGGGGGCTGGTTGGTCTAGTGGCAGCGTGCTGGACTGCCAGTCGCTGGGTCCAGGGTTAGAATCCAGCCGTTGCCCGGGTCACCTTGGCCTATGTTGGATGGCTGTTCAATCATCCTTCGCCTCATTGCCGAGTCCTCCTCCTGTCCTAATTAGCCTACCAAGTGCATAAATTCAGGGGTCAAAACTTGTCACCTGGCTGGTAGTGGTGTGTCGCCTGGATGGTTGTCGCCCAGTTGGTAGTGCTGTCGCCTGGTTGTCTGTCGCCTGGTTGACTGGTAATCAAATTCAGGACATAAAGCCCCAATCTTCCATCCATCTGATCTTACGTCTAAAACTGTAATATATTAGAGTGTATTTTGAGTCCTTTTCTTTCCAAAATATTTGCAAAGTTACTAATAACTTTTGGATGATGATCTTTGATACAGGTATGTTCTTTACATTTTGGATATGCATATTATGTTTATGATAAGCATATGCAAATAGTTTTAAGACTTGTGTTGCTGTTCCTGTAACTTCAGAAAGAAGAAAGGACAATGTCAGTGATGAGCATAGACAGTGTGGATGACAGGGTGGATGACAGATTGGACTCGGCTGCAAGTGGGGACCATTCACAACATGATTCACAACATGATTCACAAAACAATTCAAAACATGATTCACATGACTCACAACATGACTCGCAACATGATTCACATCATAATTCACATAATGATTCACATGATGATACACATGATGATTCACATGACGATTCACAACACAATTCACAGCATGATTCACAGCACGATTCACAACACGCCTCATCACAATTGTCTGATCAGGATTCAGTATCTCAGGAGCAGAACACGGTTCGCAGCCAGCCGAACGAACAGCTGCCGTCAAAAACGAACAACTTGCAAAATGGCGTTAACCATAAAGGTACCTGTGTGTTACTTGAGTGAAAGCCAATTTGACAGTGATCTTAGGTTGCTTTATTGTGTATGACAGTACATAAAAGTCGGTTAATAATTGGACCGAGGACTGAGGCATTTTATCAGGAAAAAACATGAGAAGTGTGCAACTTTGCATCTTCATGTGAATAGGGTAAAGTAAGTTTAGATCTGATGTTTTGCGCCGTGTGGGTTGCAGGGTCGTTAAATAAAACCACTCACTCTGCACTGGTTGACTCCTTGCACTAGGTTAATATAATTATGCACCTACTAAATATATATCAAATACAGTTTTCAAGTACAAATATTGCATGGTTGAATCGTTAGAGGCAAAGTTTGCCTTTAAAGACATCTCCTGTTTCTTGCAGTTTTTTATACGTCAAATAAATTGATCCAGAGTTTGAATCTATTGATTTTGTTTAAGATTTACTGATATGAAGTTGGTTTTCTAGATTTAATATTTATTTGGCATGAACACTACTAATTAAATCAGTAATGTTTTTAATGATCACTAATTATTTTAAATAAGCATTGACAGATGTTGTTATTGATTCATGATTGCCGTTTTCAGTTGAGGAGGACAATGAGGAGGAACCGGAGAGTGTGAGTATTGGGGACATGGACGTGTCTGACTTGGAGGAGGACGCAAATAATGATGATGATGATGAGGATGATGATGTTAATGAAGGCCTCCTCACATCTCGCAAACAGCGTCAGGGGTCTCCACAGTCTCCTTCTCGGCAATTCTCTCCTCGGCAGCAGTATTCCCCTCGCCAGCAGCCTCTGCAAGGACCTCAGTCACCTCACCCTCCCCCCTCACCCAGCCCTCGTTACCAGAGACAGCAAATGCCCTCACCCTCCTCCCAGCACTCTCACCCCCACTTCTTCCCTCCCTATCAGTTCCAGCCTTCTCCTGACGCCTCTCCTACTAACAAAGTAAGTCACTTGCACACTTACCACAGCTACAATCTTCATAAATGCCCTTTAGAGGCACAATTGTCCTTCCTCTTGAAGGAAAACAAAATGCCTAATAAGCCACTCTTTCGCAAAGCAATTTGATGCAAAATCTACTTTTAGTAGCCTACTTCAATTCTTGAAAATTATATGATACTTTTTACCTGTCATAAATTTTCACAAGGTTGTTCTGTTTACTGCTTTCACTACCTTTTCACCTAGTAACTCTAATGGGCACATGTTGATTTGCTTATCATTCACAATGTTTAGCCTTTCTATTGAAATAAGATGAAAATTGAGTGTGTAGTATTGATGAGTCAAGTTTTTAATTAAGAGTTGTGCAAGCATGTAAGTTTCACCGAGTTCCACTGCTGATGTTGCAGAACAAAGTAATTTTAGTTTCTAGAGCTGTTAGCCTGTTATACTTCAAAGTCAGAAGTGTCTCCTTGTTAGAGACTTGCACTGTATGTCAATTGCTTGCCTTCACATGTTTCTGAATAGTTCAATTGTAAGTTGCCTTTGCATTCAGGATTGAAATGTTCTCCTTCCAGCATCCGCCTGGTACGTACCAAGAGTACACCCACGAAGACTACGTGGATGCAAATCAAGAAGGGCACGAGGAATACGACGAAGAACTTCCTCCCCACCAGAGAAACACAGAGACTCCTCCCCACACCCCCTTTGCCCCGGCCCCCGACAGCAGGGGAGTGATGCCCGCCCACCTGTCTCCTCTGCCGCCCCCCAGTCCCACCAGGAGGAAGAAGAAGAAGAAGAGGAAGGACAGGAGGGATATTCCAGACGGATGGGCCACTCCGGATAATCCTGGCCCTGGTGGCGGGTACGCTGCTCCGGTGGCGCCCTCTCATCAACATAATCCACAACAGAGTCCTCAACATAATTTGCATAATCCTCCACAAAATCAGCCCAGAAGAAATCCCCAAAATAACCCAGCCCATAATCCCCAGCCCTCCGTCAGACAGTCGCCTAATGCACCCCAACCCTCAAGAAGAAAGCACCCCCCAAACACTCAAAATCAAGGTCAAGGTCATCCTGCACAAGGTCACTCAACTCAACCGAATCATCCGACCTCTAGTGGCGCCAATCCTCCGCTGAGAAACCGGTCTCCTTCAATTGAGAGTGAGATTGAGGAAAGGTAATCGAGCATGCATGTATTTCATTATTGATTTTCAATATCAACTCTTACAGATTTCATCTTTTGTTACAACAGAATGGCCGTTGGTTTTGTGGTATGATCACGCAATGTTCTGTTTTGTTATGAAGCGGTATTAAGTTAAGGTATTAGTGCCTGGTTATATTGCATCTCAAATATATTGCTATACCATGCTTTGGAAGTATGCATCACCGAGTTAGATATTTTTGTTGGAATGATTTTCGTATCCCCTAACACTTATTTACTACTTTTAAATTGCAGTGAAATATCTGAGGGGTAGGTTGTGATACTTTAGAAATCCCAATTTTTTTTTGCATGATATATATCTTAATTATGCATTTTGTAAAATTGTTTAGTTTCCTAATTGTTTCATGATTGGTCGTGCATGCATAGTTTTAAAAATGAGCATTGCCGGATTGCACGATGTTGTGGTAACTGGTGTGTTTATTTTTAGGGTTATTTTTTGTGGCTTGCATGTGGTGGAGTTTTACGAAGGTGGCTTTATGGTTTTTAGCATTCTTAGTTTTGCCATTTAGATTTAGTGCATTTTCAGTGTTGTAAACTTTAGTTCTTATGATGATTGATAATAATCATTGTAATTACATCAAGGGCAATGTGTATGGCATAACCCAGTGTGTAATTAACTGCCAGTATTTGGCGGGTAGGTAGATGGTGATGTCTTAACATTATGAATGAGAATATGTAGTAAGCTTGATTGTAGTGATTTGATTTTGCACGTTTGTATTTTGAACTTCAGAACATTAATTCTTTTTGTTGAAATAGATAAATGCAAAACAAGTTAACTGATAGATATTTAGATAATCAAAAACTGGAACAATTTCCTTTTTTTCTGGCTTCATGCGAATTACAGCTATGCCTAAATTGTCTTTATATTCCAAATATTAATCTTGAGCTTCATTTTGTTCACAGATTTTCGCTGGACGGGCAGATGAAGCTGAAATCTTCCTCTTCCCAATCGACAACAATGCCGAGCTTGCCTGGAGCGGAACGACGGTCCAAACCCAACAACCCCCGCCCTGTACAATCCAGAGCCATTGACCATTCACGGAGTCGCCCCAACCCTCCACCGAGGGCGGGGTCTGCTAACAAATCAAAATTGCCACCAAGTCTGCATGGAGATTCAAGAAATCACGGCGCTGATTACCTCAATCAGGTATTTTACACCTTTAAAATCTCTCGTCTCGAGCAGTACAAGTTGTCTGTAAACTTTTTAGTTCTTTTGCTTTGTGACTGTTTTATTGTTAACCTATTTATTGTTCAATTTTCTGTGTCCGCACCCTGTTGCATCAAATATTTTTGAGCCGTGTTGAAGACTTTAGTTACCCTTAATTATATGTGCCACTTATGAGGGGCCTCGTTTTGGAATTTTATGTAGTTATTTTTTGTACCAACTTGGCTTCCTGTTTCCTTTGTAAGTCAAGAATTTATATGGTGCTCCGCTATGGTACCCACATTGATAGATCCTGATAGGTTTGTTTGAGTGTAAAATTTTAAAGGTTCTTAAATGTGTCTGAATTCAATTTTCAGCCTGCCACACTGTGGTGAATTATATGGTATGCCAATATGTTTAGGATTGCCAAATGAAAGTTAACATTTTGAGTCTTGTGTAACTCAGTTAGAATTAATCAGTTTGTGGGTTTTACTAACATTAGTAGATAACAATGAGATCTCATCCATATGTTATTTCCTTTGGTCATACTCGGCAATTTAAACTTTAACTTGATTTAGTCGGTGACTGTTTAAAATTGGAATCATTCAGTTCTAATAACTAATAAGTTCTTTTATCTTAACCAAATTTTAGTATCTTTACTTCTGTTAACCATGTATACATAAGCATAAAGAAAAATGTCACTTGTTTAATTTAATAATTTGAACGATAGTTTAATGTGTTCTCGCATAATATTAAACTTTTCAAGTCTTGAAAACAATAAGAATTTGAAAATTGTATTTACATTGTCACTTATAAGTTGGAGCTCAAATGCCAACACTTAGGCTATAAACTGGCCATTAATTTTACTTTTGATTATCTATTCTTTGTCAATGTTGCATAATTTTCAACCAGAGAGTCAGCCCCCCCCTCCCAAGTCGGGCTATATGCATTCTTCATTTAACTGGAAACATCACTTGTCTTAGATGCCGTTTCAATTTTGGCCTTTAATTTTAACCATGATTTTATTTCAGTCCGGAGGTAAAACCTTACCGAGTTCATTCTCTCTGCCCAAAGCTGGTCCGAGTTATGCGTCTCACAAAGGACCTGCCCCTCTAAATGAGCCACAAACCAGCAGAGGGCGTCGAGAGTTGCCGTCTTCAAGTTTTGCTCCACCTATCAACAGACCTTGAACTAACCTAACAAGTCCACAAAAGGCACATTTATTTTATTTTAAAAAGACTAGTATTCTCTATACTACTGCCTTGAATGTTGAGTGAAGACTTACAGATGAAATGCAAAAATTGTAAATGGTTATTTTCTGCTTACAGTCATCAGTTCTATCTTGATTGGTTCGTTCTGGTTTATTCAGACAGGTCGGCTCATTTTGATGTTGTAATTGGCTGATTGGTGCGCTGTGCTGAAATTTTATGCGGGTTTCTGTCTCAGAGAGTGATCCTAGAGATTTGTACTCCATTGAGCTTACAAGGCTCAAATGACCTACTTGGAACGAATGAATCTTTTACCAGATAACAGTTAAAGTTGCTCTCGGAAGTTAGTATGCCCCTCAGTGATTTCCCGTGTTAAATGTGTCTCATAGTAAGCTGTAATGGGCTATAACTGCACTAATAATGCCTGCATGGATCATCCGATGGATGCATTGCGTGCGTCATACCATTTAGGTTTCCAACTACATCTGCTAGCATGAATTTGTATCTGGTGTCTATGAGCTAGATGAGTATCATAATCTTACTTTTGCAAGATCATATCTGTGCAGTTATAGCCATTACTCAGAGATACATTTAACATGGAATTAATTCAATGGCAAATTACTGAGGGTCGTACTTACGTTCGAGAGCAACTCTTAACTGATCTGGTTCTGTGAGTTTAATCTTTCAATAAGTCCTGATGTTCCTGTTATGTCCTAGGAAAAGGTTTAGATCTGATTTCAATCCTATTTCTTTTAAATCTTCAAGAGAGCATAGCCCTATAGATTTAATATGTAGAGTTTAAAATCAAAACCATTAAGCTGACAACCGAATTTAAGCAGTGTGCAGTAATGTAGTGTTCCTTTGACAAAATATATCATTTTATTGACATAAAATATCACAAAAATACATGTGTCATTAATGATAAAGTAAAAAAATGATTAAGTACTCCATTTGAAGTGAGGATTGTGAAGAGGATGGGGCAAATAATTATATTGATTAGATAGTTGTCTCTTGAGAAGATCTGTAGAATTATTATTGTAATGTACTAACTCTACGTGTAGACTGTGATCTGTTGCACCAACTTGAAGTCTTGATTTCTGAGGATGTCAAGAATAATTTTGTAATATTCTGGTGTGTAATTTGTGATTGGTTCTCTGATGACTTGTCTAGTCACGTTGTTTTTTTCTATTGCCTTTTTGAACTTCAGAATTACCATTAATTGTTTCATCAATTTCAAGATACTACATTTTGTATTTGATTAGAAATATGTACGATTAACATTTTTAAAGTATGGTGCAAAATATACACTGCTCCTATGTTATCTGAGAAATTAGCATTTTACAGTTCATATATGTTATTATTAAGTGATTGTACATTGATCCCTTTGTGATGAGATCTCCTGAAGTGTGGGCAATGTCGACCGTATGTATTTGTATTAGGGGAACAGGCTACAATACAATTTGACACTTTGCAATATTAGTTGCACATACTCCTAACTTCTGCTGGGTTAATCTTGGCAGTTTTGTTGTGCATTTCAAATTGCATGTTTCCCAGACTGCGGCCTCACTACTTGTCTGTATTACTGTCTGTAAGTAGAATTTTGTGAATTGAACAATTATTTATTTCATACGAAGACAACACGCAATGCAGTAATCGCAGTAATACTGGCAACTGACCAGTTCAGGAAGCTTCACATTTGTGATGTCATCAAGCCTGGATGCCCTGGAATGACATTATAAGGCATGAAGTGATTGTGATATCATTGTTCACCCCGTATACCCTGTGTAGCAGAAAGAAAGGTTGTTCGCTCTCATGCACCTCCGCCGTCAGCCAATCAGAATCAAGAATGAGCGCTGAACTGAGGATAAAGTCTCCTCCATGTCTCTTATCTACCTTTGTAAAAATATTTGGTTTAGGTGGAAATAAGGCAGTGGCATGTCGCAGACTTGACGGGTAAACTGGAGATCGCATAATACAGGGTCCTCTGTACTAAACTGTGATATTTGGAATGTTACTCTCGTTGATTGCCTCGCACGCACATTCCTCATTGAAGTATTTACCTGCCTCTTGTATATTTTGTGATAGAGTGATAATTATATTTGTACATTTTTGAAAACTTGTTTGTTGTTGTACTGAAAATGACTTTTAAAGTTCAGGAAAGACTTTGAAAATCATGTCTTTCTCTTCTTAGGGTGACACCAATATATTCTACATATCAGCAAAATCTGTTAATTAAACTACACAATTTATTAATTTAAATGAATTATGAAATTTTATTTCATGCTATATAGTATGAATATTTATAATACCTTCATTCAAATGATTGTGATTATAAACCATATTTCACCATTTTGATTTGACTTTACCACAGTTTGATAGATACTTTTGTTGATGATTTATCTGTTATCACGGCTGGTTTACTACTTTGTGGTATGCTGAAATCTATTTCAAAGTATGTTTTAACTTCTATAAATAGCAAAAACGATTGATCTGATTGGTGTTGCATATATTCTCATGTTATTAGATAATGTCAAGAAATGCTGTGATGTTTCAATTTTGTCAGAATAATGTATTTCGTTACTTTATACACACAACATAAGTACAGGTGATACAATAGAAGACTGTGATAATCCTGTTTATTCTGAGGAACAATCTTGAAAATTAATTCTTTTAACTTGATAGCAGAGCTTGTCCATGGAGCTGGTTCACTTATTAAGTTGGAGGTTTTCCTCACGGCTTGACCAAAAAGGTGTTACTCGAGTCAAAAGTTTTTAATCTGAGATTTAGATGGACATGCCTGGGGAAGTGCCGTTTGGAACATTTATGCCGGTAAACCTCAACAGAAATGTAAACGACAACTCGCCCACCTTCACTGGATTTGTCATTGTTTAATGTTTATAAGACCTCCCTATGCCTATGCCGTTGTTCACATGGCCAGTGGTACTCTTTGGTCACCAATTGGAAAATGCTGTCGCCGTGTTTCAGGTTCGCAGTGGTGACGTGCTCTTTTGATAGGCTCTGATTAATGTTGCATATTTTTTGTTTAGTATATTTTTGTTACATTTCTTTACTACTTGTTATGATTGCTGTTTGTTTTATCGGCAAATACAATTTTGTATACTGCAAAAATCTTCATCAAAAAAGGTTAGTGACTTCCATAACTTGTTCCGTCCACACTGAATTGATATTTTCATGAACTTGTGAACATGTAGGCCTATTATACAATACACAACAATCTGGATTGTTTGAATTATTTAAATAAATTTTGTAATTACAACTTACCTGTTGCCTTGGTCAGTTTGTCTTCCTATGATATTAAAAGAGTGCTCAGCTTCTGCAGTCTGTGATTCTCATCAAATTTGTTGCGTGGACATTATGTTGAGTGGTAAAGTGAACTGTAAGATTGAAAAATTCTGTGTTGTTTTTTTTTTTGCAAATTGTTTGGTTGGACAGGTTTTGCAGCTGGTCCCTAAAAAATTTTAAGATGAGGCATTTGAAATGGTTGGAATCTGTATGATGAAATTGGGGTTAATTTTTCTCATCCTCCTGAACATTCCCCTCACAGTATGCCTCTGGGTTGGATTTATAGAAAGTTGCCTGTTGTGCTTCCTTTGCATGGTCTTGTCTATTTTTGCCTGATGATTCTTTTTTTTGTTCTTTGTAAGATTGTGCAGACCAAAAAATTGAATGTAGGGTCTCCCCCCACCCTGTATGATTCCAATTCATGCTGAAATCCATCAGTCTGCTGACTGTCATGGGCAAGTGATGTTGCCCCTCTTCTTCTTCTGTTTACTTACCACCTGTTCAGAGAACTGCGCGGGGCGGGTATGCCTGAGGGGGCAGCGGGTACCCACACCCGCAAGGTACCTGCGGGCAGTCAGTGCGGGTGCGGGGCAGGTGCGGGCAGACGATTGCGGGCACGGGGCGGGTGCGGTTAGGCCGTTGCGGGTACGGGCAGTAATGCGCGGGCGCTTTCACTGCCTGCCCGCATTGTTTGGCCAGTTTGAGACCATAATGTATATTGTATACTACTTCATTAGCTTTCACTCAGTAACAGTGTATCAACTATGCCATCTGATCACTGATTTTTTATATTAATACCCGGGTATGTATGAAACGGAATTATCCTGGTAGGCAATCTGTTGTTATAAATTTAAGCCTATTTCCATGAATTAAATGACTTCACCTGTACAGAGGCAAACCTCAAACATTTTGGGAAAAGGAGCAGTCTGGTTTCAGACTGGGGGAAAAGCAGTCAGAAATAGGTGAACCCATCGATGGTGATGGCGGGTTTTTGCTTCCGTTTTCCATCTGGTTGCAGTGTCTTTATAGGAGGCTTATTCAGACAGCCAGATAGACGGAATGACTTTATTCATACCATACAAAGCAATTTACATAGCCATATATCATTCAAATAAGCAGTGGAAATATTCCTCATGTAATTGTCAGGACAATTTTCTGAAATGACAAAGCATGAGGCTGATGAGAAATAAAACATCTGCAGGTACAATACAATAGTCTGAATACACACATGCATACTATACACACAGCATAACTTCAGGTTTAATGCGACAGATTTGTATAGCTGTATCCATTTGTGGCAAACCTTCTTTGGAGGTTTTTTGGCACAATTCCTTTCTTAACATGTTTCGACCTCAAATATTCAAACTCTTCTGGGTCCGGAAGGTACACGCCTTGAGACAAGGCAGCCTGCTTTGCGCTTTCATTGTTGGAACTCAGTCGAGATGAGATGACATCCCAAAGACTGGAAGGAGCCATTCGCTCCTTGGGAGAGGCCTTCCAGCATCTGTGGGTGATCACTTTGAATATATCGCGCATGGCTGCTGAATGACCACCAGGGCAAGACAGGCATCCTCCAGTCGGAACGATGTCTATGATTTGGCTCGAGGTCAGCTTACCATAAGGAACCTCTTTACCGTCAGACAGCATCTCATAAAGAACGACTCCAGCCGACCAGATGTCTGACTTCGTGGAGCAGAGACCATTTCTAAGGACCTACAATAAGAAAAATTACCTGTAATCTAGAATTCATTGTGTGCAATTAATTTTTGTCCACAACATTATGGTTGAAGATAGATACTTGTGAAGATTGACAGTTATGAGCATTTAATATGAGATTGTGCAGAGAACATGGCTAAAATTTATGGTTCTTGAATCAAAACAGAATTGAGATCGCAAACTTTTCTAAAACTTGCATGGCATTATTAGTATTTTGGAGGTGTACCTACATTATCAAACCGGGTTGTTGTTATTCTTTATTAAAACAAAGTTTATGCTTTCTCACCTCAGGGGCACTCCATCGAACAGGGGTGTTATTTTCCTCAATGAAGAAACTGTCTTGCGACACCATTCTTGCATTTCCGAAGTCGGCCAGTTTCAGACAGTTTGATTCTCCAAGGAGAAAGTTATTGGCTCTCACGTTGCAATGGATGACATAATTCTTTGATTCAAGGTAGTGCAGTGCCATTAGGACTTGCTTGAACATTTGAGAGACATTTTCCACATTTTTGTTGTCAATTTTCTGGTTCTTAACAGCATCTAGGAGAGTGCCACCTTCGACAAATTCCATCACGATGAATGGATCAACGTGAGAATCAAAGGAGAAACCTCGCAGCTGCACAATATTCCTGTGATCAAGTTTTGACAAGATGTTTGCCTCGTCAAAGAAATTCTCCTTGGACCAGAGATGAAGCCTGTGATTGGCTGACCTGTACTTGACGGCAACAGGAAGCAGATCCATGTATCCTCGAAGAACTTTCCTTCCTGAAGCTTCATGGGAAGGCACGCCATCGAACTCAAGTTCTTCTTCAGGTACATGCCACTTCTCGTCGTAGTGCTCTCCTTTAATGATGTTGCGGTCTGCCTCTGCTGGAGGAAATCGCAGTCTACATGGCAGTCGACCTTTATTCGCTTTGTGGTACTCTACCAATTCTTGTACGCTGCTGAAAGACTTGTTTTCCATTTCAACATGGCCACTGCGATCTTTGTTTACATGTAAATGCAAAGTTGTGAATCCGTTCCCCTTGCGTGTGAGAATTGACAAATTGAACTTGATATTATGGCCTTCTTGTTTCAGTATGGGGACATACACCAGGAAGACGCCTGGTCTGGCATATGGTTTCAAGATCATGCTAGCCTGCTCAGCTGATAAAGGAATTGGATGGAACCAAGTTTCTCCACAAGGATCTCCGTGCATGGTGATGGCCCAGTAAGGGACCAGGAGTAAACGACCAAGTTTGTCCCAAGCTGGAGCGTGTGATGATTCTTTCTTTCCCTCCCGGAACTTCTGTTTGAGTTCTTCATCAAGAAATAAACAATCTCCCTTTTTGAGCTGCACCACTCGCATGCCTTCATTTGTTCTGTTTGTCTGGAGTCTCTCATTACAAACTTGTGCCTCACAAGCTTCCTTGCAAACCATGCTTTGAGTACCCACCGACTGGTAGCACACCGTCTCAACTATGTTTTCCGATATTTTGTCAATGTAGTTTGGGTCCACCAGACTCTGGTTGCTGCAGTCTTTGTTGGGTCTGTCAATAGTGTTGTGCTCTGAAAATGAAGCAAAGTATGCTTAAAATATTTGCAATTTTTGACTGGAAGTTATCCTTCATGCCTCACTTAATTGAAAGCATTGAAGGCCAAGTGCCAAAAACTCTAAACATCTTAAAAGTGGTGGGGCATTTTTATTGGGTTGCTGACCCTTCTTGCACTCGCGTTTCGGTAGGGGCCTAATGACTATTTAATTGCTTAGAAATAAGAGCAGTAATTACCTCAATTAAATTCTCAAGAACCCTAAGAAACAATGGACTGGATATAAAAAAAGATATTTTTATGATTTTAGGTAAATTTATATTAAAAAAGGAAATTTGTTTCATGACTTGACTCCCTAAGTGATGTACTTATAATCTGGTCAAAGATGGTATATATATTTTAAAAGAATTATTTGAGCTGGGTTATTATCATTTTTGTTCTAAAGAATCATTATACGTCTATGTATCTTTCATGGATCGACGGAGAATTGTTAGAACTTTCCAAAATGGGGTCTGTCTATTCTATAGTCCCAATGATAGTGAAACTCTGTTTCATCAAATTGCTTTCGATCTCCAACTATATACTTATCTTCTAAAAATTAGTACATTTAAATGCATGTAACTCAATTCGAGGAAGTTCGAAGATTAAACCACTATAACCATTATTAGGATGATATTCTTGGCTTTCTAATGAATGTAGTCTCATCTTTGGCTTTCCATGGATTGGAGGGTTTATTGGAGTTTTAGAAAATCATGTTTTTCCAAATTTATTAACATTTTGGTCCGTAACTCAAGTTCTTCTTCTTCCAGGTGAGAGCTGAGTTCATGTGGTTGAACGTTGAAGCTCTGCTAGGACTGCACATGTGCGCGCGAACAACATATGACACAACCTATAAAAATGTGGTCCTAGTGGTTAAAAACAGTGCAAGTTATTACAGGGCTATGATTGACATAAAAACATGTACATAATTTTCAAATCTGCTTGATGCATATGAGTTAATCTTGTGTGGACAAGACAAAATATGAAAAATATTCATTTGCAGCCTATCTTTAAAAAGGGTGAAGATGAAGATGCTCTGTGCTCACTGAAGCGCAGTTTGTACATCAAAGAAAATATGTGATTAACAACTCATTACAGATTTTGGGCCAGCTCTGGGCCAATATGAAACCTTGGTAATGACCATGTAATGATAACTGTTTTATGACTTAAGTGAGTTTCCGATCTATTTCTTATTCCCTAAGGTTACACTACTTGTGAGCAAAGTCAACTCAGGCATTTTTAATTGCATAAGCATTCAATCCAATAATTGGCACAAGGATGTGGGTCAAATGGTACCTCTAAGCTAGGAGGGTTCAAAACCTCAAAACTCAAATAATAATGGCCTGGATACAATGTAAATGTCTTATAATAATTTCCTTAGTTATGTCATATTCAGGAGCTGACATGCCTCCACTTGTAAGAATCCACTTTATTCTGCTCCATTGGGATCTACCTTAATTTTTATTGAAAACACTCTTTGGTAGGTTAGTTGTATAATGTTATTTACTGTAATTCCAGTGGGATTTTGTTATGAGACATTTTATAAGTTTTTGAATTGCTGTGTAATGTGTGTATCCAATAAAAAAAAAAAGAAACAGTCATGTCTGAAATTCTGTTGAACTGTTCTGCAGAAAGGGGCGACCAGATGATCGGGGGGGGAGCCTATGGCTTTTTGGTGAAAAAAAAAGTTGGTTTCCCACTTGACACTGAAAAACACAGTTTGTTCAGCACATGAGAGAAAAAAAAGGTGGTTTTCACCTGTAGCTAGAGTACCGAAATGTTAAAATTGTGAAAAAGAAGTTTGTCGCGCACCCGCGTGCAAAAAAAATGTTCGTCGACGCTTCGCGCACAAAAAAGTTTTGTCCCAGGGGTAAAAGCCCTACTCCAAACTATTGTCAGCCCCTAAAGTAGTATTTGACACTGGCATGAATACCTACTGTAGTCTGAACTTCACATACCTTCGCAACTGTTCAAATCGGGAGTTGGGGCTGGATCGTATGTAAAATCATAGGTCGTATCGTACAATTCCAGGTTACTGTTGACAGTCTCTGCTAGATGGGGGTAGGTGTCTTTCAAAGCCTGTACAAAGACATCGAAGGCATAATCGCTACTTCGCATCAGCTGGTCCAGGAAAGTGCGGACTTGGGCGTGTCTGGTTGGTTTTGCCATGATGATCTCTTGTTTGAAACTGTTAATGATCCCATGCTGCATCATTTGGTCAATGATCTCAGAAACATCTAGATCTGCAACAATTGCCGGTTTGCTTTTGCGGAGGGCTTCTCGGTGTCCCTCTTCCATGGCTGCCATTGTTCTGTTAGATGCCAATAACGGTTGAGGCAAAGACGAAGCCATGTTGATCGAAGCAACATCCAGGACCATCTGACTTTCTTCTGTCTGTTTTCTTCCTCAAATTGGGAAAATATTCTGAGGAACCACAACAAACCATCCATGGGAAAGTTTCACTAGACTTTCATATCTTTTAATTTTACTTCCTAGCAGTTATTTTTATGCCAAAACATTGCTTTCATTGCTTGACTCCAGGAACCTTTTCTTTATCCTTGAAAACACATCTGGAACAAGTGCTTTATTTGGCCTGTATATTTTCATTTAGTCAGATGAGTATAAGAAAAGCAATAACTTCTCTTAGAAAACATGTATTTTCTCAGAACAGTAGATCTTAAATAGTTCCTGTTTGTATATGTAGCTGGTGGAAGACTTAACAGATTTCATGTGACTTTTTTCACGTAATTTTCTCCTCGACCAATAACACATTTAACTGATGATATAAACCGTGCATGTGGTTATTTTCACCAGATCTTGTGCGTAACAAATTCTGAAATTCATCGATAGGATTCACATTGTCCACGGATAAAACAAATTATTAAAGGTGTTTCTCATTATTGCAAAACCATTTCAAATCCCCACTAATATTTGAGTTAAATCTCAGCTCACATGGCCACCGCAGTTGCCAGCTATTACCGCCTCCCACAGACATGTTACTCACTCAAACTATCCACCTATCCTTCTTTGTTGCTCTCATACTTCAGATGGAAGCCCACAATGGTCTAACTCCTCTCTCTTTTACGCTTTCATACTCCAACACTCATCTGCCACCAGGACTGCATGCAACTGCATATCTCTCATATTTTACTCCACAGAGGGAGCCACTTCTCATAACCATTTTCCCAAAGCTGGCGGCATGTGTCTTTGTTTTCTTTACGCTGGAGACATGGCCAAACCAAACGCCACCTACCAGGACGAATTGCTCCCGCAACTAATCACGCTCTACCTGCCTGTTCACATCTTAGGCCTCCAGCCAACATCTGCTTCCCATCTACAGGAACATTTCAGCAATTAACCACTTTCAATTTGATAGCCTATTCAGGTTTAAACACGTACATGTCACTTTAGATACCAGTACCAAATGTCCATAAAATATTCCCTTACTTTTACATTGTTTAACACGACAGCATCACTCACGATAATTCATTGTGAACTTCTTTAACTATAATGGGCATTTTCTAGTGATAGTACAAAAAGTGTGTGTGTTTGAGCTTTACATCTCATCAGCACGTGATTGGGCTATTTAGAGACATACTTGTTTGTGGTAATCTAGAAAAGTTTGTCATGTTGAGTTTGTCATCTCATCTTGGTGGATGGCATGAAGATTTTTGAGGTGTCACTTTGACAGGTATACATCCACAATCATTTTCAGTTCAAGTAGTTTCCTTGGCGGATGGCCCTGAGTTGAATTTATTCAGCTTTGTTGGATCATCATGCATGGAACTGGTTCAAGGCAATTCACAGGTTCTTTGCTGCTTGGCCAATCTGATGAAGGTGTTTTCTGCCAGACATCCATGACAAGATTTCTATTTGGTTGGTATTCTTCTTTGTGGTGACGAATATAAGACTGGTCTAGGGTAACCTGCTTTTTGGTCAGCTTTGTCTACAGAGGTATTCTCTTCAGCAAGGCTACTGTCTCCTGGAAACAGTATTTGTCTTTCAGTCTGCAAATGTAGGACTTCCTTTTCCTTCTTGAAGAGTGTGTGTGTGTGTGTGTATTTGAGTTTTACGTCCCATCATCACCTGAGTGGGCTATTGAGAGACGTACCCAAACTTGAAGATGTTTCATGGACACAGTACATTAATTAGCGATCTTTTTCAATTCGCATAATTTCCTGGCGTGACTGAGGTTAATGACTAGCACCAATAGATTGCCATTATGTTGTCGTTTAACTGACTGGTTTGCTAATCATGTCCATAATTATTGTCTTGTAGACGACATAGGATGACATACCTTCAGGATGCCATCCCGTGAAATGATGACAAGTATGTAAATTGAAGATAGTTCTGTTCTGCTGACCGTCTTACTATTGTCCTTGGCAGCTAACAAGTGGTCTGTTGAGCATTCTTGTCTTGCTGGATTGGGTGCTTTCTCGGCAGATGATAGAGCATCTTTTTTCTTGCATTTGGCTGAAGTCCTTGTCTGTGAATTATAAGAAGATTGACTTTGTCTGAGCTTCTGTGGTGAGGTGTGCACAACTGGTCCAGGGCAATTCTCAATTTCTTCAGTCTTTGGTTGAGGCGGTGAAGGTGTTTTCATTAGAGCTCTTTGCAGATTGGCAGTCCACTAGAAAAGTAATTTTTCTTTTTTCAACTAGCAAACTGGCTGTGCCACGTCATTCACAGTTACCTGTTGGTTTCCTAATCTTCTTATTAAGTGAGTGCAGTTAGTCATTTGATTAGTTTGTTTACTGACACCTATATACACGATATACTGCTTGATATGATATGCACTGAATGAATTGATTAAACCATAACTGACACAAGCAAATCGTATAAATATTTTTAAGGAAGGGACAGCACAAGTCCAAGTTGAAATTTAATTTTGGAACTGTTTGGGCTGCTATTTGTAAGTTCATTGTCTGAGAAGGTCTCCCTTTCTTTGGAGAAGATTATATCTTTGCCTGATAAATTTGAAAAGGTTCAATGGTGACTTTGGTATTGTATTATATATGTTATGTTTTTTTATGTTTATCAGGAATTATATTTTCCTGTTATGGTGTTGTCCAGTCTCCCTAGGGTTATTAAGTATTAGTGTTATTCTAGTATTCATTTATTCCAGTATTATAGAGTACCGTATTATACCTTAGTCTTTACCTAGGTGTTAGATTCCATTCAATTATGTTTGTACTTGTAAATGTCATGATGTTTTAGGTGCTATTTACTCTCATGATGCAGCATGAGCAGCCTTGCTTGTTAAAGGACTATTATTATATTATATATAGATAAAGGAAGCATGCACTTTCTTACTATTTAGGACGGCCAAGATCTGAACATAGAGGTCTAACAACCTGCGTTCAGTATTTTACTTATAACTTATAATGAACAACAGCTGTCTGTAGGCCTACATATGTCACTATATGCCTACCTGATGTTATCAACAGAAAGCCATCATTACAGGCGATTTCATTACCATGAGATTCTTGTCATTCACGCTTGGCAGTGAGAAATCAATGCTAAATCAGCACTTAATACGTTTGATAAATCAAATGTGTGACGTTCTATTGTTTCTAAACCAATCAGATTAACTAAAAATGTCATGTATTTGGTAGGTCTAGAACCCAAGAATCGCGTACTAATGAAATCACCTGTAAACTGCTAGGTGACAGTACAATAAATTTGTACCTGTAATTTTAAATTGTCAATGTTTCTAGCAGTGCCCGATACATCTGACAAAAATTGTACGATCAATCTTGATTTAAAAAAATGAAAGACATTTTAATTATTAGAATTAACTTTCATACTATATTACTGCATGTGAGTCATAAAACCTTACATAGAGTATGGAGAATTGGGGATGTGAGCACCCAAAAAGCATTTTGGTAGTCACTCTTATTTCCATGACTGCAATTCAAAAGATAACTGATGGTCAATATGATGCATGAAATCCAACATGAACTATGTGACACATAATCCAAATTAATTTTAAAATTTATGTTGAAAACCATACTTGTGATTGTCTTTTTTGCAAATATCTGGTCTACATTCCTCTTTTCTGGCACTTGTATGACACATAGTGAGGGATGACCCCTCAAGGAGTGATTGACGTGAAAGTTGTCCCTTTTACTCATTTTTGCTGGGGCACTTCATATGGCGTATTGGAAAAACTGCACTGGTTGTTCAGTGGAGCTTAGCAGAAGAAATCTTGTAACTCCTTCAACAAGTCAAAGAGTGTATGATGACGCAGCAGAAATTAAAGCTTTTTTTTACCCCGGCGCTGTATATTGCCATTGGGTATTGTAGTTACTGGGGAAAATTTGTCTGGTGTTTGGACGAGCATCTCGCAGCTTCATTACGTAGTTGAATCCAAATTTTAGGTTGATATGGCAAGTTTAAAATGCATGAAAAGGTGAACATATCACTTTTTTCGCCATTTTCATTTCTAAAGTCATGCTGTTCTTTGGGAGAACCAAAATGAAAAATCACAGTGCATTACATTATTTCATTGTATAAACATTTTAATTACCTGAAAAGTGACATTTAGTCGATATATAATTTTTCCCTTCGGATCTTTGTTTAAAATAACAGATAATTCATTTACATACTTAATAAACATGAACATTTCAGCTTCTGATGGTCATAGAAAGATGTTCAATATCTCATAACGAAAGTGAAATGAGACAATTCCATTGTAAATTAGTATTGTATTATCACCTACAGTCCTACACTGCCCACCATGAAATACCACATTCGCCTTTGGGAAGTTGATCGCTGAAGGTTTGCTGCTTTGCAACTATGTTTCAATTGTTCTTTCGCAAAACAGATTCTGCCGCCTGGAGAATAGCAACAAAATGCTGAGGGTTTGCTGCCGTGCTGCCTATGTTTTTCAATCACATTCATTGGCAATTTACTCGAGCGTTCTATAGGGATAAGAGCTCTCTTGTCATGCACCGCGATCACAATAATGTCTTCTTGTTACTGAAAAAGGTGTCAGGCCAGTTATAGAACATGGCATGTAAAAAAATATTGCGAAATGTTAAATATCAGCTGTTGATGTCGCCCTAACAATATGTTGACCCCGTAGAGGACAAAAAAATTATGCAGCATCTTTCTCCCGTATTTCAACAGACGTGATGCGAGTTGTGCAAGGCAGTTCACACAATTTGCTATTGGTATTGACTTCTCACCTGGAATTTTTGGTAGCAGTGGGAAAAGAACTGAGGCCCAGGCCAAGGCAGCACTCAAGACAGCCCAGGACTATCTGTACAAAACTAAGGGCGACATAGTTGCCTTTACAGACGAATCCGCCCTGGGAAATCCCGGTCCCTGCGGTGCAGGTACTGCAATTTTTTGGAAGGGCATTGAAAGTGCCCCTAGCCTCCACACAAAACCAGTCTCCAAACTCTCTAGCAGCTACCATGGGGAATTGCAAGCTATAGACCTTGCCTTACGGATTATTGAAAACAAATTCCCCATGATAAGCTGCAAAACGGTCCATATTATCACTGACTGTCAGTCTGCACTACAAGCTGCAATTAAATGCGACAGAACCAAGAACTTTGGCTGCCTTATTAGCGGGGCAGATTAGTCATGAATAGGGGAGTAATAGTGCATTTATACATAGAAGCATGAAACTTAGCACACATTTCAAAAAGGTCTGAAAGAAAATATTTAGATAGGGAGCCACTTCAGATTTGACCTAGTTGACCCATGGCAGCCATTTTCCAAAATGGCGGCTAATTTTCTCATTTTCCTGCTTTCTGTGAAGTGCCTATAGTATTAAAATATCGTAACAGTGCTCATTATTCCTTCTACAGATCTAAAGAACATTATCAATTGATTTCTGGATTGAACTGAGGAATTTTAGGGTAGTCGGGGTGCATTTTCTTAGAACTGATGAAGAAAATGTATCATTTTCGCGGTTTCCCATAGTTTAGTGGAATCTCAATCGATTTTAAAACTGACTACATATTTGAATTCCTCGCAAGAAGAGCTTTCAAATGAATGGTCGCATCAATAGTTTCCGTGAATTTTTTGTCAAAATTAAAGAAACAACAAAATCTTCAAAAATCATTTTATTTTCATTTTTTCCAATTTCGCACCAACTTTACGAAACCCATTGATGCGGGTACTCATTTGAAAGCTCTTCTTACAAGGAATTCAAATATGTAATTTATTTTGAGATTAATAGAGAATTGGTGTAACCATCCGTAACCGCGAAATCCAGTGTTCGAATCAATATTTCTAACAAAAAGGATTCCAACAAGCCGAAAAATAGACCAAGGCTACCAAAAAATGTTGTAGTAATGTACTGAATACTTAGAGAAACAATAAAAAACAATATTTACGTTTATTCTATTTGTAAGAACTACACAGAAAGCAGCAAAACGGAAGAATTGACCGCCATTTTGGAAAATGGCTGCCAGTAGCCACCTAAGCTAAATCTGAAGTGGCTCCCTATCCAAATATGTTTGTATAGATGTTTTTTAAGTGTGCTCCAAGTTTCAAGCTTCTATGTATAAATGCACTATTTTTTTACATACCTGCCCCGCTATATAGACGATATCCAGCAGAAATTAACTGTGCTGGAAAAGAGACAAGTCCAAACAAAAATTTATTGGACAGCAGGCCATATAAGATTAGAAGGAAATGAACTTGCAGACAAACTAGCAAAAGAGGCTGCAGAGGAGGCTAGGGGAAACAATTACTTAGAGGCCCAAATTTCATCATCGGAAGTTAAAAACCTATTCCGTAAAGCCATAGTTAAAAGATGGCAAAGACGATGGGATACTGGCAGAGACTCCCGTCACACACACAGTATAATCCCAACAGTTAAGCTTGGGGGATACAAAAGTGTGTGTGACAGACAAATAGAGACAAAATTGCTGAGACTACAGCTGGGCACCACTGTTCTACGAGAACACATGTTCAAGATAATGCCAGAGTTCTATGATAGCCCAAATTGTGAGTGTGGCGACGAAAGGGCCACTATCGAACATTTCTTACTAAGATGTCGATTACACAAAGAACAAAGGCATGAACTATTTAACAATATAGAACATGTAATCCTCAAAAACACTACAAAACAAAGCTGGGACATAACTCTCCAGCTATTGATTGGCAAGCCCAGTGACACTAATTATGACATTGTTTCGCAGATCCGCCAGGCTATGGCCAGGTTCATCCGGGCCACTGCGACCAGCATCTAGTCAGCCACCTCAGAGCCAAGTCACCGTGAGAAGACCCACCCGAGAATTACCAGTGATCATTAGCTGATGGAAAAGCAGCAATACGAATTTCAACAACAACAACAACACAATTTGGAGAATGGGGGATGTCACTTGGTTCTTCTCGAGATCTCGCTCGAGTGCACAGGGATCAACGAACCACAGTTGACACACATGTGCTTCTTCGTTATATCAAAAAAGGCCACAGGCATTGACAACATGCCTCCCAAGATCCTTATAGATTGACAGGCGAAGTATTATCCCGCCCAATAACAAACATAGTCAACCACATGATTAGTAACTGTCAATTCCCAAACAGACTAAAAGTTGCCAGAATCACCCCGGTCTATAAAAAAGAAGACCCCCCTCAGTAAATCGAACTATAGACCTGTAAGTATTTTACCAGTGGTCTCCAAAGTATTCGAGAGAGCGATTATGTGACCAACATATCTTTCATCCCATGCTTTCAGCCTTTAGGAAAGGCTTTAGTGTCAAAGTACCCTTATAGCCCTCACTGAAGAGTGGAGGAGAGCCTTGGATAGAAATCAGAAAGCAGGAGCCATACTTATGGATCTATCCAAGGCTTTCGATTGGGTGCCCGCCGACCTGCTACTAGAAAATCTGAGAGCCTATAAACTAAGTGATGGTGCAATTGAACTAGTTAAAAATTACCTCTCAAATCGCAAACAATGCGTTAAAATTGGAAACTGTACTAGCACAGTCAAAGAAATCCTTAAAGGAGTGTCCCAGGCTCCATTTTAGGGCCAGTAATCTTTAACATCTACATTAATGACATCTTATATTTCACTGAAAGGGCATCCCTCATAAATTATGCTGATGACAATACGCTGAGTTTCTGTCACCGTGATCTAAGTATTATCAAACAGACTCTGGAAAGTGAGTCTCAAAATATGATTGAGTGGTTTGGATGTAACAAGATGCAGGCCAACCCCCAGAAATTTCAGGCGATAATGATCAAAAGATTTACAAATCCTGAAAGTGTTGTTTTTCATATTGATGGTGCTGATATTGCAAGTGAAAAATCAGTTAGGCTATATACTAGGAGTTACTATAGATTCTAGCTTAAGCTTTGATGAACATGTTAGCAAGCTTTGTATTAAGGTCTCATGACAGATAAATGTTTTGTCAAGATCAGGTAAGTATTTAACTCTCGAGGGTAGAAAGTCAATCTACTTCTCTTTCATCATGGCAAATTTAGTTTTTGCCCAATAGTGTGGCACTTCTGCTCGAAGTCAAATTCAACAAAATTTGAAAAATTACATTTCCGAGCCTTGAAATTTGTATACAAAGACTTTAAGAGGTCACACGAACAACTGCTTGGAAAAGGCAAACATGGTACTTTAAATTTACAAAGGTTAATTGCCTTAGAAACTTTTAAGATCTTGAATGACATTTCTCCAAAATATCTCCAAGACTTGGTTAGTAAGGTGGACTCGGCCCCAAAAATTTGGAACAATTTGCCAAAACACATTCGGAACGAAAACTCATACCCGCTTTTCCACGGTCTAATAAACCAATGGGATGGCGAAGACTGCAAGTGTGCTATGTGCAGATAGGTTTTAATTTGTTAATTTTTCTGTGATAATATATGTCAGTTTTTAGTCTCCAGCCATGTTTTTAGTTATGTTTTTATTTACTTCTACTTACGTTATTTCTGTTAACAATGTCGGATGTAAAAGCCTGTGGCTTGTGTTTTGTCTTTGTCCCACGTATGTGCTGACCTTATAAAATTGATTTGATTTGATTTGATCAATACATCACATATTACACCTTTTCCGCTCTGTCGAGGTAATGACAATAACATGATAAGGGACCGTTCAGAATTTATGACTTTCAATACATCACATATTAAACCTTTTTCGCTCTGTCGAGGTAATGACAATAACATGATCAGAATTTATGACTTTCGGGGTGTGAGAAGTTGCCAATAAAAATTGATACCCCCTTAGGATTGATGCAGATTTTTAGTACCCCGCCTGGACATACAAAGCAATTCACACACATGTTGCAATATAGCCACACTTTGAATGTACCTATTTGCGCACTTTTGCTTGTATGTGTGCATGTTTTATGATTTTTTTCTTAGGTTCAAATTTCATGCTCCCCTTAGACAGTAGACATGCTGTAACAAATTGGTATACCCCTTTGAAACACATGTGAAAAGTTAGTACCTCCTCGAGCGAAAATTGTTACTGTATCTTACTGTGATTTACCCTGAAAATGTGAAATTTTGATAAAAATATATAGTTTTGTTGTCTTAGGTGGTCATATCCACAATGAAAGTACCAGAAATGTAAGCAGGGCTTCTAAAACAGGGAATGGGACAACACTTACCTTAAAAATTACACCCATATTGCTAAACTACAAATTACATGATACCCAAACTCCTGATCTTTGCTGAATTCCCCTTTCAAATAATTCTTGGCAATGCCCTCGAATATATAGGACACTTATTAATATTACTGGGACAGTTCTCCCAAAAAATAGGGACATTTTGGTTGAAACGCATGACTGAATGCATGCAGTTGTAAGCCTTAGTGACTTCAATGCTGGCAAAGGTGGCTGGCCTGCCCATCTTCTTTATATAAGCACATGCACAACCTTCCACCAGGAGACATTGGTAGCACTTTCGCCATGAGGGAGGCAGCAACTTTATTCCTTATCCTTCAGGGTGAGTTTCTTTTTCTTTTATTTTCTTTTTTTTTTGCTAATTATATATGGGAGACTTTATTGCTTATAATTCACCTTTATGATATAGATATTTTTTTTTTTTAATCTTGATTTTTTTTCCTTTTATGAATGACTGGTTTTTGCATTGAGAAATAGTTTTATTTATTTTATTTTGCACTTCACTTCCCTGATAATCAAGCCCAATGGCAAGGCAGTTTTATAAGTTATGATAATAACCCACCCTGACCAAAGTGGTAGAAAACTGGAATTTAGAAACACACTATAGGATTTTTTTGTGATAAACTAGGGTATAATTGCATATGATAATCACAAAGACATGCTTTTGCTCCCAGTTAATCACTATTTTGTTTTTCATTTGATGAAGCATTTTTTTTAAATTCAGTTTGCCACCGGTTTAAGCCCAGTTAAGTTGAAAAAATAAATCATGTGATTAAAATTCACCTTTTAACCATGTGAAATCACATGAAAACTGGAGGCAGAAATCATCATGTGATATTTTCAACCAGTTTTCACCAGTTTACCAATTGATTATCACTTGATGTCACATGTCTTGTCGGTTGGGGGAGGGATTACATATTTTCTTTAGAAGTAGCGAACATAAACCACACAAAAGACTTATCCATTCCTTATTTTGATAGGGAGATGCAGTGGAAGTGCCCCATTTCGTTGCATTATATGTGTGAACAGTGGACATATTTGCTTTAGAAATATTTCTATGCTCCACTTGTGAGTGTGTGCTCTATAGACGGGAGATAAACATGAGAGAAAGAACATGCTCGGAGTATACTGAGTTCATATATATTCCTTGTACCTCCAATTTTACTGCTTTTATTAAAAGCACACCTTGGTGAATCAATTATAAACCAAAGTGCCAATGATGATGTATATAACTTACAATACCCAAATATTTCGCAGAAGTTTGTGCGGTGTTATTTTTGTCTTTCCTACTTTAAAATACTGACACAATTCAATTTGCAATTGGCAGCAAGTTAAATGTTTTGCAACAAGAAACACAGGATTCAAAGGCCGAACTTTTCGATTTACAAGTTTAGAAGTTTATTCAGCAATAGATTTCAGTATACACTGTTATTTTCAGCTGTGCTATATATATAACATAGAAATATTAATGATAATAAAAAATGGAGATATGATAAAATGCAAGAGTCCATAAAATCGATTTGAGTTTAAAAAAACAGTCTTTATAGATTTGAAATAGATTTTTAAGTTAAAAGAGTCTTTGAAATTTAAAATCAGAAACACAAATAAAATTGATCAGATCTCCATTCCCCAATCAACCAATAAATCGATTGTTGGTACATATTTGGGGTATGTGACTTTCTATTGAGATGCACACAGCGGAATATTTCATTTTCACCATTATCCTCCTAAAATTAAAAAATTCTAAGATAATTTTCAGCTTGAATACGGACTTATACCACTGATTCCGATGGTACCATAATTACCTAAACCGTCAGCCACCCAGATGTAGTTTTCACATGGTAAAATGTTCTGAAATTTTCTACTTACATTCTCAAAATCACATCTTATGTCTTATAATGCAAGCATAAATTCTTAAAACAGATTGGTTGAATATACCAATATATTGGTTGAAAATAACCAATTTTATATGTTGAAATAGGACCAACCAATTCATTGGTTGCAGTCAAACAATCAAGATTGGTTAAGCCACCAATCCATTTGAATTGGCTAATCTCTCTTACTATTATTTCAACACATACAATTGGTTGAATGAAAGAACCTTATTGGTAAATAAGGAATGGGATTATGGTTGGTCAACCTCTCACCCCTCTGTAGAATTCAGCCTGACGGCTGTTATCAAATTGCCATGTTCCATGGCTTGTCTGATTAGCCTGAATAGTATCTAGCACAAAAATACAGGATCCTGCAGGATTTTTATCATTTCAAAGTTACACGCTAAACTTGACTTGAAAGTGGATATAGGTGGCGACACCCGGCTATCTATTGCTCATGATTCGTCTGTTGTGAAGTGCCAAGAATTCCTTGGACAAACATGATATGAGCTCTGATCTTATTTATTACACTACCTTGGAATTGTTGAATTTTTAAGTCAGCTGTGATGTGTAAGCTGGGATCATAGTATAAATTATCAGATTATACACTGTTTGTTTGTTGTTACAACTCAGTTATGCTTTCATTGTTAATAAGTTCAATGATTCCTTGCTGATCCTTTACTCACTTGTTCATTTAAACTTCTGTGTACCACATCAACTTGAATAGATCCCCTCCCTCATCTTTCTTTATTTTAGAGTTATGGACCTTTATTTCAAGCGGGTTTCATGAACGTCTTTACATATACACTATTACAACTTTTCCGGGCTGCATTGAGGGCAGCCTGTATTTTAAGGGGCTTCTATTCTGCTGGGTAGAGGAGAGATACTTTATTCAAATAAATATGACGTTACCATTTTTCTGACCATTGGAGTTGGTTGAATAGTTTTCAACCAATTCTAGTGGGTTGCCCTCAACCAGTCATAATGGTAGTTTCAACCATAATAATTGATTGATTTTGCCTCAACCAATTGATTGGTTGGTCTTTTCCCTAAGATCAACCAATCTGTTTTAAGAGTGAAACATGCTTTGTCAATTGTAAGATTGAATTTTCATACCAAATTGAGTTGGGTGTCTCTTGACATTTTTGCTCAATTATCACCTGGTTGGCAAGGAATATCTTTGTTTAGGATTACAGCCAAAATAGCAGGGCCTTTGATATTGTTAGAAATATCATAGGGTTTTTGCACCAATAATTTGTGAGAAATATCACCCTTAAAGGGAAATATTTTTAAACAATAGGGGGAAGTCAGGTATTATTGGACCAGGCAGGCTTATTGCCTAAATCGTGCATTTGTCAGGCTGTGGGAATAAATAAAACTAGTGATAGTGACCAGGGATGAGAATGAGATATTCAGTACCATACTCAGTTGCTATATTGTCATTGTGCCCCGGTTCATAGGAAAAGTACAGGGTTGATATTTAGGTTTTTGGACTGTGCTTTGTGTTCTGAGCTGTTCTGATGTCATTTCTGACTTTGCATCATTGTTTGACAGTACTGGGGTTGTAAGTGGTTTCTCATTAAAAAAGCCCGTGTAGGTCTCGGGCCTCCTCATGGTGGTGTGTGGTAACACTAAGGTGAAGACCTCTGTCCTTAGTGGCCAACATGAGACAGTGCGCATGCACGGTGTGTCCCCTACCTTACAAGGGAATATCAATGATTATGTTCAAAACCGGATCATACGTCAACCGAGTAACCATGGTGAGCGTCCCTCGACGGGTAACCAGGCTTAGATCGAAAAGTTTGCGACTGGAATACTAAGATTTCAATGGACAAGGACATCTTCAGATGACTTGACTGACCCTGACCGTCCCCCATAGCTGTCAAGGACTGAAATTTTGCTTGTTATCAAAGTTGTCACACAAACACTGGAAGACCTATCATCTGTTGCTCTATACAAAAAAAAATTTGACTTGCATCCATGAGATAGCCAATACCAAAGTCACTATTGAACCTTTTCAAAGACAAGGCAAAGGCATTATCTTCTCCAAAGAAAGCAAGACTTGCTCAGACTCTGAACTTACCAATTGGTTTAACAAACACGGCATTGCAAAATTCAAACGTCTGGCTCACAAGAATGGTTATGAGTTACTGTTGTTAACGGTCAAAGACGAAAGAGTACCAAAGAAAGTACCTGTAGCCTTTGGGTAATTTTACGTCTCATCAGCACCTGAGTGGGCTATTCAGAGACATACTCAAACTTGAAGAAGTTTCACGGTCACAGGTGCATTAGCAATCTTTTTCAATTCACATCATTTCCTGAGTGGGGTGAATGACTTGCACCGATAGATTGCCATTATATTGTCGTTTAACTGACTGTAGTTTGCCAATCATGTCCATAATTGTCATGTTGTTGTTCTGTTCTGCTGGCTGTCTTACTCTTGTCCTTGGGAGGTAACAAGTGGTCTGTAGAGCATTCTTGTCTTGCTGGATTGGGTGCTTTCTCAGCAGATGATAGAGCGTCTTTTTCTCTTGCATTCGGCTCGGTTTGTCCATGTCTTGTTCTACAAGGCGTCTGTCTTCAGGAAATGATAGTTGTCTTTCAGTTCGTAGTTGTAGAATTTCCTTTTCCTTCTTGAAGACTCTGCATTCGTGGCTAAAGGCAGGGTGGTTCCCTGAACAATTTTCACAATGTGAAAGTTTAGAGCAAGGTTTATCGTGTGTGTATGATCATGGTCGCCACAAATGGCACACATTGTTGACCTGATGCATGTACGACTAAAATGGCCATACATTTGGCAATTGAAACAGCGTTTTGGACAGGGAAAGAATGGAGAAAATCTGTACCATTCAAAGGCTACAGACCTGTACTGTTTCATCTAAAGTTGAATGTCACTAACAGTAACTCATAACCATTCTTGTGAGCAAGACATTTGAATTTTTTCGATGCCATGTTTGTGGAACCAATTTGTAAGTTCATTGTCTGAGCAGGTCTTGCTTCTTTGGAGAAAATTATGCCTTTGCCCGATCTTTGAAAAGGTTCAATGGTGACTTTGGTATTGGCTATCTCATGGATGCCGGTCAATTTATCTTTTTGGTCTGAGGTCTTCTTCTTCTTCTTCTTCGTGTACTTGCCCACATCAGGTGGGTTACCGTCTCAAGTAGAGGCGATTGTACGTGCGTTCGTTCTAGTTTGTTTCATTCAGGTGGTTTGTGATTTTGATTAATTTTTCGCTTGTCTTTTTAAGGGTTTCAGTTTCCTCTGTGAAGATCTCGTTTGTTGTTGTTATTGGGGCTTTTGTTCTGTCTATGGAGGTGCATTCTTCGAGTATATGTTGTTGTGTTTCTGTGCTGTTTTTGCAGAATCTGCAGTCTGTGTTGGGGTATTTGTTTTTAAAGTTACTTTTTACAGGGATCATCCTTGTCCTTGCTTTAAAGATGGCGCTTGCTTGCATCCTGTTTAGTTGGTTTATATAAGATTTTCCTCTGTTTGTCGTTCCCTTTCTGTTGTCAAGCAGGAATTTTACCTTAGATTTTTCTAGTCCTGCTTGTGATAATGTTTCATTCCATATCTTATAGGTGATTTTGTTTACCATATGTTGTGATGATTTGTTGTCAATGGTGTATGTTTTGAACTTGTCCTTTTGGATTTCTTTGAGGTTTTTTGTCCAGCTGTTGTTTTCCTCTGAGTTGATGATTGACTCGAGGGTTTTGCTATTCTTCTTGTTTATCGACGTTAGGTAGTTGGATTTGTCTTTAAGTATGTTGTGCTCTATGTCCAGTAGCCCGGTTTCGATGTAAATGGCTTCTCTGGGTGTAGAGATTGGTGTTAGCAGAGTCCTTTTTATGATGTTGTCTAGGATTCTATTAAGTTCGGTCATTTCTGTTTTATTCCAAATTGTACTCACTGCGCCATAGGTGATTATTGGGATGATGCATGTGCTGATCAGTTTCCATATTGTGCCCATTTCTATTGCTTTCAGGTCCTTTGCTCCAGCTATTGATAGTACTGTTTGGTATGCTGCTTCCGCTTTTCTTCTTACGTCGGCGATGTGGTCCTTGTTGTTTCTTTTGTTATTTATAATCATGCCTAGGTATTTGTACTTGTCTTCCCAGTCAACGTCCATCTCTCCCAATTTGCAGGGTTCCTGTGTTGCCCTGTTCTTTCCAAATCTCAGGGTTTTACTCTTTTCTTTTCCAAATACTATGTGGTATTTGTCAGCTGTTTCTTGGGTTATTTTTAGTATCCTGTTCAGGTCCTCTTTGTTCTTTGCAAAGAGGGCGACGTCATCCATCCATAGGAGGCATCCTATTTTTGTTGTTTCGTTTATTTGGATTCCCAGTTGTTGCTTTTCTATTTCCTTGTTTATTTCATCCATGACAGTGGCATACTTTATGACGGATAGTACTCCTCCTTGTCGTATGCTGTCCTTGATTTTGATTTCTCTTGTGGGGCCATGGTGTGTTAGTATCTTAGCTCTTAGGTTCCTGTTCACTTGGAGCACATCTATCCATGTTCTGTCCTTAAGGCCTGCATTGTGCATTGCATACATTATTCCATCTAGCCATGCCTTGTCATAGGCTTTTGTTACATCGAGAAATGTGACATATAGGTCTTTGTTTCTATTGATTATTTCCTTCAAGATGAGGATATGGTCAGAGGTGCAGATTTTCTTTTTTCCCCCTCCTTGGGCGTCAGATATGGTGGTCCTTTCTCTCACTCTCTCATTCAGTATTCTTTCATATAGTTTACCCATGTTGCTACTGAGGGTGATTCCTCTTTCATTGGAGCACTTCCCTTTTGTGCCTTTTCCTTTGTATATTGGGATTATGTGGCCATAACAATAAGGGCTCCATAAAAATTGTCTATGAAATCATACTGAGTGATTAGATCAAGTACTTCCTTTTTTGTTGCAAATTTGTCTGGTGGCCAACTGTGCATCCTTTGTTTAGTTCGCTCAGTCAGTTTGGCACACATTTTGTCAAAGCCAGGCATTGGTAGAAGATATGCAGCTGCCAGTTTCAGGTATCTTTATACAAACATTGGTCGTTGAATGTCTCCATTTTGCACTCTTCCTTGAAGGAAGCGGAGGAGATATTCTCTGTAAGTGATCTGTTCTGGTACTGGCTTGTCTTTTCCTTTGTTAAATGGTTGTTGTTCCTTTTTGTTAATTTCTTTCTTTCGTTCTGCTTCCTTGTCTGGTGGATGGTCTTCCCTTACTTCCTCTTGACTCTCGGCTGTTTCTTCCTCCTGTGGATTCTCTGGACCTTCTTCTTTTTTTGCTTCCCGTGGAACCTCCGGAACTTGTTCCTTTTCTGCCTCTTCATATTCTGCTTCCATGGATTCATTGTCCGGTGTTGTGCTTCTGTCATCATCTGAGTCTTCATTTTCCTCTTATGTGTCTGTTTTAGTTGTGTGTTCTTCGTCCATTGCTACCTCATGAGGAGCTGTGGCTCCAGCTGATGGGTTTGGTTGTTCAAGGTCTGCCTGGGAAGTAGGCCGTTGTGTGGTGGGGGTTGTCTGTGGAGTGGATTTTTCAATTGTTCTTCCCGAGTGTCTGTTTGTGTCTTCTGTGTTCTCTGTTTGTTGTTGGTGTGATCTGTTGATGCTGTGTTCTTCGAGTTGTAGCCGTTGTCTTGGTGTCGCATGATGTTGAGGTTGTGGATAACCTGCCATGTCCGCATAGCTGGGAATTAATGAGTGCTGGTCAACAATCCTTCTCACCTCTGGAAAAAATATCGCGTGGGTTGCCTTCAATGTGAGGATTTCTTTTTCTTTCGTCCACTGTTTACACGTTTTGCTGTAAGAGGGGTGATCCTCCTTACAGTTAACACAAAGAGGAGGGGATGAGCAAGGTTGTTCTTTGGATTGGATGTGGTCCTGGGAGCCACAGTGTCCACAAACTTCTTGTCGTAGACACCACTTGCTCAGATGACCGAAACGTTGACATTTGAAACATCTTCTTGGGTTGGGGATGTAAGGTCGTACCTTACATTGCTCCCATACAACTCCAACTCAATCAGGAAAAGTTGTGTCTGAAAAGGTCAATATAAGCAGCTCTCAATCATCTCTTTGTGGTATGCGGTGGAAATGGATGACATCAGTGAAGGTTTCAAACCACTCTTGTATGTCCTCGTCAGAATTTAAATAGCTAAGTGAGGATTAAACCACCCCTTACAAGTGTTTAATGTGCAATGTGGCTCGACTTTAGTCGGAGTTCCTGCAATACTTGTCAGCTCAAGGAGTCGTTTTGTCTGTTGGTCGTTTTTTGTCTTAAAGAGGACGGTTCCATTTCTTTGCTGTGTTGTTTCTGCAGGTTCTCTGACTTTTTGAAGAATTGTCTTGTAAATCGCAAAAGGGGAAAGTCTGCTTGTAGGGTTTATTAGCACAATGTACCAGTGTCTGTACTTTGACTTCCGTGTAGTAGTTGGTCGATTTAGAAGTTCCGGGTCGATACAGTCATCAGAAGATGATCGCTGCTGTTTTAATCTGGACTTTGAATTAGAAAGAGAATGTGCCATGGGAATTTTAGTGGTTCATCCCCCATGCTCCCCACCCGTCAAGGAGCCCAACAAGGGGGACTAATATGGGCAGGGCTGCGCCCAGTACCCTAGTCCAGGGATACATTGGGGATATACTCGTAGAAGGCTTGGTAAGAAATACAGCTGCAGTCATATTAAAAACATGGCCAGTATGTAGACTTGGTCAGAACCTTCTTTGATTTACCCATCAGTCATGGCCAAATAGGACCGAAGTCCTAATGACAACATGACAAGCCGATTGACTGGACCGGGCCAATCCAACCCTTCCGTCTAGGAGCAATCCAGGCCAAAGTAGTGTATTGTATGGGAGGGACCAACCAACTCAACTACCAGGACCCCTTCATCCTCCGACACGGGTCGCAACCCATGGCAAACAGGTTGCCCCTTGAAGCGTCGAGGAGACGTGTGCAAGCGCACTGTCCCGTGTTGGCCACTAGGATACAGGATTTCACCTCAAGTGTTACCATCCACCGCCACGAGGAGGCCCGAGACCTGCAGGGGCTTTTGGTCTGAGGTCGCAGGATTAAGAAGGAATGTGCCATTGGTTTGGTGCCTTAGGCTGTCAGCGACTGTCTAGTCGCAAAGGTCTGCAATTGTTTCGTAGGGAGCAACAGATGATAGGTCTTCCAGTGATTGTGTGACTCCTTTTATAACAAGTAAATTTTCAGTCTTTGACAGATATGGGGGGCGGTCAGGGTCAATTAAGTCATCCGGAGATGTCCTTGTCCGTTGAAATCTTGGTATTCCAGTCGCAAACTTTTTGATCCCAGCCTAAGGGACGCGCACCTTGGTTACCTGGTTGACGTACGATCCGGTTTTGAAATGTGGTATTTGACATAATCATTAATATTCCCCTGTAAGATAGGGGACACACCGTGTATGTGCACTGTCTCATGTTAATCACTGAGATAGAGGTCTTCACCTTAAGTATTACCACCCGCCGCCACGAGGAGGCCAGAGACCTGCGGGGGCGTATTAATGAGAGCACCTTACGTGTATGATAAGGTAGACAAGATTTTGTCATCTGGTAAGCTTGTTATGGCTCAGATTGTCCAGCTGGTCCAATTTACCTACAGGGAGATGTATTGGACCACCATCATTTTAGGCAAATTGTCGCAACTGCCGAGTGGTTGGTAGTAGAGCAATTTTAGCAAAATCACCAAATTTGTTTTATTTCATACGGTCTCTCGCTTTAAGAAACCCATGACAAAAATGATAATTACAACTTGGCTTCTATGGCTGCAGGATCATATTTATCCTTTTTTAAATCCAAATAATTGCACTTATAGCAACAATAAGTTGGAATAGAGACCAGCTTATAGTAGATGTTATGATAAAAAGGTTGTTATATTACTAATTTTGGTTATCCAATATCCACTGCAGGAATTTTGTCTTGGGCAAGCGGACTAATCTAGATACAATAGTGGTCCAATTTATATTGTTGCAGGTATATTGGACCATTTTGCTAAACTTTCCAAGTGATTTATCTCGATAACTGACAGATAAAAGGTTTCCCTGGTTGAACTCAGATGACCAGTCTTACATAATAGAATAATATACAAAGTATTTCTACCTATAATGCTTTAATACCAAGTTGTAACAGCACCAGCCGTCGGGCGCAAAGCATCCGACGCGGTGCTGCCTAACGGTCAGTTTTCAAAAAAGTAGGACTTCAATTTGCTGCTGAACACGAAACTGCTATTTTCTATTTTGCAATTTTTGTGGATAAGTTAGTCAGGGAGAGCTCTGCATATCATCAGCCAAAAAAAAAAAAAAAATTCCAAAAAAATAATGTTTGAAAAAAAAAAAAGAAAAAAAAAATTGTTCCAATGAAAAGAAAAGTTCGAAGAAAAAAAAATTTCCAAAAACAAAAAATGTACGAAATGCCCAAAAAAAAATCCAGAATAACATTTTTCCAAAAGCCAAAAATTGATAATTTATTAGTGAACGTAGTGAATGTAGTAAAATTATGATTTTATGAGTTAGTGAAATAGATATAATAATTGCATTCTTCACGAAGTGATACGAAAACACAGCATTTTAAAGTCCGAAAAAAAAATAACATGCCATAATGAATATGTCACATGATCACTTCAAGTTTGCTCGCAAGACAATAAGATTGTCGCCATATGTATCCCTTCCATCTTGAAATGTTGATATGGGATAAACTGATTCACTGGCTTCAAATTGAAGACTGGACGCATACTCCCGTCCTTCTTTGGCCTCAAAAAGAGGAACCCAACAAACTGCTGGTCGTTTGCCTGTGCTCTCTCGATTGCGCCTTTCGTGATAAATTTTTCGATTTCTACTGCTAACATCTCTACCTTTGTGGCGAAACGGGGACACGCGGGCTCCGCCTCTGCGTAGGCGTACTGATCCATTCTATCTCGCACCCGCTCACCGTCTGTAAGACCCACGGGTCGTTTGTGATACATCGCCAACTTCGCGCGTTTCTTGCCAAACTGCCGCCCACTGGCCCATCTACCGGTTCTAACAAGCTAAGGCTCTTATCGATTCTATCACCCCTTTTGAATCGAATAAAGGAAGTGTCAACATACCTGTTGTCGGTGGCTTTTCCGTTTCCACGGCCATCTCCCTTGCCTCGGGAAGATGGCCCTTTCTGAAAGGGCTTGCTGCCTTTCCCTCTGCCGAATCTGGAGGATGGCGCTCCACCACGCCCTAGGCCCTTGCTCTCCGTCAACTGTGCCACTGCTGCCGCTGCCGTCGCAGATGCAGAATTGCCTCCTCGGCTGGCTCCAAGCCGCTTCCTGGGTTTCTTCTTCAGAACCTTGTCCTTTCCGAAGGCCTTCTGTGCCTCCGCCAGGTGCTTGGATCGTTTTGCCTTCTTATACAGTGCCTTGTGGAAAGACCTGCCAAACAGCATACCATCCTCCGCCTGTGGGAAAACTCTCAACGTTTTTGGTGACCACTTCCTTGGCCTTCTTCCCATCGCGGAAAAATCGCGTCAGCAGTGCCACACGCCTCTGGTACAGAAGAGCTCCTTGCGCCTGACCTAGCACTATGAGCGCCTCTTGCACTCCTCGGCACGTCCCTTTAATGAGGCTTTTGTCCTCCTGACTGGCACTCTCCAGGTCAGGGGGCCTACTGCCGTGCCCAACCTGCTGCCCACCGACATAAAAGCTTTGTCCTGCTGGGTCGCCCAATCCTGGGCGTTTGGTGGCATAAAGTCAAGGATTTCCGGATCCAGTGGGCGCCGCACCCACCGGTTGACCTCTTCCGGCGCTGGGCACTCTGCCTCTATAGTGTCCAGTAGCTCTGGCTTGTACTCTGGGTCGTGGAAATACTTGCCCAGGAAGGTCCACTGACCCTCACTCAACTCCACTTCTGGTTTCTCCACTGCCAGCGGGTCGTAAATGGATTCATCCGCGATGTTCCATTTCCGGGCATCCGTAGATTGCCCTTGCGACATTGGGTCCAGGTTGCTAATGGAGGCGCTCCAGATCGCCTCGGTGGCTGGAAACTTGTCACTCCACCCCGATTGTCCATGCCATCATCCGAAGAATCTGATCCGCCCTCTGAGGAGGACAAACCCGTGACCTCCTGTTGTGTGTGTCCCACTAACCTTGGGTCTAGTTGGTGGCTAATTTTGGGTATTTTATACCCATTCCAGCCTCCACTGGGTCGCCCACTCTCCACGTGGCCGGTCTGGCCGCCCTCGGCCGCCATCTTGCTCGTCTGCCCATGCAGATGCACTGAACCAAAATGGTTCTTCGGCCGCTCACGGGCCGTCTGGGGGTTCCCACTCGGGTTCCCGTTGTCTTTAGGAGGGCTCCTAGCCTTCTCCGACTCAAACATCAATCCTTCTTCCATGTTTGGTGAGAATCAAAGCGAAAAAAATACCAAACCAAATCAGACGACGCAATGTTGTTGGCAAGCAAACGAAGAAGTGATCACGTGACATATTCATTATGGCATTTTATTTTATTTTCGGACTTTAAAATGCTGTGTTTTTGTATCACTTCGTGAAGAATGCAATTTAGCGGGGAGGGAATCCGTCAGAATTGTGCACTTGGTGACAAGTTTTTGCAATTTGGCATGGTGTTTGATATGGCTAAGGGGATTTCAGAAACCACCGCACACAAAGTGGGAGTCCCGCCTGGTGGCCGGTATGCACAAAATCCAATATGGCCGCCAAGAATAACAAAAAAGCCATATCTTGGTCACTATTTGTTCTAAATTCAAGTGTAATACCTTATTTTCAATGTTTATGATAATGCCAAATCTGTTTCTGGGGTTGGTTTGGTTGTAAATTGTGATTTAATGGGTCTGTGGTACAGCTCCCGGTGATTTTTTGACAGATTTTCGTGTTTTTTGCCTCTCAAGGCTCAAACGCATTTCTTGTGAGGTATTTGAATTTCAATCAAGTTTGGAGATTTTTTCCTCAGAGCTGAAACCACCAAAGTCCAAACTATAACCTGTCTTGTTTAAATGATGTCTTATCTTTTTAAGAACTCAACAATGAGGCAAAATGCTACAACTCTGCTGATGGGGTGGGGCGTAAGACACAAACTCACTCACTCACTGTTACGACTCTCATTCAGAAGATCATTGCATACTGTGCAACAATGTTAATTGAAATGTAATTCCCAAATAAGACATAACTCTCCTGAAATAAATAAGCCATTATTGAACTTAATGACGTGGCAACTATTATACCTCCCTGAATGTTTCACATCTGAAGTGAACGTTCATCTCAGGCCCATGTCTGAACTGTCAGAACCAGCATGATGCCTCCAGTTGCTCAGAGCTGAAGGTAAATGGTAACAAGTGAACAAGGGCTTAGCACAAAATCATAATTGCTGCACAGCTACTTACATTTCTTTTTGTTATGGTGGAAGTCAATAACAAGATAATGTGCCAAAAAGTAGATTCTTTGTGGTTTTCTGACTTCAGAACACCTCCGGTGCATTAACACTGAGAGGTGCAAGACAGCCAACATACTATCGTAAAACCATCGTGCAGTGACAGAGAACTTGCTTGTACCACATCTGATAGGTCAATCCAGTGTCGGACCCACTATTCTGATCTGACAGCGTGTCCAGCCCAACCACCAACACCAGATTGTATCAACGCTTAACACGGGTTAACCTTAATTGGTTAAGTCATTTTACTGACATTGTGACACAATTTGTGTCAATGCTGAACATGAGTCAGATAATTAATTTTAATCAACTGAACTCATGTTACAACATGACAAAAGTTTTTGCCAATAACCTAGCTAGAAGATAAGTTATAGGAGTTAACCACTTTAGGATAACCATGTTAAGCGTTCATACAATCCAGTACAGGAGTGAAATGTTGCTGAGTAGCTGTTGTCAGATGAATACTACACAACTTAGTGGCCACTTCTGAATGTTACAAAAAGTGACAGCTTATAAAAGCCTGCCTTGCTGTATCATTCACGGAGATTCTGTCTCCCTTAGCTGTTCATAAGTATAACTCAATCATGCATGTACCAGTTCTTCATTGTATGTGATGAGAATCAAGTTTGACTCATGCTGATTTATGGATTAATGCCAAAAGTGTCAGATTAACTTCAGGAATACCTCTCCAAATACGCCATGAAGTCCAAACACCATCTGAACACTGCGACTTACTGAGGTCTCCGACTTAAATATGTAAAGGTTTGCTCATGGCTAAACCCAATCAACAGTTCAAACTGGCCACAATTATTGAAGAAGATGATTGACAGTACCAGTAAAGTGCTGAAGAAGGCTGAGACAATAGCCTTGCTGAGTAATATGATGTAAGTGCAATATAAGGAGTGTCAGTCTCTTCCTGATAATAGGGAGATACAAATGTAAGACACTAAGTCTGGGTGCTTAGAACAGGACAAACTTGACCTATCTTTTGATAACAGGTGCAAAGCTGGATGCTGTGTTGCTCTTTGCCCATAAACGGCACGAAGCCTTCCTTGTGACTTGTGGCCGTCGCTCAGGAACTTCAGCCATGATTAAGTTCTTTTGAACTGAGGAACATCTGGCAAGACTTTTACTTTCTGAACTCATCCTCCCTTGCTAATGTCTGGGACTTGAGACGTCGGTTTTTGTAGGCATCCAACTGAATAACAATGCATCTGCTCAGGCTATGCTATTTGGTGTTCTGCAGATTAAGGCCCAGAGCTACCTTTACCTTGCAATGATTGAGATGGAGTCGTGCATGCCTGAAGAAATCATTAATCAGCAACTTGTCCAAATTCCTCAAATGCTTTAAGGACTTCAGAGTTTGAATCATTGTCTTCTTTTTCTGTTGCCCATAGAGATCCTTTGGCTCTCCGTCCTCTTTTTAGAACTGTATGCAATACTCATCGCTATAAAACAATGGCAATGAGAGTCTCAGAGAGAACTTTCTTTCACTGTGTAAGACAATAACCACACGGAGGGGTAGATGTTTAGAATTCGGGATGTTTCACACATAAGGAGAGCCATTCAAATTGCATAGTTTGGGTCTCCAAACATAAATCATGGAAAGAGACCACTGCAAGATTCTAGAAGAGACCAGCTGATTGATCGTTGACCACTGGCTGTTGATGAGAATGGTAATGTCACACCAAAGACCTGTAAGAGATTGGTTGGCAAGTGAGTGCAAATTGCTCTTCTCACTTGACTTAAGCAAAATCAGACATGGACAACAAGTTCATTTGCTCTAGGGATATGGAGTAAAGTAAGTGTCAGTTGGTGTGCACACCTCGTCCTCTTTGTGTAGTTTCTTCAAGAAACCACACAAAGGACAAAGTATACACACCAAACTTTTGTATGAAACAATTATGTACTTGAAGCCAGAGCAAACCAACATCTCACCAAGGTCTATTGTCTTGAGATACCAATCTCAACATTATTAGGGAAGCCCATTTTCAAACCTCTTAACTTTTGTCTCCCTAATATTGTCCTGAAATGTCACTTTATTACTTCGTCTTTGCACACCATGAGCTGCTTAATTCTATGACTAGAACCCGCCTAGCTTTATAAACTGATGGAATTCTTCGCTACGAGCTCAGATTGCTTCTGTACTGCAGTGGATTAAGGTTTCCTGACTGATTAGGAGAAAACAAGCCAGAATATGTGACAGCCACCGCCAGGAACAATGCTTGGTTAAGAGCAAGGACTCTAGTGAAAAGGTTTACTACGTAGGAATGTTTCCACAAGGGTTTGCAGTGCATACTACCTCTCTTTACCTTTTAACCCATATACTCATAACATAAGATACAACAGACAGTTTTTGCTGAATTTTGAATGTGTCATCTTCATATCAGTGAGTCAGAGAAGAGATGGTTCTTCAACTTCCAGTTTTCTAGTGAGGTCTTTGTGCCTATATAGTCCTACAAGGAATTCACCCACAACACTGAAGCTGATTTGAATTATCAATTATCATTAATGTGATTGATCAGAAGTTCTGATGAGTAATAATATCACATTCGACATCATTGTTTCGCCCTTTTAAAGATCACACTGAAAACGTATCAAGATCTCTGTTATTAAACATCAAGCAGAGTAAAAAGAGCTGAGAGTTATGAATGACTTGGTGCATATCAGTCACATGGCACCATATTTATTGAATAAGGGCAAATCAGCAATCATTAAGCTGCTGATGTACATAATAGGTTACTAAATATGCATTAAAACATGCATACATATAGCGTTTGTGCCCCTTGCCCACCAGAACAGTATCCATTCCTACACGAATAACACCATTATAGCACCAATTCATCCGCACCAATTCATCCCCATAACTTTTAATGGCAATAATTAGTACATTGTACAGTTAATTCACATTCATTCAAGTCAGGCAAAAGTGAAAATCCCAAAAGGGACAAAATACCAAGTGACGTCCTTTTTACATCTTGCTGCTGCCATGAACTTTGATTTTGGCATTGAAATTCACATTTGAGCTACAAAATAACAGCAAGAACACATTTTCTATGATTAAAATAGTGGAAAATGATGTATTACACATCAATACAGCACAAATAGTGACCGAGATATGCTAGTTTTTGTGTTTTGCGGTGGCCATATTGGATTTTGTGCATACCGGCCACCAGGGAGCGGTCTCACTTTGTGTGCGGTGGTTTTTGAAACCCCTTTGGTCATATAAACACCCATGCCAAATTGCAAAAACTTGTCACCAAGTGCACAATTCTTGGAGATTTTGACAAATTCCCTCCCCGCTAATTATTATATCTATTTCACTAACGAAGTAAAATCAAAAATTGCCTATTTCTAATTATAATTGCCTTTTTTTCTCTCAAATTACTATTTCAACATTTTCTTTTTGGAATATTACCTTTCCAACCTTTTTCTGTTTGACCTATGTTTTTTCTCCAAACAAATCTGAATACAAAAATGAATTTCGAGAAATAATTTAGTTAATTACAATTTATAATATAGTGTCTTTACAATTTATCTTTTGCATCCAGGCGGTGCCGTGTTCATGCTTTGGCATTTATTTACATATTAGAAATAATAGTAAAGGGTTTATTATGTAAACTAAGGAAGTAACATCAACTTGAACTGGTGTCTGCAAAGTTTGTGAGATTTTGTTAAGTCTTCCAAGAAAACATTTCGAAATTCTTGTGGAAAAAAATTTAAATTTTCCCAAAAATATTGCCATCAACACAGCCCACAATTTGTCTAGGTAAATGGTCAAAGTTGCTTGCTTGATGAATATTTTGAAACTTATGTTTCAATAATTTTATATCTCGTATTGGTGGTTCCATCAAAAGATTTATGACAAGAGTCTTTGATCATTGTGTGCTGCACAATTATGTTTCCATAAAATTTTGCAAATCAATCTAATTTATTATACATTCATTTTACATAAAGAACTAAGAAACAAAAATAAATATTAAATTTCACTCATTTAATTTTGACCAGTTGAAAGTAATACATTTACAACTTTAAATGAAGATCTTGCTTAAACAAAGATCTGTTTCCTCAAAGCATTTGACAATGTTAACCTAAAAAGAAACCAGTTCCAAATTGGTAATCCTGCGCTGCAGCAAAATTGTGCCAACATTGCAATTTTGGTGAAAATTTCATTGGGCAGAAAAGGCATTGTCATCACATGGTCGCGGTGAAGCAACATCAAGATTTGATGTTAGCATGCAACATCGCAGCAACGTTGTTTAAAAGTCTAAACGTTGTGCTCTCGGCGAGGCAATGTAATTTCTTCCTGACAATCTTATCACCAATTTGCATTGTTGTGTGTACGTTGGTTGCCCCTTGTGTTGTAAGTTGCAGTATCAATATACATTCACCGTAAGCAAGATGATTAAGGGCTATTAAGCCATTCTTGCATTGAAATTTTACAAACAAATAAATAAATAGGATGGTAAAAACGACACAAATATGATAATAAATATAAAAATATCATAACCTTCAATCACATTCTTGAGGGAGAGGGACAAATGCTATAACACACAAATAGCGAAATCAAACCAATTGTTGGGCCAATGTAAATATGCTAACAATGAAGCGATAAAAACAGCAAATATTGCAGTGCTGCTGTTGGTTCATATAGTGTAAAATAATTATGTAAGTTATTTAAAACATCAATTGTCTAATTGAAATCATTTAAAAACAACCAAACCGCCAACAAAGCACGAGCTTGCTGATTGATTAAAGAAATTGAAACGAAAATAATAATTTAAAACACCTAATAATTAGGTATGGGAATTATTTCCTTCCACTGTTGAACAAAATATAAAACATGAATATTCATTATTGTCAATATTGACCGAGTATCACCTGATTGTTACAGCACAAATTTCTGCAGGAAACAAACAAATAAATGAGATACCAAGGCCTGTTTAAATATATATGGTGAACTGAAAAGCTCGTAGAGCTCTATCACAGCATGCACTGCCCCATTTGTTTTTCAACCAAACATTTACCCTATTTTGACATTTTCTGGCTCAAGTGTCCTGCATGTGCCACTAGCAGAATCAGAAGATCCAAGTCACTTGGAATTATTTCCTCAACTTATAGCTGTCTATTTGTTCAGGAAATGCATGCAATAGAGGCAATTAAAAAAGCATAAATGTCAACAAGGACATGATCTAACTAATGCTGAGATAGAGATCCCCAAGGCTGTTTAAAGGCCAAATAAATTTTAACGACTTTTGAAGGCTTTCTGTTGATAATTTCCAGTCCTATATCTTACCTTTTCCAACCCAACCAGAAAATTAGTAACTGCATGCCCTTGAAGATATATAATAATTTAAATGCACTAGGAAAACCATTCAATACAAAATGTAAACAAATATAGACTTTTCACTGCATTAAATACTGTTTGTTTACACTTGTTCAGGAAAGATGGTTCCTCTTCTGTTGCGTATCACAATAAATCCAATTTAATAAATATGCAATATAGTACAAAGAAATTCTCACAATTTAAGGTTTCATAAAAATCTGCAAACAATACATATATGTCTTTACAGTCGTTTTCATAATTGTAGATATTCAGCCTGATCGAATTGCTTCTAGAACATGTATTCTGTAGGGAAAGGTGACATAAAAAAACTTAAGATATCATTCTGCCCTGTGGAATAACCCTTCAAAGAAAAAAAAGCCCATTGAGACCCATGTCTATGATAATGAAATCGGGTGTATGTCTGCAAGCCTCAAGTTTGGCTGCTTAGCACACAACCGGATACACATGTGTAATGACGGGCTGACTTGTGAGGCAGATGATACAAGATGATAAATCAACAATGGCTATAAAATGTTAATGTTTACATAATTGGTCATAGACTTTTCTAAGTTATCAGAGCATCATCACCATCATCTAAATGGTTAACATCATGGTTGGCTATCATGGCATCATCGTCTTTAGTTCCATTGGCTTTTTTCTTGATGTCTTTTAAGGCATCTTTCTGAGTGTCCTTGTCAGGGTCATCTGTAGTGGCATCTCCTTGAGCACTTGGTTTAGCACTCTGACTATTGTCGCCATTCAAGTCATTTCTTGGCACAGGAGACTCGTTTCGGGAATTCCCATTCTGTAGGCTTTGTATCAGCCCCAAATTATCGACATTACCCGCAGTCAGTTGACGCAGTACAAGACGTTTGTAAACGCCATCCACATGGAGCAGTTCATCGTGGGTCCCTTGCTCGGCTATCTTGCCTTTGTCTATCACAATTACCTGCAAAACAAACAGATACAAGTTGTTACAATTCAGAACATTCTTTTTTCAATGCATGGCATTAATCAGCCATTATTATCTTCCCTAAAGTACTGGCATTACATGGTTCAAATTAAATTTAATCAATTAATTTATTGATATAATAAGCCTGTACACAAAATTATCAAAAAAATCCAGTCATTAATTGACACTGGAGAAATGTAAAATCATGATGACAGCTTATCACAAAAGGGGCACATCTAACATTTTCAGTTCTTCACATTTTTTCATTACATGTACTTTTAAGCTTACTTTTAAAGATATACACAGACTCAGAGAGTTGAAATAAGTTTGGGAATTTTTGTCGCATATTCATGTTATGTGATAGAATTCAATTTTATGTTATTTACAGGAGATCAGGCATAATCATTTTTTCCTTCGCAGTAAAGCTCACTGAGACATTTGTAAAAATATGCAAATTATAGACTCCATTGACCAGAGAGTGCACATGTAAATTTATATCGTCTTACCATGGAGGAATAAGCTTATAAGTGTTATAGATCCTTGGTCTTGGTGTGTTGGCCAGAAATTCTTCTTTAACAAGAGTATAATTGTATTTATAACACAAAGGTCAAAATTCCAAAAAAACAAGGAAGCTATAGCTATATGGCGCCTGAAACCATTGCTAAACCAGGACCTGGGCTGGGACTCGCCCCTCATAGCCTGCAACCTCCTGTCACATGACTTGACCCAGTCCAGTCATGTGACCCAATAGAACTACCTTAGACAGCTGATGAAGCCTTATGAGAAGGTTGAGCTTCTGGTAATCATGAGTTAAGAATTTGGACCTTTGTGTAATGAAAACTAATCATTACGGACTTCAAAAGGTCAGGATTAAGCTTACATAGTTTTATGACTACATTTGTCCAACTAATATGTTAACTTGACTCAATAGAATGGCTAATAATTAATTACTCACTTTAGAGGCATTCCTTACAGTGGACAGTCGGTGCGCAATGACAAGTACGGTTCGGTTCTCCATCGCTCTGTCAATGGCCTCTTGAACCAGGTGTTCACTCTCTGCATCTAAAGCGCTGGTGGCCTAATCAAATAATATATTATCATTAGGTTTTACAAGGTAAACATTGCAAAAATGGTTGTCAAATATTTGAATTTAAGGCAATTTGTAAAAGAAAAAAGTATTAAATTCACTTTTTTCTCTGTTGGAAGATACCCTTGGGAATTAAATTAACCAAATATATCCAAATATACATAAATATTAAATATTTTCAAAATGCAAACCTCATCAAGAAGCAATATTTCAGGATCCATGATTAAAGCCCTGGCGATTGCAACACGCTGCTTTTGACCCCCTGAAAGACGAACTCCTCTTTCCCCGACCAGTGTATCATAGCCTTCCTCAAAGTTACTGATGAATTCATGGGCATTTGCCTGCTTCGCTGCCTCTATTACCTGAACAAAATAATAATGAAATTAACGAGAGAATAATAAGCAAATGCTATTCCTACATTCCTGTGTTAGTTGCTTGACAAGAAATCTAACAGAAAAAAAAAGTCTATCAAAATTAATAAATTTGAATTAATATTATATTTTGTTAATCCTTTGGCACGAAAAAGCTTGAACAAAACTGTACCTCTTCAATGGTTGCATTTTTGCCATATGATATGTTGTCCTTGATTGAGCAAGCAAACAGTGTTGGTTCTTGACTGACTATTGAGATCCTTTTTCGAACCCATGACACATCTAAAGCTTTTAAATCTTCATCACCTGTGGAAATAGCAAATGACCCACATCATTATCATATTATGGAATAGTCATAAACATTTATTTACCTTCGCAACTAATAGAATTACAAGAATTTATGGTTTGCTACAACTTGGAAACCAAATAATTTCTAAAACAAAATTAATGAAATATGTAATACAACCAGTTTCAAAAATTACGAATAGATTAAAGATGATGAAATTATCTTCAAACGCAAAACACATATCAGTGGCATTACTAAAACACATAAATAATTTCACATATCAGAAATACCTTTAGTACCTACATTCAAGGTGTAAATTCTCTTTACAGGATTACTATTCAACATTCAAAATCAAATGTCAAGTTAGAAACAAAGAATGGAAGTTACCTATGAGGACTTTCCCTGAGTCAGGATCATAGAACCGTTCAATGAGACTGACAATGGTTGACTTGCCTCCACCCGATGGCCCCACCAAAGCAATCATCTCACCTCTGTCCATTTGGAAGGTCACTCCCTGAAATTAAGAAACAGAAATGAACTTTTCTTACATCGTAATGTAGCCCTGATTCTTATAGGCCCAACATCCACTCACCAATGATTGCCGCAGCAAAACGTTATTATGATTGTGGCAGTTTGTAGCTCAATTTTATTATGTAGACGGTGACCTTAGTGTTCGAGAAAGCCATAACATTTGGTATAAGTCAGTGAGCCAGTTCATATCTCACTAAGGCATCATTGTAGCACATTAACCACTACGCTGCTTAGAAATTAACTCAGCTGTCACATTGGGTGATTTTAAGCAAATAGTCACACTTAAGTTTAATTAAAAGCTCAATTAAAGCTGTACATATGGGATTCAAAGGGCAATTTATATAAACAAGTGGAAATTCTCACCTTCAAGATTTCGCTGTCTGGACGAGATGGATATGTAAATCGGACACTATCAAATGAAATGTTTTTTACTGAAAACAATAAGTATAACTGATTAATTGTTATTCCTCAGTACTGTTCCAGCAATTTACCCTTCATTTTATGGTGATTAGCATAATTGACTAACACTGATTTCAACAATTCCCAATTTCGATTCCTAAAACAAAATCTTACTTGAATGGATCGTCCTTTCATTGTTTAGAATACTATGTGATTTCCTTAAAACTACTCTACTTAGGGTAAGTTCAGACTTCAGTCACATGTGTCAAGGAATGGTATCTAATGTGGAATCATTACAGTTGTAATAAGTGTGTGTGTTTGTGTTTTACGCCTCTGCAGCACCTTAATGGGCTATATCGAGGCAGGCTAGAATTTTATATGTCTTTGTCATTTTTCTTCATATTTTGTAATAGTTGTAATAAGTACTAAATAAAATATCATTTATGCCTACTTTTTTCTGTGGTAACGGGCGTAGTTCCTCCTTCAAAAGGAACACTGGGAGTGCGGTCCAACAGGTCGAATATCCTCACAGATGCACCTACAGCCTGCAATAGAATCCAATTTCAATTGAACAAGATGGTCACCCAGAGACTCAGTGAATTTGAGACTCAAATACACCAGAGGGGACATTACTAAACTGTGTGCAATTTTTGCAAGTTAACACAAGTACCCAAGCAAATAGAGACACTTATTTGACAAATAAATACCTTATGACCCCAATGTGGACCTCAGCGAAAATTGAATCATCTCTTTGTAGTCATAAACAAGAGAAATTCTACTAGTACCACTTACGTATTATCTAACATCCAAAACATAAATTTATAACTTTGATTATGATATGCCATACCTTCATGAAGTCTCCATACAGGGAGGACAAAATACCAAAGCACATGGCTACTTGGAATGTATAAAGCAGAAATGCTGAAAAATAGATAAGTAAAGAATTATAATCAATCAGCCAGTGCTCTATTGTGCAATGTTAAAATGTCAAATAAAAAAGTGCCGTCGGAGTCAAAAATACCATTACTTTGACACTCATTCGTCTGTAGTTTAAAGAATATGTTTATTTAGGTAATAGCCTATATAATATAATAGTGTAGATTCTCAGACATGCAGGTAATGATCCAATTGTGAAGGTTTAAAACATTTCTCTGGACTTTTGTTGGGAGCAATGTTTCACTTTCAAACCCTACATACAAGCATCAGCAGCCATGATGCTTGTATGGTTTACATGAGAAACGTCGCTCCCAACGAAAGTTGCCTGATGCAGCCTGTAGGGTTTACAAGCTGAAAAGTTGCTCCAAACAAGAGAAAGTCCATAGAAATGGTTTAAGCCAATATAATACAACTGGAATGTGTGTGTTATTAACACTGACTGAGAAAGACAACACTTTGTCATCTTAATAGAAATATGAATAGATCTTACAAGTTAATAAACCAGCAGAGATGTGGCCATCGTGAAGCTGTTTGCCTCCGTACCAGAGAACCAGGGTGACAGCTCCATAAGCCATAGTACCAATAAGTCCTTCGAATAACCCTGTGCAAAATTAAAAATAAAGTGTTTAGTTCCAGCATCAACTAGATTGTTTCACTTAAAGGAATTCTCATTAGGCCAGACATTTGATTTTTAGCTTCTCATCAGGCCAGACATTTGATTTTTAGCTTCTCGGACGCCCACAGAACAAATTTTCTGGCGACCAAAAATACAAACTACACAGCTTGCCTCTAAATAGCCCACACAGGTGCTGATGGGGCGTAAAACACAAACTCACTCTGACACTCACAAACTACACAGCAACACTTGAGTTTTGGATGATACTCTATAACTACAAAAACTGAATTTACTTCCGCATTTAAGCACACTCCTTCATAATCTTTTTGCTAAGAAAATTTCACAATGTTTAAAATTAATTTTTTTACAAAATTTACCTGAGAGAAAAGCCAGTTGAGCACCCATTTTGTAGCTTTCATGGACAGCGTTGCCATACTGCTCTTGTGATTTAGGTTCCCCAGTGAAACTGCGTACAGTTCTTATACTGGAAATGCTCTCCTCCGCAATACTGCTGGATTCCGCCAACCTGTCTTGGAAGGCCTTCTGGCGGGTCATCACCATGCGCCCTGTGATGTAAATTGAAATTCATTACTTGAGCCTCAAGTTTCAGTAGCATTCAATAACGAATAATAATATAACCGGGAAGTGTAGTTGCTTTAACTATGAGACTGCTTCCATCATAAATAGTCACCGAGAAATTTAGGAATAGATTTATAGGAATGAGACATGAGGAAAGGTCTAAGCTCCAGGGAATCTGTCCAACAATTGTTATAATATTACAGAGATCTTTAATTTCATTAAGGCTGTGTCATTCAATTGGGACAGCTGGACCCTGTCCTCTTGACTGGTTTCAAGTCGTGCTGATGTTTGTTATGGCAAGAACATTGAATGACTGGAACAGGATTAGAACCCAAGTCTACATCTACATCATTATAAGGTATAGATTATAGATAATTACGCAAATCAATATGTGATGGAGCTAAATAATGCCATAAAATAACTACCATACTGCACAGCTCCTAAAGAGACCACAGGAACGACAGCCAGCAGTACACCAGTCAGCTGAGCATTCAACACAAACATCAGGATTATTGACCCTAGGATCTGAACCAAATTCCTGACGAGCATCGAAATGTTCACCTGCAAAAAAAAGTTGAATTATAAGAAATTTAAAATAAAACAATCTTTCGCAATGACCATGGTATTTTCAAAGCTAACAGATAACTAGAACTGAAAAAGTTCTCCCTTTTGTTGACTTGAAAAACTTACGGTAACCGCATTTTGCAAAACTTGAGTGTCAGATGAGAGTCTGTTCGTCAGTTCCCCAGTGCTGAAAGTTTAAAATCAACTGCTTATTTTAAAGTTGATAAGGCGCTAGGAAATGTGTCATTCATCTTAAAATTCAACTTGAAAATTTACATCCTTTTCTGATATTGGTGACGCTCTTGTATGACAAATAAATAAGGTTTTCTACAATACCAAAACCACTGGAAAAAGCATCAAAACGGTAAATACTAATAGTTTAAGAAAGGCTTCATTCTTACAAAATGTGTACCATCGATTTATAAGTCTTACCGATTAGTGTCAAAGAAGGCGATTTCTTGAATGACAATGTTGTTGTAGAGCTCTTTGCGGAGCCTGGCTACAAATCGATGTCCGGCTAGGTTAAAGAGCCAAGCCCTGAACATGCCTGCTATTGCTCCAATGATGTACACCAGAAAGAGGATGATCACCGTTTTGTTCAGTTCATCTACAAATTATAGCGATTTAATGTTGCAGTCAGTCAACGAGGACGCAAAAATTTAGAGAAAAAATCTCTCTTCAGAGGCAATTGCTAATTTTAAACATTTTCAATTATATACAGCATTTTAAACTGATATTTTAAAAAAATAGACAATGAAAAAATAAAAACGTTATCATATGATTGTTGATATATTGCATTTTTGACCACAGCATTGATAGAGATTCAGACAATTTCAGAGAATCAATGTGACTGGATTCAGAATTCTATACATGTTTTTTCTATCCCAGCTGCTTAGAGCAGTAGGTACTATGTGGTTCAGCTGGACATATCTCTCTAGCTCTGAGCCAGTAACAAATACAATGTTAGCAGTGACTCATTGCCAAAAATGATGCGACTCCAAAATGATGCAGCCACGTACAGTACTATTTTATGACCTGATTTGTTTTGGTATTTGAGTCACACACTCTTTAAAACACAATTTTTGGCAAATTTACTAAAACTGCATTCACTTGACCTTGCGTAATATATATCATTTTCATAAATGAATACATGTATGTTAAATCAGCCTTGAAAATTTTCATATTACTCACGCATAGAGCGCATGGCTGCGTCAATGACCCTTCCAAAAAGTAATGGGGCTGCTGTCTGGGCGGCATTAGATATCAGTAAGAAGAAAGTTCCACTGGTGATCAACTTCCATTCCTGCGTACAAAAAATTCACATGAGAACTAATGCATGTAGTTAAAAATTGCGGTTGTCATAAAAAATAAATGCTTAGCCTCTACTTTATATTGCCCACAAGCACAACATTGCAGCAGGGAAGTCCAAGGAGGCACTTGCCAACCTTGGGCTGTCTAAGGTAGAGCACCAGTGGTTATTGGTGTTGTTGAAGTTTGTATACAGAGGTATGTAATTGTGTTATAAATGGTCATGAAATGCAAATGAGTAAAATAATTACACTTCTTGCGAGTTTGAAGAGCCGCAACAGACTAGAAGACTTCTGGATGATGTTCCCTTCCGCATCCACTTCTTGGTTGTTCTCATTGATGCGATGCAGAACTCTGATCACCATTAAATTCCTCATGGCCCTTACACTGTACAGAGCCATCATCAATTCAATGGAACCAAATACTATGGTACTTATAACCAGTGCATTACACGTCACATGCATTTTGGTATAAGTAGCCACATTCAATAGGGCGTTAAGTATGAGTCCTCCCTTCACAATGGGATAGGCAAAATAAATAATTGTCAAAATAAAGACAGCGATATGCAGGGATTTCTTCCGTTTTAGAGCTTTTTGCTCGTACGGGAATTCTAGCACAGTCATTGTAGCGTCTTCAAGGAATGTGTAGAGCAAAACGAGACTGACTAACTTCAATGCGGCCATTAAGGCAAGGTCAAAGGTCGACTCCAGCAAATGGAAGTGGATGATGTTATCCACAAAATATTTGTTGTCTCTCTCCCCTGAAAAATATATGAAATTCAGAATCCGTATAAAACTTCAAATTTTCTATAAAAATAAGTCTTAGTTATATCTTATAGCCTTGTCTAATTATGTAATATGTTTTCCTTTATACTGACCGTTTTGTCTGGAAAACGTTTTATATGATTCTAGCACAATTTTGATTAAAATAATTCTTTCTGAACAGTCTTGAAATAATCATTTGTGGTGGATGAATGAATTCACGCCTGTGCATAATTGTATGAATCATAGATCATATTATCAATATATATGTATAGGAATATCAGCTCTGGAAACACCACTGTTTTGAACTAAGCCATACAACTTTCTGCCATCTCATAATTTGGGAAACTTCTCGATTAAGCAGGAATCATATGGCAATTAGAACCTCTTCTCATTTATCAGAGAAAATCATTATTAAGTGAGATAATGTATGTTACAAAAGTTTATCTCACAATAAGGGTTAAACACATACTACATAACCAACCTAAGAGTTAAAACAAAGATAATATACATGTGGTTAAAAGCAACATACCGGCAAGCCAAAGACTAAGTGAACAGATTGCATCGATGAAAAGTAAGGTCTTGACAACATTGGCAAATCGGAAGGATGGCAAAGTATAGTATTGTCTCTTGTATGAGACTGGTTTGTCTCCTGTTTTGTCTTTGGCTGCAGTTCCGGCTCCATCTGCCAGAAGCTGTGCCTCTTCATCTGATATTGTTGCCATATTTACTGAAAAAAAAAATTTAACCATAACTAACAAATTTTTGGTTTCCACATAAAATTATTACTACCAGATCAACAATACATGTACATTAATAACATCTGCATAACATGCGCAATGGCTGTGAGTCTGGGTCCAACCTAAAACTTCAAAAGCTAGGACTCCAGCAGTCCAGCACATCATCGAAGTCCAGTTGCTAAGGTTTATTTGAATGCGTTACTATGCTGGACAAGTGAATATCCAAAATCTGAAGTAAATGCTTAACATTTTGAATGTCTGTAGCACCTCAACCTTTTCAGCTGCTTTGTGAGAGTCAGCTCGGATCACATTCAGCTGTTTTAAATTATTTTGACACATCTCACAGCTGATCGAAGTGGTTAAATCTCAATCAGCATGGTATTATGTCTACTATACTGTCAATAGTGTCACAAATTTTACAACACAAACTAAACAATAAACAAATGCATAATAAACAGTGCACGGGAACACATATACACACAATGACACATATCAAGTAAATTGAAGAAATCATATCTAAGACCAACCTGATCACTCTCCTTTCACATAAGAAATGAGCTGTGATCCGAGCCACTTTCTATATTATAGCCATATATTTCTGGGCCTATTTGGCGAATGTCCCAGTTGATTCACTATAAATAGGCCAGACTCACTCAGGGGTATTTTTAGACATGACAGAGAGCACATATTCAGCATTCGGTTTGCTCCAGTGCACACCTTTGCCTTTGCTTCACAAATCATCACTTAATTGCATTATGCAAGAGTATAGAATGATTTCTAAGTTAGGTCTATAAATCTTTAGCATTGAAGCCAAGAGCAGTAGAAATAACATCGAATTCTTGCCTATGGCTATGCACTTCAATTCAGCTGTGAATCCTTGAATACACATGCATGCATGTAGAACATTCAACACATTCAAATTCTAATTTCAACTAAAAATGAATGAATGCAAGCCTCAAACTCAAAAGCCAAGTGATACCTCAATTGGGAATCCACTCTGACCAATACAACACACATGGATTTGCTACATGAGTACAAGCTCCTTCTCTCCCTTAACTTATGCAACTGGGCAACTCCATTTCATAATGTTTACAAGTTTGTTGTGGTTAGCCACCATTTTGGCCAGCCATGGTCATGTGACCAATGCCATGCAGCAGATTGCGCACCCCAGAGGTCACCACTAGTCCCACCTCACCCTGTGTGGTCCAAATTGACTCCAGTAACTCCAATAACTGTGTTGTTGAACTTGTAGCTACTTGGCATTTAATGAAAAAATATAGCACAACATCCTCAATTGCTTATCACAATTAAATATCATTCGCGCAGCGAAATGGCCGAAGGCCGTTTCGCGTCGCGAATTGAGCACAAGGGAGGTTTCAAAAATCTGTGCAGTGATGGTCTCAACATCAATGGTCGACAGTAGGAGATTAGGTCAAGTGGGTCCAGCTTCTTATCAATGATTAAGTTTCAAATTTAACAAAACATGGCATATTCACCTTCAAAGGTGTCTTAAAATTCAATTTCCTCCAAAGTATTTCATGTACCTTTATTATATGGCTTTAATTTTTACGGAATAGTTTAAAATTATTAGCCTTGACAAGCTAAATTTAATTATTTACATCTGATTAATTTCATTTCAAAACAAACAACAAGAAAACTTAACAAAAGTTACAAAATCTTTATAAACCGATGATTATGTAACAGTGAGCAATTAATCTACAGGCAAATCATGTTAATGTTTTTCTACTATTATACTATTATGTAATATCAACAATCTGTGTGTGTGTGTGTGTGTTTGTGTTTTACGCCTCTGTAGCACCTTATTGGGCTATATCGAAGCTTGCTAAGTTATTATTTGTCTTTGTTTATTTTCCTCATATTTTATAGTATGTCTGTGTTTGGTACAGAAATGTGATTATGTTTTCTGGTTTATCTACGAGAAGTCGAAGTGGGTTTGTTGGGAGCAGTGCATTTCTTTGTGTTTGAAAATCTCTACAATCCTTTAGGATATGTTTAATCGCGAGGGGACATTGGCATTTCTCACAAATCAGGGCTGGGTCACCCAGTATAGTAGAAGATAAGAATGCGTGAGTCTTGAATGTCCAATAAGACACCTGTGAATCATAATTTGGCCTCTCCTTGTTCTGGAAGTAATGTGTTGTACATCCCTAGTTCTGGAAAAGATTGCTCTGGGTTTATTATTCTCACATGTGTTCCACATAATTTGCCATCCGGATTTAATGTAATCGTTGATAGTTGGACGAAGGTCCGTGTACGGTATAGTATCAACAGTAAGATCTTTGGAAAGGGCATTTTTCGCCATAAGATCTGCTTTTTCGTTTCCAGCAATTCCCACATGACCTGGAATCCAGCAGAAACATAATGATTGTCAAGGTTTGCAAGCTACGGGATAAAGACATTTATCAAACTTTCATTCCAGGTCTTCATGTCATCCATTCTCAGTCATCATGCACATTAGACTCAAGAAACACTGTCCCTCAAAGTCAACTATTATCCTGCCTGGACTCCATCAAGCAAGCAGCCCAGGACAGTCAAGCTTACTGGTTTGGAGCAGACTACTCCTCCAACTGCCCCAATCCATCTTCTGATGTCAACTGCAAAGATGGACCTCTGCTCCAAACCAACACAAATCTAGTCAACCGAGTGCTTTTCAGTTATTTGGATGACCTTGACAGATTCTTGTATGTGACCTACCATTCGCCAGCAGGTCAGTCCTAATTGGAGGTGACTTCCAATAATTTTGAAATTTCATTTTAAAATTATTACTTTTAAATGATGCATTTTTGTTCTATCACGCCAGGGTCCTACCAGAACCAGTGCAGCCACAATGAAACCCTGGGTGAAGCGAGATTTGCAGTGAACCCTCTTAATGACACAAGCATCCAGGGTTGGCTGACCAGACGACAACCTTTCATCCAATGGGTGGATCAGCCTAATGAGTTGTACACCCTGATCATGGTCGACACCGGCACTGGTTCAATAAATTATGCAGTCATTAATATTCGAGGAAGCGATGTCAACTCTGGCAGGGCAAGTACTCACTTTCAAAATACAAGCACATGCAATATCATAAACATTTTGTATCTGAAGTCTCAAAATATCTGAGAGTGCAAGTTGTTTCAGTCTTCTTTAAAATCATTAGCACTATTTAATTCTTATGGCATACAATGTCATATCAATAGTACTTTGATTGATGGCAAAATGTCTTGTATTCTAAGGGGCAACTATTCAGTGGTAATATTTTGTTATATTCATGACCATGGCAGAGAGAATGTCAGGTTATAGTCATTCAGGTACCATTTTTATTATACAACTTTCTTGTTAGCAACTGCTCATTCTTGTTAATGGCAAAATGTCTGTTATGTCATTCATAATTACATACCACTGTTTGTGACAAAAATAATTGTGGCATTATCATGTCTATCATTAAAATTCATGACATAGGCATAGCTACTCATGGACCCAAGATTCATTATATAATTATTTTGACAACACATTTTTATTCATATATATCAGTTTAATATTTTCTCACACAGGTGCTTAAACAATATGAAAGTCCTCTGAACTATCGCAAATGGGTGACACCTTTTGTGTTCATGCTCTTCAAGCAAGATGGGTCCATTCAACTTGACAATTACTGGGAGCAACAGTTGACTCAAGATGACAGACCAGTTGATCTGTACAACTTCCAATACAATTATAGACTCACAGGTCAGTTTATTCCTCTTTATAGTAAATTTTATCATGTTTCAGGGTTGTCCAAGACAAAGCGTGTCTTCTCGAATCCTAAATGTCTCGCTTCTTATGTTCTACATTTTCATCTTCAGGTCCTATTGCCCTAAACTGGGTGAAGAGTGCAGCTGATGCCTACTCTGTTGGGTACTGGGCTTCAAACAACGACATCAAAAACTGCGGAGCCCTTGTCAAAAACAGTAACTTCTTTTGTCCTAAAACATACAAAATAATTCTGAACTGAAATTTATTCCAATACATCTAGGTGGCATAACACATTAAAAATATAATTGTCTTTTCAGTCATAGAAGAGAGAAAGATTCCTTTCCTACAAAACATGCCATCAAGCCAGCGTTCTGCATTCTTCACCGTAGAATATGAAGTCGATGACTTTTCAATCAACACTTGCTGCAGACTATACAATTATCCGTAAGCAACCATACAAGGATATTGAACTACTTCCATATTGACTCCCTGAGGCATATAAAATTCTCCTATAATTACAATTTACTCTTTCAGAGGAGGGACGTTTATTCTGGATCCAATTGGAAATGCTTCCATCACCCCAGCATATACCCGTGCCGATTCCAGAAGAAAGTACATTGCGACATATGACAAAGAAAATCCATCAAGCAATGATTTTAATGGTAGGAGATTACCTTAGGCCTAAATCATAAAAAAATTTAAAACTTTTAGAACAGTCACATTATTATAAGTTATAAGTAAGTTATAAGTAAAATACTGAAAGCAGGTCGTTAGACCTCTATGTTCTGATAAAAGTAGAGAAAAGTAGAAATGTATAAAAGTAAATGTGCAGGTTTACTATATTACTTATCACACTTTTCAGGCAGACTTTACACCTTCATAATGCTGGACCCATCCCCACCTCCACCTTACACTGTCTTTGGCAACTGGGACAGACCCATGTTGCATGGAATGGATGTAAACATGGTTCGTCAACCAGACGGCACATTCAAGGGTGACACTACACATCCCTACTTGCAGCCTGCTCCACCAACCACCATTAGAAATGGCAACTACTATTTTGTAATGTTTGAACAGTCACAGCCCCTTACAACAAATATAGACACAACACGTTACGTACTGGATGCCTGCCAGGTCTACACAGACAGGTGAAACTGATCATTCTGTTCTTTTGTCACAAATAATCACTAAAAAAGTCTTCCTTGTGAAAATCATAATTTCTTAGCACAATGTCATGAGAAATTTTAACGACGTTTTGGCAGAAACTGTGAACATGCATGTCACTGTTGCAGGTGCAATTTCAACCTGCGGTCTTTTGTGCAGGACTATTCTCTCTCATTCCTGGGAGCAACATGGATGGTTGTCCCAAATGATGCTTATGTCAATGCATCCTACATTGCTGGAGGTTTTGATCGCGGAGAAAGATGCAATTACATTCAAGGTTACGATTCTTGCCAGGACCCAACATTGCCCCCTCAAGGCATGACCACTCTGCCTCGTAAGTTTTAGACACATATAGGGAAATATTCCCCTGTAACCGGTGCTAAAACATCGTAGTTTTGGAAGCAACAACAATAATTTTACAAAAGTCTATGCTCATACATGATGATGACTGTGTTATACAAAAGATATAGAAGTTGCACCTTTCAAATAGTGAACATTTTGCCTCTGAATTTCGGGAGCATGCTTGGGGCATATTCGATGTTATCTTTCTGAGGGTAAACCACTTCTTATTTGTATTACAGAACAGACAGCATGCTCATTCGATGCCAACAACAGAATCCCACAAAGCAGGATTACATCTTGCCTCGACTCCATCAAGCAAGCAGCCCAGGACAGTCAAGCTTACTGGTTTGGAGCAGACTACTCCTCCAACTGCCCCAATCCATCTTCTGATGTCAACTGCAAAGATGGACCTCTGCTCCAAACCAACACAAATCTAGTCAACCGAGTGCTTTTCAGTTATTTGGATGACCTTGACAGATTCTTGTATGTCTCATATTCACTAAGAACACCAGGTAAATGTTTTTCATTCAATGTAATACACCACTCCTAAGTTTTAAATGCAAACATTCTTCCCTTCAAGTCTTCCATTACTTCCAATCTTCATATAAAACTATTTTCTCCAACAGCTAAGTATGAAGACTATTGCCAACACAGTGAAACATTCCAATCTCCAATCCAGTTTTCTCTCAACCCTTTAAATGAAACTGGCATCCGTGGCTCTTACACAAGAGAACAACCGACCATCCAATGGGAAGCTCAACAATCAGAAATGTTTACACTCTTGCTAGTTGACACAGCCACTGGCCAGCTGAATTTTGCTGTCATCAATATCAGAGGGAGCAATCTTAACACCGGTCAGGTAGGTGTATAGGGCAACCTGTACAATTAATTGACAATATGTGATTTGCCCATGTATGTGGAGACAAAATGTTCATACCATTTGTCTTTGCCTTTCTTGACAGGTCATACAAAGTTACAAGGTTCCCATCAACTACCGCAAATGGGTGACACCTTTTGTGTTCATGCTCTTCAAACAAGATGCTTCCATTCAGCTCGACAATTACTGGCAGCAAGAGTTGATTCAAGACAGCCGACCTGTTGATCTCTACAACTTCCAATACAACCAGAGACTTGCAGGTCAGTTAGTTAGACAACAAGAGACAAAATTCACATGACAATTCTCCTAAATCCATATCAGTTATCAATGACCTTTACTTCCAGGACCCATTGCTCTGAATTGGATAAAGAGTGAGGCAGACGCATACTCAGTGGGCTACTCGGCCAAGTTTAACAACATACAAAACTGTGGAGCACTTGTCAAAAACAGTAAGTCTTTTCATAAAGACAATAAGGTAATTCATCACATTTAATTTTGCAAGATGAAACAAAAAGCACAGACATTTTAAAAACAATGAAACCTTTCTTGCAGTCATAGAAGAAAGAAACATTCCCTTTCTGCAAAACATGCCATCAAGCCAGCGTTCTGCATTCTTCACCGTAGAATATGAAGTCGATGACTTTTCAATCAACACTTGCTGCAGACTGTACAATTATCCGTAAGCCACTATACAAGGATATTGAACTACTTCCGACTCCCTGAGGCTTATAAAATTCTCTTATCATTACAATTTACTCTTTCAGAGGAGGGACCTTTATTCTGGATCCAATTGGAAATGCTTCTATCACCCCAGCATATACTCGTGCTGATTCCAGGAGAAAGTACATTGCTACATATGACAAAGAAAATCCATCAAGCAATGATTTTAATGGTAAGAGATTACCTTAGGCCTAAATCATAATAAAAGTTTAAAAGTTAAGAACAGTAACTTTGATAAAGTAGAATTGTATAAAAGAAATGTGCAGTTTTAAAATATTCCTCGTCACACTTTCCAGGTAAACTTTACACCTTCATAATGCTGGACCCATCCCCACCTCCACCTTACACTGTCTTTGGCAACTGGGACAGACCCATGTTGCATGGAATGGATGTAAACATGGTTCGTCAACCAGACGGCACATTCAAGGGTGACACTACACATCCATACTTGCGACCTGCCCCACCAACCACCATTAGAAATGGCAACTACTATTTTGTAATGTTTGAACAGTCACAGCCCCTTACAACAAATATTGACACAACAAGTTACGTACTGGATGCCTGCCAGGCCTACACAGACAGGTGAAACTAATAATTCTGTTCTACTGTCACTAAAAACTTCTTCTTTGTCTAAATCATACTTTCTCAGCACTATATCATGTGAAATTTTACTGAAACTTCGGCAGAATCTGTGAACATGCATGTTACTGTTGTAGGTGCAACTTCAACCTGCGGTCTTTTGTGCAGGACTATTCTCTCTCATTCCTGGGAGCAACATGGATGGTTGTCCCAAATGATGCTTATGTCAATGCATCCTACATTGCTGGAGGTTTTGATCGCGGAGAACGATGCAATTACATTCAAGGCTACGATTCTTGCCAGGACCCAACATTGCCCCCTCAAGGCATGACCACTCAGCCTCGTAAGTTTTAGACACATATAGAGAAATCTTTTCCTGTAAACTGGTACTAAAAATACTGTAATTTTACAATAGCCTTTGTTCGTACATGAAGATGACTGTGTTATCCAAAAGGTATAGACGTGGCGCCTTTCAAATAGTTACAATTTTGCTTCTGAATTTCGGGAGCATGCTTGGGGCATATTCGATGTTATCTTTCTGAGGGTAAACCACTTCTTATTTGCATTACAGAACAGACAGCATGCTCATTCGATGCCAACAACAGAATCCCACAAAGCAGGATTACATCTTGCCTCGACTCCATCAAGCAAGCAGCCCAGGACAGTCAAGCTTATTGGTTTGGAGCAGACTACTCCTCCAACTGCCCCAATCCATCTTCTGATGTCAACTGCAAAGATGGACCTCTGCTCCAAACCAACACAAATCTAGTCAACCGAGTGCTTTTCAGTTATTTGGATGACCTTGACAGATTCTTGTACGTCTCATATTCACTAAGAACACCAGGTAAATGTTTTGCATTCAATGTAATACACCACTTCTAAGTTTTAAATGCAAACATTCTTCCCTTCAAGTCTTCCATTACTTCCAATCTTCATATAAAACTATTTTCTCCAACAGCTAAGTACGAAGACTACTGCCAACACAGTGAAACATTCCAATCTCCAATCCAGTTTTCTCTCAACCCTTTAAATGAAACTGGCATCCGTGGCTCTTACACCAGAGAACAACCGACCATCCAATGGGAAGCTCAACAATCAGAAATGTTTACACTCTTGCTAGTTGACACAGCCACTGGCCAGCTGAATTTTGCTGTCATCAATATCAGAGGGAGCAATCTTAACACCGGTCAGGTAAGTGTATAGGGCAACCTGTACAATTAATTGACAATATGTGATTTGCCCATGTATGTGAAGACAAAATGTTCATACCATCTGTCTTTGCCTTTCTTGACAGGTCATACAAAGTTACAAGGTTCCCATCAACTACCGCAAATGGGTGACACCTTTTGTGTTCATGCTCTTCAAACAAGATGCTTCCATTCAGCTCGACAATTACTGGCAGCAAGAGTTGATTCAAGACAGCCGACCTGTTGATCTCTACAACTTCCAATACAACCAGAGACTTGCAGGTCAGTTAGTTAGACAACAAGAGACAAAATTCACATGACAATTCTCCTAAATCCATATCAGTTATCAATGACCTTTACTTCCAGGACCCATTGCTCTGAATTGGATAAAGAGTGAGGCAGACGCATACTCAGTGGGCTACTCGGCCAAGTTTAACAACATACAAAACTGTGGAGCACTTGTCAAAAACAGTAAGTCTTTTCATAAAGACAATAAGGTAATTCATCACATTTAATTTTGCAAGATGAAACAAAAAGCACAGACATTTTAAAAACAATGAAACCTTTCTTGCAGTCATAGAAGAAAGAAACATTCCCTTTCTGCAAAACATGCCATCAAGCCAGCGTTCTGCATTCTTCACCGTAGAATATGAAGTCGATGACTTTTCAATCAACACTTGCTGCAGACTGTACAATTATCCGTAAGCCACTATACAAGGATATTGAACTACTTCCGACTCCCTGAGGCTTATAAAATTCTCTTATCATTACAATTTACTCTTTCAGAGGAGGGACCTTTATTCTGGATCCAATTGGAAATGCTTCTATCACCCCAGCATATACTCGTGCTGATTCCAGGAGAAAGTACATTGCTACATATGACAAAGAAAATCCATCAAGCAATGATTTTAATGGTAAGAGATTACCTTAGGCCTAAATCATAATAAAAGTTTAAAAGTTAAGAACAGTAACTTTGATAAAGTAGAATTGTATAAAAGAAATGTGCAGTTTTAAAATATTCCTCGTCACACTTTCCAGGTAAACTTTACACCTTCATAATGCTGGACCCATCCCCACCTCCACCTTACACTGTCTTTGGCAACTGGGACAGACCCATGTTGCATGGAATGGATGTAAACATGGTTCGTCAACCAGACGGCACATTCAAGGGTGACACTACACATCCATACTTGCGACCTGCCCCACCAACCACCATTAGAAATGGCAACTACTATTTTGTAATGTTTGAACAGTCACAGCCCCTTACAACAAATATTGACACAACAAGTTACGTACTGGATGCCTGCCAGGCCTACACAGACAGGTGAAACTAATAATTCTGTTCTACTGTCACTAAAAAAGTCTTCCTTGTGAAAATCATAATCTCTTAGCACAATGTCATGAGAAATTTTAACGACGTTTTGGCAGAAACTGTGAACATGCATGTTACTGTTGTAGGTGCAACTTCAACCTGCGGTCTTTTGTGCAGGACTATTCTCTCTCATTCCTGGGAGCAACATGGATGGTTGTCCCAAATGATGCTTATGTCAATGCATCCTACATTGCTGGAGGTTTTGATCGCGGAGAACGATGCAATTACATTCAAGGCTACGATTCTTGCCAGGACCCAACATTGCCCCCTCAAGGCATGACCACTCAGCCTCGTAAGTTTTAGACACATATAGGGAAATCTTTTCCTGTAAACTGGTACTAAAACAACTGTAATTTTACAATAGCCTTTGTTCGTACATGAAGATGACTGTGTTATCCAAAAGGTATAGACGTGGCGCCTTTCAAATAGTTAAAATTTTGCTTCTGAATTTCGGGAGCATGCTTGGGGCATATTCGATGTTATCTTTCTGAGGGTAAACCACTTCTTATTTGCATTACAGAACAGACAGCGTGCTCATTCGATGCCAATAACAGAATCCCACAAAGCAGAATTACATCTTGCCTGGACTCCATCAAGCAAGCAGCCCAGGACAGTCAAGCTTACTGGTTTGGAGCAGACTACTCCTCCAACTGCCCAAATCCATCCTCTGATGTCAACTGCAAAGATGGACCTCTGCTCCAAACCAACACAAATCTAGTCAACCGAGTGCTTTTCAGTTATTTGGATGACCTTGACAGATTCTTGTATGTCTCATATTCACTAAGAACACCAGGTAAATGTTTTGCATTCAATGTAATACACCACTTCTAAGTTTTAAATGCAAACATTCTTCCCTTCAAGTCTTCCATTACTTCCAATCTTCATATAAAACTATTTTCTCCAACAGCTAAGTACGAAGACTACTGCCAACACAGTGAAACATTCCAATCTCCAATCCAGTTTTCTCTCAACCCTCTAAATGAAACTGGCATCCGTGGCTCTTACACTAGAGAACAACCGACCATCCAATGGGAAGCTCAACAATCAGAAATGTTTACACTCTTGCTAGTTGACACAGCCACTGGCCAGCTGAATTTTGCTGTCATCAATATCAGAGGGAGCAATCTTAACACCGGTCAGGTAAGTGTATAGGGCAACCTGTACAATTAATTGACAATATGTGATTTGCCCATGTATGTGAAGACAAAATGTTCATACCATCTGTCTTTGCCTTTCTTGACAGGTCATACAAAGTTACAAGGTTCCCATCAACTACCGCAAATGGGTGACACCTTTTGTGTTCATGCTCTTCAAACAAGATGGTTCCATTCAGCTCGACAATTACTGGCAGCAAGAGTTGATTCAAGACAGCCGACCTGTTGATCTCTACAACTTCCAATACAACCAGAGACTTGCAGGTCAGTTAGTTAGACAACAAGAGACAAAATTCACATGACAATTCTCCTAAATCCATATCAGTTATCAATGACCTTTACTTCCAGGACCCATTGCTCTGAATTGGATAAAGAGTGAGGCAGACGCATACTCAGTGGGCTACTCGGCCAAGTTTAACAACATACAAAACTGTGGAGCACTTGTCAAAAACAGTAAGTCTTTTCATAAAGACAATAAGGTAATTCCACACATGTAATTGAAAATAACACAGACACTTTAGAGTACAAAACTTTCTTGCAGTCATAGAAGAAAGAAACCTTCCCTTTCTGCAAAACATTCCATCAAGCCAGCGTTCTGCATTCTTCACCGTAGAATATGAAGTCGATGACTTTTCAATCAACACTTGCTGCAGACTATACAATTATCCGTAAGCAACCATACAAGGATATTGAACTACTTCCATATTGACTCCCTGAGGCATATAAAATTCTCTTATCATTACAATTTACTCTTTCAGAGGAGGGACGTTTATTCTGGATCCAATTGGAAATGCTTCTATCACCCCAGCATATACTCGTGCTGATTCCAGAAGAAAGTACATTGCTACATATGACAAAGAAAATCCATCTAGCAATGATTTTAGTGGTAGGAGATTACTTTAGGACTCAATTATAATAAAATTTTAAAACTTCAGAACAATAACTTTGATAAAATAGAAATTTATAAAAGTAATGTGTAGTTTTTAATATATTACTTATCATACTTTCCAGGCAGACTTTACACCTTCATAATGCTGGACCCATCCCCACCTCCACCTTACACTGTCTTTGGCAACTGGGACAGACCCATGTTGCATGGAATGGATGTAAACATGGTTCGTCAACCAGACGGCACTTTCAAGGGTGACACTATACAACCCTACTTGCGACCTGCCCCACCAACCACCATTAGAAATGGCAACTACTATTTTGTAATGTTTGAACAGTCACAGCCCCTTACAACAAATATAGACACAACACGTTACGTACTGGATGCCTGCCAGGCCTACACAGACAGGTGAAACTAATCATTCTGTTATTTTGTCACTAAAAATGTCTTCTTTGCATAAATCATAATTTCTTAACACAATATCATGTGAAATTTTAATGAAACTTTGGCAGAATCTCTTAACATGCATGTTGATGTTACAGGTGCAATTTCAACCTGCGGTCTTTTGTGCAGGACTACTCTCTCTCATTCTTGGGAGCAACGTGGATGGTTGTCCCTAACGATGCTTATGTCAATGCATCCTACATTGCTCGAGGCTTCGACCGCGGAGAAAGATGCAATTACATTCAAGGTTACGATTCTTGCCAGGACCCAACAATGCCTCGTCAAGATACGACCACTGTCCCTCGTGAGTTTCTTATACAACAGCCACAAGTATTTTCTGAAATTGAGGTTCCAATCATTCATATGTACCATTGATAAATGGACCCCTCACGCTACTCCAGCCAAAATACTGACTGTTAAGTTATGAAAACTTTCAAGCAGGCTTTCCACACTGTCCACAATGTCCTTAGCCGGGTTTGGTGTTTGTTATTACAGTCATAGAAGTTAAAGTGATGTTTTCTTAATATCGAACATTTTTGGTATACTCCTCTTTTCATGAGTGTTATGCTAGTTATGTGGAAAGTATCAAAGCAGTGATACTTGTTTACTATACAAGAAGCACATTTAAAGTAGTAATAAAACCAGATATACATATTTAGCTTCATATTTTGGAAGCATGCTTGGGTTTATGTCTACAGATTTGATGTGAACCTTCTGAGATTAAAACCATCTCATTTTATGTCACAGAACAGACAGCATGCTCATTTGATGCAAACAACAGAATCCCACAAAGCAGGAATACATCTTGCCTGGACTCCATCAAGCAAGCAGCCCAGGATAGTCAAGCTTATTGGTTTGGAGCAGACTACTCCTCCAACTGCCCAAATCCATCTTCTGATGTCAACTGCAAAGATGGACCTCTGCTCCAAACCAACACAAATCTAGTCAACCGAGTGCTTTTCAGTTATTTGGATGACCTTGACAGATTCTTGTACGTCTCATATTCACTAAGAACACCAGGTAAATTGTTCACATTCATTATTCAATGTAATACACCACTTCTAAGTTTTAAATGCAAACATTCTTCCCTTCAAGTCTTCCATTACTTCCAATCTTCATATAAAACTATTTTATCCAACAGCTAAGTACGAAGACTACTGCCAACACAGTGAAACATTCCAATCTCCAATCCAGTTTTCTCTCAACCCTCTAAATGAAACTGGCATCCGTGGCTCTTACACCAGAGAGCAACCAACCATCCAATGGGAAGCTCAACAATCAGAAATGTTCACACTCTTACTAGTTGACACAGCAAATGGCCAGCTGAATTTTGCTGTCATCAATATCAGAGGGAGTGATCTCAACACTGGTCAGGTAAGCATTTAATTTATGGATGTCATATCAGTTGGCAATGTCCGTAAAAAGGAAAGCTTCACTCTTTTTTCCTTGCTTTCTTGACAGGTCATTCAAAGTTACAAGACTCCCATAAACTACCGTAAATGGGTGACACCTTTTGTGTTCATGCTCTTCAAACAAGACAGATCCATTCAGCTCGACAATTACTGGCAGCAACAATTCACTCAAGATAGACAACCTGTTGACGTGGGCAATTTCCAAAGAAATCTAAGACTCTCCGGTAAGTGAATATGGTCATGGGTTTACTCTTGAATAATGTTAATTTCAGTCAATATCTAGACAACTTCACTAACTTGCACTGGTACATAGTTGTCATTGCTAAATTCCAAAATAACCAACCCAAAGTAGCACCAGCACATTTTAAAAATTATACAGCTATGTCATAACAAGACTTCAGATAAGAGGTAGAGACAGGTCATTTAGGAAATTACAATAGAGGGGTAGACTGAAACAGAAAAGTAAAATTAGATAATTATACCATTCTCTTTCAGGTCCTGTTGCCCTGAATTGGATAAGGAGTGCCCCTGATGCATATTCAGTTGGATACTCTGCTAAATTTGCAAACATCCAAAACTGTGGATCACTTGTTAACAGAGGTAAAGTGTTACAGTAGACGAATGAGGAGTACTTACATTCAGCTGCTTGTGGCCATCAGTGACCTCATAGCAAGCCCTATTAAATACATTGAAATGAAGTGTCAATTTGTCATAAGGGAGTGTTGTGACACTTCAAATGGCTTCCCTGCTAGCATTGCAAGTATAGGCTATGACTCATAAACTGCTTATGAGTCATAAGGAATAACATGGCAGAGATACGGCTGTGACCTCACAAGGATCACTTCAGTCCAATTCTGTAAGCACCCGATGTTCGTCTACTGTAATGCCAGAGACATAAATTGACATTGAACATTTAAAAAGTATATCAGGAGTTCCTCAGAGCTATGCTCACACAGTAAAAGAAATCCATTCAGCAGAACTATATTGATTACAGTAAAAACATATTTGTTATCTTTTCAGTTCTCAATGAGAGAGATTATCCCTTCTTGAGAAATATGCCAGTCAGTGAACAATCCACCTTCTTCTCAGTGGAGTATGAAGCAGATGAATACACAATCCAGACATGTTGTAGACAATACAATTACCCGTAAGTAATCAAACAGTTCGAACTTGAAGCAAGATGAAGCAAAGCAACATAATTATGTTAATAATTATATTGTTATGTCATACATATGCAGCTTGGTGGCCAAGTGGCATAGGTTCCTGCCTGCTCCGCTGAAGGTCTTTGCCTGCATGGGTTCGAACCCCGGGTGGGGAACCCAACATTTTCAGTGTACCTTCATGAGCAAAATCCCAGCTGGATGTCGTTCGGATGAGACGTTAAATTGGCGGCCCCTTCTGTATCAGTGTCTATGCTGGGCAAGTAAAAGATCCCTCACATGGGGTAAATGTGTAACGTGTTGAGGACTCCTGCTTTCTCTCCAATCTCATCAATCAACCCTCGCGAGCGCCCAGAACTGGGCTTAGAGGGCTGCAGTTACCATATCTATTTATCTATATCAAGGCCAGGGTCCTTCTTTTTTTTTCATGGTAGCTAATCATTCATTACTACCTCATAAAAAATATTTATTTGATTGATTTGACTTTTAAAAAGAAACAACGTAATGCAAGCCAGCAAGCCAATCTGCCCAAGGCTTGAGCTGTACAGGGTAGATTCATGAATAATAGTTTTTCTGAACATTTTACTTGCAGTGCAGAAACATTTATACTTGACCCAATCGGAGACAAAGCAATAACCCCAGCACTAACCAGAGGTGATTCCAGAAGAAAATTCATGGCAATTTACGATAAGGAAAACCCTTCAGAGAGCGATTTTAATGGTAAGGGTTGAAGTAAATCATCAGGCAAATCCGAAAATTGTATTCTCCTGGTATAGCAGTACAAATTACTTTCATTGCATTTATTATCCGCTTCAGGCAAACTCTACACCTTTGTAATGTTGGATCCATCTGCACCATTACCTTACCTTTTTGGCAACTGGGAAAGACCGATGCTGCACACCTTAGACATAAATATGGTTCGGCAGGGGGACGGCAGTTTTGCGGGTGAAACTGTTTACTCTTATATAGCCCCGGCACCACCATCATCACGGGTGAACGGAACATACTTCTTCTTCATGTTAGAACAACAACAGAGATTGTCTAACATCAACACCACAAGATATGCCCGCGACGTTTGTGGAGTGTCCGCAGAAAGGTAAGGTGACAGAAGACTGTCAGTATACCGTCAATTTTTACCATACTTTTTAGTAACTCACATATTGAGGCAAGTTAAGTATTGGTATCGAAGTACATAGAAATTATGCCTAGTTGTCATTATTGCAAGCCAGCCGAAGTGGCGAGATGGAAATTACCAGGAAACTCCTGAGATTTTGACAAATTTTTGACCAGCATCAGCCTCTGAATAGCTGCCTGATCAAGAAACACCTCAGACTGAGAGTCACGAGAAAGTGAGGGCCAGCTCACGGCCTGTTCTTTAAGAAGTTGAGGTTCGGCTGGATTCCCGAGTCCGCCTCACTATGCCGCACCTCAAGAAGCACTGAAATCCTTACAGGGCAGCTCTAGTTGAACCCTATTGAACACTCATTGTCATGCAGAACATCCCTATCTTAAATTTTCCTGTTTCAGGTGCTTCTTTGACTTCGCATCATTTGCTCGGGATAACAGCTTGTCCCTTTTGGGGGCTACTTGGATGGTTGTGCCAAATGATGCTTATGTGAATGCTACGTGGATCAATTCTTTCGGAGAAGACCGAGGAGAGAGGTGTAATTACATACCGGGTTACAATTCATGCCAAGACAACGGCATAATGCCTCCGAGCCCTACTGAAGGAACTACAGGGGACGGATCAATTGATCCAAACTACTTTTATATTGCCATACCTCCTCCAGTGCTGGCGGCAATGATATACGCCCTTTACTACTATTATTACCGCAATTGATGACCATATTATGAACAAACTAATAATTAGGGAACACAGGTCATCTTGCGGACAAGATAACTCATGGACCAACTTGTAATAGTTGTAGACATCTGTCTGCTCCCTGCCAACTCTTAACCAACCATCTAAAAACAGACTTAACTCGGGAGATGTTTATGTGTCCTTCCAACTATTACACTAAGTTTGACATCGGTTTTATTTTACTGAAAGGCAAGATATTTTGGAAATAGACAGTGAAATATTAAACATTAATTATGTGAATATTTCACTCAACAACTTCAAATAGAAAAGTTCTCTAAAAAAGAACAAAATTGGTCAGAACTTTCTGAACACCCCTCATATGTCTTAAGAGTTGGCCAGAAAGCCAGAAACAGAATCACAAGATAGAAATCAGAGTATATGAGGGTTGGCTGTCTGTGTTTATACAATACCTAGTGAAATACTTTTAAGCCAACAGAGGCTGGAGTGAACAGACATGTAGGTTAGTCTCTGCAAAACACATAGGTCTGCAAATTTACCAGACTGTTTGTTTTACCATTGATTTTATAAAAGTTTATATATATATATATTAATTAAGAATTTTATATGTGGTATTGGTATGACAGGGTAAATTACTCATGATGCAGGTATTTTTAACATGTGTAAATAATTATTATTACTCCTAGTCTATGCACTAATTGCACTTGCCTGAAACATACTCTTTTGACTTCATAGTCTCAAAGTCACACTCTAGCCTCATAAAGTACGAGACGATTCTCGGGTTTATATAATTTCAATAACATTTCGTTAATCTATCCACTCATCTAAGTCAAAATGAAAAAAGTCATCTGCTACATTGTTCAAATAGTGGAATAAAGCTACATTCTCACATTTTTGCAGGGTACACATTTTGCTAATTAATGTATTTTTCACTCCCATTATTATCTTGTGCAAAAAATATTATTTTCTCCACTTGTCTAACATTGCCATTGATCCTACTTTCTGTGTACATTAAATGAATCAATAAAGCTTTGAGCATTCTTCCAACAAATGTCTTTTTTTGATAATCAAGTTCTGATGAAATTTACAGGTTCTTAGACAAACCTTTTGATAACCATGCACGATGGCAGATCAATACCAAGTTCTGATGAAATTCACATATGGGTTAAAAGACCTTTTGATAACCATGTATTATGACAGATCATCATTATAAAGTCTTGATGAAATGTACAGGTTCGGGGACAAACCTTTGATGACAACGCCCAATGGCAGATCAATATCAAGTTCTGATGACAGATCAAATTCACAGGTTCAGAAATTAACCTTTAATAAACATGCCCAATGACAGACCAATACAAAGTTCTGATGAACGAACCTTTTGATAACCATGCACCATGACAGATCAGTACCACGTTTTTCAAGTTTTGAAAAAGACGCCCAATGACAGATCAATATCAAGTTCTGCTGAAATTCACAGGTTCTTATGCATAGTAATCAAAAAGTTTGTCTTAGAACCTGTTGCGAATTTCATCAGAATTTTATATTGATCTGTCATCGGGCCCGTTTGTCAAAAGTTGTCTCTGAACCGGTGAATTTCATCAGAACTCGATATTGATCTGTCATCAAGCATGATTATCAGAAGGTTTGTCTTGAAGAGAGATCATTATCAAATTCTGATGAAATTCACAGGTTCTTAGACATACCTTTTGATAACCATGCCCCCTGACATATCAATATCAAGTTCTGATGAAATTCACAGGTTCTTAGACAAACCTTCTGATAACCATGCTTGATGACAGATCAATATCAAGTTCAGATGAAATTCACAGGTTCTTAGACAAGCCTTTTGATAACCATGCACCATGACATCAATATCAAGTTCTGATGAAATTCACAGGTTCTTAGACAAACCTTTTGATAACCATGCACCAGGACATATCAATATCAAGTTCCGATGAAATTCACAGGTTCTTAGACAAACCTTTGATAAACACGCCCAATGACATATCAATATCAAGTTCTGATGAAATTCACAGGTTCTTAGACAAACCTTATGATAACCATGCACCAGGACATATCAATATCAAGTATATCAAACACGCCCAATGACAGCTCAATAGATATTTCTGATGATATTCGCAACAGGTTCTTAGACAAACCTTTGATAAACACACCCAATGATATATCAATATCAAGTTCTGATGAAATTCACAGGTTCTTAGACAAACCTTTTGATAACCATGCTTGATGACAGATCAATATCAAGTTCAGATGAAATTCACAGGTTCTTAGACAAGCCTTTTGATAACCATGCACCATGACATCAATATCAAGTTCTGATGAAATTCACAGGTTCTTAGACAAACCTTTGGATAACCATGCGCCATGACAGATCAATATCAAGTTCTTATGAAATTCACAGGTTCTGAGACAAAACTTTTTTATAATTATGCATGATGAGAGATCAATATCAAGTTCCGATGAAATTCACAGGTTCTTAGACAAACCTTTTGATAACCATGCACCCGACATATCAATATGAAGTTCTGATGAAATTCACAGGTTCTTAGACAAACCTTTGATAAACACAGTCAATGACATATCAATGTCATCAATGTATCGAATGGAATGCTGGATCGGTACATCCAAATACAGAAGAAAGGATCAAACTTGCTAGAAGAACTACGTATGCCCTTATGGGAACAGGCATGCATGGCAGAAACGGGATGAGCCCAGCTGTAGCAGTCAAAATTATAAAGACCTACGACCTACGTCGCACCCCGGCTACTGTATGGCCTGGAAGCTGTAGTTATCAGCAAAAAGCAACTGGAACAGCTGTCCAATTACCATCGTAACCTTCTTCGTCAGATCCAAGGCCTGTCAAAGTCAGTTGCCAAGGAATTTGTCTATGTGCTTTCCGGTTCACTCCCCCTCGAATTGGAATTGGACATAAGAAAGCTTATAACAATAATAATAACAAAGTTTTATTTAACGTCACAGATAAAAACAGGTACACTAGCAAAATTGCTATTTTGTGACAAGAGGGGATATATATACATATTTACAGTAAAAACAAGAATAAAATAACAAGAAGAAAGCTTACATTATTTGGCGCTGTGTGCCGAGGAGCGGAAACAAACAGCAGCCTTAGACAGTTGGCGCAAAGACAACTGGCACTCGACAACAAGTTCAGCTGGTTTCAGCATCTTGGCTGCATTGCCGCCAATTATGGAATAAATATAGAAGGCGCACTACAAGCCCCGTGGCACAAGGCGACCTGGAAACACTATATTGTCAACACAGTCACAAATCACTGGCGCGAAGAGGTCACCAAGGGAAAAAAGACATCACTGAAATTTCTGGAAGATACCGGGCTGAACGTAACAAAGCCCCACCCTCTATGGAAAGCTTGCACAAGTCATCCACGTCTAGTTCCGGCCGCTATTACAAGAGCAAGGCTACTATCGAACACGTACATGACACAGAGCCAGAAGGCGAAAATTTCACCTAGTGTGCACCCAAGATGTCAGCTTTGCCTGAGAGCAACGGAGGATAGACACCATATGCTGTTGGAATGTCCCAGTACAAACCACATAAGACAGTCCAAGCTGCCCAAACTAAGTCAGTTGGGCTTTAATCTTGAAAGAGGAAATGTCTTGAAAAAACTACTGAACGGTCCGGGTCACGAAGCCACAGACAGTATTGAGGTCAACAGGATCCTGAATGACCTTTGCCACTTGCTGCATCAATATCGGATGGAGGATGCCAATAAACTTTGCTGTAGCCGTAGTAATGCCAGCGATAGCTGAGTAGCAGTAGCAGTAGTTTTTAGCTAAGTCTGGCTCAATGACGTTTTTATGCAGTTTTTTATGCAGTTTTATAAGTAGTTTTTATGCAGTTTTTAGAGCATGTACTAAACAAACCTTGACATACAAGGGTGCTCCTGAAAGCAAGAGGAGGAACCTCTAAGAAGAAGAAGAATGTCAAGTTCTGATGAAATTCACAGGTTCTTAGACAAACCTTTTGATAACAATGCACCAGGACATATCAATATCAAGTTTCGATGAAATTCACAGGTTCTTAGACAAACCTTTGATAAACACACCCAATGACATATCAATATTAAGTTCTGATGAAATTCACAGGTTCTTAGACAAACCTTTGATAAACACGCCCGTCCCCAAATGACATATCAATATCAACTTCTGATGAAATTCACCGGTTCAGAGACAAACCTTCTGATAACCATGCTTGATGACAGATCAATATCAAGTTTTGATGAAATTCACAGGTTCGTAGACAAACCTTTTGATAACCATGCTTGATGACAGATCAATATAAAGTTCTGATATTCACAGGTTCTTAGACAAACCTACGATAAACACGCCAAATGACATATCAATATATCAAGTTCAGATTAAATTAACAGGTTCTTAGACAAACATTTTGATAACCATGCTTGATGACAGATCAATATAAAGTTCTGATATTCACAGGTTCTTAGACAAACCTACGATAAACACGCCAAATGACATATCAATATATCAAGTTCAGATTAAATTCACAGGTTCAGAGACAAACCTTTTGATAGGGCCTAACCATGAAATTCACCCATGGGTTAAAAGACCTTTTGATAACCATGTATTATGACAAATCATCATTATCAAGTCTTGATGAAATTCACAGGTTCGGGGACAAACCTTTGATGACGACGCCTAGTGGCAGATCAATATCAAATTCTGATGAAATTCCCCTGTGGTTTCTGAGACTAACCTTTCTATAACCATGCTTGACGATAGATCAAATTCACAGGTTCAGAAATTAACCTTTAATAAACACGCCCAATGACAGACCAATACAAAGTTCTGATGAAATTCACCAGTGGGTTCTTAGACAAACCTTTTGATAACCGTGCAGCAGGACAGATCAGTACCACGTTTTTCAAAGGTTTGAAAAAGACACCCAATGACAGATCAATATCAAGTTCTGATGAACTTCACAGGTTCAGAGACAAACCCTTTGATAACCATGCACCATGACAGGTCAATATCAAGTTCTGCTTAAAGTCACCGATTAAGAGACAACATTTGACAAACACGCCCGATGACAGATCAATATGAAGTTCTGGTGAAATTCGCAACAGGTTCTGAGACAAACTTTTTGATAACTATGCATGATGAGAGATCAATATCAAATTCTGAATTTCATCAGAACTTTATATTGATCTGTCATCAAGCATGATTATCAGAAGGTTTGTCTAGAAGAGATATCAATATCAAATTCTGATGAAATTCACAGGTTCTTAGACAAACCTTCTGATAACCATGCCCCCTGACATATCAAGTTCTGATGAAATTCACAGGTTCTCAGACAAACCTTCTGATAACCATGCTTGATGACAGATCAATATCAAGTTCAGATGAAATTCACAGGTTCTTAGACAAGCCTTTTGATAACCATGCCCCCTGACATATCAATATAAAGTTCTGATGAAATTCACAGGTTCTTAGACAAACCTTCTGATAACCATGCACGATGACATATCAATATCAAGTTCTGATGAAATTCACAGGTTCTTAGACAAACCTTTTGATAGCCATGCACCAGGACATATCAATATCAAGTTCCTATGAAATTCACAGGTTATTAGACAAACCTTTGATAAACACGCCCAATGACATATCAATATAAACTTCTGATGAAATTCACTGGTTCAGAGACAACCTTTGACAAACACACGCGATGACAGATCAATATGAAGTTCTGGTGAAATTCGCAACAGGTTCTGAGACAAACTTTTTGATAACTATGCAGGATGAGATATCAATATCAATTCTGATGAAATTCAGAGGTTCTTAGACAAACCTTTTGATATCCATGTACCCACATATCAATATCAAGTTCTGATGAAATTCAGTTTCTTAGACAAACCTTTCGATAACCATGCTTGATGACATATCAATATCAAGTTCTGATGAAATTCACAGGTTATTAGACAAACCTTTGATAAACACGCCCAATGACATATCAATAAAATTCACAGGTTCTTAGACAAACCTACGATAAACACGCAAAATGACATATCAATATATCAAGTTCAGATTAAATTAACAGGTTCTTAGACAAACCTTTTGATAACCATGCTTGATGACAGATCAATATAAAGTTCTGATGAAATTCACAGGTTCTTAGACAAACCTACGATAAACAGGCCAAATGACATATCAATATATCAAGTTCTGATGAAATTGACAGGTTCAGAGACAACCTTTAACAAACTCGCCCAATGACAGATCAATAGAAAGTTCTGATGAAATTCGCAACAGGTCCTGAGACACTTAGTTCTGATAAAATTCACAGATTCTTAGACAAACCTTTTGATAACCATGCTTGATGACAGGTCAATATAAAGTTCGGGTTAAATTTGCAACAGGTTCTGAGATAAACTTTTTGATAACTATGCAGGATGAGAGATCAATATCAAATTCTGATGAAATTCACAGGTTCTTAGACAAACCTTTTGATAACCATGCTTGATGACAGATCAATATCAAGTTCTGATGAAATTCACAGGTTCTTAGACAAACCTTTTGATAACCATGCTTGATGACAGATCAATATAAAGTTCTGATGAAATTCACAGGTTCTTAGACAAACCTACGATAAACACGCCAAATGACATATCAATATATCAAGTTCAGATTAAATTCACAGGTTCTTAGACAAACCTTTTGATAACCATGCTTGATGACAGATCAATATAAAGTTCTGATGAAATTCACAGGTTCTTAGACAAACCTACGATAAACAGGCCAAATGACATATCAATATATCAAGTTCTGATGAAATTCACAGGTTCAGAGACAACCTTTAACAAACACGCCCAATGACAGATCAATAGAAAGTTCTGATGAAATTCGCAACAGGTTCTGAGACACTTAGTTCTGATGAAATTCACAGGTTCTTAGACAAACCTTTTGATAACCATGCTTGATGACAGATCAATGTCAAGTTCTGATGAAATTCACAGGTTCAGAGACAAACCTTTTGATAGGGCCTAACCATGCACCATGACAAATCAATGTCAGTTTCTGATGAAGTTCACAGGTTCTTAGACAAACTTTCGAAAACCAGGAGAAGAAATTCACAAGTTCTTAAACTTTCTGATCAACATGCACTGTCACAGTGATAGATCAAATTCAGTACTTCTGTAGAGATGCAAATTTGAAACTTTTATGGCAAGACCTAAACCATCCACAAAATGAATTTCTGATAAAATTCGCAAGTTTGTAGACAAACTTCCTTGATAAATTAGTATGGGCATTTATTATTTTTTGCTATTTTTAGATGAATGAAATCAAGTTCTTAGACAAACTTTTGAAAACCTACTAGGCGTTAGATAAAAACAAGAACCCAGGGGTTCAAAATGAAGGTTGTTAGTTATTAATAAACTATGTGCTAAATTTCAGAATTTTACAAATAACCCATTTTCAAGCCTCATGATATCCTTGTGGTATATATATTTGGATAAAATAATGAATACATTCCACTTAAGAACTTGAAAAGAGCTTTAAAATGATGTATGGAAAGCCAGGTAGCACAACCTCCTTTTTGTGGAAGGAGCTGCACATTCATTTTGTTGACTATCATATATGATAATAAGATGAGAAGTCTGGAAATATTGGACATACTCTTTTCACTAAAAGAATTATTTCGTCTCTGTATTGAACACTTGATGCAACAGTTACTGACATCCACTAAAATCCCGACATCTAAAAGCTAAATTTCAGAGGCCTAACTCCAAAATTGACGGAATCATTTTTTTTTTCACATTTTTGCTGAATTTCCTGTTATTAATTTGTGTCAGGGCATTTAGAAATCCAAAAGGCACATTGAGGGTCTTTAACACATAATATGGCAGATGTTCATGTCCATAGGTGTAAACCTTTCTGACTTATACTACGGAAACGAAAAAAAATAATTATTTCAAATATTTTACAAAAACTGTAGCTATTGCTTAAGGCCACACATAATTGATCTTTAGCTTCTCGGATCCTCTCAAGGCACTTTTTCTAGGGTCGGTCGGTAGGAGAAAAAAAACAAGAACCCAGGGGTTCAAAATGGAGGTGAATTCCACTAAAGAACTTGGAAAGAGCTTTAAAATGATGTATGGAAATGTGATTAGCCAGGTAGCTCAACCTCCTTTTTGTGGAAGGAGCTGCGCATTCATTTTGGTGACTACCATGATAATGAGATGAGAAGACTGGGAATATTAGACATACTCTTTTCACAAATAGAATTATTTCGTCTCTGTATTGAACTCTGGATACAACAGTTACTGAGATCCAACAAAATCCCATGGGCTCTGACAAAACTGAGTCCCAACAAAAAATTTGTATTTAACCATATTCGAGAAATATCAGAAATCGTAAATTTTTTCAGATTTTTGGTTTTTATGAAAATTTCTTAAGATTTGCCCTCCAAATGAGTTAGGTAATTCAAAGAGTTTTAATTTAGACATCTAAAGAGTTATAAGTTAGACATTTAAATGCAAAATTTCAGAGGTCTAACTCCAAAATTGACGGAATCATGGACCATTGAGAAATTTTATTATTTTTTTTTCACATGTTTGCTGGATTTCCTGTTATCAATTTTTGTAAGGGCATTTAGACTCCCAAAAGGCACATTGAGGTAGGGTGGGGTGATAATCATCAATGTCAGATTTTCAATGGCCCACCATCCTAACTTTGTTATGGTGGAAAATACAGTCTCAACGATGTATGACACAATGGTGTAACTACATTATTGATGCCTCCCAAGCTGCATTGAAAGTTAAACAAAAATCCATGTTTTTCGGTCATTTGAATAATCCGCGGTTCTCCGTAACTCAGTCAATATTACAGATACATCAAAGCTGATGGATTCATTGGAAAGCCCTGGCCAAGAGCTTCAAAATGAATACCAACAAGCTATGTTTTAATGCATTTTAAGCAGTGGGATTCATAATTTTGAAACAAGGATTGAGGCTTTTCCTCGTGACTTCGTACCAGTTCAGGCCTGTCAGGGTAGAAATGGGCAACCAACTGGTATAACTTAATGGAGACATACTCATATAAGATTTAAATGTAGCTGCCTCCCATTTCTGTTGTAATGCCATCAAAACTGGTTTCGAGAACAATACATGTCTATAAAAATCGCACCTTGAACAGTGATCTGAAGGCATCCATCACATGAAGCTAAATGTCTCATAGAAACATTCAGACACATGGATGCCCAAGGATGACACCCAGAAAATTTATTAAACCTATACCTTTATCTTGATTAGTGCCTCAGTACAGAGCTGAAGATAAATAAAACTGTATCAGATGGAATCTTTTCAGCAAGGCCTCATTTTAAAAATGCAAAGCTAAGTCGAGTCAAACGGATGTTATTGGGGATTTCAAAGACATTGGCAATGTCTATTGCAGATACTGAAAGAAGTAAACCTAAATATTACACAAATAATGGATGGCAAGCAGTCCAATACAGAGTGTAGAACTTCAGACAAAGAAACACTACAGATGTTAGTTGGGTTTTATACAAGCGTAGCCTTTGTCACAGTGAAATTAGATGCTTATGATGACACAAGATGTCAGTTGTATCTTGAATGTTGCAAGATAATTGCAGAGGTTCTCTAGTCACAATGTAGGATTTTATGGCACAACTTCACAAGACCAGGTTGAAGTAAATTTTGAAAGTGTGTGGACCGCCAATCTGCAAAGATCTATAATGACATGGGATTCCATTGTCACGAATAAGGTTTACAGTTCTAAGTAACATAAATATCATGGGCCTACAAATATTGGATAGCATGGAGTACAATATACATTGTAATTGGGCAATGGAAGCCTCTTGGTTTCAGGCAAGTTTTCCGTAGTATTAGTAACAGTAAAATTAGGCACACACAATGACACACAATATGACACCAGACTCAAGATTGCATGTTTGCTGTTCACCAATATAATTGCACATGTTAACTGGTCTAAATGGAGGGTATTGTGGTACAAAAAAATTATACAATATTTATGTAAGTAAATTGTGAAACATGACTGACACATGCAGGATATGCACACCTTCAAATTTCTTCCACAACTTACCTACATGTCGGTTTGTTGTTGCACATTGAAATTGTTCCCATTCCAGATTTATTTTCTCATTGATATTTTACAATTGCACACTGTTTAGCATGATAATGATTTTCTTATTACACAAAACTAAAAAACATACTCCAGACACATGTATCTACTAAATTTCTTCGAAATGTAGTTTAAGGTCATTTGTCTAAAATGCGATTGTGGCAATTGAGAGAGTGTCATGGCACACCACGGCAAAAGTCAATTGGACTGATTCAAGCAAAACTTGAGTGACTGAGGAGCCTGAGTGTATCACGTTATAGCCAGTATTTGATTGGATTAAAACAGCCTAAGCCCCAAGGAACCTTTTAATTGGCTTTGAAATACATTTATTTCTTGTTGAGTATATAGCCCATGTACTCAAGTTCCCTCAGCCAATGGCAGTGACTCAAATAAATTATGCAGTCTGAAGACAAATCAATGAGAAAATATATGCTAAGACTTTCCAAATGATATAATTGGTTTCTGGTCCAGGTGGACCAGAATAGATATTATTATAACTTAGCCTTGCACTCACTTGAGGAATAGGTATACCCTCAAATTTAGGAAATAGCAAACAAAAAATAATTGTATGCTGCTCTATAGATACCATTTTCTGCCATAGAATGCTTAAGATATGTTACACAAGGTTATTTTCAGATTTTTTCTTAATTATACTATAAATAATCTGTAAAACAGCTTAATCAGCTCAGTTAATTAAAACAATCATGCCTCAACAAATTGTCATGGACAGTGACAAGAAATAATTTGATTTGTAGTAATAAAAAGGTAAAATACTTGGTCAGTCAATGAAATACTGGTCACAAACCCATGTTGTTGTTATTCAAATTGAAGCTCTTTTTATGACAAGTACAATGATATGCTTCTAATGATTCTTCATCAAATATTAAGAAAGATATGGCTTTTCGCGACTTAGCGCTGATGCTAAAATTCATCAAAAAAGGTCAAAAGCTTCAATCGGTCTTGGGAGGCATCAAAAATAAAGATATATGGACATATTATACATCATTGAACTCGTATTTTCAACCATAACAAAGTTAGGATGGTGGGACTTTGAAATTTTAAAATTATTGTTTTTCCATTGATTATCACCCCACCCTAATTGAGGGCATTTAACATATGGCAGATTTTCATGTCGCTGGGTGTAACCCTTTCTGGCTTTTGCTCCAAAAACGAAAAAAATTTTAAAATATTTTTTTAATTTTCAATATTTTTTACAAAAACTGTAGCTATTGTGTAAATTTGAACACCAAAAGTCTCATATGTGCTATAAGACCCATTCATGTGCCAAATCTCATATATACAAGTGCAATAGTTTAGGCACAGTGGCCAATACACAATGTGTGATGCCGCCCGGAGAGGATCTTAGCAAGATTGAAACGATGTCATGTCCAAAATACATAATGCAGGCTATTCATTCCTATGCCATATGCTTGCTCTATAATCAAGTAAGTGTGCTTTTTTGACTCCAAACATCTCCAAAGAAAATGGCCAAGTTAGGGCCCAAAAGATATTTCGAACATGCTAAAATTTCAAATTTAACGCCAAAAATTCCATTCTCTCATTGTGACTGCATAAATGGAGATGTGTACACACCTCCATTAAAAAGGTCTGATGAAAGCCATTGCAAACGAATGTCACTTTTTGATGATATTCACAAGTTCTCGGACAAACCATTCGATAAATTTGCAGTCACACATCAAGGTAAAATTATTTAACATGGGCTGCCAATGGAAGTCGCCACCTGGAACGGATGGAACGACTTGGTTTCCAGAACGGCCCACAGGCCACTGCATGTGGCAGTTGACCTCCTCGACATCTAGACCAGGCCAGTACTGCTGGCAACTGTATCCAATTAATCAATCACCCAGCGCTGAACTCAGGAGTGATCGGGATTCGGGAGTGGAACCCGGGCCGCTGGTGCAGCAGTCCAGCGTGCTAACCAACGAGTCATCCATTTCTCATTCCAAACCGATTTGATTGGAAAACTCGTAATACAAAGAGCCCTATACTGGCCTATAGGTCAGAGATTGGAAAAAAAAAACACAGCATCTCTCCCAAAATCATCCACATCTTTAATTCTGTGAACTCACTCTAAAATCATCATTATATATTATTCACTGCATTGAATAAATTTGTCTTAATCTTTGACACCGGTGACATATCTATAAATAAACATGCTGAACATGAATTTTTCAACAAAATAAAATGCACAAATAAAATGCACAATTTGTATAATCAACATCTAAACTAATATCACATGACATGATCATATAAATAATTTCCTCCAAAAACGATTCTCAAAGTCATTCAAATTAATTTTGTTAAGAAGATTATGAACACTGTAAATAACATACATTATAAAATTGGCTTGCATGTTATAAATAATATTTCACCCTTTTAAGGAGGTAGACTAATTAAAATCTGGATATGTCTCTGCCGAACAAGATAGTCTTCAGCCAATCTAGAGGCACTTGCATTCTGAGACGCCATGAGCCGAGACGTGTTAAGTAGGCCGATCGCCATAGAAACCAGGAAGGAAATCCCTGGAGCTTCACGTTTGGCAAATCAGAAAGGCCTTCGTAACTTCCTATGTAAGCCATCATCCCCATGCTTGTGAACTGAAAGGGTTTCTTCTCATCCTTGCAAAATTGTTTCGATAAATATAATCCCTGTCTCTCGGCAACCTGGGCAGTGCAGGGCAAGGAGTACCCTTCGATGTCTGCACAGTCTCCGATGGCATACACAGTCCCGGGAGGGGTGTTCAACACCTGCAGGTGTCGGTCTGTCATTATCTGGCCACGGTTGTTCTTGGGCAAAGTACAAGTCTTTGTAAAATACCTCGGAGCAAGACCAGTACTCCACACGACCAAACCACAGGGCACGATGGAGTCATCCACCATCTTCACCCCATTAGGGAGAACTTCTTTGACGGATGATTTCACCAACTTGAATCGCTCTCTCTGAGAAATCTTCTTCTCAGCATAGGACTGCAGGCGTTGATCAAAAGAGGACAGAATGCTGTTAGATTCCACCAGAGACACTTGAATCATCGGCTGCTCCTGGGCGTACAATCTAGACACATCCTGCATCACAAAATCGTACAATTCTGCGCCAAATTCTACCCCCGTGGGACCACCGCCCACTATCACAGTGTGCAGGAGACGTTCACTTTCTTTCTGGTCGATTCCAGGTTGGAGGGCCAATTCAAAATTGCTTAAAAGTCTGTCCCTGATCTTCCTTGCATCGGCAACTTCCTTCAGAAAGAAAGCGTGTTCTTCAACACCAGGGACACCAAAAGTATTGCTCAGTGCCCCTACCCCTATCACCAGTTTGTCATACTTGAGGTCATACTTAAGATTTGGTTGAAGGGCACTTTCACAGGTCAAAATCTGTTTGTCAACGTCAAGGCTAGAGGCATAAGACAAATGGAAATGCTCGGTCTGTCTGAAGACTGTATTCCTGACAGGTTCAATTATGGACCGAAATTCAAGCGTGCCGACGGTAGTGCTGCAGAGAAGTGGTGTGAACAGGAAATGATTCCTTGGACTGACAACAACCACATCGTAAAGTTTCTTGTCAATAGTTTTCAACACAGCATAACTACTCCATCCTGTTCCGAGAATTATCAGCTTTTTGCGCCCACTCTCTGTCTCAGTTGAATATCTCTTTACTCCTATGTTACTACATTTTGCACCCACAATTCTTCCGTCAAGAAATATCTTGATTTTACTGGTACAACTTGGTAACTGCTGCCTTGTGAAGGAGAGAAGCGAAGCCATGCTTTAGCCTGTCAGTGCGCACTATAAAGTTCAATGAGCATGGCTACCAAGCAATCGGAAACGCAATGATTTGCAAGCGAGGCACCCTGGAATCAAAAATATTTGTCAATTTCCAAATAACAAAATCTTATTGATTAAACTGCTGAATCAACAATGAATACAGAAATGACAAAAAAGGTGGAACAATCTGCGTACTAAGTACAAAAAAAAACACACAAGTTACTGAATCATGACATCAATAAAAACACTTTGTGCAAAAAATCTAAATGCAAAAATTACATAATTTCATACATGGTATTCATTGCATTCGTTCTGAATACATGACAATGAGAAACGTGTCACAACTTTGTCTTTCTTTTCTCTTCTGGAGCGTTGAGGTTTTCGCCTTTGTAAAAGTCTTTCAAAACGGCAATAACTTCTTCTGCTAGAATTCCAGACTTGCAAAAAAATGTAGGTCCGAGGGAAGGCAAGTTATCATCATGGACATTTAAAACGGAGCCACACCCTCCAAATCTGTCATTTCCACAGCCATACACAACGACTGGGATATTGACAAGTCTCAAAGCAGCTGCACACATTATACAAGGTTCAACTGTCACATAAACTGTTACAGCTTCAAATACTCCATTGTAATCCAATTGGCGCTCATCGCACCAAGCTCGTGCACTATCAATGGCCACTAATTCAGCATGTCTTGTGGCATTCTTTGTTTCATTAACATAATTTCGTCCCACTGCTATCTCAATGTCCTTGTAAATGAACACGCAGCCAACGGGAACTTCACGGGCTTCCAGCGCTTCCATTCCAATGTCAAACGCCCGTCTCATGTACCTGGATTCATCCGATTCTTCTGTTTTCCTCATATTGTCGTCTGGACAACCACATTCCCTTTCACACATAATTACACACTGTAACACAGGGTAATTGAAACAAATTCAATTATATGCAAAAATTACAGCCTACACCTTCGCGAATAATTAACTGAAAATTACAACCCTGGACATCAACATGATTATGAATCTTCAACTTAACCAGTTAACTTTTCCCCAACCGAGGCTGAACTAATTACAATGTAACCTACAGATTGCCCTCTTCCAGGGTTTAGGCTTACTACTTGCCAAGCCCAAGGTCAACTGAATGCTGAAGCTGAACAAGTTGAGTTTCAAGAGCTTCAAGATCAAGTTCATGAAGTTTCACTCAATCATCGGTTTCACTTTCAGTGTCTACAAGACTTTCAAACATTTCAGCTATAGATCACTGAAGTAACACATTCTACAAATGCTGCCTACAACCCTCGAACCTGCAGAACTGAAATGACCTTTTTAACCAAGTAAAAGCACTAAAATTGACCTCACCAAAATATTTTCACAAGGACATATGGAATCAGATGTCCGCCAGGTGGGGTGTTGAAGTTGCCAGCCACCTGTTGGGAAATCATGTCAGGTGAGAGGTTTGCTGGGGTCAAGTTTAGAAGTTCAAACTTAGTTTCTGTGCAGTTTAAATGCTTGCCAATGACAGAAACTTTGTTATCAGAGAGATAACCTACCAGAGTATTGATATTTAAGGCCATATAGGGTAAATTACAGAGATTGAAGGAGAAAATTGCCTGACCGGTGGGGCGATATTAGGGTGCATGATAGATGTGTCTATAAATAGTCTGTAGTACCAGCTATAAATAGTGTAATAATGCAGTTAACTTTAAGCATAACTTACATACTGATTTTCTATTTATTCATTAGGGAAATATTAGCCTATTTTTATTAGGGAAATAAAACAACTTTGTCAATTTCAGAATGTAAGCTGAGCAATGCTGAAAAGCGAGAGAACCGCAGAGCAATCAGAGCATTGCACAGGTCAATTCAAGAAAATGATGTCAAACAAGTGCGGGAGAAATTGGAGTGCCTTGCCGTGGACGTTAATTTCCATTACGGTGGTCAGACTGCCTTGCAGATAGCTGTCATCAATGGATTCACCGAAATCTGTCGTTGTTTGATAGACCATGGTGCTGACATTAACAAATACAATGCAGATGAAAACTCTTTGGTCAACATGGCAGCCTGGCGCGGCCATGAAGATGTTGTCAAATTACTATGTTACCATGATGCTGAGTTAGATGTGTGCAATAACCATGGCTCTACAGCATTGAATTCTGCATGTTACAAAGGCTACGCAGGCATAGCCAAAGCTCTGATAGATGCTGGCTGTGTTGTAAATAAACCAAATTTAAATGGGCAGACCCCCTTGTTCACGAGTGTCAAGGAAAATCACATGGAAGTCGTGAAGGTACTCTTGGATAGTGGGGAGTGCGCTCTGGACAGGAGAGACAATGACAGAAGAAGTCCTCTTTACGTCGCTGTTGAACGGGGATATCTGGATCTGGTGGAATTGCTCCTCCAAGCTGGTATGTACAAGTAAATATATGTCTGAATATAATTTTATCTACCCTGATGTCAATGTTAACTATCAAGTCTAAAGGGCGCAGTAAACGCTTGATTGTTTAATGAAGAGTTAATTGTTATAAATGGCACGAAATATTGAATTATGATTGAAAACATTCTTGGCTCATTTGCAGTATCAGTACCAGAGGGCTAATGTAAATATATAAATCATCCTCAAATGGAAAGATACAATTATTCCAGTATTATTCTTTAATCGTCACACCCATGTAACACGGCTGTTTATTTTTTAGGTGCTGATGTCAACACTCAAGAGAAGTATGCCACATCTCCCCTCTTGTATGCTGCAAAGGTCGGCCGTCATGATCTTGTTAAATGTCTGCTGAATGGAGCTGCTGATATCAACTTGCCCGATTCAAGAAAACACACTCCTTTCTGGGGTAATGATTGATATATTAGTAAATGATCTTTATTTCGTACTGCGACCCACAAACTTATGGCAATTTGTTTGCCATGGTAAACAAATAGGCTAACCTTCTGCTTTCTACGAAATCGGCTGAGAGATACATTCAAAGTGTGAAAGACACTTTGACACTTATCACAGATTCAATCTGGCGCCTATATAGCCTGCGCCTCGAGCTCCGATCGTCATTCAACTTCTCTCAGCGTTTCACGCTGTCGGCTGAGCTGATAAATACTAGTGCTAGTTATCCTGAAAGGGATGCTAGCAGTACAGTTAGTTTTAGTTTACTTTATTTTCTTCTTCGCGTCGTCCATGACGCCATATTGGATTTAGTAGAACAGCTCTCGCGAGACGAAGTCTCGCACGTGACGTGATTTACGAAGTGCCGGCCTGAGGAACGATCTTGCGTCAGTTCATCACCGGCCGGCGACACATTAACATCTCTTCTCTTCACTAACCAGCTAACACCATGACAGAGCGAGCAGTATTAGTGGAGAAAGGCGGTTCCAATCAACGCAGAACACCCAACAGGGCTTCACCAGTTCCAGTGACAAGGGCAACGTTGTCCGGTGGTGTTGGCAGGTCGGCGACCAACGACGGGCCGGGCGGCCATGATGACAGGCGAACACGTGCACGCCCCAGTTTTGACACGCAAACGTAAGTTAATTTCGTTTCTGAGCCACTTAAATGAGTAGTGGGAAGAAGCTTTACCATGTATTCCGAGTTACTATCGAGGTAGCTGGAATTATGGGCATATATTTCACAGTCTCAGTCATTTAACGGGCAATGATGCGACTCGTGCGACACGTGGCATGCCACGCCCACTTTTTTCTCTGTGCCACGCAATAGACGTTGGTAAGGGACTAAAGTTGCCATAAGCTAAGGCGTAATTGCAAATGGATGGCAGCTGTCTGGGCCATGCATTACAATGGCGAGACAAGTATTCAGAGATTGAATAAGTTAGTAGTGACCATGTGGTAGCTATAACTTAGCACATCATAGTATGCATCTACCTAGTCCACAATAGTGCAGGGTAGAAGAGCGGGTGCCATTATACGATAATTCTGAGCTACTAATGGGGCAGCTAGAATATTAGTATTTGCATTCTGGAACTCATTCCTGTTTTCTGTTTTCAGAATGCGCAGTGTCTCCCCTTCCTCTGCTCGGGATGAGCAAGAGAGAGACCTGGATGAAGAAGAAGACCATGCCTTCCCACCTTGGAAAGAGTTGATCAAGTTCTGTTGGGACTTGCTGAAGCCAGGCCAGGAATTGCCCAGTGCTGAGCCTAATCTTCCACAGTTCGGAGCTCCAGCTGTACCGCAAGGGCCTCATCTGAACTGTTTTCCGGACTCCCCGTTGCTGTTGGCGTCGTTACATTCTGCAAGGAACGCCATGTTAGGCCGGGAGTGGTATTCACCGGAGGATCCGGCTTCTGTTCCCTCCACAGCGACGTTGAAGGCAAAGAAGTGGGTAACTGATTACCGTAGGAAATTTTATGTTGACGCAAAGATCCAAGAAATGCCAGTATCAGCTCCCAAGTTCTCCACTACGGAGACTGATCTCCTCAAGAGTAACATGTCTGTGCAGAAAGTGAATGTTCCGATTGATGATGTGGCCCATCTAGAGTCCATTATGAGGCAGGCTCTATTATCTTTGAACACTGTAGAATGGTTGTTTGGGGCCCTGGGACACCTGGTAACGGCACAGGACCAGGCTGTGTTTTCGCAAATATGGGCAGCAATGGCGAGATCCCTTAGGCATGCCACTCAGTTCTCGGCAGCAGCGGTAGCATCGTCCACCTTCATCCGTAGACAGGCATTTCTGAACCAGTGTGACGAGGCCAAGGTCCCTAAGAGAGCCAAGCAGTGGCTCATTTTCCAACCTCTCCCCACCAATGAGCTTAGTTCAATGTTTGGGTCTTCCCTGAACGCCTTGCAGCAAATGGCGTATGAGGATAGGCAGACCAAGCTGATTTCCATGGCAGCTTCTAGTACCAGGGGTAATGACTGGGGAAGACAGTCTTTCCGCAGCGGAGGCCGAGGGGGCTCCTCCAATTTCCATAGGGAGAGACCTGCATCAACCTTTACCAGGTCCTCTAACTACAGCTCGGGCAACTCTGGAGCATCCAGAGGAAGAAATGGCCCTAGATCCAGACCTTTCAACAGGTCCAACACAGCCTTTCGAGGCAAATGATTATCTAAATTGCCCTGTCGGGGGGAGACTGGTCAAATTTGCACACAAATGGGAGCAACTCAAATTAAGCCCATGGCACAGGAAAATCCTTTGGGAGGGTCTGAAGTTGGATTTTCTGGAGCTACCTCCACTAAACAGCTCTCCCAGCAGTTTGAAATTGCCCCAGGAGCTTGTTCGAAAGTCAACCCTATTAGAGGAAATTCATGCGTTAGAAGTCAAGCACGCCTTAGAGCCCGCAGATGGAGGGCCAGGGTTTTTCAGTCACATGTTCACGGTCCCCAAGAAGTCAGGGGGGTACCGACCAGTGATAGATTTAAAGCAGTTAAACGAGTATGTCAATTGTCCCCATTTTCAAATGGAGACAGATCTAACAGTAAGGAGGCAGTTACGTATGGGAGAATGGGCCGCCTCCATCGACCTAAAAGACGCATATCTACACATTTTAGTGCATCAAAATTTTCGCAAGTATCTAAGGATCAAGGTGGAAGGTCGATCATTGCAGTTCAGAACCATGTGTTTTGGTCTAAACGTCGCTCCTCGCATATTCACAAAACTATTACAACCAGTAGCACAGCATCTTCGAGAGAAAGGCATCCTGCTGTTCCGCTACCTAGACGACTGGCTGGTGACGGCGCCCTCAGCCGAGGCCTGCCAAGCTCACACGGAAGAAGTCTTGCGCCTGTTACAAGAACTAGGCTGGCTCGTGAACGAAGAAAAGTCAGAATTGGTGCCCTCACAACAGATTGTGTTCTTAGGTACGTTGTTAGACTTTAAGAGAGGCATGATTTTCCCTAGTGATGACACTGTGAATAAAATCACTAGCTGGGTGGAATGTTTCTTACAGAGTAATCAAGTGACAGTAAGACAGTTTTTGTCATTTCTGGGTCTTCTAAACCATGCAGCTAAGACCATTCCGCTAGGACGCCTGCATATAAGGCCTTTGCAATATTACTTAAAAAGCTTGGACGTAAATTGCAGAGATGTTGATAGTTTAGTGAGACTGACACCCGCTTTCTTTATTGCACTAAACTGGTGGCAAAACACATCCAACCTTACTCCTGGAGTGTTATTTCGCTTGCCTAATCCTGATCTGACTATTTTTACAGACGCCAGTCTCCACGGATGGGGAGCCAGCATCCTGGACAACTCGGTGTCCGGAGAATGGTCCAAGAGAGAAAAGCGTCTACACATCGGAATCCTGGAACTCAGAGCGATTTTCCTAGGCCTACAAGCGTTGGCACACCTAGTGAAGGACCGCACGGTGCGAGTGATGTCCGACAGTGTGACAGCTATCTCGTACATACGCAATCAAGGTGGGACTTATTCAATCCCTCTGTTCATTGAAACTCGTGATTTGTTATTGTGGTGTCAGCAGGCCAATATTAATCTTGTCCCTACTTTTCTACCAGGGCACAGGAATGTCGAGGCGGACCGTCTATCGAGGCCACACCAGATACTCCAGTCGGAGTGGAGTCTACAGCAACATGTGTTCAACAAGCTACATCAGGCAGTGCCAGCAATAGAAGTCGACTTATTCGCAACGCGCTGGAACAAGAAGCTGCCACGATTCGTATCCCCTTATCCCGACGACACGGCATGGGAGGTCGATGCACTCTCGATACCATGGGACGATCTGGTAGCGTATGCATATCCACCGACAAAGCTAATTCCAGATATACTGCAGAAAGTTTTCAACTCGAATGTTCTCCTAGTATTGGTAGCTCCCCTATGGAGCAGCCAGCATTGGTATCCGACCTTGCTACGGTTATTAGTGGGTCTGCCCATAGCCCTTCCGTGGAACAAGAGACTGCTGTGTCAAGTCCATCAGAACGTTTACCACAGCTCCCCCAAGACTCTCCGGTTACACGGGTGGATACTATCGTCCGACACCTCGAGAAGGAGGGCTTTTCTTCGGCAGTTACGAAATATGCCGCACAGCCCCAACGGCAGTCATCAGTTCGGTTGTACGAATCACACTTTAACCAATTCAAGCGCTGGTGTAATTCAAGGAATCTCGATCCCCACTCTTCGAATGTTTTAGATCTAGCAGACTTTTTAGTATATTTATTCGAAGTTAAACAATTTACTCCAAAGACAATAGCTAATTATAAATGTTCTTTAGTATGTATTGTGAAATCTATTGACAGTGGACCTGCTTATGATCATCCTTGTCTTAGCAGCCTTATTAAGTCATTTTATAAGCTTACTCCTCCCCGCCGGGTGATTGTACCCGAGTGGGATCTTAGAATTGTGTTAGATGGCCTTAGACAGGCCCCTTTTGAACCACTTAAATGGGAAGATCAGAAGTCCAAAATGTTAACGTCCATTAAATTAGCCTTTTTGCTGGCAGTAGCTACAGCCAGACGTAGGGGAGAGCTTCAGGCCCTGTCAAGAGATCCCAGGGACTTGATTTTTAGTGATGAGGGAGTGCAGTTACGCACGGTTGCACATTTTTTGCCTAAGTCGGCAGTTTTGAATCATGATCCAGCACCGTTTTTTGTACCAAGTCTTACCCCATTTTCGGGCAGGGATACCGAAGATCGGTTACTTTGTCCAGTTAGAGCTTTAAAGTTTTATGTCACTGTTACAGGGGGTTGCAGTCCAGCTGCCCACCTTTTTCAGAAAGTTCGTGGCGAGGGCCCTGTCAGTGCCCAGACCATCTCATCATGGTTAGTTAAATGTATTCAGGAGTGTTATGATAACCATGTCCCAGCCAGAGCCCACGAGGTTAGGAGGACTGCAGTGTCCTGGGCTTATAAGAGTAAAAATCACTGTTTGGATGATATTTTGAGAGCCGGCTCTTGGGCTTCGCATAATACGTTCTCATCCTTTTATTTAGCAGATGTTCGGCAGCAGCCGGATGATAGATTCCGGCTTTGCCCGGTAGTAGCAGGGAAACAAGTAAATATTATTTAAACTATGCTCTGCCAATTATTAACCGGCCCAGCCGTTTATAGGATTGGTCGGAAGGGAGGTCGGAAGGGGATTGGAAGGGAAAAGGGGTTGGATGAGGCTTGTCTGCTTTTGACTAATTATGAGATTGGCTTCAAACTTGACTAATGACCACTGAACAGTGTAAATGTTTCATATGAGCATTTATATGTGACACAAATAAAGTTCTGGCATAGCAATGACATCTGTGTATGTTGTGATTTCGTCAGCTTTATGTTCTTTATGTGAAACATCAAAATGTTTGCCTCTTCAAATGTTTGCCATGTTTGCTGTTTACCAAAAAACGAAGTTTCCCGATGATAAACGAAGTTTTTCGGAGTAAGTTATGCGAGAAATTTCGGCTAAAAAGGCCAGAAATGAAAGAGAAGAAATATCTGCATGTTTTATTTGGACATACAGTGTTTAATTCAATGCAAAATGGCTCAAAAGATACTTATTATTGTTTTATTTTGCTCAGAGCGTGGACCGGAAGTGGCCGTAATAGTGCGCATGCGCGTAGAAAAGCTGACGGACTCACCTCTTTTACTGGTCATTTTGCCTAAATACGACAGAAACAGAAGAATTCATGAATATATGGCGTTATAATCATTATTTAAGGCAAGGAACCGCTTGAAACGTTTGTTTTGGTCGATTCATGCACGGATCTTGGACCGGAAGTGACCGAAAGTTGTGCGCATGCGCGCAGGAAAGTTGAACAAATTACTTTTTTTTTTAGTAATTTGGCATAAAAACAAACGAATTCAATGATTACGGTGTTGTAATCATCTTTTAATGCAAACAACTGCTTGAAACTTCTATTTTGGTCGATTCGTCGCGTTTTTCTCTGACCGGAAGTAGTGCGCATGCGCGTAGAAAGCTTCGCTCGTGTGAAGAAGAAGGACGCCATTGCTGGAATTTGACATCGATGACTAAAAAAAAAGCGATTTGGAAGGTTGTAGACGATCGTTCAAGTTGAATATTGCCAAGGTAGGCATTTGTAGTGCTACTGCGCTTGTTAAGCGAACTAATCGCTATAATTGTAAGTTTCTGTGCTCGCTGTTCAGTTGTAGAAGTCTGACAGTCCTGTTGTTTTGCTGCTTCTTAAAAAAATCGGAATAATTTGATACATGTGCTCGGTAATTTAGCGCTTTGACTTACTTAAGCGATTATATTATTCATGTTGATTCACATATTGTCGATAATAGTTTGTGTGAATTTATGCTGTGTGACAAATTTTTCCTTTTTTGACAGTTGCTTCACTTGCTTGACAGTTGGTGCCAGAACCATTTACAATAATTTAATTGCATTGTATCTTGTATGATTGAGTATTTGAAGGCTAAACATTCATTTATATACATATTGATTCATATTGTAGATTATAGTTTTGGTAAATTTATGTTGTGCCACAAATTTAGCTTTTTTTTGACAGTTGCGTGACAGCTGCTGCCACCATTATTTGCACACTTAAATTGCATTGCATCATGTATGATTGATAATTTGATGGCTTAGCATTAATATATATTCATATGGAATCATATTGTGCATCATAGTTTTGATGAATTTATGTTGTGTCACAAATTTTGCATTTTATCACAGTTGGTGTCATAATTGTATGTTATTTGTCGATGTCAATAGAAGCAGATAGGGGTTTCAGAGTTCTTGCTGCTCCCTAGTCTATATATACCAATATATTTGCATTGTAATCAAATAGTTTCAATTTGCTCATGTAATATTGTTATCTGTGTATGACGTTTATGATACAATAATTGGAGAAATCAATGTATTTTACAAACTTTTGATTTTTGTATTAGAAACGTGACATTTCCATATTAATATCAGACCTGAAAGATAGTGTCCAAACTTTGAAAACTTAGTGGCGGTGGACTACCTGGTTGTGTCCAAAACTTTGAAACCTATAGTCGTGGTGGAGTGGCCAGTAGTGTTAAAGAAATTGGAAACTGATACATTATCATTCATGTACAAGTTGTGATTTGCAAGTCGTGTTATTGAAATTGATCAGAAAGTACACATTTGGCTGTGAAGTGCAATTTAAGTAAGTGAAAGGTGCGGACTTGCCTTTGAAGTCCTATTTAAGTAAATTAAAAGGTGCGGACTTGCCTTTGAAGTCCAAAAAGGTGCGGACTTGCCTTTGAAGTCCAGAAAGGTGCGGACTTGCCTTTGAAGTCCAAAGTTTGAAAAGTCAAGAGGCGGTGGACTGCCTAATAGTGTCCAAAAGTTTGAAAAGTCAAAAGGCGGTGGACTGCCTGATAGTGTCCAAAAGTTTGAAAAGTCAAAAGGCGGTGGACTGCCTGATAGTGTCCAAAAGTTTGAAAAGTCAAGAGCAGTGCACGCAAAAGCAAAGTGATTATGGTCAGACATTTTGTCTGACAGATAGAGAGTTCTGGTCAGACAATTTTCACTTCAGTCAGACAAAACTTGTCTCTTACTTCAGGGTTTTTAGCTCGTCTGTTTTCTTTGAAAACGAAGAGCTATTGTCGTCACTCGATTGGCGTCGTCGGCGTCGTTGTCCCGGTTAAGGTTTGTGTAAGTGTCCATTTGTGACCTTAGTTTTCAATTTAGTGTTATGAAATTTGGTACAGCTATGGTACTGCGGGTATGGATCTGGGACATTTCAAGAAATCCAAGATGGCTGACAAAATGGCCGACACAAAATGGCCGCCATTCTTGAACTGCCCACTTTGACCTTAGTTTTCAACTTAGAGTAATGAAATTTGGTACAGGTATGGTACTGTGGGTATGGATCGAGGACATGTCGAGAAATCCAAGATGGCTGCCAAAATGGCCGCCACAAAATGGCCACCATTCTTGGAACTGCCCATTGTGACCTTGGTTTTCAACTTAGAATTATGAAATTTGGTACAGGTATGGTACTGTGGGTATGGATCGGGGACATTTTGAGAAATCCAAGAAGGCTGCCAAAATGGGCACCACAAAATGTCTACCATTCTTGAACTGCCCGCTGTGACCTTAGTTTTCCTCTTACAGTTATGAAATTTCGTACAGGTATGGTACTGTGGGTATGGATCGGGGACATGTTGAGAAATCCAAGATGGCTGCCAAAATGGCCACCACAAAATGGCCGCCATTCTTCAACTGCCCACTGTGCAGCCATCTTTCTTCATTTCTTGAACTGCCCATTGTGCTCTCAATATTCCTCTTAGAGTAATGAAATTTGGTACAGGTATTGGCCTGTGGGCATGAATCGGGAACATGTTGAGAAATCCAAGATGGCCACCAAAATGGCCACTTCAAATGCCTGACATCCTTGAACTGCCCATTTTGACCTTACTATTTCGCTTAGAGTTATGAAATTAGGTACAGGTATTGGCCTGTGGGCATGGATCAGGAAAATGTCGATAAATCCAAGATTGTGGTCATTTTGGCAGCTATCTTTCTTCATTCTTGAACTGCCCATTGTAACCTTGAAATATCGCTTAGGGTTATGAAATTAGGTATTGGCCTGTGGGTTATAATCTGGCACACATTGATAGATTTCATATTAACAGACGAGTGTTGAAACCGCTTGCGGTTCTGGTTATTTAAAAATAAATTAAGTACTTCGCTATATTTCATGCCTTCTATCATCTTATAGAATGTCGCCTCAGGTTTTTGCAAAAAAAAAATTAATGAGGAGAAACATTTGACTAAATAATATATGATAAAATCAATAAATCATTGTGTCATATCACACTGAGGTAAATTAACTGATTACGATAAAGGCAGCTGTATATTTAGAATTTTAGAAGTAGGGTAAAAACATCAGTGTTCTTTTAAATATGGATTGGTCACTACCTGTTATGCTTAGTTAATGAATTCTGAACTTAGCAAATGATCAATTAAATAAAGTAATATTCTGTCAATAACAATGTTCAATGATTGTTCATGACACTTCACTTAACAGAGAGCATACCTACATGCAGAACTGAGTTCAAAGAAGTGTTGATTGTAATTAGCTCTCACACTTGGTCATTTTCACTTCTGTGTCATTCTGTGTGCTTCTGCTCCAGAATTGCAATTCAGTTGATAGAGTGTCAAAGAAAGCTCAGAACTGACTGAATTTCAATTCAATAAGACTACAAATTTGTTAATTTCAAACAATGCTAATTGCCATCGAGACTGGTTAGCTTGCTGCTTCTCCTACAGAGGCTCAGCAATGTCAGCAGCAAATACTGTTGGATTTTTTGTCTGACCTGGGCCAGAAACAGGTCGGACATTCGTGAAAACTGTCGGCAAAAGCCGATTGTCCGACGTCTTTTGCGCGCACTGGTCAAGAGGCGGTGGACTGCCTGATAGTGTCCAAAAGTTTGAAAAGTCAAAAGGCGGTGGACTGCCTGATAGTGTCCAAAAGTTTGAAAAGTCAAGAGGCGGTGGACTGCCTGATAGTGTCCAAAAGTTTGAAAAGTAAAGAGGCGGTGGACTGCCTGATAGTGTCCAAAAGTTTGAAAAGTCAAGAGGCGGTGGACTGCCTGATAGTGTCCAAAAGTTTGAAAAGTTAAGAGGCGGTGGACTGCCTGATAGTGTCCAAATTAATGGAAATTTAGAAGTCTTTATTGGTGAAGTGATTTCGCTAAACCAAAGTGGAACTTTGAATGAATAATTACCAAATTGAACTTTGAATGAATAATTTTAAAATTGAACTTCCAATGAACAATTGCTATTTGCTCCTTGAATTGTGATATATTGATATTAAATCATTACCATGGCTGCAAGCAATGTTGAAGTAATGCCGATGTATAGCACTCATGTTATCTGTGGTACATTCCACCAAGGTGCAGATCTCTTTGCGGATGTCAGTAAAGGCAAACAATGCACATGTAATGCGCTAGTTGCTGTTTGTGTGTTGCCATACCATGCAAACGATATAACTTCTGATGACTTAGATAACGTTTTATATGAAGGCAATCATGTGTACTTGCAAACTTTACAAAAAGCTGATGAAAATGGTTACTTGTCATTTAATGATTTGCCAGATGAACTTCAAATACAAAACAATACATACAAGATCACTAAGTTAGGCGAGCCATATTATGGTTTTATGGATCCACAGACTGCACAGGCCAATAATTTTCAAAGTTTGGAAGACAATTGTGTTGCAGCATTTAGAGAAAGTGACACAGCTTTATTGATGTTAGGCTCTTCAGCTATGTGTTTATTCAGGAATGGAGATGACAGTTTCTATGTATTTGATTCTCACAGTCGTAACAATGTTGGCTACATGACTCCTTATGGAACAAGTGTTTTGTTACATTTTGATTCTGTAACCAATGTTACGTCATATCTTGGTGCATTGTCCCATAGCCTTTCTCAATATATTTTGCCATATGAATTACAAAGTGTCTGTGTGACAGTGTCAAATTTTCAAAGCAGTTTCATAGGGCAACACCATGTAGGACAATCACATGCTGTCAATAAATCTACCGAATTGCTTGAGGGTTACTTTAATGACCAACAAGAAAAGAATAGATTGCACACTGCGTTTTGCACAGCCAGCACTACAACAAGTGAGTCAAGCAAGCTTCACAACGAATCGCACAAAAGAAAGCCCAGACGCGGGGAAAGTAGGAGAAATGTGCACACAAAGCATGACATTAAACTTCCGAAGAACATGAACAACACAAGAAGGCGCAGAGAGTACCGCAAGCAGTATCAACAATTGAAGGAAAAACATTTCCAGTCTCCAGAAACAGTGGATGTACAGCATTCTGCTGATTTTGCAGATGATGAGACATGTGACAATATCGTTGAATCATGTCAATCAAATGTTGACACTTGTGAAATGGATGTAAGTCGAGTGGGACTGATGAGTCAGCAATCAAAAAGACATACTGAAATTCAAGGTAACATGGATAATGTGCAGATAGAGCATGACATTGAACTTTCCAATAATGCAGAAAAGACAAGGAGACGCAAAGAGTACCAAAAGCAGTACAATAAGCGGTATAAAGAAATGAAGAAAAGACAAAAGAATTTACAGTCTGCACAAACACCTGATGTGGTGCATCCTTCTGATTTTGCAAATCAAGGCACATGTGAAAGTGTGATTGCATCGTGTGAATCAAATGTTGACATTGAACTTTCCAAGAATGCGGAAAAGACAAGCAAGCGCAAAGAGTACCAAAAGCAGTACAATAAGCAGTATAAAGAAATGAAGAAAAGACAAAAGAATATACAGTCTGCACAAGCTGCCGATCTGGTGCTTCCTCCGGATTTAGCAAAGGAATGGACAAATGTCGACAGCGAACTTTCCAAGAATGCGGAAAAGACAAGAAAGCGCAGAGAGTACCAAAAGCAGTACCAGAAGCAGTATAAAGAAATTAAGAAAAGGCAGAAGAATTTACAGTCTGCACAAGCTGCCGATGGGGTGCTTCCTTCTGATTTTGCAAATGAACAGACATGTCAAAATGTAGTGGAATCAAGTCAATCAGATGTTTACATTTCTGAAATGCATTCAAGTGGAAAGCCGCTAGTAAGTCAGCAATCGGGAAGACATACTGACATTCAAGATAGAATGGACAATGTGCAGATAGAGCATGACATTGAACTTTCCAAGAATGCAGAAAAGACAAGGAAACGAAAAGAGTACCAAAAGCAGTACAATAAGCAATATAAAGAAATGAAAAAAAGACAAAAGAATTTACAGTCTGCACAAGGTGCTGATGTGGTGCTTCCTCCTGACTTTGCAAATGAACAGACATGTCACAATGTATTGGAATCAAGTCAATTAAATGTTAACAGTTGTGAAATGCATGTAAATCAAGAGCCGCCACTTTGTCAGCACCCAGCAAGACATACTGAAATCCAGACTAACATGGACATAGATAATTCAACTGCTACAATTGTCCAAGCACAAAGCAGAAGTGTGGCCGAATTTGTTACAAACTCAAACAATACTGATTCCAATATAACAAGACCCGTAATTGAGCATCATACTGATCATGTTGATTTGTCTGCTGCCATCAACAAGTTTTTGAGGAATACCAGTGAAGGTCCCAGGTATGTGTGTGCGTGTTGTCAACAAATGTGGTTAAAGACAAGTGTTGTGCCATTCCACACTCAAGTAATCAGCATTCCACAACACCTGCTTGATTTCTGCTTCACTGAAGACATGTTAAATGCAACAGACTTATGGTTATGCAATACTTGCAAGTCCAGTCTGAAGGACAACAGAGTGCCAAAAATTGTCAACTGCAAATGGTATGTCTTTTCCAAACAAACCACAAGTTCTAAATCTTCATCCTCTTGAAGAGCGTCTTGTCGCGCCAAGATTGCCATTCATGCAAATTCGTGAGCTTGGACGAGGTCGACAGTTTTCCTTGCATGGCAGTGTTGTGAATGTACCCAATGTCATAGAAACAGCAGTATGTGCTTTACCACGTTGCGTGAATGAAACTGACACAATTGCTGTGAAGTTGAAGAGACGTTTGCAGTATTCGCATGCTGTATACACCGAAAATGTACGTCCTGTTGCAGTGATTTCTGCTCTACATTGGTTAATGAAAAACAGTGCATTATGGCAAAACAGTGGCATCAACATAAACCCTAACTGGCTCAATGAATGGCAACAGTCGCTTAATACCTTTAATGCAGAAACATATGACCTTCCTTCTGATGAAGTCACAGGGGTTAACACAGATTTGGACGAAATATATGATGCCTCTATGACGCAGGATACATGTGATGACCTTCCTTCTAATGAAGTCCCTGATGTAAGTACAGATGTGAATGAAATGTGTGACCCCTCCTCCACGCAGACAGGCAATACCAATGATGACAATGTCAATACAGATACTTTCGATGAAATTGATGGCAGTAACATGCCTGGTACTAACAATACAATGCTTGAAGGCTTGTCAGATAGTGTTTTGAGCATAGCCCCTGGAGAAAATCAGCAACCACTTGGTTTGTTCTTGGATTCCTACTATCGCGGTGACAAGCCTATGAGTAATGATGTCCGACAAGTACGTGTGCATTACAGTGACATATGTAAGTGGGAGTTACGTGCTGCAGATCGCAGGGTTGCAAACAGTGTGCCAAACATCTTTTTCAAAATGAAGAAAACATCCATAAAGCATGTAATAGACAGAGCAGGATTTGCTATTCGACGATGCAAAACGCAAGGCCAGACTTTCACTGCACATGATTTACTGAATGACCAAGTGAGAGAAAACCTTGCTAGGCTTGATGATGGCTACAAAATATTCAACACATTACGCAATTCACCCAGTTACATGCAGCGACGCAAGAAAGATCTGTTTGCAATGATACGACAACTTGGCCTCCCAACATGGTTCATCTCATTGTCAGCCGCAGATATGCACTGGCTCCCTTTGTTGAAGGTACTGTATGAGTTCAGACACGGCATTGTGTTATCAGATGAAGATGCCAAGAATTTGACTTGGACTGACAAGTGCGACTTGGTGCAAAGCGATCCAGTAACATGTTCAAGATTCTTTGATTATCGCTTGCAGCAATTCATGTTGACAGTGCTAGGCAAATCTGGTGATGCCCTTGGCAGGATACGGGACACTTTCTACAGAACTGAATTTCAGTTTCGAGGCAGCCCACACTGTCATATGCTTGTATGGGATGAGGGTGCGCCAGTATTTGGTACAGATGATGAATCAGACATTGTAGTATAGGGCCATTTGTAATGTTTCCTAAATTTAGGGTACATTTTTGGAACCAATGTTTTTTTTAATCTATGATGTCCACAGAACAAAACCTGAGTTGGTTCCATTTTTTTCTATGGCTCCTAAGGCGGCCATCTTGAAATCCAAAATGGCCGCCACTGAAACACTATTTTGGCCATAACTCAAGAACTGTTTGACATAGAGATGCAAATGAGAGGTCTAAATTGTGTAGTTTGAGCTGACAAATGCAAAGGTACCATTTATTTCACTCATTAATGAAGCAAAAAGCAAAAAAAGTAAATATTATTAGTAATTTTTCTACCAAGTCGGCACTAAACATCATGCTACAGATTCATGGATGCGAAACTATTCGGACTTGAATGACTGTGTTTTGTCAGACTTGTAAAATCACTGTGTTATCAGGTTGTTATGGATAATTAATTGATTCTAAGTCTATGAATGTTGATAACACAATAACAGAAGCTGTAGTGGAGTTTTTTCCAAAGCTCCTTTTGTCTTTTGTTCGACTGCACTGTTTTGCTTCTTGTCTGAGATTTTCATTTGGTCCAACTTTGTTGCTTTCAAGGGTTGTTTCTTAATGATGCTGTATATACACAGTTTCACTACTATGTCAATAATGTTTGGCTTTGAGAATATTGTCTAATGATAACGGTAATATTCAGCTTTAATGACATCAACCTTCATTACTCTAGTACCAAGTCATTACCGTCATGCTGGGGTATAGACTTTATTCAAATTAGTTGGTTAAGAATAATTTTTTTTGCTTGGTTATGCTTTGTACCATGCCAGATGGTTTTAGAGCAACAATGCTTCATATACTTTTTATAGTCCTTGATGGGACTGAAGAAGCAGGAGAAAGAACTGAAACCTGCAAACCCTTTTACAATTTGTTAAGAAAAACCAACGAGTGCCTTGCAGACACTCATGTATGAACATTCAACATTTTAAAATCATTCTCATGATTACTACTGAAAACCAGTTAAATAATGTTATCTCACTGAATTTTCTCTATAAATTTTGGCAGACCTATATTTTGGGGAATAGCTTTCTTAAAGCTATGTAGGTGCATTGGGCCAGCCTGCAGTGGTTAGAAGTACTACCCTCTTTTCTTGATTGTTCATTTAATTCTAATTCCAAAGTTCTACTCCTCCATTTATTACAAATGAGGAAAAGAACCAAAGGCTCCAGAGAAATTAGGGAACTGTTATCAGCTGCTGATGACTTTGCTGTATTTCACAAAATTGGTTAGAATTAGTCACGCTACTGTCATGCTGCTGTGATACACCAGGTGAAGGAGCTGGAATTATACCACAATGGAGAACAACAGCCCCATTGTCTCCTGTACGAACCGGCAACTACCTAGAGGTGTTTGAGGGACGGTTTCCTTCTCAACATAGGTTGCCCTAGCTCAGCTTACTGGAGATCATTAAAACTTCAATATATATATGGAGTCCTCACTGCTCTATGATCAGGATAATTCACTCAATGTTTTCTGGCACCACTTTATTGGTCATTTAACAATGGTGAAGCCCTGGTGATGACAGGATGATTGAATGTGTGGGGTTGATCAGTTGGGTGTTAGAGGAAAGTTTGATCTCTATGGAGCCATTCTCATCACCTCCAGGATATCCCTTATGTTTATCTCCCTATCAGCATTGGGGGTGTACCGAAAGTCCGGAACTACTTTTTGCCGAAACGAATCTGATTCAGCATCTTTGCTTGGATGTTTGCTGCTCTTATCACGTACAAGTGCTGAATAACCATATCAGATGGGAGCTTGCAATTCAGTGGTTATTTGAGAAGATCATCTGTATAAGAGTCTTGGCATGTATTTACTTTGCATACATACTGTTTTTTTCCAGAGAAACTGGCCAGGAATTTAGTCACTGTTTTATATGGATATTTATGTCATTTTATTCTGAGATCTTAGTCCCCATTCAGAACCAGCTGAGTCTGTCACAGACATGTATAGTGCTTGAACTTGTAACAGAATTGTTCCAACTTATCTAGGTCTTGTCTTCTGGGTGTCATCAATTGTTCTGAATTTGGCTTCTTCCTTTTTAACGTAACTATGTGGGTAGAGAGTGACTTTAAAGGGTGTAGCAATTGTGTAAAAGAGAGCAGTCCATAGAGGTCTAGAAAAATGCAATTACCCAACTGAAAACCAGTCCACTACACACTATAGGCAGGTGAATGTGATGAGACTGCAGACTGACAAAATTCAAGTTGAATTTTGGAATCAAATGGCATCTTGGCCACTAGGACAACTGTCTATCAGGTCCATGCTGTGCAGAACTCAACAGACTGGGCTAGATGTACAATACAAGTGTATATACTGTATAGGCATGAAATACAGAATGTCTAATGAAATATTGTAGCCTGTTCCCTCACAGTCGCAAATAGATGTAGACTTTCTACATAATTGAGGACAAATTACTTACTTGAGATAGTCAAGTTGACTCCCAGTTTGCAAAGAAAGAAGATGCATCAAATGACTCACTTCAAGTCAGATGATTCTTTCCCATAGATGATATCCACTGGTCTTGCAGAGTAGAGATCTTGTTTTGGATTCAGAAAATCATTTGTTGATCCCTTAGATTGTGAAGTCAGATGTTTGTTCTGTCACATGTGAAGTAGAGCTGTATCTACTAGATTACTACAGCTTCTGTCTTCAATTTCTGCAAGCTCTTTGTGAATACATATTAGTTTCAGCATCACTTTAAGGGCACATGCTGGTCGAAAAATGTGTGTATGCTGTCCAGCAGAAACTGTTGAAGCTAGAGCTATGAAATTTCACACAGGTCTTCAAGGCACCAAATTATGACCCTCCGTGAAATTTTAAGTTGCCATGGTTGCGGTTGCCGTGGCAACAAAGAATTTTACCTATTTTTAAGTATGCGGCCTTACAAAAAATTCATCTCAAGACTGAGCTATCAGAATAATCAGAACTCATTAATTTTCATAATTTGAGGTATTCGGATCCGCAATAAGACTATTTTCAGACTAAAAATATGTTTTTATAGGGTTTTTCTGGGTTCGCGAACATGGGACTATGGAGCTAATTCACAATCTTTCAGGTTCGAATCGCTGTCCCATGGCCTTTAATCCAAATACAGTTCTGAAAATAGCCTTATTGCGGAAGCAAACTTGTCAGTAAGCAGCATGCCAAAATTCATTATGATGCCTTGAGCGGTTTTTGAGATGAATTTTTTGTAAGCATTCGAAGTCACTAAAATTCGCAGTTTTCGGAAAATGGCAAAAAAAGGAAATAAACTCTTCATAATTTTAACTGTAATGGTAAGATTGGCAAGGTTGTTTACAGGGTTAGAATAGGAATTTTTGCTAAATTTCAGTTGCATTTGTTGTCTGGACATCTGTATTTATTGAAACTCTCAAAATCAGAATTTCCATTTTCTAAAATATTTTCACCATTTTTCGACTAGCATGTGCCCTTAAGGTTTTTGTGGAACATTGACACACAGATTAGATACATTTCATCTGTGCATTGACGTCTTGGCACCATATTCTCCATCAGAATCTGATTCTTCCATTACAAAGCATGCTGTGAATGGGCATTTAGGTGTCCTCAAAATTTTCTGTTGCCTCAAACACATAAACCTGTGAAAGACAAATGTGTTTGCTTGCATAACCATTTTCATATGCACTGGTCGATCCACAGCTACATGTACATAATCTTTTTAGGTACTTTAGGCCAATCATTAACATGGTCCAGTTCCTACGATTGGACTTCAAGATATTGTGGCCAAGTTGAAACATGAGCTTGCGTGTGAGTTTTGGTGAGGCACCGGACTTTCTCTGAGACATTGCAATATATTAGTTCATGTATATATGTAATATACTTGGTATATTGTCATATTTTCATATTGCTATTACGGTACTGGTGTGTACAACAGGAAGGATGACATGTCTGATCATTCCTATGAGCCTACCTGGACCATTGAACACCTACATCATAGATATTAATTTTTCATTTATAGTTATTTGTTATCAGTAGCCTATTGAACATAATCATATTACATAATGAAAGCACAAATATCTTCTTTTGATAGAGTGGGTCGGGGCAAGAAGCCCGGGTTAGGTGAGAGGCCCCCCCAGGGTTATATCTAAACTTGCATTTTTGGTGCTTTTTCTTATTGATAGGATTGAAGCTAGAGGCTTTTTCGGTAACGTCACAAATTTTCAGGGCAAACAGCACCAAACCATAGAAGTAATTAAAGAAACAAAAAAGGTGCATGGTTTTTGTAACTTTGATTAATTCTTTGAAAGTATAATGGATATCTGCATTGGTTCACTTTATGACCATTACATAAGTATGATTTGGATCATATTTTTGCATTTTATCTCAAAATGTAGAGGTCAAATTAAGATATGTGAGTTTGGGGCGAGAGGCCCCACATAGTATGGGGCATGAGGTCCCCCTTCACTGAGGCCTCGAAGCTGCTCCAGGAACCATTTCATAATGTGTACTTTTCTTTAAATCTTGATAGAATAGCTAATTGAAATCGAAAAAATTTGGCCGAAATTAAAACAGGGCAAAAAATTTTAAAAATAAATGTATGAACAGAAAAATTCTGAAATTCAAAAAGAGTGAATAGAATGCCTTAAAAATGACAGAAGAACCCCAAGAAATAACTTTCAAGCGGAATGCGCTCACAAAAAAAATTGCCATAGGATTATAACAGGGGGGGGCTTCTTGCCCGATGGGTGGTGTAAGAAGGCCGTTTTATATTTTTTACAAAAAGGGCAGTAACTCCTTTATTAAAATTGGTAGACATATGTTTCACTAGTTATAAGTAGAGTCAAGTGATCCCTTCCTGACAACATAAGCATTTGAATAATCGACCACATAAGTAGGTCAAATCACACCTCGAAGTTAAGGGGGGCTGCATGCCCCGTGCTACTCTAATAGAAAAAGCGTTAGTAATACTAATAGGCTTCTAGTCTCCATTACATTCCAAACTTTTTGCCATATATCAAACTGATCAGCTGACACAAGTGCCAATGCCACTTTTTCAGTGCCAATGCCACTTTGTCAGTTGCCCCACAGCGCTAGAGTTTCCCCCATGCTCTGGCTGAAACAATTCACAGCCAGCAAGCACTCTCAAGAACTTTGGGATCCAAACCCCACTTCATCTGCCTTAATTAACAGCTTTGGTCTAACCAACTCCATTTGCCTTTGTTGACAGCTTTGGCCTTCCATGGCTTTTGCTAACACTACACTACATCCCTGCCGGGTATAAGATGCAAAAATCATAGGTGCCATGCTCACACCTTCAACAGCTAAAAACTCCTCCCCGAGCTATGCCACTCACCTAAACTATCCACCTATCCTTATTGATCTATCCTGTCCTTCTCATAACAGCAAATAACAGTGAAACAGCTCCTTTATTTACATTTTCTGCCTCTGCTGTTGTTCCCCACCAGGGGCGCATGAATCTCCATCGTAGTTCACTGACTGCTCACGCCAGAGGCTGGCGCCACCGTCTCTCTTCCCGCCAAAACCATCCACACACTCCAGTGTCACCTGCTTCTCATGCCTACACATTGGCTGACCCACTTCTGTGTAGGATTTGGCAATGTGCCAAAATATCACTAACTCTGTTTCATCACCAATACTTCCTGAAATCCATTCACATCTTTTCCCTGCTCAAGTGTATTCTCTACCTTTTCAATCAAAGCACATGCTTTCAGACAAACTGCAGATTTTTATCATTTCCCTGTCAATATTTCCAGTGCCATCACTGGGAATCAACCTCTTCATTTTCACATATACTGGGGGGTCAGGGGTGGGGGGGAGGGCTCCATTCCCCCTAAAAATGTCCCTCAATGGGTATATCTAGTATATTATATTCCAGTTCAGAAATGAAAGAAATGATACTCATCATGATGTGGGTTATGTACACTGATTTTTCTACAATTTGGGAACAGCTCAGTTTTGAAGAGCGGGTAATTGCTTCAGCTAAGGGGCTAAACTAATTCACAGTGGCCCCAACTGTAATGGAGAACACTTTTAAATAGTGTCAGACTGTCAAAAAAACTTTTTTGTCATAATCAATTGCACATATAAAGTAAATTATACAATTATTTACACATCAAGAAAGCTCGTTTTGCCTGAAAATTGGGGTTTCCTGGGTTACCTGACCTTATATTTCCATGGCAACAGAAAAGTTATTTAAACACAGTCAACAAGTTAGATTTGTTCAGAGTACACAGTAAAATACCTGAAATTAATTCTGTGAAAATTTCATTTAGCTACTTCGAATAGAAATGTCCACCAGAACGAGTGGTCAGAACTTTTGAAACGTTCCTCATACATGCAAGAAAAAACCAACAATATAAATTAATTTATTTTTCTTTTCACTTAGGATTAAAAAACATGGTACCATTAAATTCTCCAGCTCAAACTACACAATTTTGACCCCTCATTTGTATCTCTATGTCAATCCATTGTTTAGCTATTGCCAAAAATAGCGTTTCAGTGGCGGCCATCTTGGATATCAAGATGGCCGCCTTAGGAGCCATAGAAAAAAATGGAACCAACTCAGGTTTTGTTCTACGGACATCATAGAATTAAAAAAACATTGGTTCCAAAAATGTACCCTAAAGTTAGGAAACGGATAAATATCCTACAAAAGGCCATACACTATTGTGAAAATCATTGATGAACATGCATCAGTTTCATTGGCAGCAGGTGATGATGTAGTAAATGTGCAAAAACATCAGCATTCACGAACATGTCGCAAAAAAGGTCATCCTGTCTGTCGCTTTGGCTTTCCTCAATTCCCAATGAATGAAACTGTCATACTGTCTCCCTTTGACGATGCATGTGAAGATCTGACAATGCACAAAAACAATTTGCAAAAAATCAAAACTTACCTTGTTGACCTGGGTATGGGTGCCGAAATACCACTGTCAGATATGTTAAATGAACTACAATTGACACAAACCAGTTACGTTGATGCAATACGCTCTTCCCTCAAAAGTCCACAAGTGTTCCTGAAACGCACTTTGTCAGAAATCAGAGTAAATCCCTACATGGTGAAAGCAGCAGCAGCGTGGAACGGAAATCAGGACATTCAGCTGTGCCTCGATAGCTGGGCTGTGGCCTCGTATGTGGTTGGTTACATAAATTAATCGGACAAGGGAATGAGTTCTCTCATGGATGAAGCTTGCAAAGAAGCAAAACAGGGAAACAAAACCTTGCGTGAACAGGTCCGTCACATTGGCAATAAATTCATCAATGCCGTTGAAGTGTCTGCTCAAGAGGCAACATATTTACTACTGCAAATGCCATTTACCAAAGCGTCTTGAGAAGTTGTGTTCATAAACACTTCACCTCCTGATCAACGAGTGTTCATCCTGAAAAGCAAAGAACAACTTGAACAAATGCCACCAAGTTCTGAAGATGTTGAAGCTAACACCATTCTGAAATGTTACAGCAGGCGACCAGCTGCACTGTCTTTCATGTGTCTTGCAGATTTTGCTTCCTTGATAGCAGTTACCTTCCCGTCCGACATGCCACTTTCAGCGCGTTTTGAATGTTTGAATGACGATGATATCCAAGAAACCGTAAATTCAGACCTTGACGGACCAAAATGTGTCACCCTATCCAATGGCATTGTCTTCCGCTATCGCAAAAACCCATGTGTAATCAGGTTTGTGAACTACAATGTCAATGTTGACCCAGACAATTTCTATCGGGAGCAAATCATGTTGTATATGCCTTGGCGCAAAGAAAACATCGATCTCCTGGCAGGATATTGCTCATACATGGCACACTACCATGACAACCAAACTGCCATTAAAGATATTGCCAACAAATACCAACATCTGTCCGAGTCTGTTGAAGCTGCAATTGCTGCTGCTTGTGAATATGAACGCGATGATATTGCTCCAAATGCTCAACATATGGATGCCCAAGATATGGAAGTTGAACCCACAACAAGTGACACATACTCATTCTATGTACCAAATGCAAATTCTCAACACAGCGAATATGACATCAGCGCAGACATTGGCTTGCCCCCAATGAGCAGTGAGCAGATTTTGTTGCCAAATCGCATTGCAAATTCTGAATTCTATGAAGAAATTCGAAATCTGAATCGCGAACAATTTCAATTCTTCTATCATGTCATCAATTGGATTAAAACTCGTGCAGTACCTTTACGTGTCTTCCTGTCTGGTGGTGGGGGTGTCGGAAAAAGTGTGACAGTTAGAGTATTGTATCAAGGTCTCATTAGATGGTACGGCAGAGAAGCAGGTACAGATCCAGAAGCCACAACTTTTGTAATATGCGCACCAACAGGCAAAGCTGCGTTTTTGGTCAATGGTTCCACCTTGCACTCCGCATTTCGTATTCCACCCAATCGCAATGGCTCCTACCAATCTCTCAGTGCAGACACGCTGAACACCTTGCGTGTAAAATACAGTAATCTCCGTGTTTTAATGATTGATGAAGTATCTATGGTAGGCTCCAGAATGCTCAATATCGTCAATTGTCGATTACAAGAAATCAAAAACAACAATGACTTGTTAGGTGGCATTCACGTTATCATGATAGGCGACCTCTACCAGTTACAACGTGTCATGGATCGTTGGATCTTCCAAGACGCCAATACCACCTATGGCAGTCTAGCAAGTAACATTTGGCGTGATAATTTCACAATGTTTGAATTGGTCACCATTATGCGGCAGAGAGACAACCGTACATTCGCAGAACTGTTGAATCGCCTGCGAGAAGCAAAACATACTCCACACGACATAGCAACCTTACAATCCAGAGTGCTTCCACCAAACTCTGTAACTGACCATGCAATCCCACATCTCTACCCAACAAATGCCCTAGTTGACAGCTTCAACCACACAGTCTACCAAAATGCCACAACTGAAAAAGCCATTATTCAAGCCAAAGATGTTGTGCATGGCGACTTCAGCTATGCTGTAAAACAAGCTACATTGGCGCGCTTGCCAGATTGCTCATCAGCAACAGGGAATATTCCGAGATATCTCTATATTGCAATTGGCCTGAGATATGATATCACATCCAACATACTTTTAGAAGATGGTCTAGTGAATGGAACTTCATGCATAGTCAAGCATTTGACATACCTGACAAGCACACCATTACCAAGCATCATATGGGTTGCATTTGATGTAGAACGTATTGGTCAATCAACGCGCAATCAGTATCGTCATTATTATACAAACTCCATTCTACAAACTTGGACTCCAATATTCGCAACCACAATCCACTTCTCCTTTGGCCGTGATGCAAAACGCATTTCCCGTACACAATTTCCATTACGAGCTGCAACAGCAAAAACCATACACAAAGCACAAGGAGCGACAATGGAGCGTGTAGTTGTACAATTCAGCGAACGCAAAAACAACCACTCTCATTATGTTGCACTGAGTCGTGTTACAAATATCAATAACCTGCAAATCCTATCTCTCAATGCTCACAAAATCAGTGTAGACGAAAAAGTTGTAGAAGAAATGGAACGCATGCGTACATCAGCACAAGTACAATTCACATTTACGCCTTTGTTTAACTTGCCATCAAACATTTTCTGTGTGACCTATCACAATGTACGTTCCCTTCACAATCACATCCAGGATGTGAAGCATGATCATAATTTAACTTCCTCTCAAGTTCTAGCATTTGCTGAATCTCGTCTCCAGCCAACAGATCCTAATGATGCTTTTCATTTGCCTTCATATAACATCACACGCTGCGATGCTCAATCTCAATCAGGACGCCCACATCATGGCCTAGTCACATATGTGAAGAACCATTTGCAAACCACTCCAATCTCCACTTACTCTACTACGTCATTTGAAAGTATGTCCATGTGGCTACATGAAGTCAATGTTGCATTGTACATTTGCTACAAAAAACCATCAACACCTCTGTCAGCCCTCCAAGCCCATTTCACTACTGCTGTTCTCAATCACTTGTCAGACAGCCATTTCATCATTATTGGTGATTTCAATCTGCCAGTTGGAACGACGCAGTATGACACCTTCACCTCATGGCTAGCTGCAAAAGTCACATGTTCCCAAATAGTTTCTGGTGCCACAACAGACCATGGATCCTGTCTTTACTTGGTTTACTCAAATATACCAAATATCAATGTCCAAGTTCTTGAAAGCGCCTTTTCTGACCACAAACCCGTATGTGTACAACTATGTACATAACCTGCAACTTGCGCTGTCATTGAGATCTCACTTCCTCAAGTTGCTCCTTCAAAATATATAGCATTGCATAGAAATTTATCACATCCTCTGTCTATCCAATCATCAGCAAAAGTATGTTTATTTGTTACTTCCCATATTACTTAGTTAATTCTTTTATTTGTAACTTTCCATATTTCTTTGTTAATTTATTTCACTTAGTTAATTTATGTCACTTTGTTAATTTATTTCACGTTGTTAATTTATTTGACCTTGTTAATTTATTCCACTTTGTTAATTTATTTCACTTTGTTAATTTAGTTCACCCTGTTAATTTATTTCACCTTGTCAATTTATTTCACCTTGTTAATTTATTTCACCTTGTCAATTTATTTCACCTTGTTAATTTATTTCCCTTTGTTAATTTAGTTCACCTTGTTAATTTATTTGACCTTGTTAATTTATTCCACTTTGTTAATTTATTTCACTTTGTTAATTTAGTTCACCTTGTTAATTTACTTCACTTTGTTAATTTATTTCACCTTGTCGATTTATTTCACCTTGTTAATTAATTTCACGTCATTAATTCATTTCACCATGTTAATTTATTTCACACTTTATTCATTTCACACTTTGATCCTTCATTTCACACAGGAGTCATCGAAAGAACACAATTGAACATTGCCAGTGCTGATGCAACTCTCACCTATTAAGCAATAACTATTGTGACACATAACTTACTCTATTTACAAAACTCTAATTATAATTTCAGAAAGCAGCATTTTCAGCTACTGACTGATGCTCTGTGGTCGTCTCCAGTTTCTACAGCTCTAAACTGCCCAGTAAGTATCTATGGTACACAGTAATACTTTCAAACTACATATTGCAATAACCCATAAGTGCGACAAAAAGCATTGTCAATTTAAACCATGTTACACCTACTTATCATATTCAAGTATTACACCAGCAATTATACCCTGTAATTTATGCATAAACAATAACACATTCTGACATCATTACCTCATAACAATTACTGTCTTTATAACACATTCCATGCAGAACTGAAAAGAACATAACTTACATGAATATTAATATTGCATGTTGACTTAAACTAGTACATGTAACAACCATGTCCACTTGATATTGATCTAAAAATCAGATACATGCCTTGTCCACTCTTTCAGCTTCTCAGAAAAGCACAGCAAGAATAACGGCCAAATCACATCCACAACTGATAATGCATCATGGTTGACACACAGTAAGTACTATAAATAATTGTTGTCAATCTCCAAATAAATCCTTAAACCTTTCTTGCTCATTGCAACATATGCCCTCTGTCAGGTACTGAAATATGCTTCACCAAAGCCAAAGTTATGTGACCATATAAATTAGTCTTGCACTAATGAATATACAAATATGTCACTCAAACTTATGTTTATTTCCAATTTTACATAACTCAATGGACTATTGTCATTTAACAACTCATAAAATAACGCAAACATTTCTTCAGATGATTATTTTTCATATTTTAACAGACAAAGCAACAGACACAGACACAAAAATCAGCACTGCACAAGAGCAAACACCTCTAGTCGTAAAACAAAGAAGAATTACCTCAACAGATCAATCTGCTCAGGTGAGAGTATGAAACAAATAATTGCCAATTTCACCTCATAATCTCTAACAAACAACCTTCATCACTTCACTGTAACATAACACAAAGTAAAAACCACTTATATTCTCTAGCCATACAAAAATATCGCTTTTCCAGAAAGAAGTCGTACTTCAAAGAATCGCTGTTCAACTCCAGCATCCACACCACATAAAATGAATCTTACAATACATTTGTCCACAGGCACTACTTTCTTCCACACTGGTGCATAACAATCACTGATGTTTCCACATTCTCTCATTTCAGATCTCTCAGTTACGCATTGCCACGAAACATTGACGAAACCATCTCTTCTCATTGCCGACCATGTAAACACTCCATTCTTCGTATCAACACCGATGCATCATTCCAAAAATCCAAGGGAATCAGTATAATCAGAAGAATCCGCATTCATAAAACCCCTGGACATTCCCCCAAACCATTTGACATTACAAACACAGTTACACAGATTTCATCCTTCACGAACTCCAATCACACTGTGATTCCTAGACCAATTCCTCACATACGACTGACTGTTAACACCATAGCCACACCAGTCCGATACATTGAACCATAATTCAGTCATATTATTCATGACTTTACGTTACTCAATAAATTCTTGAAAAAATATCTCCTCTCTTTGTATCACCTTATGCACCTTCAATTCAGTAACTGCTCCCTGCAATTACACTTCCAGTCTAAACTTCTCCGGTCTTCCAAATATCTGTTGCTCAGTGGTTAAAGCAATGGCCCTTCAAAGCAATTGAGCTAGGCCGGTTTTGAATCCGCGGATTCTTGTATTTTGTTTATTCTTTTGCACCATTTAGTTTCACATTTTGTTTGTTCTCATGTGAAAAGATTCATCCCTTGTTACTCATACGACTTTTTGTGGGATTGATTATGAATGATATTCATGTGATATGATTATGGATAAAATTGTTGGGATATATAAAATAATTTTTTGCAATTAAACGGCACGTGGGAGGACCTACTGCCGGTGATGAATTCATAACTGATTTGGAGTTATTATTTCATTTCTTTAATCTTCTTTAAGGTGGATTGTTTCATAAAGGTGACTTATTTTCATAGTTGAGAAGTCTTTCATAAGAATGAATTGGAATTTGGAATTCACATTGAAGTATCGCTTGGTGGCGATTAAAATTTGGAAGCACTAGCATTTATGCTCAGGGTAAAGTGCGCTTTGACTATTCCCTCCTCCAATCTGGGAATCTTAGCCTATTTGTTTACCATGGCAAACAAATTGCCATAAGTTTGTGGGTCGCAGTACGAAATAAAGTTAAAATCCTCCCTTAACGGGATAGGATTAATCTTTGTGAGTAAAGACCCACAAACTTATGGGACCTGAGTGTCCCACCCTCCTCCCCACAGTCAAAGGGGAAATAAATTGCTTCGATAAGTTGAATGACGATCGGAGCTCGAGGCGCAGGCTATATAGGCGCCAGATTGAATCTGTGATAAGTGTCAAAGTGTCTTTCACACTTTGAATGTATCTCTCAGCCGATTTCGTAGAAAGCAGAAGGTTAGCCTATTTGTTTACCATGGCAAACAAATTGCCATAAGTTTGTGGGTCTTTACTCACAAAGATTAATCCTATCCCGTTAAGGGAGGATTTTAAATTTATATCTTTTGTATATTTCTTTCTTTATTAGGCCTACCCTTGGGCCTATGTTGGACGGCTGTTTTAATCATCCTGCACCTCATTGCCGTGTCCTCCTCCTGTCCTAATTAGCCTAGCAAGTGTATAAATACAGGACGTAAAGCCCCAATCATTCATCCATCCATTAGGCCTACCCTCAGCGTCCCACGAAGATCCCATGCGCTTGAAGGTACTGGTAAGATAATATACTAAGAGAAGGTGCAGCATGCCTCACAGAATTCTCATTTTGTACATTAGCTGCTTCCTGTTTAAATTTTACTGCTCTGTGATTGGTGCAGATCTCACACCAGGTGACGTCACGACTGTCGTCACCCTAGCAACCTATGACAGTTTGATCTGTGATGTCACAGGACAAGTTGTTGTCCAAAATGCATTGCAGCAGGAAGACGTCCTTGTATAGAAAACACACTTCTGAGCGTTGCATCTCCTCCGTGCAGCGTCCCACCATGGTGATTTGATTCAGAAGACCTTTGGCTTTGACTGACTATTCAAGTTCACAAGGTTGCAAGAAAAGATGTTGTGTAGGATTAGTTGAATGTACAGGAATGCCATATTGGTTCAGATGATCAATTACATCGACCTCGGAGATTACTTTGAACTCAGATGACCTTGACCAATGTTTCAAGGTCACAGGAGCCAGGACCGAAACACTCGAAAATTTGCATTCAACGTATGAATGAACTCTTGTTGTTAGGAATGCTATATTGACAAGGATTTTTGACCATATGAACCCCATTTTCTTGCTTAGTCAGTTCATCACTGTTGGTTTAGAAGTTCAGCACAAGCAGGAGTATAACCTCAGTGTTGGAGAGCTCCATTCTTTGAATCAGGGAGGTCTCCGTTTGACCCCATGATGTTACAGAATTCTGTTTGCTCCAGGGTTCTTTTGTCATGATATTTTATTTCCCTTGCAGAAGCTGTCAACGCCAGAGACATTGAATTAATCCAATATTTGGCTGATGCCGGCTGCGATGTAAACATCATGGAGAGAGAAAATGGCCAGTCTCCAATGTACACGGCTGTCCGACAAGGTAGGAGGAATCATACTATAAAAATTTATTAAAATTTTCATGGTTGGCCTGGTCTGCCTTGGCCAAGAATTGTAATGGTAACAACGTCTCAAACTATTCCATCTTACATTCTCTGCAGCATGCCAGTACTTTATGGGTTTCGAAGACCACCTGGCCATAGTGAGGCTCCTCCTGTCTCTTGGGGCGAGTGTCAATGACCCTGACAAGTTTGGCTGGACCTGCCTCAGTCAGAGTGCCTTCACTGGAGAATGCAGTAAGTGTGATTGTAATAACTCTACAATTGCTACCTTCCCCTTATAGTCAGCTCAAGGTTTTTCAGATCGGGAGTTTCATATGATGATTTCAAATTTATTCATTTTCAGCACTAACAAACTTATTACTGGATGCTGGGGCGAAGGTGGACGTGCAGTCAGACTCGGGTGACACCCCTCTTCATTATTCGGTCTATGGCAACAAACCTGAAATTGTGGCTCGCTTGCTTGAAGAAGGTGATTATTTCATCTTAAAAAACAAGTTCTCAAATCAATCTGACGAAATTGTCCAAATTTTAAAATCTGAAAAATGATTAAGTTGTTGAAATTAGCAAATTAAAATTAAATTTGGAAATGTTGTTCCTCTCAGAATTAAGGTGTCTTAAGAATATATAGATGACTTAGGTACCCTGACCTAAAATTTGAAGTCACATGAAAACTATTGCATTTGTCCTTATGGATGTTATGTAATTGCTTTGGGCATTCTTTTCAGGCAGTGACGTGAATGCCTTGAACAAGAATAATGAACTGCCGCTCTACAAGGCCATTGACACAAGGTCTGATATTAAGGTAAGAATTAACAAGGAGTATGTTGTAGAGCTTTTGATTTGATTTGATTAAATGCTGCAAGCATGTCTAAAGTTTAAATTATATAAACGTTTGCAGCATATATATATATTGACAGCAACATCATAGATGTCTTAAAGGGGTCACCCATCTTGGAGCAATTTTATAATTATTTTGTGTAAAATTATTTAGTATTATGCTTTGAGAGAAAAAAATAATGCTCTGATCTAAATATATATCTTGTTTTATTGACAAAAAAAAGTTTTATTGATAGCTCTCACGTCATGTTGTCTGCTACATCTTTAATATAATTGTCTATGCACCCAAAACACTGTTTTATTTTACCCTGGTATTTCGATAGTTTCAGTTACCTCCATGTTGTCTTGTGCATGTTTCAGATTGTCTCGCAGTTTCTGGAAGCAGGTAGTCTTGTGGACGAGAGAGAGAAAGAACATCAGCAGTCTCCTTTGTTTGCCGCCATTAGAAATGACTACACGGATGCAGTGCAGCTCCTTATTAAATACGGTCAGTAGAATTAGTAGTCAAATTTAGGATTTCAAATGCTGAAAATAAGTACCTATTGCACCAATTAGTCTTTAATCCTTACCGGACTGATGGGAAATTTATGTGCATCCCCAACTTATTGCCTGCTGGGTCATTTATGCTGCTGATGACATCACAAAGGACAGATTGTTGTCCTTGTAAATAGTTTTGTTGGAACTGCCTAGTCTGGTAACTTGTGGTAATGGTTAATGAAGATATGGTGACAAGTTGATCAAAATGATACTTATATGAAACTTAATTTGATTGGCACAACATTGTATTCGTTACTTTAGTAAAAAATACCTGGGTATATCCCTTCTTGGTAGGCCTATGAATAATTAACCATCAAGATGCCAAAGCAACTGATAAAAGTCATTAACTCCAAATATTTCAAGAAGTATTTTAGTTTCATTGAAATTGAATTTCAGGCTGTGACGTGAACCTACCCAACGTGAATGGAGACACTGCATTGTGGGTTGCGTGTGACAGAGGACACGAGCAATTGGTCAAGATTCTACTTGAACACCCGGACATTGACGTCAACAAAGGGGTAGAGCATGTTCCCCTCCGTTCTGCTGTCGTCCACGGCCATGACAGCATAGTTCACCTTTTGCTCAAGGCCGGTGCCAACGTTAACAAGGTATGCTTTGAAAAAGCTTTGTACAACTGTTACATCTTCATATATCCATAAGTTGTCTTCATATATTGTAAGGTTACAGGTTGTTTATATATGAGTGAAAGTTACCTTTTTGGAGTCAAGTAACAACATTTATCATCATAGGTTGTTTGTAGTCGGTGATATTAGCTGATATAGCTAGCGTTTACTTTGTGCAAACTGACTCAAAATAAAATGTTTTGATTTTGATTGTCCTCCAATGCAGCGACTGCATATCAAGCTGAACTTTTCCATATCTAAATATCTATTCATCTTTTCATATTTGTATTTATCTATTATTTATATGTTAGATTGACTTCTGAGTAAACATAGACTTAAACATAGTACTTTGCAATGCCTATCAAACAGATGTGGTGGTGATGTCATGGGCTAAAACAAGTATCTTGAGAATTTTGCCTCACTCTGTTGTATTGCTATTATTTGCAGATGTCAGAAATTGGTTCCACTGCAATATACTTAGCATGCGATGGCAACCACCTTTCGTTGGTCAAACTTCTCGCAAAGTGGGGTGCCAATCCAAGCGCTCCTTACTTAATGAAGCCTCCACAGAAATGCTGTTATAGTTACGGAGATCCACATCCCCACTTTGAACTGGAGCCTTTGTATGCTGCTGTCAAGAATGACAACCTGCAGGTATTTGGAAATATTTTTCATTTTCCTAGATCCTGAGAAGGGTGACACATTTTGTCCGTCTCACAGTTTCTTGATGTATCATTCAACTGCCCATAGCACCGTATGGTCATAATTTTGCTAAATAATACAATACTTCTCAGGTGTTGGCTCTTGGGATGAATTTTGTGTATTGCCAGAATAATGAAGACAATTGTCTTAATTTTGAATTGTCCCAGTGCCTCCAGAAGAGCATGGGCTCTGCAAATGACCCAGAAATGGACACTTCTTTACAGCCAGCTCTTTAAGAGCTTTTAAGTAGTTACAGACTACCACAGAAACAAACTACCAAGACCTGACAGAACTTCCATGCTTCATGTTCACCCTGACTGTGTAATGTGTAACATGAATTAATTACAAGTTTCATTCTCCTTTCTTTCAGGCCGTGAAGATTGTGCTGGACGTGACTCCTCATATGCCTTACTACGTTCTCCACACTTTAAAAGATCTTGTGTTTGAGACGGGCTATGCGAGAGACGCTCGTCTCGGCCAACGCACCATCGTCCAGTACGCTCATTTCTTTACTGGAATCCTCGCAAAACCTCGATCGCTGCAAGAGGAATGTCGAGGCGTAATCCGGGAAGTTTTAGGAACTGCTCCATTTCTGAAAGTGTCTAAACTGCCTCTTCCTTCTCGCATACAAGACTATTTGCTCATGACTAACATATTCACCTATGACGAGGAGCTGACATACTCTGAAGATGTCAAGTCCAAGTTGTCGTAGTATTAAAACAATTGTTCTGCCTCTGCATTTACGATCCTAACCCTCACATACACTGCATAGGTAATTGTGGGTAGCAGACATGAAACATTTTCAACTATAGTATGTTTATTTATTTCATTTTTGTGAGTTGTGACTGTGTTCCCGAAGTATTTAACGATTCCTCAGAAATTATGATGGAAAATTATAAATTTCTTAACATCAGCAAAATGTTTCAGTTGAATGACTTTTATTTATAAGCCAAATTTTTTTGGCACTTTAAATTGCATTGGAAAGTGTTTAAATTTTTAAAAAGCTGTAACTTCACATTTGTCAATTGCTTTTAGGTTTCTAAAAAATTGAATATCATTTCAGAGATATTAGTTCTGAAAAACTTAGCAGGGTAAGAATCATTGTCTGTGTAATTAAGATGATTTTGGGTCTTCCCCCATTTGAACTGCAATTTATTTATCACGGTGTGGTTTTCTAGTCCCTAATGTTCAATTTGTTACCATGCCCTTTGTTATGTGCTTAATTTATTATTTGAAGGAGTGGTACTGAAATGTAAGAGTTGTTTTGAAAGGTAGCCTGGAGCTCAGTATACATTTTAAGGTATTTGTTAATGTGTTAATGTCTTGGTCATAAATGAGTTGAGTTAATATATGTGTGCCAAACGAATCTTGTTATGTCATTTTGACATTGACTTATTTTTTGCGGTGAACAATAAACAAGCTGGTTTTACAGAATTTTTTGTCTCTGGTTGTACTTTTGATGGGTAGAATGGAAGTTCATTAAAGGGAAAATGTGTTGAGCACCTCTTCTGTTGGTTACTGGGAGTACTGGTTGGCACAATGACATCCTATCTGATGGTGGTGTCGAGATATTCCACACAAATGTTTAATCAGAGACAGACCCACTGAGCACAGAAATGATGCAATACATTTCAAGTCATTTTAAGATCAGTGTGCTGATTCAGTTTACATTACACTAGATTGTGTCGTACATCATTACTGGCTACATGTCCTTGGCTGTATGATGCAGCTACGAAATTTCACAGGCTAGTCTCCGCCAGAGAAATTTTAACTCCTGGTTGCCCAGTAAGAAAAGTCCGTTAATAAGCCCGTTTAGCTTACAATCCACAACGTTGAACTCCGAGTGAGCCCCTCCAAGGCTCTAAATGTAAAATTTTTATTTTTTTGTCCACTATACAAAGTCAGTCTCAACAGACTTTACAATTACACCCCTGGAGGGCCTCTTCAAGCATGAGCCTTTCTCAACTCCCGGGGGAGTATACAGCCAGGCAGTCGTTTTCAGCAAACGCTACAATCGCCATCACGGCCTATAGCCAAGTACCCATTTACACCTGGGTGGAGTGAAGCAAGGAGTTATGGATGATCTGCTCAGTATCCCCATGCCATGGTTGGGAGTTGAACCTGCAACATCTCAGTAACCAGACGAGCACCTTATCCACTAGGCCACTCCTAATAAATCACACAACCCTCGGTAAATCCCTGGAGCCCCAAATTGAAGCTCCGTTTTAAATGGGGCTTGTCTATATATATATAAATGCATGACAGCATTTACCATTGCCCAGTCCGAAGCTCCAAGACATTGAACTGATATCATGATCATTTTAACATCAGAAACATGACAACCTTGTCAATCTCAAGAATTCAGAAAGCACAAACTCCTCAGTAATTCAAATTCATTTAGTTACACACTGTTTATTTGCGAGTTCACTCGCATTTGTGAGCGAACCAGTTAAATAAGGGGTAGTCAGAAATTTTGGATCGTTTGTGAGAGTCAAGGAAGCACTTATCAAAGTTTCTTTTTCATGAAATTAATGAAGAATAGGCTAACTTGAGGCGTCTTGCTTTTTTGTGTGTCTTTTGTGTCTTGTTTAATTACAATTTAAGTTTTTAGTTTCAACCAAATCACGGCAAAACAGGAAATAGAAATATTCTTGTTATTGTTTTACTGCCCTCTGATTGGCCGAAACAGGTTCGATGTCTTCCCGATAGTTTTCAGACACTTCTATTAGGGCTAGAATTAGAATTTTGGGCTCTTTTGAATCCTGGTGCCTTAATCTTTATGATTTCGTTTTTTCATGAAGATATCTCAATTAATTGCTGAGAATTCGTTGAAAATGCATAGGCCTATATATTTTTTCCCCAGGATGCACTGTGCATGTCAGGCAATTCAGAATAGCAATTAAGACTTCACCAATTTGCCATTCACACCTTGAGTTAGTATATTTAAATTAACACCTTCTAAGAAGTCCCACATCATTGAAGGCCATTGTAAAAGTGAACTTTCTCATAGCAATCAATGCCATCTTTGGGGGGAGGCAATCCACTCAATTAAAATTTAACATGACAGTCCTGTGAATTTTTTTTTCACATGAACCACAGCTGCACACTCTTTGTTACAATGTTTTTTGCTGTACAATTCAGTTTATTTGATGACTACCAAGCCAGCCTGAAGAGTCACACTGTACAAACGGACAGACTCAACGGCAGTTATCAGGCAAATATGGCAGTGAACATATTTTAAAAGAATAAAAATAACAATGTACATATAGTGGCTTTCATACTATAATGTTAAATGAAAGGAATTATTGCAGTGACATTTATCTGAACGAAAAATTATATTAGAAATAACCCCAGGCATCTTGATATATGTTTACCAACTGGTGTCTCACTTTTGTCTTTGTAACTCACTTTTTAGCTATTTACAATGAAAAACTCGGGAAAATTGTGGAAGGGGTTGACAGCTAAAAATACAAGGTATTTTATAAGATCATTTTCAAGCTTCTATGTACTTTATTAATGCACTAGATTAGCATTTCAAAATTTTCTTCTGCACACACATCTTGATAGGACAGCCAAATAAGGCAGGTTTCACTCAGCGCATTGCAATAGTGCATTCATATTTTGTTAATTTAAGGGTGATTGAGTAGAGAGACGTTAATGAAATATTGTGCATAAAATGAAAATACCAGTGGTTGCATGGTCCTTGACAAAATGTTATGAATATGTGGATACAGTAACAGTTACCACGGTTACTAGCCTGTCAACATCAACTGAACAACACAAGTCAAGTCAGCCGGGGTATACCAGCACAACACAAGTCAAGTCAGCAGAAAAGTTCTTGTATTTTATAACTCAATTTTAGAAGAACATTATTGCCCTTGCATTGCAGTCTCGTTGTGTTGAGTGCAGGATGTCTGCAGCATTTTTGGAATCAAATTCCAGGATTTTCTAGGCTTTTCTTGGCCCAAATTTTCCCAAAATCAAGGCCAATCTTCCAGAGAATGCAGATTACTTTTTTCTGATAGTAAAAATGTATCGGCGACCTGACTGTCACAAGAAATCGCAAAATATTCAGCTGTGTTTCTTTTTTTTATAAGTATGAAGCAGATTCCAGGCCTTTTGTGTTAAATGCAATTTTTTCAAGGCTTTTCAAGGCTTTTCAAGGACTGGCAGACACCCAGGTCACACCCTTTGAGTAGTTAGAGTCAGGGAAGTGCAAGTGATTACTTCAATCTGCTTTTGTTACTGTGATGTCATTGCATATTCAATAGGTCAATAATGGATCATTTGGAGTCTTCTACAGTTTTAATCAATCGAGTAACTAAATTATTGCCAATATTGCTTCACAAGACTGTTGCATTTTTGAAGATGCATAAAGAAATATAGTCCTACAGACGACTCCTAAATACATTTTTAAACTTACCATTTTAGATTTATAGGAAATTCACCCTGTACTAGGAGTTCCTACTTTGATATATATCTGAAGATTGAGGGATGCGACAAAGAATTGTTTCAGCAAAGCAAAAAATATTTTGTGGAGAGCTTCCGAACCTGGGTCCCAACAATTGGGAGCCCAAGGCTCTTACCTTTTCCCCATTTTTCTTATAATTTCCACATTTTGCTTACCATTTACCCATTTTGCTCATAATCTCTCCATTTTTCTTACCATTTCCCCATTTTCGTTTCTAATCTTGCTAATACATCTGCAGAAATTTCCCCAAAATCTGTTCAGGGGGCAAGTTGTCCCCCCTGCCCTCTCACCCCCCCCCCCCCCTAATGGTTATGCTACTGATCTCAATACCTTTTAGATCTGGCCTTCCTGCTATTGACATAATTTGTTGTAAGCCGCTTGTACTTTCTTTTTTATGCTGGTTCCATTGGGCTTTAAGAAAAGATGTATCATGACATATATCTTTAGCCATTAATACCAGCAGTTTACTGGGCACCCCATACTGAAAAGTGTCAACACAACTTCACCTCAGCCTTTAGTGATATAAAGTAGAGCACTGACAAATAACTCATCATTGCAAATACTTCAAGTTGTTGCATTTATTTCAAAATACACCTGCCATTTCGGAAATTGATGATTGATCCACCTAAAATTGTTCTGGTACAATTTAAACTGGAGGTGAGTTGTCATGATTGATACAGACTACTGGACGACACTTGTCATGTGACCAGGAATGGTCAGAATTCTAAATATAGACTTTGAATCCTTGTGTTTCTGCTTGATCATGGATTGTGGATTACATGAATTGATTCTGTAATCATTCCAGTTGTATTTTGTTGCACAATTAGTAATAGGCCCAAGTTAACACTCTGATTTAATCATGGCCCAGGCACGTACTATGAGGTACAGAAACATATAATATATGTATGGCTCTGGCTTTTGAAAGATCAGCCTAAAAAATAAGCAGCAGCCATGGCTGCCCCAGTGGCAAAGTTGGTAGAGCGCTTGCCTTCCACCCCACTGGCTAGGGTTCAATTCCAGCTTGGGCCATATGATTTTCAAATTCATTGAAAAATGGTCTTTCATTTACTTCCAACCAAAAAGGTTTTTGACTGAACACCAAAATATAAAGACTTTTTCTCTGCTGAATTTTTTACAAAATATATAGGCCTATTAATAGAGAAGGATATTATATTAGAAGCTATTAGATGTCTCATTAATAAATCTATCAATATGATGAAGCACAGCACACAATTTACATCACTGGTTGATGTTATATTGACAGCTCATAACTTCTAGTATTTATAATGTTTAAATTTATAGATATATTTGTTAAATAAAAAGGCCTACTTGTAAAAGATTTTTTTTTCACTTTTCAAATATATCATTGCTACAACCAGCATATCTTTTTTTTGAAAAAGATTTTCTTGTTACTGCACCGCCCACCCCTCCTGGTGATACCACTGCTAAGTGTATTGTCTGTTCTATTTCTCTGATCATGTATGAAAATCTAGGCCCCAAATTCTACACCATTTTCCCCAAGAATCCACTCACAAAAATGGCAAAACAACATACGCATAGTGAACTCGCATGTGTTCCGCTTGCGACACAAATTCTAGTTGACAATAGGTGTTTGCAGGATGACTTTAATTATCCTATTTTTAATGTAATCGAGAACACATTTTTCCCTCAGAGCAAATTTGTTGAGACAGTGTTTTTTCAATTTCAACAGTGTTTAACGATGACTGCAGACATCTTTACAACTTAAACCCAGATTTTGCTTATGTTCAATTGTTCATAGATAATAGATATATCTCCTCTGTGTTCAGTTTAAACAGAATCGAGGTTTGGTTCATACAATAAATATATATATTCTGGAATGCTTCTAAAACCCATTCAAGAAACTATAAAGGTAACTTGCAGAAAATTGCATGAAAACATGAATGCACATATATGCAACCTAACAAAAATAGATTCTGGTACATTAACATAAAAACAGTTTTGATAAATATATATATTATATACCAACATCTCAAGCACTGGCCGTGGACATTTATCACAGAACTCTATAGAATGTCAACAATTGTCTAATAGCAATTGGTGTTCACCCAGTGTAATAAATATTTTGCTTAAATCAGTCATCATCCAGTCATACCATACTTATTTACAGTCACTCTTTCCCAATTCATTCAAATACATACTTAATTCAACTTGCAGTGCCGAGTGAACTCATTTGCACACATAAATTACACTGTTGCAACTTATATAAAGTAATTAATGGCCCATTCAATATATATAATGTACAAGGTAATTTGTATTTTATAAATCATAACACACTAATTGCAGGGACATCATGATTGTCTACAGCTTGGAATGCTAACAATACAAATATAGATGAATTTTTCACACGTACCATATAGAGTATATAAATATATCATTCACATAAATAAAGAGTGAGGAAATAGATCAACCTAAACAATCACCTAGATTCCTTCAATTTGTTAGCATTTTAAAATATTCATTTGGCATTTCTGTATTTCCATAGTATTCATTTATATATATATACATATCACAACTCACAGATAGTCATCCATTGGGTGCATCTTACGCTCGGATCTGTATTGTTGACAAAAGAAAGCAACACTATTGAACTTTAATCTTGAATTTCGTCATTTAGTGCCTCAAAAACTAGCAAGAACCCATACATGTATCGTTGAACCATATTTTGATTTCATACCAATTAATGCATGGAGTTTTTATGAACTCTTGACATAAAAATACCTATTACAATAACTGTTGGCCACTACACGGCACATGCATGTATTAGTTTTCCAAGAAATGGCACCTTCAAGTTTTGAAACTAACTTTTGATATTTGTAAAAGTAGAAGTACTTAGTTTGTGGTGTTACTACCAGAAATATTTAAGCTACTTACAAAATTTAAATCCAAGTCAAACTTCTTAATTCTTTGTATCTTTTCACAATAAAACAGATATGTTCGTACCAAAGTAAGAAATATTTTTGGGATGTATTTGGTTTAGCGATTGAGATGCATCTATCCTATGAGGAAAGATAGGGCGTACACAATACACAGCTAGGACTTGTAAAGAGCATACGACAATGTTGATGACATGCCCGAAATCTTAGCTTAATATCAAGAGTTACAGATCTTCACAAACGATATAAATATAATACCTCAGAGCAAATGACAAATTCATGACAAATGTTTTTGACAATATTTGAAAAGTGTAGAAGACTTCTTTATCCATGGTAAATTAAATAATATTGCACATTACTGACAAACAGTCAGCATTCACGGGAAGAAAATATTGTATGGAATTTGTAAAACTTTCAACAAATCTTCAAGATCAAAATTTAAAAAGAACGAAATCAGCAAATAAATTAAACATCTTTTAACAGACACATAAATCAGAGTAAAGTATGAAAAGTTGAAAAACAATGCAAGTGATGGGTGAATGTTTATGTAGCAGTGTAGTGAAAAGACCTAAGATGACTTATAATGCAATGCAACTAAAAACAATGAACAACAACAAAAAAGTGTGAAAATGAAAAAAACATTGGGATGAGTGAAAAATGGAAAATATTATGTACAAGTGCCATAACTCAAAGAGACAATGAGAGGATGAAATGCAAGGATGAAATAAATGTTGACAAAACAAAACAGAAATCATGGAAAACATTTGGGATGGTCGCATTTAAGCGGACAATGACACGGACATAGACTTCATGCCCCAAGTGTTGGATATTTCGTGGAGTCTTATTCGATTCAGTGATGGTGATGAGAATTGTCAGGAATGAATTAGCGAACGTTGTCAATGCTTCAGACCTTGCAAAAACCTCGGAGGTTCGTGGTGGTCCTCTGCGCTGATTTCAGGAAATAAATCAGTTAGAAGACTGTCTAGCAGCATGTACGAGAGCTGAAAAATAATGGGAAGCTCTTCAATTCCATTGCAAACTAGATGTAACCTGTCCAATAGGAGGACCAGAGATCGCCATTATTTATGTGTAGGCCTAATATGCCTAAAAATCTATCCATTTGTCCGTAATGCATGGTCCCAGCTGTCATATGAAAATTGATAGGCATCATTGAACCCTGCAACTTGGCCTAGTCTGGCAGCACCAGCAGCTCTCAGCAATGACGGGGTCGCCAACTTGGATTCTAGGTCTCATTAGTAAGATTAAGAGGCTTAAAATATTACAATTTACAAAATCGATAAAACAACTAATTCACTCACCTGTTTGTTCAACTTAGGGTGCTGCAATGCCTCAAATATTAACTTTGACCCTTCTTGGTGATTTTTCTCACCTATACTTTGGGCAAATATCTCTGCAAAAAAAAAGAAGCAAAACATTGCTGATGCACCAAGACACTTTTCAGTATTATCAATGGTGAAAATAAAAGAGGGCTTGGATAGTGACGCTCGAATATTCAACAACTGAATATCTTATTTCAACTAATAAGAGGTTTTACTTACTTGGTATAAAATTTTGCAATTCTTCAAATGCGTGATCTCGTCTCACTCTCTTCTCATCATCTGTCCTGTAAGTTTCAACAAATTGTAAAATCCTCTCGTCCATGCAACACTTGACATAGGCGCTTTTCATATGTGTATAAAAACTGTTTAATTTAAAGGGAAAGGGTTCATATGGACAGTTATTCGCTAGAATGATATTCGTATACATGTAGCCACATTGTAGTGAGTTTTATGACACACTCAAAACCTAAGTGTTTTGATTAATTTTGCTTGCACCCAACCAATCTCATATGCTCGAAATTTTATTTTAAAGAATGCTTCGGTCTTTAATACTAAAATTATATAGGATTAATAATAAACACACAAGATCCAGAGTAACAGATCTCAGTCAAAACCCTAACCTAAACTGTTTCAATATTTAATGACTTTTTTTGCACATAAAAAATTTAAAATAGACGCTTCTCCTCTCTTCATACTTTTACAGTCATCACAAGGAGGTGAAATGAGTTCATTTTTCAGTATTAAATAGGGTGATAAATTACCTGGGAGGATCTGTGTCATAAAAGAGCAAATCACGAATGAGATGAATTATGGGGACCACTCTGTGTTCTTGAGCGAGATCTTGGAGTTTCCAGCCTAACAACCAATCAACATAGGAGTCCAGGGTGGATTTGAACATCATGCGAAGTAAGAGGAGCAACTGCATCATCATTGCTGGGGCCAGGAAGATGTGCTCGGCTGAAAAATACATTACGTCAGAGTAAAACATATTGACAAGTCTGTAATTAACAGCACAGATTCACAACACTCCAGGAATAGTTTAGATCAGAAAAAGCTCAAGAGGAGAGCACTCTATTGCATCTTAAACAGAGTTATCCTGACATTGGTTCTCAAGTGCGGGGTCTATACTCGCCCGTTATAAATCATTCAACATAAATAGCTGAAGCATTAACAAGGACATGTCAACTTGACTCATTCAGGTGACTTAGACTATTAGCTTTTATGAATAACACAGATCATGACACTTTACAGAGGAAACTGAGGAGATTTATGAGAAGAGTAATTATAAACATGGCGAGAGATATAGAAGTCATACAAAGGTGTGCGATCCACACAGGATAAACTATAATAATAACAACATGAAGCAGTCATATTGCACAAATTCCAATAAACTGCTCATCAGCACTGAACTACATTATGTTTACATGGCCATTTCATAAACTACCTACAAAAGTATAGAAAAAAATAACACAGGGAATAATAGTTACCTAGATAGACAATGGCATCCATCAGGCCGTCCACAGGATACTCAAAGCCAGGTTTCAACACGACGGGAGTAGCTGGTGAGAGATCCCCCTCCCTGTTTGCATTATTTTCATATAACAAATTTGCCATCTGAAAAAGAAGAAAACGTCAGTTAATGGCTCAGAATCAGTCACAGGATCACTTCGTAAGTCAGGTTTTTTTCTGATGCTGTTTCACAGAATTGCATTTTTGTTTGGTTTAGCATCTGTAAATTGTCTGTTCCAAAGTTATTATGAACAGAAAAATACCCGATAAAATTAATATCAACTTTTAGCATATACATTCGGACCCATTATCAGTACATGTAATAACATCCTTTTTTTTTACCTTTTCACTAGATATAGAGATGGTATCGGAGTCAGAGTCGCCCTTCCCTGGTCGTGGTTTATTTGTGTCACAGGATTGCAAGAAAGACAGCAGGAATGGCTCAAGGTGCTGGCCCCGCTGCAAACAAATCATGTCAACATGTAGGCCACATCAATTGCTCAATATTTATTTCAGAAATACAACGTACATATATGGCGAGTGGCGATGAGCAGATTTTTCTGGAATGAGCGTCATATGAAATCACACCACATAATTACAATTTCTTTTGAAAGTGTCACAAAGTTTTGAAAATGTGTTCACAATGTATTTGTGATATTATAGCCAGTTCATCTGGAAATATATGGTGCAATTTATCTTTTCTCCCTTTAACTTTTAATTATCTCCTATAAAATGTCCCACATCAAAACATCTCATTATATAAATAGAAGAACCAAACAACATGCAAAATCACTCACCTCTTTAACAAGCTTCATGGCACCACTTCGGACAATTTTACCTGGAAAAAAAATAATTAATTTTTAATAATTTAATCACACGTTGTCATAACAGTCTTTACAACAGGAATGAAATGCTAATTTTCAACAATATATTTTCAGGGTATTAGACATTTCATCAATTGCATTCTAACAACACTCACCTAAGTTAATATCTGCAAGAAAACTAGTTGTGAATTCATGCCGCGATGTAAGAAAACTGTACAAAAGCTCGCTACCCTTTAGTGTTGGTATCGTTAGAAGTTTCTGAAAAACAAGGACAGCTTCATGTAAATCTTCTTCAACTGACAAAACATATATTTCAAGATGAAGAAGCTAAAATGTCGATACTCATTATCATACCTGCAAATACTGTTCAAACCCGACTCGTCTACTCTCCAAAAATTCTTTGGACTTAGTCCCGAAAGTTTTCCGCACAGCAAGCTGGCAGTCTTCCATGTCACCTGATGAACAAATTACATAGATCTTTCATTTCTCAAAACAATATTCAAATTGTGGTATGTTTTGGAAAACTTGGAACAAGCAAATCGATATGAATAAATTTGTCTAGCTACTGACCATGGAACTCCTTCAATTTTTGCTCAAGGATATAGAATTCATTATATTTCCTATCGACTGTCCAGTTTGAGGCTTCAAAGTCATCTGGAAACAAAAACAAAATTTGCAAATCAATCACAAAGGCTCACTAAAATTCTTTTGATAGGTCTTTAAAAATTGAGCAAAAAATTGTCTAGCACATCACCATAATTCAAGATAACAATATAATAATAATATGTATCTTGCTACTCACTTTCTAGCACATCCACCCTCCTGATATCAATGTTGAATGCATTGAAGAACTTCCTGGGGTTTTCTGGCTCAGGGTGGGTGGAGATCTCTGGAATGGTAATCCTCCAAGCGCTCAGGTCGTGTTTTGGTCCATTGTTGATCCAGGGATTCAGAACTATCCTGGGTCCATCACTCAGAATTGGAGGATTCAATGCCTGGAACCAAAATGAATGACAAATGGCATTAATTACTGTGTGCAATATTTTAAGAGGACAAGAAAAGACGTCCATGGATGTTTCAGGCGCATTGAGAGTCTTACTTTTAAAAGATATTTGGCTGTCATAGTTGGAAATGTCTATCAACATTAAAATGTATCGGTACTGAAAAAGCAGCCTTGGATATTATTAGTTTGAAGGCTAAAAGCAGCAGCCATTGATAGTGCTTAATCATTCTCTAAACTGTTCACTCTTCAGCACTGTAACAAGATGGAAATTCAAAATTAAATGTGCAATGTACATTCTTACAGAGACTCATGCCAAAGAAGAACGCCAAAGACAAAACTGACGGGACAACAACCGCAACTTGCACAAGGTTTCATCTTGAATATTCCACTGCTGCACGAATAACAATGACAAGACAAATAATATGAATATCTCACCATTGAGGCTGCATCCTCTTCCGTTTCCTCAGCAAACTCAATTTCATCACTGTTTATCAGCTTGCCCTCCTCCACTACAAAGATCAACAAACGTTCACGTTATCAAACTAAATGAAGAGCAAATCAAACTTCTAAACTACTAGAATACTAATACTTTCTACGGCAAGAACAAAATGATTATCCCTACCTAGAGGAGCCTTGAAAACGCCCTTTAGTTTATTTCCTAGCTTTGACAAACTCAAAGAATCGTCCACCTTTTTGGAATTTCTGAAAAACAAAGGAAAAGTCATATTGATTATTGAAGAATTTTTGCGAAACCGTACATGCACTAAATACGAATTTTTTACCCACCCTACATGCATCAAATTCAATTGTGGTTACTCCTATGGAATACCGTGTAAATCTCTTCCATACATCTAAATCGAATTTTTCGGGTCCCCACTGTACTTCTTAATGGATTTCTTTTGCATCCCTCCATATATCTGAACCGAATTTTCACCAATCCCCTCATCCATCCGACGAAAAAGAAATCAACCCGACCACCTTCCCCCCTCCAGATTTTTAAATGGAATAGCCCCAATGAATTTCTAATGACAAATAGACAAAAAATTTGTTGTCATTTTATCCAGTCAAGCTGCATTCTTAATTCAGTAAACATACCTTTTCTCCATTCTTGTAAGTTTGGTAGGCAACCTCTCACCACACAGCATTTTGTAATACTGTCAAAGAAAAATAAAGCATGTTTTTAAAAAGTTGAAAAGTCCCCCCCCTCCCAAAAAAAACCCCAGAATTTATGTAAGTACTTAAATCACAAAGGAGATAGTTGTCCAATTGTTTAACACAAGTGTGGCATATAATACCAGCCCAAGCAGCGAAAAAACAAACAACATAGATATCAGCATGAATATCAAACTGCTTGGGATATTTCCAACTTCAAAAACATATATTTATACTAAAAGAAACCACAAGTTACTTACATCATCACTCTGATGAAATAATGGAACAAACGTCTTTTCAAGCAGATTGTAGGCATGTTCATAAGCCCTGGAAAAAATGATAAACATGTGGATCACAAAATGTTTGTATAAAAAAAGTGTAGAAACTTGTAAGAAAATCATTTCTCATAAACACATACCTGAAGAGTGGTGTTGACGTTTGCAGTTTGAGAATGCCCTCTGGTGGACCTTCGGCAACTAAAAATTAATTAACAGTTGCAAATATTTATCATCTTGACCTGCTAAAGTGTTGTGAAATGCTATTGTTCATTTATAGGTCTGATTTGTCCATCAGGTGTAAATTTAAACTAAAAAGTAAATATTCAACTTAAGGATCACATTAAAAATGTGAGTTAGTCAAGACTTCGGAAATGATTCTGATATCATACTCAAACATATTTAATTGTGTTCAAGAAACAAGATCAGATATGTTCACTATTTTTGTCCAGAGCCCTTTAGCAGATGTTCATTAATATCGATTGAAGGAGACAACTCACCAACTTTCAAGCTTTCTACGATATCTTTGTCGAATGAGATCCTGTCAACAGCCGCAGGATCACAGTAAGAGAAGTAAAGCCGACTCATCTCCTTGTGCAGCTCGCTCATCTGATCGTCCGTCAATTCTGGCGTTAAGATTTTCCTATTTAGTTCCTCTGAAAAAAGAAATTGCCATCGTTAAGAGAAATATCTAGAATTTGTTTACATATGTATATATAGGCCTACATAACCATATAACGGAAAAAAATGTGCCATATCTAGACGTATTTACTATCTTAGCTAAGAATCTTTCTCTTCCTGCCAAAATTGTAATTCAAAATTTTAAATATTAAGAATTTATTTAGGTCTATTAAATTATGGAACAATATTAAACTCCCAATTTTATTTTCCCATTTCCAAATCCTAGCCAAGCAAAGTTAGCAAAGTAGACAACAGGTTAGTAAAACGTCAAAATTTGAAACTAATCCTGTCATTTGATTCATTATAGCATTAACCAATGTGCCACACGGGGCAATTGCTGCAGAACCAGTTGCAACGGTGTGCAGAACCTCTAACTGACATAGTCTGTAAAGTGGAATAGGGTATGGAAGTTGTAGGTCTTGCTCACTCACCAACGGAGAGATAAAACTGCAGGACATTGACGGATGCTTCTGACTTCATGAACTGCATGAATGGGAAGAGGATTTCTGGATCAGCCAGGATGTCATTTAACTCAAGGTGCAGACACTGAAACAGACAGCAATATCCACACTAGAATACAACCTAGTCTCTCAGACTTACTCAGAGTGAGATACATTTCAATTGCAATCTCAACCTTTAGAGAAATTAATCTTTCACATTAGAATTTGAGAGATCAGTACATGTATAAGCAAATATAGCATCCTTGTCATAAGTCCTATTCAGTTTCCAGGTCAAGGCTACATCACTTAACAGTTTACAGTATCAATGGCAACTCACAGAAGAATTTTGGCAATGGTTGTACGAAAATTTCTCCAACATGCTATTTCCATCGGATTCCGGACCATCTGGCTGTGGAGCCTGAAAAATTGTAATAATTTCATGACAAGCCCCTGAGAATCAAAATATCAAATCAAGTAATCTAGATATGTTTTTAATTTGTGCTTAAAAGTAAATATAGAAATACTTACAGGATCTTTGTCAAAAAATAACAGCAAGATATTGTTCACAATGTCCTGAAAGTAAATAGACAATCATTGGCAATAAACATTCACTAACCTGTGAATTTAATAATTCACTTAATGGATCATCTAATCAAGAGATCTGATCAATACTTACTGGATCAGCTAATTTGTCAAGCAATGGTAATAATATGGCTACAGATACTATTTCTTTGACTAGTGTACGTAAGCTCCTGAAATGCAAAAATACAAACACAAGATCAGTAAAACCATGTCGAAAAATTTCATAAAAAGAAGGCATATAAAAACAGGGCTTCACAATTAATCGAATGAACATTTAATGGAAGTGTGATTTATAAGTCTCAGTTGAAATGCACCTCAACCAGAGAGCACACCATTTTGATATAAATCTGCAGAGCTCTATGTGTCTGTACATCACATGCACACAGTAGTTGCATATCAGATTTTGGCCAGATGGGAGCCTTAGTCATCTAGCGCTCACTCAAGCCATGGATAATGTTGATTGTTTTCACCGATTACTGTAAAACGGTTGATGCCGGCCCAAATAGTGTATCCAACAGAGCGCCCTCCCCTGACTGAATAAACAACAGGATAGGCTTACTCACACTTGTTCACGCCTTTTCAGCCAATCCTGCTTTTAATCCAATCCGGTGATGACGCTGTTATGTTTGATACACTACTTGAGCCAAACTTACTTGCAATTCAGGGACTTAGGAGGTAGAACATATGGAAATACTCTGTCCAGTGTAGCTCTCAGGTAATCTAACTCAGACTTCCGACTTCTCATCGCACAATGTAAATGGGCTCCGTAAAATTCAAGTACAGATTCCTGCAATTCTAGATCCTTTCTGAAACCTGTGAAAGAGAAAGTGATTGCGTGAGGACACAGTTCATAGTCAGCTTAATGTCATTCATAGAATAATTTTAGGTAATCATCTTAAAGAAATATACTTACCTTTTTTCTTCACTTGCAAATAAAAATGTAAATGTCTTATGGCTATTTTGAGTATATTGTTCAGCACCAGAGATGGGATATCCACCTGAAAAAAAAAAAGAATTAAGATATTAATGATTCGCATGAACAGCGAAACGCTAGTGTGACAAGTCAATGACACTAGTACTAGTAGTGGGGCTACAGCATTTTAAAACGCAGCTGATTATACAATATAACAGATCTGATCCAACAACTGAACCATCAATAAATTTAAAGGAAGACAATGGCAATTACCTTTTTCACCCTGCGTAGTAAGACACATGCCACAAAGCGCAGACTTGATCGAATCTCATCAATAAACGCTTCATCCTCGCTTAAATCTCTGCAAAGAAAAATAAAATAGTTCAAAATACATCACAAGTGGATCAGCAGACAAGCAAATTAAAGGCAAGTGTGAGAGATAGAGTGATAAGATGGATTATTGGGGATTTACATCCTGTATATATGAACCACGGTAGACAGGACCGGAGAAGGACACAGCAATTAGCAGAAGAATGCTTGAAACTGCCATTAACAATGGACAAGGATGGATGGAAGATTTGGGCTTTGCATCTGTATTTATGCATTTGGTAGGCTAATTAGGCCAGGAGGACACTGCAATGATGCGGAGAATGATAATGACTTCAGCTGCTGTCAGAGTCAGTCTGACATAGGTTAAAGCGAACAAAGCAAGAACTGGTTTCAACCCTGGTCCTATCAACTGGTAGCCCAGAGCACGACTAACTAAACTGATCTCCGTCCAAACAATGGGCACATATTAATTAATTAAAGATATATCAGCTTAACAAGACTACCAAACTTAGTATATGTTCAATAGAGAATTAATCATTTAAGAGACATTTATTCTCACCTGTACCACGTGTAAATAAACTCCTTCAGAACAAGGTTGAGAAACTGAAAAGAGAAAGATGTCAGTCAAAAAACAGTCAAAAACTTCCAAAAAGAAAATTATGAGATACAAAATCTTGAGCAGTTGACACCTCATGATCATGGGCCAAGTCAATAAAGTAATAAGAGACTGAAAGAGACATTCAATATGTCAACAATAAATGCACTTTGCACCATAAGAGCCAATTAACATGATTAAGTACGCCATAACATGTGCTCAATGGATCTCACCTCCTCCACTGCATCATCTATTTTTTGCGGTAAATACAGATTAGTCCACGGCTGCAGTGCAACCACATTGAGCTCAGGTCTGAAACAATTATAAAAACATGAATTAAGTATCACAATTCTACAGAAAATGCAGTTCATATATATATATCACTTCCAAAGGAGGCAAAAATAAAATTCAAAACAGTTTTTTTTTCTTGTTTTTTTAGCAATTCAAGATGTCTTTGATTATCTTTTTCTCTTTTATTTTATTGAGCCCAGGACCGTACATGATAAAAAAGCTATCAGACTATCTTTTGAGTAGACCCAGACTAATTTGACGAAGAGAAACAGGAACTCTTTTCTTGGCCAATTGTGACAATGTAATTTATTTTAGCCACATTTTTTATATATGATATTTTTTCTAAAAAGTGACAAAACTGAAATCTATAACCTTGCACAGTTGAGTAATAGTCACATGGTGATGCTGCATCATGTGACACATCACACTATATATTCTACACCTAGGTAATTGAAATATATATTCAAAAGCATTGCCTCCAGTTCTTTCATATTCATAAATGAACAAAGACTTTAAGACTTTTTAAGTATAAATACCTGTGTCTTCCACAATTTCTTTGACCACATACCGGGCAGATCTTTTTTAACAGTGTCAACTCATCTGCTTGAACTCCAAGCTGGAATAAACCGCATCAAAATTAAGAAAATGTGAAGAAAATAATAATAGTTTTGACTGGGTTGTCACACCAGCTCAGCAATTTCGGAGGACAGAAAGTAGTGAAATAACCATTTAATGGTCATTTTTAGAGGGTTTTTAAGTAGTCAAACAAGAATCCGCGGATTCAAAGCCTGGCTCAAGTGTCAGTGATGACGGCAAAATATGTGGCAGTGATGACGGCAAAATATGTAGCAATGCTGGTGAAATAGTTAAGTCTACTTTTTTGGAAATGGCAGAGAAAGGTGGTTCTGAATTGCGGCAAGTGAAGTGCTGTTATTGTGGTTGTTCCATGAAAAATATAATATCCAAATAACCACGAAAAGAATGTGTACAATTTTTTTAAATCTTGAAGTCGCCAAATTTCCTCCTTTGAAAAAATTGGCGAAATTGAAAAAAATTTGGAACAAAAAATTTTTTTTTTCTTTAATCTAGGAAAACAAATTTTTTCTTTTTTTTTAATTTAGGAAAAAAAATTTTAAATCTTGGAGCAAAAAATGTTTAAATTTTGAAAAACAGAAGTTGCCCGATTTCCTCTTTTTGAAAAAAAAAAATTAGTGTAATGAGGAACCACACTAAACAGCTATCCCACCAGGTGGCAGCACTATCAATGTAACCAGCTGGGTAGTCCAGTAAAGCATGCAGCTGCATGATTTTCAAGACAAAAACAGACCTGTAGACTTTAATATTCATCCCACTTGCAAAATTTAAAAAGCAACATTGAGGAAATAATATAATCCTACCACTAGACTAATCAAACTTGTTGTTTCTATAAAATTTTCCGTGCATTCAGTAAGTGAACTTGATTCAGCTTTTTTTTTTGCTTTTGGGAAAAATCATTGCTCTCGAATGGTTGGAGTTAGCAAGATGGTTTTGATGCCAAAAGATACCTATATTACAGGACTACTTGAAAGGAACATTTCATGCTCCTAACTCAATCAGTTTTTTTTAGATTAAGCATTAAATCCCCCAAAAATACGATTTTGGGGGGTTTTTTGCGACATTGTTGTTTGCAGGGGTTAAAAGTCTGCTATGAAGTTTGCGAATAAAATATAAAACCAAATCTATCATCAAGCACTATACTTGCAGATTCAAAGTAGGTAAAAATTATTTTTAAGAGTCCAATGGTTGCCAGTATGTGGCGAGATACATTTCAACATGCGCAAACTAAATTGTGACGCCAAAAGGCCGATTTTCTACTTTTTTGAGACATTCTTGTGTTCAGAGCTTTTAAAATCTGCTATAAAGTTTGATAAAACAATTTCAAACCAAATCTATCATCAAGGAATATACTTGTTTATTGTTAAAATGTAAAAAATTATTTATGAGTGTCTAATAGTTGCTGAGATACATTACACCATTCACAAACTGAGTTATGACGTCAGAATGCCTTTTTTTTTTAGGTATTCTTGTGTTCAGAGATTAAAATTGGATAAAGTAAATTCAAACCAAATCTACCATCAATGACAATATTTGCAGACTCTAAAAAAGGAAAAATTATTATTGACATGCACAAACTGAGTTAATGCCCCAATACGCTTATTTTTGACATTTTTTTAGACATTCTTTTGATCGGAGCCTTAAAGTCTACTATTAAGGGGCCGACCAGATGATCTTAGGGGGGAGCTATGGATATTTGGTGAAAAAAACGATTGTTTCCCACTTGACACTGAAAAAAAAGTTTGTTCAGCACATGGAAATAAAAAACAGTTTGTTTCTACCTGTAGCTAGGGTACAGTAATGTTAAAAGGGTTTGTCCCGGGGGTAAAGTCCATAGCCCCCCCCAACTATCTGGTCGGCCTCTAAGTAAATGAATTCGAACCAAATCTTTCATCAAGGACTAACACTTGCAGATTCTAAAAAAATATAATATTGTTTATGAGTGTCCAATAGTTGCAAATTAATGACGAGATACGTTACGCCATGCACAAACTGAGAGATTGATGCCAGGATGTCAATATTTTTATGATAAGAGCTTTAAAGTGTGCTGTAAAGTTCTGAGAAAAACAATTCAAAGGAAATTCATCAACAAGGACAATAGCAGATTCTAACAAGAACCCATGGGTCCCTAAGTCGAAAGGTGCTCAAACATACAAGATGGTTGTTAAAGTCCTGAAAACAGCAGAGACCTCTTACTGGAATATCAATTTTTTATGGGAAGTTCCAGCAAAACTAGTCAGTTATGAACGGTCCCTTGTTATGGCATCAGAAGCAATTTTCAACATTTTTGGAGACATTGTTGTGTTCGGAGGTTACAAGTCCGCTATAGTTTGAGAGAAAAATTTCAAAGCAAACCCATCATTAAGGACAATAAGTAGTACTTGTATTCTAAATAGTTGCTGATTTATGATGAGATACTATTCAAGATTCACAAACTAACTTATGACGCTGGAAAACCAAGTTTTGACATTTTATCTAGATACTATTTTGTTCAGAGCGTTAAAGCCAGACAAGCCACATCTTCAACTCTCTCCTTACAATGTAATTCACATATATTAACTAGTGTCATATTTAGAGCAAAATCTGCTGATTTCCACACATTTGTTTATGTTATCCGACTTCCTAATACATCGTCAATGAGATGCCAGATCGCAACATGTAGAGGACAATGTTGCATAAATAGGTCTGTGCTTCAAATGCAGTTTTTCGCACAGAAATAAATATCGTTGATAGAAAAAAGTGAGGACAACATGTAGGAAATTATTTTTCCAAAATATTGACCAAAACCAGTTAGAACCAAATGATCATATCTACATTGCATTAAAGTTATGACAATGTCGAAATGTTTGTGAAAATTACACAGAAGCATGCGACGTTGTGGCAACATCTTCAAATTTGTGTAATTCAATGTTGTGTTCACATTGTGGCAACATAATTCCTACCATACATTTTTATATGACCAACAGACCAACCCTTCACCAATAAGCAACATTGTTTTTATATTGTGTGCCCTTGGGAAGTTGCCATTCCAAATATTATCCATTGTCTATCTGGGTGTCAAATATAAATAATTGCCCATTGAGGAGGAGAAGGAGAGGTGGATATGGGTGGTGGAGATGGGAGGGGAGATGGGAGATTGGAGGGGAGATGGGATATTGGAGGGGAGATGGGAGGGGGAGAAGAACTAGATTGGAGGAGGAGATGGGAGTAGGAGGGAAGAGGAGGAGGGAAGAGGAGGAGGGAAGAGGAGGAGGGAAGAGGAGGAGGGAAGAGGAGGAGGGAAGAGGAGGAGGGAAGAGGAGGAGGGAAGAGGAGGAGGGAAGAGGAGGAGGGAAGAGGAGGAGATGGGAGGAGATGGGAGTAGAAGGAGGGGACAGGAGGTGATGATGGAGGAGATGGGGGAAGGAGGAGATGGGAGAAGGAGGAGATCGGGGAAGGAGGATATGAAAGAAGAAGGAGATGAAAGAAGGAGGCGCTGGAGGAGGATGAGGAGGAGATCGGTGGAAGAGGAGATGGGTTGAGGAGATGGGAGGAAATTAGAGAAGGAGGAACAGGAGAAGATGGGTGGTAGAGGAAATGGTTGCAGGAGGAGAAGGAGGAGATGGGAATGAGTAGGATGTGGGGAGGGAGTACAGGGAGATGGGGGAGAAGTAGGAAGAGTCTTATAAGAGATACATGTATGCCTGCATGTATGAATAAACAAGACACTCTTGAAAATGATTAATCATTTTGTAATTTTAGGTCAATTGATAAAGAAAAGTTCATAAGAATAGAATTAAATAGAATATTACTTATTGATAACATTGAAAATTTGCAAAATTCTTTTGAAAGGATAATTCCAAGAATTTAACTTTGTTTTACTGTGATTATGAATTTTTTCTAAAATCAAAATATCATTTGAGTAACAGTGTTCTTCTGCCTTTCAGATAATCATGTGATAAAGCAGTTGAAAACATTGCATATTCATTTCCACCAGATACACGTATAGGTTATTCACCATGGGAGAGGGAATATGTGATTTATCACCCGAGGGCTTTAGCCCGAGGTGTGATAAACACATATTCCTGATCCCATGGTGAATAACCAGCTTATACCATGAGACAAACATTCAAACAGTCAAACATGAGAGGATAACTGGACAACAAAGAATATGGGAATTATTTCCCTGCAATACTAGCATGTGATTGGCTGACAGAGGTGTCGAATGGTATAAATGGTTAAAAGCCACCATATGATTACCAGTTTTACTGGGACAAAAACATATATAAATTAATTATATGATTCTTTGTTGCAAATATACCCTTATTTATCAAGTAGTATGCTTTAGCTGCAATAGCCAAAAAAAAGTGATATATGACTCAGTTTGTGTCATTTTGCCATGATTGTTGAAATGTATCTCATCATAAATCAGCAACTATTGAACTCCCATAAATAATTTTTCCAAGTTCAGAATCTACAAATATTGTCGTTGATGATTGATTTGGTTTGGGATTTTTCTTCAAACTTAAAGCAGACTTTAATGCTCTGAACACAAGAATGTCTAAAAAAAATGTAGAGAAAATTTGCATTCTACGTCATAACTTTGTGCATGCATCTTGCAGCATGTTGAAACCTATCCCATCATAAATCAGCTACTACTGGACCCTCCAAATTAATTGTTACATTTTTAGAATGTGTTAACTGTTAAGTCAAGTGGTGTCCCTGATGCTGGATTTGGTTGGAGATTTTTTTTTTCAAACTTAATAGAACTGTATGCAAGAAGTTCTAAAATAAAAGTCGAAAATTGGCGTTCTGGTGTTATAACTCGGTTTGTGCATGTTGGAACATATCTCATCATATATCAGTAACTATTGGACTCTCAAAAATAATTTTTACATTTTTAGAATCTGCAAATATATTCATTGATGATAGTTAAGATTTAACATGTCTTTCTCAAACTTTATAGCAGACTTTTTACCACTGAAAAAAGAATTTCTCAAAAAATCTAAAAAAACACCATTTTTGGGTGACTTAATGCTTGATCCTGAAGAAAACCAATAAAGCTAGGAGCATGATATGTTCACCTGAAGTTGTCCTTTAATATAGGCATCTTTTGATATTAAAACCATTCCTCTAACTCTAATCATTTGAGAGTAGCATATCTTTACTTTATTGAAATGTTTATTTTTGGTCAGTTTCGGTACAAATGTTTAAGTTTATGATTTTTTTGTGTCAAAGTTATTATATTTGCAATGCTTTTGATAAGTGGTTGTGTTGGGCATAATGGTGAGCTTCATGATGCTTTTTAAATTTTGTCAATATGTCCACTGGTTGCTGAGAAAATGGACTAAAAGTGCCAGTTCATCTCCATAGTCTGTGCATTGACAGTAAACTCTTCATGACGTTATGGTCACATTGATGGTGGCGCCACCTCGTGGATATCCATTTAAGGCTCCCCATTGATAAAAAGTTGAATTTTTTTTTTTTTTTTCAAATCTTGGAAAAAAAAAATTAGGGAAAAAAAAAATTTTTGAAATTGAAAAAAAAAAGGAATTTCCATACATCTAGCTACCCTAACAAACCAATAAAACACAATAACAGATATATTGAACCAGTAGTTATTGAACAGTAGAGTTGACAGACAATATTTTCAGACCATTACTCCTGAATTAGCCTGGTGAGCCAGGCTAAAAATAGAGTTTTTGCATTAAGGTGACTCAAGCGTGGTAGTTTGATCATACAGATTTTTCTAAAATTTCGCACAAGTAGTCTATGGGACCCATACATTCCAAAAATGAAAAATAAAAAAATTTCACCGACTCGTTTGGTTGCCATGGCAACAGCATTTTTGGCCTGATGACTGCTTAAAAGTTATAAATTGAGTTTTTGGTTATGTGCCACAGAATAAAGCATTACATGCATTTGTCATACAAAAATGTCAGAAATGTCTTCCCATGAATGTAAACCAATACATTTGCCACAAATTTGAAGAAAAAGGTTAAAATACTTTTTTCTGTAAGAGGTCAAAGGGCACAAACACACTAATTAATTGCAGATTTTGTATGCATCAATTTTGGCAGCAATCAAATTTTAGGAAAACGATCATACAGATTTTTTTTAAAATTTGCAAATATCATACACAGGTTATTGTCAAACAATTGTCCAAAAATAAAAAAATTTCACCGAGTCATTTTTTAACTGCAGTACCATGACTATGCCAATGTCAATTTAAAGAAATAAAGACAATTTTAGACACAGTTGACTGAAATTAGTTGAGAAAATTCTTTTGATAAAGAAGAGAAGCTGAAACTTTGAATTAGCATAGAGTAGGTGTTACTGCATTCAATAAAAAAATAATTATGCTTCTAGCTGCATTAGATTTCATTTAAATAGCAAATTACTGGCTGCCATGCTGTTAAAAAAAAGAGAGCAGAAAATGGTAACGTCACAACTTTTTCAGGGCCTGCAGCAGTTGTGACGCTATGTTGCTAGGCAACCAGGCTGCTCAGAAGTATGTGCAGTGTACCACGGTTGAGTCACCTTAAAAATAGGGTATGAGGGTTTAGGCTAAAAAAGGGGGGGAAACCCTATTTTAGAGGGTTGGTTGGGAGGTCTGATAACATAATATTATTCATAAATACTACTTTACGTTGAATAGGCCTATTTACCATAGACATATCAAGATGTAAATTGGGGAACTCAGTTCAACTCACCGGCTTTTGTCTTGTGTAATATCTCAACAGATTTGGTAATATTGTGGTAGTCCTAAAAGAAAAATAAACATGATTAAAACTCAGTGACAATGAAAAGTCATGCTTAAAAACCTTTTATTCAGGGGCAGATTTACGGGGAGGGCTTAAGGGGGTTCACGACCCTGACCCCCTCCCCTTCATTTGCTGTAAGTTACATAGAAATAAAATAATAATACCCATATTGTTTGCATTAGGTGCCCGGTGGGCAGATGTAATGAGATGTGCAATTAATAGTTTTTTCTTTTTGGCATTAAAAACTTTAGAATTAAAAGATCGTCAAATTTGATTGGAATTTTGATTAAAATTGGTTCTTTATGGAGGGGATGGTCTTTTATTAAGTGATGTGCTTTTAATACAGAAACTATGGTACTTAGAAAGTGATCACTTGGAAGTTGGTTAATACATCTGACCTTTGCCAACCACCATAACAAAGTTTAGATGATCAACAAGAATCCGAGGATTCAAACCCTGGGTTCTGTTGGGAATTAGCAATTAAGCATCAGATCCGTGGATACAAGATCAAAGTAGCACTGCACTGCGAAGTGCATAAGGCTTTGACATCTGTCAGATTGACTGCAAGTGCTGTTTCTCAATGGCAATTTGGTAAACTGAGGGTGAAAAAACACTTTAGAACTTGCAGAATTGCAATTAGCATTGTTAGACTGTTTCCGAGAATATATACACTGCAAAAAGCAATTGCCAAATGCATTATAGGCCTTCCTTTAATCGCATGGACGCTTGTCACATGGGCGACATTATAATGCAAAATCAGCTAGAAAACAGTTCCTCAAGACTCAAACGACCTATTACACAACAAACTACAAAAAAAAAAAAATTATGAAAAAAAATTATTTTTTTTCAAATTAAAAAAAAAAAATAACGTGCAAGCACTTTAACAGCAGCTTGTAGATCTATAGGTGCAAGTATCTACTAATATAATATTTAATTCTATCTATCTATCTTTCTATTCCTCCCTTTCTTGCTTCCTTCCTTCCTCTCTTCATTCCTTCCTTCCTCTCTTCCTCCCGTCTCTCCATTCCTTCCCTTCCTTCCATTCCTTCCCTTCCTTCCCTTCCTTCCCTTCCTTCCCTTCCTTCCCTTCCTTCCCTTCCTTCCCTTCCTTCTAGTGATGGGAATCGGCTGAGAATTTATAAATCGATTATCGGAGGGCCTGTCCGATTCGATAATCGATTTTTAATCGGAATGTACAACATAGTCAGCTTGAGGCGTAAAATTAAACATTGGCATGGAACCAAGTTATTTATTCAAGAAATATGTTTCTAAGGGATCGCATTGGGACTGATGTACACCAAATTTGTCATTTCATTTTACATGTGTCAACTTAAGAGGACCCCTGTCAGGGATCCTTTAAAAAAATATATTTTGGCTTCAGTATTTCATTAAATGATTAAACTAACAGTTCAATGACTTCTTTTTACTTTGTGCAAAGTGTAATAATGTTAGGGTTTGAGTTGATGATCAGTTATTCTAATTTACTCAACCACTAGATCAAAGCATGCATGTGAATACAAAAGAAAAAGTATACATTTCAAAGGGTCACTGTCTGCTCTGCTACTAATTACAATAAGCTATGTCAAGTGGTTCCTTCTTCACCCCATTGGTCTCCAATGGCAATTAAGTCCAGTAGGTGTGAAAGTGCTCTGAAAGGAACCCTTTGAATTATGTTCAATTGCAATTAGCTTGGCTCAGATTGACTCAGTGAGTGCCAGACCCACAAAAGCTTATTGCTATCTGCTGCTTTGACACGTAAATGCCGTGATTGCATGTGGGCGATATTAGGGCTAATTGGTTTGTTCCTATAGCATCTCTAACATCGAGGTTGATGCATCCACAATCGATGTCGCCAGTCAATGATTTTGGCGACGATGTCGGCGACTTTTTGGCGAATCGTTACAACACTACCTGAGTTCCTTCTGTGGTGTTGTTAAAGATGCCTTGTGTTTCCATATATTTTTGTGTTTTTAACAATCCCCCTGGCTGGCACTTGGCTGCTGCCATCACTGCAGCAGAACATTTAAAATTCGCGGGAAAATTGTACATTTTAGTTTAGAAAATAAAAATTTATTGTCACAGAAGTTTACCAAAAGTTGATGGAAGCAAGATAATATTCTATTCAGACTGCATGCCAAGTTTTAATGACATAGGTGAAACAGCACGACCAGGGGAGTTGTCATATTTTTTCCTGAAACTCCTCTCGCAATACAGGCTGCAAGCAGCTGTAAAAACCAAAAAAAAAAACACAACAAACCATCCCCAATTCCACAACGCATTTTAGTTCACCTCCATATGAACACAAAATGGCCCACTAGACCACATCTACACCTGTATTAAGGCTGGGAAAACTTTTTTCCAAAAATCTCTCAGACTGGTTTTTAGATAAAACTAGACAGCGCATGGAATGCGCACCTCCAGGGCTAGATAGTTGAGTTACAAGATTTCGCATTCAGGGCTAGATAGTTGACAAGGGAATATGTGAGTGGAGTTGAGGAAAGGCCTAACAGGTTTTGAAGTAAGGCAGGTGAGATTGGGGCCTCCTGGTTATGATACATGAATAGGGAATTTATTATAAAGGGGGGTGATAAAAAATTTGACAAAGCGGTCAGTGAGGTCTGGTCGGGTGGTAACGGGATACTTAGGGAGGACCATGGCTGTTTGTTTGGTCGTGCCGCAGTTTGTGGTGAAGTTGAGCCATTTGGGAACATATTGTAAGGTGACCGGCTTTGAATATATAGGAAACATACATGCTATAGTTGGAGAATTTGTTGGTCTCGTACAATAAGTCTTTAGTGCAGTAAGAATCAGGAGCCGCTTGCTTTGTGTTAGATTAATTGTAGGCAAGGGCAGCAGTAAGCCAGAGCCATTTGACATGCAATGCACAGCAAGGAGGCGATAATCATTGAAACTGCAGTTAGTGAACATGCGGCAAGGTGACGGAGCTACGCCTGAAATTGAGCATGGACCCAAACGATTTCCAGTCCAGAGCGCTACAAATGGAGTTGACCATCTCCTCAAACTTCAGTCATAGGTAACGGTAACATGAGAAATGTACATTATGCACTACTGTAAATGGACAAAATGCAAAAACGTATTTTATCATCGTTGCACCAAAAAAACGACACATTTTCTGTATACAGGCCTCTATAGATGACCGGGTATACAATTATGTTTTTTCCCCAAACACACAAAGCATTAGGCCTAGCAACATTATAAATCAGGAGAGGGTCATATCAAAGTCTAAAGCAAATGAAAAATGTCTTAGGCCTATCTGCACTTCATGATCTACTTTTAAGTCGATCCATGTTGAGAGACCGTGGAAGCAATTAAATGTTCTTCAGATGGAAATAACAGGACTTGAGAAGACAATCATACAGGACAGTTTAGGACACTCATTTAAAGTCTTAGAAACATGAGAAAACAACAATTATATTGAATACACCAACATCAGAGGGCTCAGGTTGAGATTTCATGAAATTCACGTGTATGCTTAATAATGCATATTCAAACAATGTATTTGAGAAATTATCAATGTTAATATCCTTGGATGAGATTCAAATGCTTCAAGATGAGCAATTTAAAGTGTTATTAAATAAACCGTCAGCGATATACATAAAATGTAAAGACTTGCAGGCCAATAAACCTTCAAGCTGCCAGGCTTGTAAATCCATTGCAATCATATTACCCAGGATATCATGGCAATTATTCCTACAAGAGCGAAACGTTTTTATTTAATGACCTTTTATTGAAAGAGCATCAACCCAGCAGTGTTACTGGCAAGTATAAATACATGTATTTTTCATAAATAAATTCACCATTCAAAAGCTATCCTTGTTAGTATTTCAAACGGGAGTGTGAAATTGAGGAATGTCAATATCCAAGGTCAGTCCACCAGCAGACTCTCTACGACAACCTGAAACAGAAAGGGAAATTAATATCTAATATGTTGTGAATGGCACCTAAAAACAACAGTTTCAAATAAAAAAACAATGACATACCATGTTTGTGAAGTCAATATATTTGGTTTTGTGAATTGACACCTCTTTATTTATGCAATGAATAACTTAATTAAGTGAGGCATGACAATGCAATGCAAGAAATTGACCAGCCTAGAAATAATCATTCTCTGTTACTAAAGTAGGACTACTATATTATCTGTCATGTGAAGACTCGAGTATACATATAATTATGTTAGCAGTCTTTATCCTTTCATAAGGCATAAAATGTTTGCTAACTTGTTGACCTTATAGAATAAAAGACACTATGTTGTCCTACTTTGAACCCCTTCAGCAAAATATAAGTTTACAGGTGCTTGCGTTCAAGCAGAATGGCAATTAAGTCAGCTTACTACAATAAAATAAATGACTGTTTCATTGACACCCGCAATATCACTCTGTATTATTGGATTTATACATGAATGACCAATAAAGAAGTCATAAGTCTTAGGTTTGGTTTACTTAACTGCTGAAGAGATAACAGGTCAATTGTTATTTCAGCTGGTTCAAGTCAGTAAGGTATATATATGTTTTCCTTGTATCACTGCAGTTAACAATCTAGTATCAGAGGAGGTCTGATTCTGTCGTAGATGAGTCAACATGAGCAAATTAATTCTGTATTTCAAGTAGGTACACCGTAGGCATTGAAATATTTGAGCCTACACAGGCAATAAAATTGGCTTGACTCTCAATGAGCTTTGGTTATCTATACTCTTTGGTGCACTCATACAGCAGAGCACTCTGCATGCTGCAGCCACACAGCAAGCCATGTGACTCTCACAAGAAATTCAACAAAAGCCAATGACATTGAGTCTTTGACAATGTTACAAATGTGAAGTAAAAACTGTTGGCCCAGACCTACATATCAATATCCAGCTGAATATCTATCTAACATGCTCCTGTACTCTCATTCATAAGCAATGCAACACTACCTCTCTACACTGTCCTCAGCAGGGCAGCCTAGTGGCCAGCTGTATGCTGCTGGTGTGCTGGCCCAAAGCTCTGGCCAGTGGTTCACCTTGATCCTTCATAGGGTCCAATTAGGCATTGGAGAGGTGTGCTTGGTATCAAAATCACTTTATTTTGCACAATTTTAACTACTTTAATACTTATGTGTAAGTAATTCTAAGCCTTAAGTATTTAGAACATTGAAACACTTTTAAAATTGGTGAACAATCAGAAATAACTTGCCTGCCATGGTTGACTGCACACATAGCCCAGAGCCTGCATGGCCAATTAAGACATCAAACAATACACATGTTATTTTGGATAGGGCTATCACGATTACAGAATTTCAAAATCGATTAATCTACTGCCTAAAATCGAATCGTAATCGATTAATCGCCGTTTTCCGGCCATTATAGACACTGGGAAAAAGTCCTGTTCTTTTTTACATCACTGTCTTGAAGACTGAGATATTCTTTTGAAAACACTAATTGCAATTGGGACTTGACACTTCAATATGTGTGCTCTGCTTCAATCAGGTTCAACCAATCCAATTAGCCAATCCAATTCACCAATCCAGTTGCAATTCACTTTCAACAGCTGGAATTTGAAGCCAATACAATGTCTTCCTTGCACAAATATACAAATAACAGATTAATCGATTTTGAAAACTGAAATCGATTTTAAACTAAAATCTAATCGGCGGCGATTAATCGGTTAATCGTGAGAGCCCTAATTTTGGAGTGAGTGAGTGAGTTTGAGTTTTACGCCCCATCAGCACCAGTGTGGGCTATTTAGAGGCATGTTATTTTGGAAGATAGGGAGCCGGTTCATTTGCAATCACTCTGAGCCTGTTTATCATGGTATTCAGTGTGAGAAATGGATCACAGAAGGCTCTGGTCCGATGGGACTAGAGTGTCTACTGATTTGCTAGTCCGAATGACAGGGCAGTAGTCCAAAAACTGTCCAGCACATATGATGTCAACAGGCCTGATTTGAACAATGTACTAAAATTTGTGCATGACGGCCCTGTACAGTCAACCGTGTCATTGGTTAATCACAATCCCTTTATCACCTCTCCGACCTGGAAGATATGTGACCAAAATATTATCACTGACAGTGAGATGGAAATTCTTGGTGTGACATTTGAAAACTCGCTCACTTATACTAAACATGTACAAAAGCGGATTACTTCTTGCAGACAGCGAATGTATGGCTTAACCACAGTTGGGATGGCTTATCCTGGTCTCGCATCTGATACAAAAGCCTACATCTGGAACTCAATTGGTGCCCCAATGATATCATATGGTATGGAGAGTGTTCAGCTGTCAAACGCTAACATAAAACAGTTAAAATCAGCCCAAGGAAGCATCATCAAAAGAGTTATGGGCATCCCGAAACGATCGCATCACTCAAGGCTCCTAGAAGCCTTAAGAATCCCTCCAACTGATGAGCTAGTTGATGTCAGTGTACAGAGACTTTATAACAGGATATTCAAGTGCGAATCGCCAGCTAAGGAGCTGCAATGTAGATTTTTATCCCACTATTACAATGACAATGAACTCATCCCAAATACATTAATTCAACGATTAGTGAGTCAGGGTGTGTCACCTGTAAAGACAATATTTAGTCAGTCAGTGAGAGCCAATAAGGCGCAAAGTGAGAATGGACTAATTGATACTCTACAGAGTCTACTATTCCACGACAATTATATTAAGCCTCACTCTAATGAACACATTTTAACCACACTGCTGCTCCGTGCATTTTAATGATTCTACATTTCTGTGATATAAGTTGTGATATTTACATGTGTTTATCTGTTTTTATAATTTATGCCTAATGATTTTAACTCAAGACACACATGCTTTTAAATGTTATTTTTATTCTGTATTTTATCTTTTTCCCTCTTCTGGGAGTTCAAACAAATAAATAAATAATAATCAGCCCAAGCAACAGGCTGCACCCCCAGCTCAATGGCAGCAGCAGCTAATTAGACTGCTGCAGCAATATACTCAAGCCTTGTGTTCAAAGAGACTGCATTTGCAGTCTGTTTAAATAGCAATTAAGAATAGCTTTGTCTGGGGGTGTGAAGTGTCATATGGATCCAGAGGATTGCTATTAGCATTACAGTGCCACTATGCATGCATCACAACCTGTACTGCTGGTATTGCTTGAGCTGATTAATGTGGTGTCAAACAGTGTTTGAACAATATTGCAGTACTGTTGTTTCCGATTTTGATCTGATTATATTATGTCACTTGAAGGACAACAGCTACCCCTTTTGGTAATTTGAGTGATTTCAGTCTGCCAAGTTCCAGTTAGCTTTGGCTCAGAATAATTCAGTAGGTAGGCATAATTGCACTTGAGCTGGACACTGTAGGTGTCATCAAAAGCTATCAAAGGTTGTCATTGTCACTACTTAATTGCTGTTGGGAGTATTGACCATTCACAAAAGTTTAATTGGAAGTGTCACTGCATGAAGCAGTCAGCAAAGAGAACAGAGGCAGTCGAGTGTGACGGCCAGCAGACATCGCGATTACGCAATGACGCAATTCAGAGACCTTGCTGGGACTTGGCTAGTCCAATCGGACTGGCCTGTGCTTGCAAGCACTAGTCCGATCGTTATTTCAAGTGGTCAGGACGATCGGACGTCCAGTATTTCGCACACTGCACGGTAATCCAGCCCTACTAAGCTCTACTACATCAACTGTGCATGATTGCACTCCTGACTTGCATTGTAAACATGGGTTGCATTGCCGGTAAAGTGCCATTAATTACGAGCGGGTGGAATCAGCTTGTTTCTAAAGGCAATCAGTGCCTGTATAGGCAAATTTAAGGCCAGAAATGTCCAAATCACCAGCAGGACCAGTTGGAAATGAATTGTAGGATTATTTAAAACACATACCTTGGCAAATGGTGGCTGTATAATTCATAATTCTTCAGTTAATGCAGCAACACATCCTCCCTCCATCAAGGCCAGGGGCCAACTGCTGGGTTGCTAGGTAACCTATATTAGGTGTCGGTAATCTCCGGCAGAAAAGCCGAGGATGGCCGAAGTCGCCGAATTTGGCACATCACAAAAAACGTTTTTTTAGTGATTTTCTTGACACTTGGATGCAAATTTGCAGTGACTGCACATGCATCATGAGTGGATCTATCAATAGACCATATTTGAGTGCCTGGGAAGCCATACAGAGAAAGAAAAGTACAAAACCAATTTTTACTTAATTGTCTTTATTGGGCTACCCTACGCAAATCCGGAAATCACGGGCCACGGCGGAAAATGGCTGTCGCAAAACAGACCTCCAGCGCCAGCTGGCCCTGGAGGAATTACCCTGGGGGAACCCAGGGTAAAAATGAAAACTTCAGACTGGATCTATCCTTGTTGTTGCACTAGAAATTCCTTTGTATAGTTTGTAGTATTCTTTTTCAAAACACGGATGTACTGGGAGGTGCAATGAGTCACACTCACACCAAAGATAACAAACCTCTTGTGATGAAACTTAATTGAGTGCAATAAATTTCAATCTCACTTACGTGAAGATAGATTTGCAGATGAACAGACCACAAACAAAAGCTGCCAAGGCCAACACCACATACAATTTGCTGAAAAAGAAAAGCATTCATTGTGGTCCGATATATCACAAAATTAATGTATAACATACCGGTGCACATTTAAATTGACAATTAGTTTACTAAAGTTCATTACTTAAATCTTTAAAGAGTAAGAGCAGTGTGAATGCAGAATAAGCTTTCTCTGCATACCTCTGTTCAAGTCTCTTTCTAAAAGAATGAGGGTTGGCATGTCTGTCTACCTGTACCAACCTCCCCATATAAACCGAGTTAGGTTAATCAGTGATTCAAGGAGGATCTGCTTATTTTCTCCACGCCCCTGATAAGTTGAAAATTACTCACTGACTAACTTCACCCAGGTTCAAATGAGGAGATTGGTACAGTCAGACAGACATGCCAACCCTCACTCTCTAAGAAAGAGACTCAATCTTTCAGTGATTGTGGACTTCTTAAAAATTAGAGTACTTTCCCATTTTTCAAATTATTTAGTTAAGAAGAATTTCATCAGATTGCTACAAGCTGTCTCACATGAATTGCGACACAACCAAAACAATTTAACAAGGGAACCAGCATTTAACAATTGAACGCACTCAATGCATGCATGTGCCTCTCCAATAAAGGTCCCAGTTTGCATTGTCTGGCAGCCTGGACAAACTGTACCACCTTGAATTGTTTCATCTGGCATTCCTTGATCACCTGTGCTGGAGTGTCCTTGCTATGACCGTACGTCATGTTTGATCAAGTGCAGGTATATCACTATATGACACACACTGACACAGTCATCATGACTATGAAAATGTATTGCAATGAGGCATTGAATGAGCCCAGTATTACCCATGTAATATTCTCACAGCAGTGCCAATTCAATACTCAGGAACATGCAATGAAAATGTTCAAGTTACCTCAATTAGCTTAATAATAATTGACTCAATACCAGTCACCAGTGTCAGTATCATCCTCTTACTGATGTGATGATGTCTCCTGAATCACTCAGCTCAGTGCATATTAAAGTCTCACATCTATGTACCGGTAACACTTAACTCAATGGTGATCAGTCAAAACGGCAACAAACAAAAACGGCAACAGACAATAACGCCTACGGTTTTTTGAGCATTGTCAAAAACGCCTACAGCTTAATTTTCTTTTGCATGACAGTACAAAAACGGCTATTGGCCATTACAAAAACGGCAACTGCACTCTACAAAAACGGCTATTCCCGATTGACCAAAATGGCTATTTGGTTTTTTCAATGTTAATAAACAATTTTACAAATCAGGTGTTGTTCTGTCATCATTTCACTTCTGAAAAGATTTCTTTGTTACTACAGAATTGCAATACTACCTGGGTTGAAAGTTTACTTGACTGTCAATATTTGATCCAAACTGCTAATTGTCATCAAGTCACACACCTGCACAATTATTCAGTGTCAGCACATACAAAGGATAATTGCAATTTTTATTCCCAGCTAATAAGGGGTAACCCTTTTCTGTGCTATCCACGGTTTGTATTGTATTTCTTTGTATTTATATATGAACCGAATAAAATCAAATCAAAATCACACCTACACTTGAACTGAATATTTTTTGACAAGCATAGAAATGTTGATTACCATTAACACAGTTTTATAAACAGTAGGCGTTTTTGTTAAGTATTGTAGCCGTTTTGGTATAGACTTGTAGGCGTTTTTGACATCTATTAGTAGGCGTTTTTGTGTTGCCGTTCTTGCATTGTCAGAAATAGCAGTAGGCGTTTTTGTCAGTAGGCGTTTTGACTGCTAATCAACTCAATGAACTTGGTGACAATTGCTTAGGGCCACACATCTTACATTCCTCTATTTACCTGACCAGTAGAACAATGACAACGGAAATTCCAACGAAAATCCTTGGTCTGTCAAGACGTTTGAGTTTTTGCAGTGGGTCAGCCATCTTCACTGTCCATGATTTTTGACATTTCTTGTGAAAAAGTGCTGTTGTCGGCTCTCCTCAGCCATTATCGAGGCACCACTCTTGGGATTTCACATTACAAGATTGTCAGCAACATAATTACACTATTTCGCACAATATCGATCAAGTATTTGTCACAGAACAGCTCATAAAATTCATCTGACAGCTAACAGATGTCGAATTTGTTGATCAAAATTTGAACAGGAAGTGGGCGGTAACTCTCCAGTCAACGAAACCTTTTTCGTCAACATCCGCCAAAATGAAATGGCGGGAAAAGGGAAAGATCCAAATTATGGGGGGGGGGCAGTCCCGGGGGGCAGTGAGTGACGTAACAGGGGGATCTCGGGGGGGGGGGCTGGGGCAATTCTGTGGGGCACCCACTGTAATTGTATATTACAGCCAGAGTTGGAAACTTCATATGGGGGCACAGGTCCAATTTTGGGGGGGGGGGGGCCAGGGCACCGTGCACGTGCCCCCCGTGCCCCCCCCCGTCATAGGGACGCCACTGGGGTAGGTGAAAGATCCCATTAACTGGTATTTGCATTTATGAATAATATAATGTATATAATACATATCAGCTACTGTAGTACATTACAAGAATCCATGGATTCAAAACCGGCCTTTGGCAATTGTTTATTTGAGATTGAAATCATGAAGAGGGTGATTTATATAGTATTACATGGATTGTTTTGTATTGAGCAGTGATTTCCAGACTGATAGTGTTTGCTGCAGGCCATAAAAACTTTGTGGAGAACCTCTTAGCAAATGCCTATACCATATTTCAGAACTGTAAGTGAACTACTTAAGTCACAGTGGGCACTTCAAAATATGGTGTACATTTTGGCGCCATCTTTGAAATTTTCTCATAATTTATGAGGGAATCCCTAAGCAAATCCCCAAACCAAATAATAAAGTCGCAGTGGGCAATTCAAAATATGGTGGTCATTTTGGCAGCCATGTTGGATTTTTCTAAAAAATTTCTTAGGGGAACCCCTAAGTGAACCCCTATACCAAATTTCATAAATCTAATCTAAGTGAAATACTAAAGTCACTGTGGGCAATTCAAAATAGGGTGGCTATTTTGGCAGCCATCTTGGTTTCTTCCAAAAATTTCTGAGGGGTCCCCTAAGTGAATCTGCAGGGCCGTATTAACCTATGGGCAAACGGGGCAGTTGCCCCGGGCCCATGACCTCAGGGGGGCCCATGATGAACCCAAAAAGAGTTGCGACAGTAAAGAAAGTGCGTCGAGTAATTGGCGTGCGAATGTACTTTTCAGAATTTAGAGCGTTTTTGGTGCCCAAGGGGGGCCCATTAGAAACAGTTTACCCCGGGCCCAGAAATGCGCTAATACGGCCCTGTGAATCTGTATACCAAATTGCATAAATCTAAGTGAAATACTTAAGTCACAGTGGGCAATTCAAAACATTGGTGGCCATTTTGGCAGCCATCTTGGATTTTTCCAAAAATGTTTGGGGGTAACCACTAAGTGAATCCCGGCCTGTACCAAGTTTAATAAATCTAAGTGAAATACTAAAGTCACAGTGGGTATTTCAAAATATGGTGATCATTTTGACAGCCATCTTGGTTTTTTTCCTAAAACTTTTAAGGGGAACCCCTAAGTGAATCCCTGTACCAAATTTCATAAATCTATGTGAAATAGTAAGTTCACAGTGGGCAATTCAAAATATGGCGGCCATTTTGGCAGCCATCTTGGATTTTTCCAAAAAATTTTGAGGGAGACCCCAAAGTGAATCCCTACACCAAATTTCATAAATCCAACTAACAGCCTTTAAAACTCGCTCTGACCTTTCACAAGGCATGCGGGCCGGTAAGAAGTGGTTTACCGGACTGCCAGAATTTGTACAGATCCGTTTATTTTTGGTGGCAAGCCTCTTTTTGCAACCAGTTCTGCAGACTGCAATTAAAACACCATTTTAGTATACAATTTGTAAAACTAAAATCCAAACAGAACAGAGTGGGCTGTTGCACTGTGAAAATTGCACTTCGTGAATCATCATATTGATGATTTGTCAGGATAATTTTACTCTGAGATGAGTTACATGACAAATCAAATAGCCTTCTCTCCATCATGACTAATCAAGCAGCCTCTATGTTTCCCATGGATGTTAAATTTGGGAAGATGACACTTCATCAGTTATTATGACTCACAGTCACTGAGTGCCAGAATCTGTGGGAAGCAAACACTCATTTTATGCACATCAAATTTACAGGCTGTAATGCTAAAGTTTGTCAAAGTATACTGTCAGAATGAGAAATGCACTGAGAAAGGCTCTGGTCTCTTGGTGGAGTTTAGTGGATGGGTGTTGATAGACATTGCATGCAGGAATAATTTGGCAATGGTACATAACTACATCATAGCACTGTACAGAAAGCTGGTGAAGAAGTAGACAATGCCAAGTGTTGTACAAAAATAATGATCCACTGAGCAACCATGCTTCATCCAGGCATGAACAATTATTTTAAAACACAAGTACTGAAATGGTTTGACTCTCACAGTGCTTTGGAATTATAAGCAATCCTGACACAGTGCACAGGGGCACCTTCTCCAATGAGGCTCACAGGCCCACTGCTGGCTTCAGCTGATCATTGCACCTGTAACCATGGTAACCCCTTACAGCTAACTGAATCCCCCATTCATAATGGGCAGGTCCATATTTGTCATTGGCCCCCATTGCTCACTGGGTGCAGCACTGTGTTCAGAGGGGCAAGGGAAGTGGAAAAGTGGACAGGACAGGACACATTGACACATGGACAAGTGGACAAGAGTTCCATTTCACCAAAAATCCGTTTAAGCCCTCCTCTAATAACCGGCCTTTGGCCGGTTAAAAATTAGCTGGGGAGCGACCCTAAAAAAAATCGGGCAGATGATTAAAGCAAGACTTAGTATCAGGTATGTTTTTAATTATCAGCCGAAAACTTACTGCCAAAATAAAATGTCTTCTTTTTTTTATCTTCTAGTGAGCTTAGGTCTCGGTACGCCCGAGTATCACAAGCTGTGGTAAAAATCATTAATTTCCGGGTGGGGGGGGGAAGACTTTCTTTGATGGGAAATTTATTTCACGGTGAGCAGCGGCAGTATTTCAACATAGGCGTACCTAAACTGCATCACAGTAGCCATTACTCTCCTAGCAGGTTGAGGCGTACCAGGCGCGCTATTTTTTAATATTTAAACTTTGAAATACTATTTCAAATGAAATTGTATTTTCAATATTTATCAAATCATCCGCCCAAATTTTTTACCTTTTTGCCTGAATCTCACTGTTTCCAAACTGCAGGGGAAACGTTGACATACAATTAAATTAAATTATGGAAACAATTAACCTTCTTCTCCATTTTTTTTCATGGGGCTGAACTTTTTTTTTTCATTGTGAAGTGGGAAACAAACTTATTTTCACAAAAAATCCACAGACACCCATCTAGCCCCCCCCCCCAGAGATCATCTGGTGGCCCCTTGATAATAAATGGTCTCCCCCTTAGGGGCAAACCTTGGCGACCAATCGCTGACCATAATGAAGCTCTGGATAGGGGATTACGGGGGACAGGGATCTAGGGAATTTAAAAGTAAAATGGACAAGGGGAATTCTTGGGGGACGCAAAACCCCATCCAGAGCTTCAGTAATTATTAACATAGACAATTGGGGGGGGGGGGGGACTAGGAATTTATTTATTTGACAGTAGAGGTTACAGTAATTATTTATTTAGAGCATGTGACAAATTTTTTTGACACATGAAGCTATAGGCATACGGGACAGCCAATTTGCAGAACGGCTCTCTGATTGGTCAGCTAGATTACAGGAAGTCGGCCGTTTCACTGTAGGCTATTTCTGACGACTGTCACGATTTTAACTTATACCAAAAAATTGGAAAAATTTACTAAAAAAATACCAATGAACTAAGAAAATCATGCAAAAATACCCCAAAAACAAGACATTTTGGAAAATTGTCCCTAAAAATATAGCCAGGCTGGCACTGATTATATTATCACAGATGTGTTGCATCCAACAGTTTGTAAAATTCCAGGACTGAAGCGACCACAGTCGGACTGACCTGTGTGGCAGTGGCAGCAGCCACGGGCCAATCCAGTCAGGGGACACATGCACAGGTCGAATATGGGGGGCATGCAGTGGCGTAACTGGGGGGGTCCTGAGCAGGGGGGGGCCACGCGATTCTCTGGGGGGGGGGCACCCACAATACTATTTGTATATTTTAGCCAGAATTGGAAAGTTCATATGGGGGGCACCTGGGGGGTATAGGTCCAATATGGGGGGCACGTGCCCCCCCATGCCCCCACATAGGGACGCCACTGGGGGCATGTGCCCCCCGTTAAAAACATCCCTACAAAGGCCTATGCCACTGAAATGGAGAAATACTGCAAATAGGAATGGGGGGGCCATCAAATTATTTTGCATCAGATCCAACATCTCGCCTGTCCATCGATCGATCCCTGGAAGCGACTGGAATGGTTGACAGTTATTCTGAACTTGTTCACACCTTTCTATTTACAATCCAGATATTTATCACTGGGGAGGGAATTATCAAGTTGAGTATAGGGAAGGGTCAAACAGCATGAGTGGTGCTCTCCCAGCAGGCTGGGGAAGGGTCTCACGTACAGCACAGGTAGTGTCGAGGGTTTGCTGCCGCGCAGCCTTAATCTTTTGCACACATGGTGAGCGGAGTCATTCACGTCATTCATCAAAAGTTGTCAACATGGCCACACGGGACACGTCAACCCTCTGTCTTTTCGATGTAGATGGAACATTGACACCTCCACGGAAGGTAATTCTTGAAAATAATGTTCTTTGTAGATACAGAAACGCTCCTGTGGTAAGGTCACTGAGCTAAATATGTATTTTCTCTCATGCAAGCCGTGCAAAAAACGCCGGCAGTTTGACAAATTTGACAGGTCAGGCAGGGGCAGATTTAGGCCTTTCGGGGGGTGGGGGAGCGGGATAGTTTGGGGTGGTAATGTTTGCACCCCCTTCCGGGCCTTAGATTAAATTTCATTTGTTTTTGTCCCCGCCCCCATTCATCTGATATTTTCTGGATCCGCCCCTGAAACTGACAGCCCTGTAGGCTGTACTATCTATCTATATAAAAGTTTAATTGGGGCATGACCATTTTATATCCAGGGGGGGCTTGCAGTTTCTCAAAAAATAATAATTTAGTTCTAACTTTTCCTGAACTAAATCAATTCTTTTAGTCCAGTCTTCAAATAAGTCATTTCTGCTGGGGGTATTTCTAAACAATGTGTTGCTTGATTTTCACATATACTTCAAGCCCCCTGACCTCATTAACCAATCTTTGCCCTCTTTCTTCCTCATTTATTTACGCACTATGCACACCAGCCCATCAACTCCTTTCATCACCTACCATGCACCCTTCTTCCTTTTTCCTACCTGCCATTCAAATAGGCACCTTTTAAAACTCCTTTTCATCGCCGTTTTTCCGTCGATTCAAACCTCCATTCACGCATTTATATTCATCCTCAACCATGTCAACAACCATTCCTTCGTCATTCCACTTCCGGTATGTCTGCTTTGTTGTGATCCAAGACGATCCAGCTTACCCAGCATTTTCGCGCCATTCATACACTATTGCACTTAACATTTATGCAATTCCAATTACTGCCACTGTCCATTGTCCCCACTGCCTATCAATTAACTTTGCCAATTCCACTTAGGCTACTGCCACTGCCCATAATTGTCGCAACTGTCTATTTAATCAACTCTGTCACTTCTCCAACTGACTTCGGCACTTCTCATCTCACTATCAAGTATTAACATATCATAGGAAACAAGTGTTACTCTATTACTGCCACAATTCACACCACAAGTTATTGTCCGAGTATAAGCCTTACCACTTCACACAACTGTGCTCATTCTATGCTGCATGGACAAGTTTTCACTTGCATTTTTTTATGTTACATTTATAAGTGTTATATAGATAACAATTCTGACTTTCAACAAGTTGACAACAACACAAAACAAACATTGCTGCCCCTTCGACTGATAATGAATATATATACTAGAAATGCCCTTTCAAAAAAAGAAGAATGTCAAGTATTGACAAAGAGTTGCCCAAAATGTGTTGTTCAAAAGACAGTATATAAACATTTCCACAAGCTGTCATGTTGCATTATTCCTTTTTTCATGGCGGTCCCATGGCTGATCACGGCTTTACATCCCCTATTTATGCACCTGCCAGCCTAATTACAGCACATAAGCAGGACACGGTAATCAGAAAAAGGGATACATATTCGAATACTTACCTGGCCCCATACTCACATATTTTCAAATAGTTATTGACAATATATAATGCTATACATTTACATTTCCCATCACCACAATTACAATTACACATGGAAAGTTGCCGCCAATTCAGGCATATCAATCTCCACAGTTCCACTTCCAATGGGTATTTTCTAGTTATATATATATGAAACATTCTTTGTGACTGACTGATGCAATGTGATTTCTTCCAGCTCATCAACAATGATATGACGGAAATCATTGAAAAGCTCAGACAAAAGATAGTGGTCGGCATTGTGGGAGGATCTGACTTTGCTAAAATTTCTGAACAAATCGGTGGAGACAGTGAGTGACTTTCTGGAACTCTTTTTTTTGGGAGAGACTTTAATAATTTATCTATAGCTTCTCTAAAATAATTAATGAGGGAGTCAAGACTCCCACCTCAAGAGCACGTTTAGGTTGTGGTTATATATTATCTTGATTAAAATTCAAGATTTCAAAATACCTACCGTCGTTACTGACATTTATATTGATCGGCACAATATTATTTGACCATCATGTTCTTTTAAACCGACGGCTTAACATTCTTTATTTCTTTTCTTTTTTTCAGTTTGCAAGAAATTTGACTATGTATTCTCAGAGAATGGATTGGTCGCCTACAAAGGGGAAACATTAATTGGAAAAGAAGTGAGCTTGACAATCAACGTGCTTTATGCGTTGTTGTGTTGATGATTCTGCCATTAATTTAACCTATCACTTTTCATACTGGTCTTTATAGCTCATAATTTTCAATTTCAGGATATAGCAAACTACCTTGGGGAGGACAAAGTGCAGAGGTTAATTAACTTTGCTTTGAAAAAGCTTTCCGAAATCAGTCTACCAGTGAAAAGGTATTACATATAAATCCATTTGTTCACGGTTCTAATCTATTTTTGGCTTTGCGTGTGATTCTGTACTTACAAGCTCTATAACATTGGTTTATATCTAGTCACTTAAAAATAATAATGGAATCATCGTTGACTTATGTATGTAGGCCTATATATTCATTGAGACAAGTATAAGTGTGATTGTCTAATTACAACAAATTTTATTTTGCTTTTCTTTAAGGGGAACATTTATTGAGTTCAGAGATGGCCTGATAAATGTTTGTCCTGTAGGAAGGAGTTGTACCCAAGCGCACAGAGACCAGTTTGCTCAATTGGACAAGGTAATTACTAATTAAAAGCTAGCCTTGATCTTATTCTTACATGTTCCTTTATTCATCCCAACCCAACACAAATTAAGGTAGACCTAAACCTTTAACTTGCACCAAGAGATAATGAAAGAAAGGGTGAAGCTTAAGCTATCAGTCTAATATATGATGAAGCTGCCGGCCATTGGCGGCCAATACACACTGCTCAGAAGTCAAAAGACTGTTATGAGTTTTACGTAATCACAATTTTCCTCTTTATAGGAGCAAAACATTCGTCAGAAGCTGGTGGATGACTTGGAGAAGGAATTCCCCGACATGGGCCTCAACTTTGTGATAGGTTAGGATTTCAATTTATAATCACTGGAACATTACTGTGCTATGCGTTTTATGTATTATCATCTCTGTTATGGTGTTCATGTAGATTCCAGTAGATGTTATTATGGATCAAAGTCATGTCATGTACTATGCATCTACCTATAAAGTTTTGAATTGGATTGAATTAAAATACAAAATATCCCATTTGATATCAGATTCTATGAAAATGTACAGGGTGGGTAAGAGAAAACTGGAAAATTGCGACAGATGCAGAACTTATTTATTTTCAACCATTTCCACTGAACCCAGAACAATGATTTTTGCAAATGAGCAAGTTTAGACAATAGACAACATTTTAATTTATGTGAGAACCATTTTCTGCAATCACAGCCTCAACACGCTTTCGAAAACTTTTACAACTGTTTGTCGCAACGTTAGCTGACATCTTGCCCCACTCTCTCTATATGGCTTCTTTCAGAGAGTCAACATTAGGGTGAGGGTTTCTGTTGGTGGCGTTCTCCAAAACGCCCCAGGTTGTGTAATCCTGAGGGTTAATGTCTGGGCTTGAGGACGGCCAGCAATCTGGAGTATGGAGGGCAATTAAAAAATTCCTGGTCCTTTTTTTCTTCCCATGGCTGCCAGGCTTCCTCTGCAACCCTTTCCCACTAGCTACGGATTGTTTAATAGCATATACAGTGCTCAGTGACACACCAACAATGTCAGAAATGGTCCGAGGCTTCACTTGGACAAACAAGAGATCTGTCACCCATTTCTTTTTCTGCTCCTGGGTCGCCATTTCTTGTCCCAGTATTGCAAGATTGACCTGATTTGTGGCTGATTAACCACTGTTTGTTGTGTTGTTGGTTTTAAACATTCCATCAATCTGTTTGCGCTATACAGTAACTTAAAGATCATTCCAGATTTCTCTTACCCACCCTGTAATTGCAATCAAGTGCTGATAACATGTACATGGGTCAACATGACCAACCAGCTGAGGGAGCAGTTTGATAGGCCACATGACTTGCCTACATAGAACTTCAACCTAGCTCACTGACCAGTTGAATTGCCATCTGCCTGACCCCTTTAATTTGACCTACTGCATATTTCATCTGCACTAACGTATGAGGTTTGCACCCACTAACAACTTAAATTAAAAAAAAATAAATTTCAGTATGGTTCTCCCACTTCTCCGAAATCTAGATTGGCATGAACTTTCCTTTCCTAATTGCTCCTAACAGAAAAATATATTAGTGTTGATGAGAGGTCAGTCTGTGCGTACATAAGAATTCATTCCGGTAATTTGGTTGCCTACACAACTTAGTGAAGTAATATGGCAGGGGGTTAATACTGACTTGCAGCTGGCCTAGATGTAACAACTACGTTATTAGGCCTTGTCATAATTAATAACTCTTTCCTTTATCTATTTGCAGGTGGTCAGATCAGTATAGACATCTTCCCACAAGGTTGGGACAAGAGGTTTGCCCTGAGCCATGTGGAAAAAGACGGCTACAAGACCATCCACTTCTTTGGCGATAAAACTTCTCCGGTAAGTTACTCATTCTACCCTCTGGACTATTAGCCTCACGGTCCAAAGATTAAGAATGTGTAAATTATTTTTAAAGTTTACACAAACATTTTAAAGTTTACACTAGTACACCAATTAGTATTGTTGAAATTTCCCTAATAGCCTAGAACTGGTGAAATTAAAGGTGAATGAGGCATGAAATTTGCATCCAGGCCACAGGCAGCTACAGGCGCAACTCCCACTCAGGTCTGAGCCCAGCATAACTGTGCATGATAAATGTCTGGCAGTGAATGGGAGGGTGGACCTTTTAAATATATATCACCAGAAGTGAAATGTAATGTTGCAACCTATAATTCCCTCTAGTTGCAATGAGCAGGCAGCCGATATAGGCCTAGCTTGAGCCTGTGAAGGTAAAATCCAATTTCAATCAATGAGAGGAGAAACTAGAATCTGTGGGTTGCAAAATCTGCTTTTAAGTAAGTAAGTAAAGTAAAATACTGAACGCAGGCTTCTGCAGAAGCCTCTATGTTCAGATCTATGTAAAAGTTTGTGCTGCGGTAATAACTAGGTATTGTTCTTGAATAGTTGAGTATCTGGACTAGGTAATATACTTGAAAAATGGACTAGGTAATGTACTTGAATAATGGACGAACTAGATATAACAGTCTAAAAGTAATAATAATGGACGAACTAGATATCAGTCTATGAACATATATACAGTAACTACAGTAATATAGAAAACAAGTCTGTGAGCATCTCTTTCATATAATAAACAAATCCAAAAGATGAGCATCTTAGGTATGGTATCCTTTGACAGGTAAATACACAGCTGATCAGGGGAACGCTGAAAGTTAAGGCCTCTCACGATGCCTCCACCGTATTTAGCAATCCCTTAAAAAGTCATTGTAGTACGTAGATCATTTCGCATGGTATCGATCCTTTGGCATGTTAATCCACAGGGTCTGGGTTACATTTAATAGTCCCTAGCACCATCCAATTATTAAATAGTAGTTTCTAAGGTGAGCTAAGGCCTCTCACGATGCCTCCGCCCCCTTTTAGTAATTTCTAAGGTGAGCTAAGGCCTCTCACGATGCCTCCGCCCCCTTTCCCACTAGCTCAAGCTATGTCTGCTTCCGGATCATAAAACACTGGGTGATTTACCCAGAACTTATCTAAACGAGCTTTGAATGAATCCAAGCTCGGGGCACATACCACATGTTCTGGCAGACTGTTCCATAAACTCGGTATCCTATTTCTGAATGAATGTTTACGAATATCCAGCCGGTGGGTCCTTTCAAGGAATAACTTCAGTCGGTGACCTCTCGTTTGTTGATTTGCTCGTTGTAAGTCAAGTGAGACCTCAGCATCGTATATATTGTGAATAATTTTATATGCCTCAATTGCATCCCCACGCATTCTTCTAAATCGAAGAGTTGAAAGTTTGAGAGTTTTCAGTCGCTCTGGGTACGACAAATGTTGGAGGCCGTTAACTTTTTTAGTTGCAACTCTTTGGACTGATTCAATTTTCCTGATGGTACCTTTTTTATACGGACTCCATACAGCTTGTCCGTACTCCAAAATTGACCTTACCAGTGTCACGAAAATTGGCTTGAATATCTCCGGCTCCAATTTGTCAAATGTCCTCCTGATAATACCCATCATTCTGTTTGCTTTGTTAACTATGTTGGAAATGTGGCTCTCAAAGCTCAATTTACTATCAATTGTTATTCCTAGATCCTTTTCCTCTTCAATTCTCTCCAAATATGAAATATTTCCTGTTGCTGTCTTGAGGAAGAGACTTGACGGCCGTGGGTCATCTTCATGTCTTGACATTACCATGCGTTTACATTTATCGGGATGAAATTTGAGAAGCCACTTGCCAGTCCATTGCTCTAATTTGTTCAGGTCATCCTGTAGTTTGTCTTGATCTGCCATTCCCGGGGTCCATTTTGAGAAAATCTTTGTGTCGTCAGCAAATAGATAAATGCTTGAAGAAATATCGTCAGGAAGGTCATTTATAAATATGACAAATAATATGGGCCCCAGCACTGACCCTTGTGGGATCCACTTTCAATCACCGAAGGGGCGGATTTTACTCCTTTAACCACAACTCTTTGCGTTCTGTTTGTGAAAAAGTCTCTTAACCAATCACTCAATAGTCCATCCATACCATAGCTTCGGATTTTGGCTAAAAGCCTCTGGTGTGGTACAGTGTCAAACGCCTTTTGAAAGTCCATGTATGCTATTTCAATAGTCTCTCCCTTATCCAAAGCTGCTGTCCACTTGTCAAGCACTTCCAATAGCTGCAGAACTGTCGATCTTCTTGGGATGAATCCGAATTGCTTCCTCGAGAAGAGCTTATTTTGCAGCATGTAATCCATCAACTCATCTCTCACAATGCTTTCCATTATCTTACACACGACGCTAGTCAAACTGACTGGCCGGTAATTATTGCACAATTTCTTCGGGCCCTTCTTGTGAAGTGCACAGACCTCCGCTTCCTTCCAAGCAGCTGGAAGTTTGCCTTGATTGAAAGAGTTTGTAAATATTATACACAAGGGTTTCGTTATGAAGGAGGACAGTTCCTTAAGCACTCTCGGATGAATTTTGTCGGGACCAGCTGATTTGTTAATCTGTAATTTGGCTAACTTCCTGGTGATCTTCTCCCTCGTAAATGTAACATTGTTGATACTGGATGTCGATTTCCTCTGAAGTTCCGGCACCTCGCCTTGCGGTTCTTTTGTGAATACTGAAGTGAAATGGTTGTTTAATGCTTCAGCCTTGCCCAAATTTGTAGACACTGCTCCCGATTCGCTTTCAAGGTCGGGAATTTCATGTTTTATCCTGATTTTGCTATTTACATATTTCCAGAATTTCTTGGGATTTGTTTTAATATCCCTGGCGATGTCCTTTTCCAATGCTGACCTCGCTTTCCTGGTAGCCTTGCGAACTTGGTTCCTGCATCGTTTATATTCTTTGAGTTTATCCGGAGATCTTGTCTCCATGTATCTTCGCCAAGCTATATTCTTCTTCTTTATTCTTGATATGACAGTGTTGTCTAAGGGAACCGGCTTTGGCTTGAAGACTGTGCTAATTCTTCCATGGGGTATGCATGAATCTTGCGCTTTGGCAAAGATTTCCTGAAATATGTTCCACTGCTCATCCACGTCATCCATATTCAGAATTTGTTCCCAATCTAAATCCATCATGGATCTAAATTTTGCATAATTCCCTTTGTTAAAGAAGTACTTCATACACTTTTCAGCACTATCCAAGCTGTAGCATTTAAAATTGATTAATAGTGTGCAGTGATCACTACGTCCCAGTGGGCTGTCATATGTTATCGATTTTTAAAGTCAGATTGGAACTTGTATGTTTAGAATTGTGCGTGAATATGAATATAAAGCTGCATGTGCTTTACTTTCAGGGAGGCAATGACTATCACATTTACGAGGACCCACGAACCATTGGTCACTCCGTAACGGGACCAGATGACACTATAAAACAATTGAATGATCTCTTCTTTTGATCTTGCCACCGAACAAGCTTGTTAGTGATATGCGTGTGTGAGTGCTTATGCTGTTTTTTAATGTTTGACAAAGAGGGACTAGTTTATCACGTGCCATGAATGTGTTCTTTACTTTACAGGGAGCATTTATTATATTTACCTCAAACTGTTTAATCCGGGGAGTTAATTTATTGGTTTCAACCACATGTGGGATTTTGTAAGCTGTTATGATGCAAAGGAAATTAAAATTGATAAAAACATAAATTAGTTTTCAAGTTGTCTTTATTTTAAATGTTTTTTCTCTACAGGCATGCTTTTTAATGCAGGATCAATTTCCAATAGGGTGCATATATTTCAATAAAGTAATCATTCCTTCGATGCCATTTAATAGGCCTGTCGTGTGCCAGTAACTGCTTCAATGACTTCCATGTGGTAAAGTCATTAAGGCATTCACTTTAAGGCTTACAACAATAAATAAGCATGAGAAGCGGACAATGAGCTCTAGCCTCTATGTGGTTAATAATTGATCATATTGAAGTTACTGGTGAGGATAATAGGAGTAGGCCTACATTTCGCCAAATATATGCCATATTTAGAGGAATTCATGTACCACCCATAATTTATTCTTAGCTTCGCGGACCCGCCGACACAATAGATTTCCTTTCGATGGAAAAAAAAAAAAATTTTTGACATAAAAAATTTTTTTTTTGTCCTACCGACCAACCCTAGAAAAAGTGCCTTGAGGGGATCCGAGAAGCTAAAGATCAATTATGTGTGGCCTCACTACCACATAAAACATTTTTGAACGCTAAATAAACTTCGTACTTAGGCCTACAACGTACTTTATATACTTGTAGTACGCATGTTGACCTTCCGGTGGTATGTGAAGCTCGTCAAACATAGACTTGCAAAGTGAACACTTCTGAACAAATCTTACTAATTGTGATTCTTCAAAGCCAATAGCAATGTTAGTTATATAACATGTAAATATTGTTAAAATCAGCAAAAGACCTTCAGATATGGGTCAAGCCATAAAGGTGCTGCTTCTGAGCTGTAAAACATGTCCTCTAAGTTCAGAGGTGGCTGGCTAGAAGGGAATTTAATTGAGGCAATCTCAATGAATGCCATACTGGACTATACATATTAGAATAAATTGTGTGAAAATTGGAGGTGAATACCACACAAAATAAAGAAGCTGTACCAATTTTTAGTCCTGAAAACAGGCCAAAAATGACGTTTTTTGGCGTTTGTGGCATGACATGGCCTAAAGATGACTTTACTAGCTGAAGGAAATTCTTTCTTTGTCCATTTTTAAAGTTTCAAATGATAACCCATGTCTTGAACTTTTATTTCATGCACAGTGAACTCCTCGGAACCTCTTATTTGATGAGATATAAGTAAATCTTCCAGAGTAACATTTTTTACTGTTTTTCGTTACTCGCCATTAGATTGTGATAACTTTTTATTTTACAATAATATTTAACTCAAAACAGTGTACATATGTTGGCCTAAGTGATGCTTACAGGATACAATCCAGTTTTGAGGATATTTTGAAGCAGAAATAGGAAAAAAACAGATTTTGCATAATGTCCTTACTTGTCCCTGTTACACGGCCAACATTCTACCCCCTGTCCTTTCACACTTTGAAAGACTGTTATGACAGTTTTTATTTCTCAAGAGTGTAGAAGAATGATGGAATAAGAAATATGCCAATTTTGAAGTATGGGGAACAACAATTAAGGCCAGGGCATGAAGAAAAAGGGGCATTTGTCCTTTTTTGTCCTTGTTACTCGCATGTTACGCCCCTGAAAAGCTAAAAATGTAACAGGACAGCCACTTTTTGTCCTGTTTGTTTAAGGTAACAAGGACATGTCCTGTTATGTTTTTAACAGTCACAAAGCATTTTAACAACTTTGATGGGTGTTACAGTTGCCCTATGACTTAAGAAACTTTGAACTAAATCGTACCTAACAGATTTGTTAGATTGCAGCTCGATTGTAAAGTATCTCTTGAAAAGGTTGTCAATATTTATGATATTTGACGGAGTATTTTGTATTAAAACACAGTAACAGGACAGTAACAGGACAACAGCAATTTCTGTCCTGTCAAACTACAACCAATTAGTGGTACTTGACTGTAATGCTTCATACAGATTCTAGAAACACAGAGACACATTTCCACTATGGTTAACTGCTCACAGGCCACCATTAATACATGCCTGTCCTGTTACATGTCCTGTTACCCACATATGTCCTGTTACTTGTCCTGTTACACAGATGTCCTGTTACTGTTTGTTATTTTCATTCAATTGGTCAAAAATAACACGAAATATAAGCAATATAACTCAGATATAGATTGCATAAGGCACATGGTACATATTTTGAACCATTGCATGGCTGAATTATTAAAATTCTTCAACCTCCAGGGTTTTAAAGACATTTGAATGAGTCCTGTTACTGTCCTGTTGCTGTCCTGTTACTGTCCTGTTACTGCACAGTTAATTACTGTCCTGTTACTGTCCTGTTACTGTCCTGTTACTGTATGTTTGGCTTGAATTTTTAATTCTTTATAGTGGCTATAAAAAGGTAGTTGTACCTACAAAAATTGCATAGAAAATACCGATGTACGTTCTATGTGTAATAAATACCTGAAGAGTTAACATCTCATCATTATTTCTACAGCTACAGTGCTCAGAACTCTAATTGTCCTGTTACGTTTTTAAAATTTTGAATTATTAGAATATTAAATATGTATGTATGGGGAGCTTTCAAAACACTTATAAGGTGACCCAGTGGTGTTATATTTTATTCTAAGCATTTAATTTTGAAGATAATAGGCACCTGGAAAGTTAAGTATGTAAAAATGTGAAAATGTTACGTTTTTTCAATTTCCCATTTGTATGGCTATTCCTAAAAAAGTGGAAGGTTTAATCCTTTGTTATCATATTTTTAGTATGGGTACATGTCTGCAGAGCATATATTTCACAATTTGGTATCAAAATTACAAGATTAATTTTTGACAGCTGTTTTCAGCTTTGGAGCAGCACCTTTGTGGCTTGACCCATATACATTGCTTTACATTAGTGTGAAGTCACAACATTTGTTATATACACATTAACGTTAAGTTTGTGTTCCAAATATATACATATTTCACGGCAGTAACAAAATTGGAAGTATCTGGAATTTTGATGTATTTAAGCTTATTGATTGTCTCTGAGCGAACATGGTTATCACATGTGCCTATTAAGTTAATTGATTCTCTTGCTATTGAGCTGCGGCTGTACAAAAGCTCGTTGTCAACTCTTTAGGCTTCCTCCAACACAAAGCGTCATATTAGCTGATTGATCAAGGCCAT